>CM038676.1:377467313-378067313 GCA_021605205.1 Aegilops longissima
CCTCCTCATCTCTCTCAAAGGCCCTATTTGGATACTTTAACTCAGTTAAAGGTTAGTGTTAGATTCTAATCCTGAACTAACCCTGAAGTAACTCTAGCAAAAGAGGTGTTTGTATGAAAGGGTTAGATGGAGCACGGATACGGCGAGGTGCCTTCATGGGTGGTGCGAGAGGGAGGGAGGGAGGGAGGGAGAGGACGAGAAGCTTCGAGGAAGTGGGGAGGGATCTGCTGCGGGGAGAGCGAGAGAAAAATGTGTTTTTTAGTGTCCCGAGAAGAACTAACACAAATAAGCACCTCCTGGGTGGGTGAGATTTTTTTTGGGTTAGTTGAGTTCAAACTAACCCAAACTAACTCTAACACGTGGATCCAAATAGTAACCCAAACTAACCCTCCTGTTTGGATATTTTTGGGTTAGTTGAGTTCAAACTAACCCAAACTAACCCTCCTATTTGGATATTTTTTGGGTTAGTTGAGTTCAAATCGCACAGCCCGACCTTTCCAGCAGTAAGTAAGTTGAATCCGCTACTCCCTCACCCTCCTCGCCTCTCTGTCAAACCGCCTACGTGAAAACTGTCGCGCGTACTACCCGGGAAAAGCCCCACCCTCAACTTTTAACAACGCGAAAATAGTTCGAGCTTGTTCGTTCTATATAAATACTATTACTGTATGTTTGTTCACTCGTGGGGTTGTCCAATGAATGGAGGGCCGGGGAGCACAAGTGAACAATACTACTACTAGTAGTAGTAAGTAGGAGTCGTACAGGTAGTCACCTTAAATAGAGAGTTTCTTTTCTTTAATGCCACGTACACAAATTGAACGCTTGTTGTGGAGAAAAAGATAACCACTCCACTATATATATGTCTGTGAGGGCACAGCGCTTGCTTTACTAGGGCTGCTCTCTTCATTCTCTCATCCTCTCCAGATATAAACAAGACAGCGGTAGCGACATTTTCTCTCTGCTCACCGCTGGTCACAGATCCGGCCGGATCCCTTCGGCTGGTGTGTGTAGAGGACTAGGTGCATTGTTCACGCGGTCATCGCCGGTGAGGGAGGAAACCCACAGCTGCCGGATGGGCCCGATTCTCTGCCCGTGCCGTTCTCTCCGACACAGCAGCGACTCGGGAGGTCCTCTGACCCTTCCTCCTCCCTGCCGTATTGTCTGCAGATCCGACATGCCGCCGCCGACATCCCGACGACCCTCAGGTATAAGTTCTTGGAAAGCGGCCTTGCTCTCTGCCGAAGCTCCCGACGTGTCTACGTGTGCATCTTTTCTACTCCATCAGCTCTTCCAAAGCCACCTAAATTTTAGTATTATTAGAGGTAAAGCTACTTCATGCATTGAATCTAGGGCTTTGTTCAAACAACGAAGAAAGGGAGGAAAGTTGTTGCATGAATCTAGGACTTGATTCAAAGAGTAAATAATATGGTGAAAGTAGTAGAGACCGGATACCCAACGGTCTCTTGGTTGAAAAAAGGAAATAATGGGAAAAGCAGTACAAACTGGATAAAGAACAGATATATTATTGGTTGAAAAAGGATAGAAAGTGGCGGTGGTGGACAAGTCAGCGAGTATGTCGAGGATTAGATTTGTTGCCCTCGCATAGTAAAGGTCTCGGGATTAGAATTGCTGCCCTCACATAGTAAAAGGTCTAAGGATTAGATTTGCTGCCCTCACATAGTAAAAGGTCTCCAGGATTAGATTTGCTGCCCTCACATAGTAAAAGGTCTCCAGGATTAGATTTGCTGCCCTCACATAGTACAAGGTCTCTAGCATTAGGTTTGCTGCCCTCACATAGTAAAAGGTCTCCAGGATTAGATTTGCTGTCCTCACATAGCATGAACAAACTCTGCATCACCACTTTATGCCTCCTCGTAGGTACATTGTGTTGATGCATCCACTGTCGCATGTCCTTGTACCAACCTTTTGCTGTTGTTAATGTAAGGGCGCATGTAAAATGAAGCGATCACATTGTTACCTTAGGGACATGTCTAACCAGTGTTATTGTTAATCTAATGCCTCCAGTGATACGATGCAATTAAACTGTGTTACAAATGGCACTCCTGCTGTTTTCGCCAATATGATAAGTAAGTTGCTCCTTTATGCTTTCGGTGTCTGGTGTCCCCACGGTCCCATGCCCTTTAACCAACTCTTTAGCTCTTTGTTGATTTACGATGTCTGGTAAACAAGCAATGCCACCATTAAAGTAATCCCATATTTGAGGAATCTCATTGTTGATCGTAATGCTTACGGTAACATGAAGCATTCTTGTGACGTTAAAATTTCTACTATCCTTGCGTGATTGCCATGAACATAATTAAGATGCTTCTTTTCATTTTAGTATATGTTTAGTATATTTTTATTGACGAAACTGTTTACTTTCTATCTTTTTGTGCGGATAGGGATATCCATTTCACCTTGTTGCTATTGTGACCTTTTGGTGAACTGCACGAACACTTTTTTGGAATGAGTGTCTTGTGCGGTTCAACTAAAATGTCACGTGGGCCCACATCTCTCAATTTTGGTGGAACTGCACAAAATGGTGATTGGAGTTTCAAAATCTCCATCAAGTTCTTTGGTAATCTCGTGCAACATTTTATTAGCCTTTGCAAGATGAGCCGTCACTTGTCACCACAATGGCACTTTATTTTAGTGGAACTGCACAAAAGGATAAGAAAATTATAGTTGCACCTTACATGAGCGGACAACCAACCTTAATGTTCCTCAATTTTAGTGCAACTACTTGAAGAAGAACACTGCCACTCAGGAGAGCAAGTACTTCTTGCTAGCTGAATGATGCAATCTTTGCTTCATTTCAGGTGAACTGTGAAAAAGCGCATGCAATTGAATCATGGAACTCGAGGCAGGCCTCATCCTAGTGGAGCTGAGGTTGAGTAAAGGAGGCCACTATTAAAGTGAAATCATGCTCTCTGGTTTGTGGTGTGCAAACAGAATACTCAACTACAGATGTTGTGACGGTCAGAGCATTAAGCCAAGTTCTTGATTGTATGACATGGCTAGCCAAGATGGATTTAATCCCGATATTCACTTTATCAAAAGGCTCTAATGGGTTGGTTCTGAATCTTGCAAGCTGGGAATCAATGAGATGTGTAGGCATCTTTGTTGTACTTATTATTTGAATCTTATTTGTTGGTTACGAATCTTGCAAGATGGGAATCAATGAGATGTGTGAGCATCTTTGTTGTACTTATTATTTGGATCTTATTTGTTGGTTTTGAATCTTGCAAGCTGGGAATCAATGAGATGTGTAGGCATCTTTGTTGTACTTATTATTTGGATCTTATTTGTTGGTTACGAATCTTGCAAGCTGGGAAACACGACATGATGATCGAGAGGACAACAACCATAACAAAAGTTGAGACTTGGTAGTATTATCTTTGTGAAAGTCGACAAATGTGTTGATGGTAATGCGACCTAAGAATAATAATTCTAATTGTTGTGCATGTTGATCCTGTGCCTTGATAGAAACGAGCCAATGCATTGCTTGTTTTAAGTATAAATTTCTATTAAAGCTAAATAATTTAAGTAAAGTGACCACTAACTCCTGTTATTATAGGACCAATACAGACCCGCTCGTGAACCGGCGTGTGGCGGAGTAGGTTTCTTAATGGGCGTTTGAATCTTGCTGAGGTGCATCTTCTGCGAGCGTCAGCGAGACGAGGAGGGTAATGCTTGTTGTCGCTGTACACACTCGGTTTACTATTGAATCCAGTTCCCCAAGAGCTGAAAAATGAAGTGTTGCCGCCGCCTACACTCGTTCACTTGAAGAGACTCAATGGCGATCGAGGGTGAGCACTGCTGGATATGGACTTGACAAGGAGTTCCCCTTTGAGTTCGCCGTTCAGGTCTTGTGGCTGCACCAAGTTGAATGTGATGTACACCGACAATCGGACTCGGTGAAGCTACGCCTAGCGAGTTCAAGCACTACCTACAGACGAGAAAGCACAAGGTTGCGGACTAGACCTTGTGCCCATCCATTCGTCTCTGACGAGGGACCAGCGGATCGCCATCGCCCGGTATGTGTGCGGGGCGAGGTTCTCATCTACCACCACGCAGGGCCATCGGAGGTTTTGGAGCATTACGCTCGTTTCATCCAGTAGCGCCGATTGCACCTTCGCTATGGTGGAGAAGGAAGAACGCGATGATTGACCATCTGGTGCAACAAGCTTGTCGACATCCGAAGCAATACAAGATCATCGACAGCAGGCGGGAGAAGGACTCCATGGTTGACCTCGCCGAGACCATCATCGACCCCCGATACGCCAACATGAAAGATGACAACGATACCAAGGACCTGAACACGTGGGAGGTATCTCTGAATCTAGCCTACATAACCTCTGCGGCCAGGGCGCATCGCATCTCACGACATGTGCTGGGCAGATCTTGGACATGAGGCGTGTTCGCTTCCGTAACCGGCGAGTACCGCAGACAGACGCGTCGTCATGATCAAGCGTGCGGGATGGTCTAGATGTTGTACTTTATCATTTATAAGCACCTTTATCATCACGAGTGTTTCATGCATTAGCCTAAGTGTAAGTAATTATCTGTTTTGTCGAAATTTTTCTTTTAAGAACCCATTAACCTGTTTGCTTTTTAGTGGCTATTTGCTTATGTATGTAACTAGTGCACTTGTTAGTTAAAAAACTAGTTCACTTTCGGCTGCCGTGCTTTGAATCTCCTTCCTCCCAACATATTCCCCTCCTCGGGTGGACCCGCGGGTCTCGTACCCGCAGACATATGGGACCAACCACCTATCCATTGTATTTCTATATTTTTTCAATATTTACGTCCTCTTCCTATACAGCTCAGTTCTATTTTCGTTTTCATTAATCCTATATCTGAATTTTCTCCCACTTTCTTTTTGATTATAAACTGAGTTTTCTCCCGTCGTTTCCTAGAACCAACTCAAGCATCCCGTCTAGCCTAAAAAATAATAATACCCCATGTATTATTAACTCATCAAATTTAAATGATATTTTATTTACGTAAGTTGAAAGTTCTTACAAAATAATAATAATAATTGATTATATATAACTTGGCAAGTTAACTCCTAGTGATTCGTCCATAAGCTTGCAAAGATTTCTTGACCAATGCAGTAATAGGCGTGCAATCATGTGTTTATGTTTTTATAACATTTCTCCGTCTAGCCCAACATGATATTTTCACCCAGCCCAGCAAGTCCGCGGATTTTGAGAAAAATGCAAATTGGCTTTAAATTCTACCATACATATAAATGGGCTGTTGGGGATATTACTACCGGGCGTAAACCGGCCAGGAGAGGCCGGGTTAACTTCATCAGTAGTCAAGTATGCTTGAAGCCCGTGAGGATATTCTATAAGGGCCCAAGGCCCAGAACCGGTTTAAGGCTTGTAGCTGTGAACCGGCATTAGTATGTAACTTGTGTTGTAAGTTAGAAATACTAGAGACCGAACCGGACACGTCTATGAGCCGGTCTCGAGACTCTGCAAACCGCGGGCGTCACTCATGTATATAAGGGGACGACCCGGCGGTGGTTCAGGGAGGACAGACAACAACTCAAGACTTAGGCGAAGCTTGTTTGCTCCCTAGTCATCGAAACCCCCATCAATTCCATCACAACTAGACGTAGGCTTTTACCTTCATCGAAGGGGCCGAACTAGTATAAACTCTCTTGCGTCCTTGTGTCCACTTTAACCCCTTCAAGCTAACCCGTAGCGATGGCTCCATGACTAAGTCCTTTCATGAGGACATCTGCCGTGACAAAACCATGACGGTTGGCGCCACAGGTGGGGCTATCATGATGGTTTCAAGTTCTTGGAGGTAGCTTGAAAGACTCAAAGGGTTATCTTTGTGGGCGGATGACCAAGAGTCGTCATGACAAGCTCTACATCGGCGATTCGAATTTGGGGCCCGAGGCTGGCTCGATTAGTCTGGATCTGGGTCCCCTTTGGTGGCATACCGTCTTCATTGGCAAGATCGGTGAACGGGGCTGGCGGGACATCCGCACCGACCTCGTCGAAGCGGCTCAGCGTCTGAGATCTGCCCAGGGTAAACCGGCCATGAAGCGTGCCTTTGTGGGAGTCATCCACGGAGGAGAATATGATGGTGGATCAGAATCTGGTAGTGAGACCGTCGTTTATTCCGATGATGAGTCCTCGACTGGAGAAACCGAATCATTGTATCAGTTACAAGACGGCCGGATTGGGGGCTGTTCGATGGTGGCGATATTCCGGACCCTTCGATCTGCCCAACGGGTTGGGATATTCATGGCGGTACACGGTGGGCGATCCACTCTTCGACCGCAGCAGCAATGTTCTCCGGTCGGCGGCGGCGGGCGGGAAGAGGCCACAATGCACCCACCGGCTCAAGTTTTATCGATCTGTTTGATCGTTGGCGTGCTTATGGCGAGAGGCTAACCCGGCGGATCAGGGCGCCCTAACACGAAATTGCAAAGGTGAGGAACAGATCACTCAAGCCAAGGCCGACGGCGGCCGAAACAGCAGGATGGGCTGCAGAGCGGGCGCTTTGGATCTGTGAGCCTATAGGCTTATCTTTGGACGGAATGCATCGCATGAAGTCTGAAAAGGCTTGTCGATCTCGCCAGCCGGCGGTTTTCGATGCGAAACCTTTTAATACCGTAGGAGCAGGGACTAGTAACCCGCCGATGATAAACGGGCGGAGGCCCAGGTCGGTGCGCCGGTTCAGCCTCGTCGATGGAGCCGCCTCGGCAGAATAATATTGTGCCTCGGCTGTCGAGACACCTCCAGGTCATTATTCCAATCCAATGGACAATCTTATCGCCGCCGCTTCATGGCTGGAGGCCATCCCAATTGAAGGTGATTCTTCGCAAGCGGTGGAGACGCGTCGGGTTAAGGAACTTCTTCAAACAGCCTTGGTTCAGCAGGAAGCATATTCATATAGCCGTGACCGTATTCATTCCACCCCGTCCAAGCGAATTCTGATGGCGGATGGATGAACCAACCGTATCGATAATGCGGAACCGTGAAGCGCCTACGTGGCCATAACCCGGCGGTGATGCTCGGGAAGTGGTGGACCAGCCCGAAACGCGAGGGGCCGAAGTTAGCGCGCAGCATGAGGCTCGTCGACTTACACGGTTAAGTCCAACCACCTCGATCAAGCCAGGAGTCACTTCTAGTTCTTTGGGAGTGCCTTGTCTTGTTCCCGCTTTACGCAATGTGCGCTTGCCCAAGGATTTCAAGGGCCCGCGCACGATGCCAAATTACACAGCCGATTTGTCTCCGGAAACATGGGTAGAGAGCTATGAGATGGCCATGGAGATGCTTGACGTAGATGAAGCGGCATGTGCAAAGTATTTCACCATGATGCTCGAAGGGACAACCCGTATTTGGTTAAAGAGCTTACCAGCCAATTCTATCAGTTCATGGGCCCAGTTGCGAGCCTGGTTTATCCAGAATTTCAAGGATACATGTAAGAAGCCCATGTCGATAGTGGACTTAGCGGCCTGTGTCCAGGAGGAAGGAGAGTCAACAATCCATTGGAGTGCGCGAGTTTGAAATTTTGCACTCATCGGACCGTATCAACGCCGACTCATGGTTATAACTTTGGAAAGCAACTGTCGGTTTAAACCTCTGAAGTTGAAATTGGGACGGATGAAGCGCCATTGTAACGATATGGGGACCCTCATGACTACTTTAGTGAAGTATGCTGATTCTGATAGTACCAAGGATCCCGAGTCTGATGATGACAAGACAGGGAAGGGAAATAAGAACAGCAACTTCTAGGGGCAGCAACACAACACGGCAGGTCATGGTAACGGAGGCAAGTGTAAAGCGAATGGCAGCATGGATTTTGTGGCTAATACTAGCGCGCAGGACAGGGGCCAGCGACGGAAGGGTAAACCACCAAATCGCGGTGGAGCTCCAAACCCCAACCCGGACCGCCTGACTTATCTATTAAACCAGCCCTGTCCAAAGCACGGGACGAAGGACATGCCAGCCACCCACCTTTGGAAGGATTGCTATATTATGCAGGAGTTCAAAAATTCTAATGCTTTCCGGTATGATCATGGATCAGGTGGTGGCTCAGGATCCGGATTCCATGGGCCAGGTCACGGTGGAGGAAATGTCGGTTCAGGCTTCAATGGAGATCAGGGTGGACATAACAATCAAAACAATCAGAATAGCCAGGGTGGTTACAACCAGCAGCAGCAGTCGGGCTACCAGAGCAATCCAAAGCAGTTGAATAGCGGGCAATATCATGTATTCACCACTAGCTTAGACAAGCGAGATCGGAAGCTTCTGGCGGCGGTGAATTCGATTGAACGGCCGTGCCTCGTTATTTACGCCCGAACAGCCAATCATATGGGCGAGAGGATCACCCTCCCGGGTTGACAATCTGGGTCAGCTAGCGTTGGTGGTGGCACCTCAGGTGGGAGGTTATAAGTTCACCAAGGTGCTCATGGATGGAGGAAGCAGCATTAATATCTTGTACTATGAGACTTTCCGTCGTTTGGGGCTAACAGACAAGAATCTTAAACCGTCCAATACGGTATTCCACGGTGTGGTACCTGGTAAGTCAGCATATCCCATTGGCAAGATAGCTCTAGAGGTGGCCTTTGGAGACGACATGATTCCAGGTCAGAAACATTGGTTTTTGAGGTGGTTAAGATCCGGAGCCCGTACCACGCTTTATTTGGGCGGCCGGCTTATGCCAAGTTTATGGCACGACACTGTTATATTTATCTGCAGCTCAAGATGCCGGGTCACAAGGGGACCGTAACCGTTCATGGAAGTCGCAAGATTGCCTTGGAGTGTGAAGAAGGTGATGCGGCCTATGCAGAGTCGGTTTGTGCCACGGAAGAGTTGAAGTACTACAAGGATAATGTTGATCCGGCGGACATGACTTCGTTAAAGAAGCCAACCACAGAGCATGATCCGGCTTTAAAGTTCAAATCGGCAGCTGAGACTAAGCTTGTTGACTTTGTACCTGGCGATTCGTCCAAGCAGTTTAGTATCAGCACCGACTTGGATCCGAAATAGGAAAGCGCGCTCATCGAGTTCATCCGTGAGAACCGGGACATTTTTGCATGGAAGCCTTCTGACATGCCAGGTGTACCGAGGGAACTCGCTGAGCACACTCTTAATGTTGATCCAAAGTACAAACCGGTGAAGCAGTTTCTCCGCCGGTTCAACGAAGAAAGGTGCAAAGCTATTGGAGAGGAGGTAGCCAGGCTCTTAGCGGCTGGCTTTATTGTTGAAGTGTACCATCCAGAATGGCTGGCTAATCCGGTGCTGGTCCTTAAGAAAAACGGCACCTGGCGCATGTGTGTGGATTACACAGATCTTAACAAGGCTTGTCCAGCAAATCCTTTTGCCCTCCCCCGCATCGATCAGATTATTGATGCTACGGCGGGTTGTGACCGTTTGAGTTTTCTGGATGCATATTCTGGTTATCATCAGATCAAGATGGCAGTTAAGGACCAGGAGAAGACGGCATTCATAACTCCCTTTGGAGCCTTCTGCTATGTATCTATGCCCTTTGGGCTCAAGAGTGCCCAGGCAACTTATCAACGGTGTGTACAAAATTGCCTTCATAAGCAGATCGGCCGTAATGTACATGCCTATGTGGATGATATTGTGGTTAAGTCAAGGGAGAAGGAGACTCTGGTTGATGATTTGAAGGAAACCTTTGATAACCTACGGACATACAAGATGATGCTCAAACCGGCCAAGTGTGTTTTTGGTGTACCGGCAGGCAAGTTATTGGGTTTTCTTGTGTCCAACAGGGGAATTGAGGCTAATCCGGAGAAGATCACAACTATCACCTCTCTGGCTAAACCGAAATGTATCAATGATGTCCAGCGCTTGGAAGGCCGGATTGCCGCGTTGAGCCAGTTTATCAGCCGCCTCGGTGAGAAGGCAATCCCTTTGTATCAGATGCTGAAAAAAGCAGATCCCTTTGTCTGGAGTCCGGCCGCTGATAAAGCGTTGGAGGACTTAAAGCAGCAGTTAGCTAATCCGCCTGTTCTTGCTGCTCCGATTGACAAAGAACCATTGCTACTATATGTGGCAGCTAATGCTCGTGCAGTCAGCGTAGCTACTGTGGTAGAGCGCAAGGAGGCGGGCAAGGAATATCTGGTTCAGTGTCCGGTTTACTATATCAGCGAGGTGCTTATTGAGTCCAAGCAAAGATACCCGCATTGGCGAGAAGCTGGTGTATGGAGTTTTCATGGCAAGCGGAAGCTTAAGCAATACTTCGAGGACATCCCATCACGGTGGTCAGCTCTGCTCCTTTGGGAGATATAATTCAAAACAGGAGGCAACTAGCGGATTGCCAAGTGGGCTATAGAGCTTGGGCGCACGGTTTGAAATCGTGCCTCGTCTGGCGATCAAGTCTCAAGCACTTATGGATTTCATCAATGATTGGACGGAACTACAAGCACCTGAAGAAAGGCCGGATCATACCTATTGGACTATTCATTTTGATGGGTCCAGGCAATTGGAGAGCTCGGGGGCTGGAGTCATATTAACTTCCCCACGAGGTGATAAGTTCTGTTACGTTCTCCGCTTAATGTTCCCTTGTACTAACAATGCAGCTGAGTACGAAGCTTTACTCCATGGTCTTCGGATGGCTAAGGAGATGAATCTCAGCCGAGTTAAGTGCTTCGGTGACTCGGACCTGGTGGCCCAACAAGTGTCTGGTACTTGGGATTCTAAGGACCCGCTCATGGCAGCATACCATCGTGAGGTGGATATTATTGCAGGCCACTTCAAGGGATATCAGGTGGATCACGTGGACAGACGGAAGAACGAAGCGACGGACGCTTTAAGCCGGCTGGGCTCTCAGCGTAAACCGGTCCCGCCTAATGTCTTCTTGGATGTCCTGCATAACCCGTCGACCAAGCTCCCTGGCGAAGATGATTTGGGTATTCCTGATCCGAAGGCTCAGTTGGTGGCGGCTCTGCATGTCATTCCGGATTGGACGGTTCCTTATCTTGCATACATGAACCGGGGCGAGTTACCAGAGGATGAGACGCTGGCCAGGCAGATAATCCGGCGATCCAAGTCCATGACTATTGTCAATGGCGAGTTGCATCATTGCAGTGTGTCAGGAGCGTTTCAACATTGTGTGTCGCCGGAGGAAGGTTGTGAGATCTTGCGCGAAATCCACGAAGGAGATTGTGGTCACCACGCCAGTTCAAAATCTCTGGTGGCTAAGGCGTTTAAATCACGGTTTCTATTGGTTGACTTGCTCATCTTGATCACGGATGCCCTGGTTAGGCGATGTGGCGGCTGTCGAAGTTCTCAAACGCGCTCATGTGCGGCTCAAGAATTGAGATGATTCCAATTACTTGGTCGTTTGCGACTTGGGGCTGGATATGGTTGGGCCTTTCAAATGGTCCAAGGACAAGAAGACCCACCTTTTGGTGGCGGTTGACAAATTTACAAAGTGGGTGGAAGCGGGCCCGTCGGCCAAGTGTGATGCAGCCACGGTGGTTCAATTCATTAAAAGGTGATTTTCGGTTTGGCTTTCCACAGTATATTATGCGATAATGGTACCAATCTGTCTAAGGGTGCCATGAAGGAGTTACGTGAGCGTGAGCACATCGACAGCGTTTCATCGATGGCTCACCCAGAGTCAATGGCCAGCGAGAGAGAGCTAACCAAGAGATCTTACGAGGCATCAAACCCCGGCTTATGGTTCCTTTGCAGCGGACGCCGGGTTGTTTTGTTGAGGAGTTACCATCTGTATTATGGAGCATCAATACTACGCCCAACAGATCGATGGGATACAGACCGTTCTTCATGGTGTACGGAGCGGAGGCGGTTCTCCCCAGTGATATCCGTCATGATTCACCTCGTGTAGCAGCTTATGTTGAAGCGGACAACGAGGTAGCACGGCAAGACGCTTTGGACTTGTTGGATGAGGAGCGTGACATTGCAGCTGCCCGTTCGGCGATCTACCAGCAGGATCTTCGTCGCTATCACAGTCGCCGAGTTATAACCAGAACCTTTCAAGAAGGAGATTTGGTGCTCCGGCTCATTCAAGACCAGACTGATATGCACAAGCTATCCCCACCTTGGGAGGGACCTTTCGTGATCAGCAAGAATCTGCACAACGGGTCGTCGAACATAGCTCATCTTCGACCCTACTTTACTTGAGCCATAGGCTCTACTTATGTACATATTATGACAATGTATATATTATGATCAATACAATAAACCGGAGCCTTAGCTAAAGCGGGGTCTCTGTTATTTTTACATCATGAGTGGTTACACGGAGTTTTTATCTTAAAGCGGTCTTCGGTTTACCCATTGAGTTAGCTTTTTAACAAAGCTTCATATCATGTCACTTGGGGGCTTGGTCGTGTCTGAACCAATGCAACACCTTTTGATAGGCGAAAGCCACGGAATCACTTGGGGAGTTGGTCACGTCTGAACCGATCCACGCCTCTTGATCGGCCTAAGGCCACGAGAATCACTTAGGGGATTTGGTGAACCCTAACCATCGCTACACCTCTTGATCGGTGTAATGCCACTTTGCATCATTTGGGGACACGGTGACATGAACCATAGCTTCGCCTATTGGGGGCTTGGTCGTGTCCGACCATGGTAATGCCACTTGATCGGCTCAAACAGCCTCTTTTCGCAAAAGATTTTGTTTTTGCCTTTGCTTGAAATTTGTTTATCTTTTTGCATATTTCTCTTGTTGTGTTCTTAAACCGACAATTATTAAACCGATTTGACTGTCAGTTGACGGGACACAGTTTGTTTTTCATCCGGAGACACTTTGCCTGGTTTGATTTTTGATAAACATCCTATTATGGAGTAACGCCGGTGTTCATCGTAACCCGGAACGGTTTACCTGATAAACAGACCATATATATACATGAGCTGTTTTCTCCTTCAGCAGAGCGGGTTTCTTACAACTTCGCTTCAAGATTGGCACAGCCAACTTCATGCCCTACGATGGCAGGTATCATACATTCCCATATTTTGTCATATGTTTAAATATAAGGTATTATCTTTGATTTCACATACATAGATATGATGATCCTCCTGGTTATATAACCACAATGGAGTTTTAAGCTTTTTTGCTACAGACAACAGTTTAGCATTGGTGATTCAACGGAAGCACAAGTTATAATAAATATTCATGAAGGCATATCAACACAAAGTGTGGCAGCTAGTCTATTACAAGGCAACACGGTGCCCAGATAAGATAATTGTTTTTCTGCATAACATAAGGAAGCAATAATGTAAACCGGCCTCCGGTTCATGCTTGGTCGCCAGACTTGGCGGATGGTTGCGGGTCATCCTCGCCGCTTGACGATTCCCTACCGGTAGTGGAAATCAACAGTTGTCGATCGATTCCCATTAATGCTTGGAATACAGCTTCATCATTGATCAGCAATGACGGTTCAATATCGGGGCGTAAGTATGCTTCTGAATTGGAGGTATAAGGTTTTCCGCTTGAGAATCGGTCGGACACTCGTTTATTTTCATCATCGTCTTGGGCTTGATAGTGAGACAGATTTGCCACTTCAACCAGCTGACAAGCCAAAGGGCGCATTTCCCGGTTTATAGCTCGAAGATCTTCTTTGCTGAATTCTGTCCCGTCTTCCTTCAAGCTTGGGAAGCCCTGGGCCGCTTCAACATGATCAAAATCTGGCACCCACGCTTTGGCCCGGATTAAGGCGTTTATGGCACCAGTTCTAGCAGCAAATTTCTTTAATTCTTCAAACCGGGCAGGAAGCATTGAAAACCTTTTAAGGGTATCCTGGATCAAGGTTGGTGCCGGGTTGTTATGAGAAGCAGTGCTGATGATCCGCTGCGCGCCAGTATAGAGTTGCTCTATCAATGTATAAGAGCCTTTCAATTTCTTCCGCACATCTGACCCCAAGTGGCCAATATGTGTCCCTATATCATTCAAAGGGTTAATAAACCGGCAATTACATGAGAAAGCTTCATTATGTCGTAAATCAAAAAGGCTTACCAAAAGACAATGGCGGTCATGGCATGCACTTGCCGCTTTACACTATTCATCGATGACGGTTTGAGGGCAGCTTCAGCATTTTCTGCCCGTTGAGTTAAAGCGGCCTTTTCAGTGGCCCAATCCGCCCGCTCCTTGTTGAAACCCTCTTTAAGCTTTTCCATGACGCTTAAAGCGCTGGTTAATTCATCCTTTGCTTTGGAGGTTTCAGCTTGCTGGGATTTCAGGTTTTCTTGAAGATCAGTGATTTGGTTTTCTTTCTTGCTCAGATCAACCTACATACAGATAATCATTTGATAAATATTAGGGAGCAGAGTTGAAGTACCAAACCCGTAACAAGTTATGCTCTCGGTACTTGGGGGCTAATGCATATTTGCTTTTTCATCCTACAATTTCTACATAAAGTCCCAAGCTCAATACAAGTATTCAGTTTGGCACTTGGGGGCTAATGCCTATTTGCTTTGTCCTTGAGGGATACTGGATTTCTTATGGTATAAAAGTCCCGGTTTAACTACATTAAGTTGAACCAGCCTTTGGGAGCTACTTTCCCAAAAGTACAGCTTTGCTCAGGATTACATCGGGAAGTCTCGGTTTAAGTTCACATCTTAAAACCATCACTTGGGGGCTATTAGAGTTGACATATTGAAGTATACAAGCAGAGAGTCATATGGAATTTACCTCATATTTGTCTTTCATCATATTTACCAGACCGGCTTCATAATCACGGCTGGTATATAACCGGTTCAGATAACCGGAATGAAGATCTTGGGGATTCAAAGTAGCCAAATCGGCATTCCACTTGCCTTTACCAAACGCAGTAAATTCATCCTTTGCAGTGTGCTTAGACAAGGTGACAGGATTACTTGGCTCGGAATGGCCAAAGCCAGTAATAACAACATCATCATCCTTGGCTTCGCCGGTTTGCACTGGGGTCGCCGGTTTCTCTGTATGCTTTGGTGGACTTGTTGTTTTGTCAGTTTGAGCAGGACTCGGGGGTTGATTTGAAGGGCATGTGGTATCAACATGTGCCTCTTCAACAGTAACATCATGATCTTGCAATGGTGGGTCGTTCAGCATGTCATCCTGGATGTGCTCTTCGGGATTTGGTGTTTTGGTCGGTTCAGGAGCGTCGTCTTCCTCTGCCGCTTTGTCCAGACGAGCTTTCTTGCTTAGCTAGGCAGCCTGAAAGGAAAAAGGCGGCTTAGTCCAAGAAACATTGAAAGTGATATATCAAACAGTATCATCAGGAATATGGCTCACCCAAGCACTTTCATAAGTGGTGGGAGTTGGGTGGCTGACGACTTCGCGGACGAAGAAGAGAAGTCACGATAATCGGTCGGATGGATTAAGAGGTTGTGAATGCAACCCGCTTTAGGATAAGCATTGACGAAGCAGTTAGAGACCTCTGAGCGGCGTTTCGAACGGACTGTTTGGTAAACCGGCGGAGGTAACTACGTGGCATTGTGCGGGTTCTTGACGAGCTTCGTGCTGTTGTGTCTTCATAAGAAAGTTTCGGTCCAAATAAGCAAGAGGATGAGAAAATTTAACTTTCCGGTTTGCCGGCCAGTTTTCTTGAAGGTAAAGGGTTTGAATCGGAAGAAAGAGCGATTACCTCTACAACATCGGCATGGTGACTTCACATCATCCTGGCAATAATCATTATCAATAAGGTGTGTGAAAAATAAACCAAGTGAGTCAAGTTCTACCTCAAGATCTGGATTACCCACATCATCGTCAGCTGGTGGATCGGAGGAGGCAGTGGTTTTCTTTCTATTGGCTGGTTTCTTCACGACTCTGGTCTTGGGCCGGGTTATTTTCTCCGGTTTCTCTTGTGGAGTTTTCCTGCTCCAAAATGGATCATCACCCTGTTTGAAAGATGTTAATATCAATAAGGAGTACTTAAACATAGTCAGATTTTATAAAGGCATAAGATATGAGTCTTACGGTGACGGTTTGTTAATGGCGAGAAAGGGAGCCAGGCGGTTTGGGCATAGCAGCTTCCGGTTAAGCAACATCCTCTTAACAGCCTCGATAACTTCATCGTCATCACCGGATCTCAATATGCCGTGAGGGTCTTTCACACCTTACGTGTATTGCACATCAAACGGGCCTTGAGGCTTAAGGGCAGTATACTCCAACATATCCAGAACGAGCAAGATCAACTCCGGTCAACCCGTTGGCCATGAAGGCCGGAGCTTGGATAGTTGAGGGCATATTGCTTCTTTCCTTAGCAGTCAATCTGTGAGGTAGGGGATGTGTGTTGCTTAGCCGCTCTGGACGGTAACCTGGTAAAGGATTTTCTCCATCAGGAGAGGTATCTTTGCAGTAAAACCATGTTGAATTCCACTCTTTGGGATGGATGTGCAGTTTGGCATGAGGGTAAGTGACCTCTTTCCGCTTTTGAATCGCCACACCACCCAACTCGGTGTTGGGACCGTCAGAAAATTCAGTGCGGCGGTTTAGATGGAAGCAATCTCTGAACAATTCAACTGTGGGCTCCTCTTGAAAGAACACCTCACAGAGCACTTGAAAGTGATAGATATTGGTTATGGAGTTGGGGCCAATATCTTGTGGGCGCTTGTTGGAAATTGGCCAAGACATCCCGATAAAACTTTGAACCGGGCAGACTGAAGCCCCGGGCTAAATGGTCAGCAAAAACAACAACCTCTCCATCCTTGGGTTCTGGAGGACTCTCCGGCCGGGGACCCTCCGATGAATGATGTCTTTTTTGCCTAAAGCGCGGTGCGGACTAAGTTATCGAGCTTGAGTTTGATCCACTCGAGAAGGGCCCAATTACACTCGTACACTTGCTTGGCCATGATGCGATCTGCAAAGCAATAATACCGGTTCAAGAATATGTTGGAAGGCTATATATTGATACATTCATTGTTAAACCGGAAAAAGTTGCTTATAAACCGGAGTTCTGCAAGGTGGCAATACATAACTGGGAAACCCTGGCGGTTCAACAAGGGGACTAATGGTATATGTCGAGTTGTCAATTTTTCTACAAAGTTAAACCGCTTTGATGCAAACATTGAAGAATCAAGAGTGGATGTGCGAAAACAGGTTTCACAAAAGTATTTCACAGTTTTGGATCGGAGCATGTTCGGAAAAGAAATAAATATTCAAGGTACAAAACGGAGCGGTACTAAATCAATGAGCAAGGATGTAAATAAGATTTATGATCTTGAGATGCGTAAGTGAAAGCGGAGGCTAAAAGCTACCATTACACGAGCAGAGATTCATGAGTTCTTTTGAGAACCATTATATGAGCGAAGAACAAAGGATGAACACCAAAAACCTAGAAACCCTAGAATAGATCTGGGCGGAAATAGCGGAAGATTTACGGAGCTGAGGAAGAAGCGGAAGGTCGCCGCGATGCTCGGATGCGTTTAGGGTGATGCAGCGCCAAGGTTGATCACGAGACAACGGTTGACGAATGGCGGAGCTTCACGAGCTGGGCGGCGCAAGGAAGGCAGCGGAAGGGCACGAAGGGAAAGGAGAATGACCCTTGGTCCTATTTATAAAGGCAAGGATATGTGTGTCGGTAGCGAAAATCAAGGGGCATAAGTTTGGAAGCGGAGCTGTCGCCTCGATTGTTGCAGACCCATTAATGAAAAGATGTTATATACAGTTCTTTATGACAGATGACGTCATGCCGGTTCACCACAATCTGAGAAGATGACGTCACGGCGTTTTAACCAAGAAGATGTTGAAGACGAAGCTTTTTACTAAGGATTGACATGAACCTGTTCAAATCAATCTGGGGCCTAATGTTGGGGATATTACTACCGGGCGTAAACCGGCCAGGAGAGGCCGGGTTAACTTCATTAGTAGTCAAGTATGCTTGAAGCCCGTGAGGATATTCTATAAGGGCCCAAGGCCCAGAACCGGTTTAAGGCTTGTAGCCGTGAACCGGCATTAGTATGTAACTTGTGTTGTAAGTTAGATATACTAGAGACCGAACCGGACACGTCTATGAGCCGGTCTCGGGACTCTGCAAATCGACGGGCGTCACTCATGTATATAAGGGGACGACCCGGCAGCGGTTCAGGGAGGACAGACAACAACTCGAGACTTAGGCGAAGCTTGTTTGCTCCCTAGTCATCGAAACCCCCATCAATTCCATCACAACTAGACGTAGGCTTTTACCTTCATCGAAGGGGCCGAACTAGTATAAACTCTCTTGCGTCCTTGTGTCCGCTTTAACCCCTTCAAGCTAACCGTAGCGATGGCTCCACGACTAAGTCCTTTCATGAGGACATCTGCCGTGACAAAACCACGACAGGCTGCATAGATGCTACATCATTGTTTCACCGAGCCCACCAAATGGACGAAAAAAACAAATGGACTGGCTGACATGTGGGCCAGTAGGTTGAAGCCTAAGAAGGCGTTGGATTTACATCCAACGGCCGGCATTCTTCTTTAATCTCGTCTTCTTCCCCAGCGCTACGGGACCGCTTTGCTCCGACCTCCGGCGTCCAAATCGTTGTTTTTGCTCCTCGTGACGCTACCCCACCGACGGCCAGGTCATCCCTCCACTCCGCACCTCCTGTTATTCTCTGCCGAGTGTAGGCCCACCCAGCACCCGAACCAGTCAAGTTTTCCACTCCTCTCCGTGTGCGACTCCACTGCCGCGTCTTCCCCATCTTCGGGTTGTTCCAGTCAGGGGCCTCGCCGTCGTCCACTGCCTCGGTGCGCTCGGCACGGCGTGGTCAACATACGAGAGTCATCGGAAGAGGACTGTACGTGGAGAGCCTGACGGCCGGGACCCACGAGGTCCATGGTCGCACGCAAGGGAAGTTCCTCCGTATTACGCAGTGTACATGGACTGTACGTGGGAAGGGCTTCTGTATTTCGCGAAAAAAACGTTCCCCCCGCTGATAGGTCGGACCCACTAGCTATATCTTCACACGTAAGGAAGTGCCTCCTTATTATGCACAAGAAAATGAATACCCCCTGCTAGCTAGGACCCACCATAGTGGGTGGCTGACTTATGGGCCTAATAAGTTGACGGGGATGGAGGGCTTTGTCAACTTAGTCAATATGAACGATTCTAGCTCCAGTGACCATACGATGTCCATCCAAAGGCCGTAGTGCTTCTTCAACCTCTGGTCTTCTTGCTCCAGCCGCCCAAACCAGCGCCGGTCGTGACTCGTGCTCCCGCCTCCCGTGGCCGGTTGTGATGCGGCGGAGGCCTCACCGCCCCTACTACTCCCACCGCTGGCTAGGCCATCCCTCTACTCACCCACAGCCCCTGTTATTCTGCGGCGACGGCAGCCTCACACCGCAGCGAACCAGTGAACCCTCATACTCCTCTACGTGTGGGCATCCACTGCCGCGTCTTCCCCGGCTCCACGTCGTCCCCTTCCTAGGCCTCACCGTCATCCACCGCCCTGGTGCTCTCGGCGCGGCGTGGTCAACATGGTAAAGGAACGGCTTCCATCGGACGTGGACTGCACGTGGAGAAGCTGATAGCTGGGTCCACGGCCACAGCAAGGAAGTGCCTCCTTATTACGCACAAAAAAATTGTTCCTCCACCTAACAGCAGGGACCCACCGGACGGGCCACCATATTTCACGAAAAAAATGTTTTCCCCTGACTGCTAGGACCCACCAGCTACATCTTCGCACGCAAGGAAGTGCGTCCGGGCAAAAAAAAAAACAATTCGCCCCACACTGGGACCCACCAGCTACATCTTGCAGCAAGGAAGTGCACGGCGGTCGGGACCCACCTGGTCGAAGCGTCGTGGCGTTGTCATTCTGGTCGCGAACGTGTAGGTAGATCTTGGTCGTTGTAGAGGCGCCGCGCGCGTCGTAGTAGAGGCGCACGTAGCATGTACTGCGTCGCATACAGCGGCGAGGAGCAAGAAAGAAAATACGGCCATGTACGTACATATGGGCAGGGTCTCGAACGCCTACTCGCGCATACATACGGCCAGGGCTCGTGTACATGGTTGGGTCGGAAAGGAGAAACTGCGTCGTCGTTGTGTTCATGGGGAGCCAGCCGTCTGGGTCAGAACGGAATGCGTCGTCGTGTTCATCGGGAGGGCTTGGACGGAACAACCGATGGAAACGAGGCCTGGCGTACCACAGAACGGAGGAAACGGCCTTGTGTTCGACCGGCCACGTTCGAAACGGGATCCTGTTCATCGGGAGGGGTGCAGCGTCCGCAAAACGGAGAAGCGGACCTCCTACGATCGAAGCAGGGGTCCTGTTGATCGAGAGGGGTGTGGCATACCGTAAAATGGAGGAAACGGACTTGTGTTGGAGCGCTACGGTCGAAACGGGGGTCCTGTTCATTGGGAGGGGTGTGGCGTACTGCAAAACGGGACTCCACGGGATATTGTTCATCTCCACCGTCGACCCCCTCTAGCCTCCACGGCTACTGTTCATCCACCGTCGACCTCCTCCAGCCTCCATCTGCGACTGTTCATCCACGGGCTCCTATTCATCCAGCCTCCACCGGCTACTGTTCAACCAGCCCTCTCTACGGGCTCTTGTTCAACCACCCCTCCACGGGCTACTGTTCATCCTGCCCTCCACCATCTACCGTTCATCCAGCCCTCCACGGGATGGTCTGATACGTCTCCAACATATCTATAATTTTTTATTGTTCCATGCTATATTATATTCTATTTTGGATGTTAATGGGCTTTATTATACACTTTTGTATTATTTTTGGGACTAACCTATTAACCGGAGGCCCAGCCCAGAATTGTTGTTTTTTTGCCTATTTCAGTGTTTCGCAGAAAAAGAATATCAAACGGAGTCCAAACGGAATGAAACCTTCGGGAACATGATTTTTGGAACGAACATGATGCAGAGGACTTGGACCCTACATCAAGAAAGCAACCAGGAGAGCACGAGGTAGGGGCGCAAATAATTCGGCACAATGCTACTATCCTTTTACCACACTTGTGCTTCAAAGTAGCACCATGATGTTCATGATAGAGAGTCTCCTATGATATCATTTTCATATACTAGTGGGAATTTTTCATTATAGAACTTGGCTTGTATATTCCAATGATGGACTTCCTCAAAATGCCCTAGGTCTTCGTGAGCAAGTGAGTTGGATGCACACCCACTTAGTTTGTTTTGTTGAGCTTTCATATACTTATAGCTCTAGTGCATCCGTTGCATGGCAATCCCTACTCACTCACATTGATATCTATTGATGGGCATCTCCATAGACCGTTGATACGCCTAGTTGATGTGAGACTATCTTCTCCCTTTTTGTCTTCTCCACAACCACCATTCTATTCCACATATAGTGCTATGTCCATGGCTCACGCTCATGTATTGCGTGAAGATTGAAAAACTTTGAGAACACCAAAAGTATGAAACAATTGCTTGGCTTGTCATTGGGGTTGTGCATGATTTAAATACTTTGTGTGGTGAAGATGGAGCATAGCCAGACTATATGACTTTGTAGGGATAACTTTCTTTGGCCATGTTATTTTGAGAAGACATAATTGCTTAGTTTGTATGCTTGAAGTATTATTATTTTTATGTCAATATTGAACTTTTGTCTTGAATCTTTTGGATCTGAATATTCATACCACAATTAAGAGAATTACATTGAAAATTATGCTAAGTAGCATTCCACATCAAAAATTCTGTTTTTATCATTTACCTAATCCAGGACGAGCAAGAATTAAGCTTGGGGATGCTTGATACGTCTCCAATGTATCTATAATTTTTTATTGTTCCATGCTATATTATATTATGTTTTGGATGTTAATGGGCTTTATTATACACTTTTATATTATTTTTGGGACTAACCTATTAATCGGAGGCCCAACCCAGAATTGTTGTGTTTTGCCTATTTCAGAGTTTCGCAGAAAAAGAATATCAAACGGAGTCCAAATGGAATGAAACCTTCGGGAACATTATTTTGGAACGAACGTGATCCAGAGGACTTGGACCCTACGTCAAGAAAGCAACCATGAGGGCACGAGGTAGGGGGGCGCACCCTCCACCCTTGTGGGGCCCACATTGCTCCACTGACGTACTTCTTCCTCCTATATATACCTACGTACCCCCAAACTACCAGATACGGAGACAAAATCCTAATTCCACCGCTGCAACCTTCTGTACCCCTGAGATCCCATCTTGGGGCCTTTTCCGGCGCTCCGTCGGAGGGAGCATTGATCACGGAGGGCATCTACATCAACACCATAGCCTCTCCGATGATGTGTGAGTAGTTTACCTCAGACCTTCGGGTATTAGCTAGATGGCTTCTTCTATCTCTTTGGATCTCAATACAAAGTTCTCCACGATTCTCGTGGAGATCTATTCGATGTAATCTTCTTTTGCGGTGTGTTTGTTGAGACCGATGAATTCTGGGTTTATGATCAATTTTATCTATGAACAATGTTTGAATCTCCTCTGAATTCTTTTATGTATGATTGGTTATCTTTGCAAGTCTCTTCGAATTATTAGTTTGGTTTGGCTACTAGATTGATATTTCTTGCAATGGGAGAAGTGCTTAGCTTTGGGTTCAATCTTGCGGTGTCCTTTCCCAATGACAGCAGGGGCAGCAAGGCACATATTGTATTGTTGCCATCGAGGATAACAAGATGGGGTTTATATCATATTGCATGAGTTTATCCTTCTACATCATGTCATCTTGCTTAAAGTGTTACTCTGTTCTTATGAACTTAATACTCTAGATGCATGCTGGATAGCGGTCGATGTGTGGATTAATAGTAGTGGATGCAGGCAGGAGTCGGTGTACTTGTCATGGACGTGATGCCTATATACATGATCATACCTAGATATTCGCATGACTATGCTCAATTCTATCAATTGCTCAACAGTAATTTGTTCACCCACCGTAATACTTATGCTATCTTGAGAGAAGCCACTAGTTAAACCTATGCCCCCCGGGTCAATTTTCCATCATATTAATCTTCCAACACTTAGCTATTTTCATTGGCTTTTATTTTACTTTGCATCTTTATTATAAAAATACCAAAAATATTATCTTATCATATCTATCAGATCTCACTTTCGTAAGTGACCGTGAAGGGATTGACAACCCCTTTATTGTGTTGGTTGCGAGGATCTTATTTGTTTGTGTAGGTGCCAGGGACTCGTGCATGGCCTCCTACTGGATTGATAACTTGGTTCTCAAAAACTGAGAGAAATACTTACGCTACTTTGCTGCATCACCCTTTCCTCTTCAAGGGAAAACCAACGCAGTGCTCAAGAGGTAGCATGGTCCTGTTCATCCAGCCCCAACCGGCTCGAACGATCGGGGTCCTGTTCATCCACCCCCACCGGGAACTGTTCATCCAAACCAGTAGCGAAGGAATCGCTCGATTGGGTTCAGTTAACAACCATTGATCGATCGCTCAGGTTCAGTAACGCGTAGCCTGCAGTGCAATCGCTCGGTTTCAGTTAGAGCCCAACGCCTAGCACACATGCGCGTACGTATGAGAGAAACATACATCGCTCGGCCCCCGACCACCCACCATAACCGGGGACACCCCGATATTTTCCTCGCCCTCGCTTTTTTTCGTCATGGACGACCAAAGAATGTCATGCAGCTGCGTCTCCGGCCCACCCAGGACGAAAAGCCCATTTTCTGTCATGATTTTTGTCATAGAAGTAGGACCCCACCATATCTATGATGATACCGTGTTTTGTCCCAATTATCGTCATAGAAGTGTCATAAGTATGTGTGACGCCCTCGATTCAATCGTACACTAATCATGCACGCAAATGTGTACGATCAAGATCAAGGACTCACGGTAAGATATCACAACACAACTCTAAAACATAAATAAGTCATACAAGCATCATAATACAAGCCAGGGGCCTCGAGGGCTCGAATACAAGTGCTCGATCATAGACGAGTCAGCGGAAGCAACAATATCTGAGTACAGTCATAAGTCAAACAAGTTGCCATAAGATGGCTAGCACAAACCGGGATCTGATCGAAGAGGAGCAGGCCTCTGCAGGGATCCTCCTAACTACTCACGGTCGCCGTCGGCTGCTGCGTAGTAGTAGGCTCCTCCAGTGTAGTAGTCGTCATCGACGGTGGCGTCCGGCTCCTGGCTCCAACGTCTGGTTGCAGCAATCGAGTAGAGGTAGGGGGAAAATGGGGAACAAGGCAACCGTGAGTACTCATCCAAAGTACTCGCAAGAAAGGAGCTACACTACATATGCATGGATATATGTGTAAAGGGCCATATCAGTGGACTGAACTGCAGAATGCCAGAATAAGATGGGGATAGCTAGTCTTATCGAAGACTACGCTTCCGGTCACCTGTCTTGCAACAGGTATAAGAGGGAAGTCTGAAGTCCTCCAAGTAACATCACATAGCAATAATCCTACCCGGCGATCCCCTCCTCGTATCCCTGAGAGAGAGCGACCACCGATTGTATCTGGCACTTGGAAGGGTGTGTTTTATTAAGTATCCGGTTCTAGTTGTCATAAGGTCAAAGTACAACTCCAAGTCATCCTGTTACCGAAGATCACGGCTATTGAATAGATTAACTTCCTGCGAGGGTGCACCAACTTACCCAAAGACGCTTGATCCCATTTGGCGGACACACTTTTACGGGTTATGCCCAGCCGCGGAAGATCAACACGTCGCAGCCCCACCTAGGCTCAACAGAGAGGTCGACGCGCCGGTCTAAACCTAAGCGCCAGGGTGCAGGCCCATCGCCTTAGCACACCTGCGCGTTGCGTGTGCCAGCCGAAGCAGACCTAGCCTCTGGCGTTCCAGTCCAATCCGGCGCGCCACTCGATCGGCGGCGTCACGAAGTGCCGGCTGATACCACGATGCGGGATACCCATAACTACTCCCGCGTAGATGGTTAGTGCGTATAGGCTCAGAGCCAACTCAGATCAAATACCAAGATCTCGTTAAGCATGTTAAGTATCCGCTGAGCGCCCGAGCAGGGCGGGCCCAACTCTCTCCTAGGCGGTCTCAACCTGCCTGTCGCTCCGCCACAAAGATCCATCCAGGGCCGTCGGGACACGGGTCCTTTCAGCCCCCAATCCGTGAATCACTCACGGGTGCTCCTAAGCCGACCCGACTTTAGTCACCACATGTATCATGTATAAGTATAAGTATATACCGTGATCACCTCCCGAGTGATCACGGTCCGATAGTATAGCACAGCAGACGGACAAGAATGTAGGGCCACAGATGGAATACTAGCATCCTATACTAAGCATATAGGATTGCGGTAAAGGTAACAACAAGAGTAACAAGGACAGGCTATGCATCGGGATAGGTATAACGAAAGCGATAACATGCTACACTACTCTAATGCAAGCGGTATAAGTAGAATAGGCGATATCTGGTGATCAAGGGGGGGCTTGCCTGGTTGCTCTGGCAAGAGAGAGGGTCGCCAACTCCGTAGTCGAATCTGGCAGCAGCGGCGTCGGTCCGTAGTCTACCGGAGAGAAGAGGGGGAAGAAACAATGAATACCATGTAAACAGATGCATATCGATGCATGACAAGACAAGTAACGATGCTAGGCGTGACCTAACGTGGTATGTGGTGATGCCGGTTAAGGGGGGGAAACATCCGGGAAAGTATTCCCGGTGTTTCGCGTTTTCGGGCAGAGGATCCGGAGGGGAAAAGTTGCGAGTTTGATATGTTAGGGGTGCATGGCGGACGAACGGGCTGCGTATCCGGGTGCGTCTCGTCGTTCTGAGCAACTTTCATGTTGAAAACATTTTAATCCGAGTTACGGATTAAAAGATATGATTTTCTAAAGATTTTATTAATTTACGGAATTTAATTAATTGAAAAAATGGATTTATGACGTCGGCATGATGTCATCTTGACGTCGTGATCAACAGAGTTGACTTGGTCAACTGACATGTGGGTCCCGTTAGTCATACTCATTAGTTAATTAACAGTAGTTAATTAGGTTAATTAGTCATTAGGTTAATTAAATCAGATTAGTTAAATTAATTATTTACTTAATTAATTAATTAATATTTTAATTATTATTTATTTATTTTTAATTCCTTTCCTTTTTTTATAAAATGTTACAGGCGTGGGCCCGTTTGGCGATGGCCTAGAGGGCCATCTGGTCGGCGTTAACGGCGTTGGGCGAGCTGGCGTCGGGCACCAGGCCAGCGGCAGACGCTTACTGGCGCTGCGGCGGCGGAGGTTGAGCCGAGCATAGACAGCACGGCATCCTGTGGGGGGCGACAGAGCACGGCGAGCGGCTGCCGTGGTGGCGCGAGAGGGAGGTGGAAGGATGAGGCCATGGCGGAGCTAGGCGAAGGCGAGCAGCCCATGGCTGCAGCGAGAACAGCTTGATTCTTGGCGCCCGCGATGGGCGGCCAACGGGCGGCGCGGCGTAAGGGGTGACTACGGCACGTGAACCGGACGGCGCGGTGGTGCGCGGCCAGCGTGGCGAGGCGCGCGCGGGGATGGCTGATCACGAGGGCAGCGGCGACGCAATTGAAAGCACTTCAGCAGCGCCGCAGTGGGGTCATGGAAGGAGAGGGAGGGCGAGGCTCACGGCGGGGTGCAGGGTCGTGGCGGCAGGGGTCGGGGTAGTGGTCGGAGGCAGCGGCGTCGGCGTGACGGCAGCAGACCTGCGAGGGAGGCGCTCGGGAGGCCATCCGGCGAGGCTCCAGGGCGGCGAGGTGAGTAGGAAGCCCAGCATAGGGCGGCGTCGTTCGGGGGGAGGTGCTGGCGTCGGGGTCGCGCAGCTCCGGGCTCGGGGCGTTTCTGGCGGGGAGGAGGACGAGGAGGCGGCACCGGCGTGGGGTGGCCTTCTACGCCGGCGAGGTGGGGCGACAGGCGGCGCGGATCTGCTCTTCTCCCCAATCCAGATGGGGAAGGGGAGAGGCGTGGGAGGTGGGGTCGCGGGAGTGGGGGGGATCGTCTGGGGGAGAGTGGGGGTTCTGGGCTAGGGTTTTGGTGGGGTGGGGATAAGAGGAAGAGGTGGGCGGCTGGTGGCTGGATGCCCATTTGGGCTGGCCACTGGCCACGGTTAACCAAAGGTGGGGGGGAGGTTGTTTTCCTCTTCTCTTTTTTTTCTTACTTTTTTTATTTTCTATTTTATTTTAAGTCTCCTTTTACTTCACTTTTATAAAAATTAACACTAGCACCTAAAATTGTATTTATAAATATACTACTGTCACATCAATTTTTAACCCATAATAAAATATTTTAATATTTTATAAAATCCATTAGGTATTTGTTTAATTGTTTTCACTACTGTTTAAATTAGTTTAGAGCCCTTAAATCATTTTATCAAGGTTTGGTTTCTCCATCGTATTTACGCACGATTTACCTGACCCACCTTGAACATTTTGGTTTCATTGTTTGAAAACTTATATTATTTGCCTTTAATCAAATTTGATTTTGAATCGGTTTCGAACTAACACGAGATTAGTGATAGTAATCGAAGTGACGTGGCATCATTAGCAGAGAATTACTGTAGCATAATTATCCGGGTGTCACAAATCTCCTCCACTACAAGAAATATCGTCCCGAGATTTAAGAGGGGAGTAAGGGGGGAAGTTCTGGTTACGAGACCCTAACGAATCTTCTCGTCTTTGGTTGCTCTTCTCGAAGAGGTCGATCCATTACATTGATGTCTTCAGTTTCTCGGCTTCGGGTCATCATGATGAAGTTGTCGTCCTTTCTTCGGGATCTCCATCGTACTTACGATAGAATAAGGCGGGGTTATTCCGAGAGAACGGACGTCGGCAAGGTTGACTATCAGGTCGACAACATCGAGGAAGGTGGCGGAAAGTAACTCTCGAATCGAATCTTAAGAAATTATTGAGAGCAAAGTAAGGAGGTACCATGAGAATTTTCAAACGGATAGGCAAGCGTTCGATGCCTAATTAGAAGGTGAAAGGGGTTCAACGCAACGAGAATAAGTATTGCGTCTGATACCAAAATAGATCACTTGGGACGGTGGTCCGTGAATTACATCTGAGTCCACGCGAGGAATAACTTTGGGAGCAGGGGTGTACAGAGATTCAGGTTTCGATCCTGTGGAACTGTGGGTTATGGGCCCACCATGTGGTTGAAAGTAGGAAGGGGGCCGACATCTTGCACGGTCACGATAGTAAGGCGTGTCAGAGGGTAGCCTATCAGTTATGTCGGCAACAACATCGATACCAAGGGTGAGGGACGAAGAGAACCATTTTCCTGCTCGTTGAACGAGGCGGACCAATAGGCAAGGTTCTCGTCCATCCGTGGTTACCGGAATGTCATCAACAGAAGTACAGGGTCTTTCTGACGGAATTGTTTGCTGAGGTGGTTACATAAGCAGGAGAATATTACTGCTTAGATCATATAGATCACAAGAAAGGTTAAACCAAACAATGGAAAGGAAAATGTGTTAAACACATATTTGAGGGTATATACTTCAAAGGACATCTGAGCAAGATTCCCACGACGGGATAGAAGGTAGAAAACCATTTAGGTAAGGGGAGATGAATTTCATGACATTACCCATACAACGGTGTTTGGATAATTGATAAGGAAAATTTGGCATTGTGCTACAAATGTTCTTGTTGAAAATCGGAGTACCACGGACATGCTTCGAGATAGCATTAACATGGTCTTCAAACAAAGGTCGGTTTTTAGATACTCAATGGATCCATCAGGAACAGTTTATAACATAGGTCTTACAATTTCCTAGAGGAAGAATGGTTATCCTTGTTAGAAAGGAAACTATAATGATAGGTCCTCCAGCCGGGGGGGGGGGTGCTAGGCATGACATCATGCTACCAGGTTATCAAAGGGCCAACATCATAACTCTTGGAAAGTTGTCCCAACCATCATATCTGACCGAGATTCAGATCTGATTGGTGTTAGGATAACTCATATTCAGGATCCCTGAAAAGAAAGGTGCAACACAAATTGACGAGGTGACATTGTAAGATTCTCGGGGAAATGAACTATGAAGTGATTTCCGTTAACAAGAGTCCATCATTAACCCAAGGAGAGGACAAGGAGGTGTCTGGTGAACTCATCGGCAATTCATCGAGATTCCCAAAGATGGATTTCCACAATTAAGTGAACAAGGAGATATCATTTGTCAGATCAAATGATATAAGGAAGTATGCTCGAGGAAAACATACACAATTAAACATCGATTGAAAGGTGCGCCCGAAATATGGGTTGGGTTGCACAACCAATGTCAGAATGGTGATTCAATAATCAATAGCCTAAGAATGAACTTTCGACCATTAACTTCAAGGAAATAGGGTTGCTAGAAGGGAAGAATCCAAACAACACCGTTCACTTGTTGGAATTAACACGGGGACCAAGAAAGAATGGTGATGGTGAGAAGTATTTCTATGTCAAGAATTTTCAAGAGGTGGAACAAATCTCAGAACATTCTTGACATAAAGGATGGTAATACTCCAAGGTAAAGAAGAACAATTGCTGGATAGCAAGGAACTCAAGGTATAACACCAAACATGAACAAGCTTGTGTTGGCGGGAAGGCAATAGAGTGGTCGATGATAATACAATTCATCAAGGGCAAGGATGGTATTTCTCATCATGAATTCAATTGATATCATGGATGAGCTCAGAATGTTGATGATCACGACACCTTTGTCGCGAGAGTTCATGAAGATGTAATCGATCGCCGACGACATCAAGTCCAAGTAATGATGAAGTGAAAGGTTATTGGAACCAAGGGTACGACACAAACTCGAAACCAAGCTTGTTGTTCAAGGCGAAATGATATAACGATGAGGATCGACGTAAGGTTAGTTCATCGTCGAAAATTGTGCTCCGTGAAGAAGGACCGGGTAGCACAGTTAAAATCATCACGACAATGATATAGCCAAACAGGCTAGGAATGGCGTGATCGGGTACAAACTCGTACTTATAGAAGCTTACTGAAGAGTTGTTGAACCGTAGAGCGGATTCGGTTCAGTTATCGGTGTCTTTGAGTGTTTAGTAACTCAGAGCCTGTGAAAAATTGGAATCGGTGGGAAGGTAGTACTTGATGAACTCATAAAAAGTTATGCAGTTCCATGATAATCTCGAGATACCAGGGGGTATTACTCGACGACAGATCAAAGTAGAGGTTGTACCGGGATATTGATCCACAGAAGACAAGTGCTTACACTTGCATCGAAAATGGTATTTAAAGGAGAACATGGTCGGAACCACGATTGTATAAGGCCAGACCCCAGATATAAGATGAACTTATATCAAGGAAATAATTAATTTTAAAAGAAGCTTCGATGAGAAGATGTACATCGTGTCCATGGGCATGAACATGAAGTCCAAGGTCGACTCCCACTTCTCCAATGCACAACCTTTCATCCACTTTTCGCGTTCGATGAAGTTGTATTGTTGAAATTTTTGGCTGGCAAAATACCAGAAGAGTAAGACTCGTGGGAACTTCCGAGTTCACAAATATTAAGGAAGGCATAGGTTTAACCCATCGGGGCATCATGGAAACATATACCCCAAGCTTCAATAGTAGATACCACCAGCTCGAAAGTAGAGCAAGGTTGAGCAAGTAGATGATACAATTTACCAAAGGCATTACGTATCCAAGGGAAGTCTCACAAGGTTATTGAATATGGAGGACGATGTCGGATAAAATCCATTAAAGGATTTGTCGGTCCATAACAGAGCTGATGTGAGCATCGGCACACAACCAGAGGAAATAACAATGCAAAGGCATTGGATTATGGAAACAACTAGCTAATCCCGAGCTCAAATGCAAAGGAATTATGAATTTTAAATCAAGGTATCAGAAACAATGCTCTGATTAGGGATGGATAAGTTGAATAGCCTTAGGGGTACAATCGATGGCATTTTGTGCCATTAAGATTACGAGACATATGGGATTAACCCTAATGCAAGCAAGCAAGAATTTCAAGAGCAATAGGCTGCTCGGATTTACGGAAGATCGAATAGTATTTTGAAGACTTTTGTGAAACACATGAACAAGCTGGGGATGGCGGATACTCAACGGTCACGAGGATTTATTTGAAGGGGTATTCATGTGGCAAAGAACTGCTAGGCAGAGAGGCACAAAGTATTCTCGGAACAATAGAAAACTTGGGGTATCTTGTAATAACAAGATCAATGGGGATGATCGTAAGAATGGCAAGTGTAAGTAGTTATCCATAAGGATTTATTGGTGGTCGGGAATAGCAACAGTGATGGGCACAAAGTCTCGAGAGAATATCAAAGAGTATCTCCGAAATCTTCTGGTGCAGTTGGTGACCATCTGGACTGAAGGGCCTCTCCGGGAGAAAATATTTTCGAGAACCTAAAGTTTTAGTAAAAATTTCGTTTAACCCGAATAGAAGAGAGTTTAGAACCCCAGAGTAAAGGTCGAGGAGTAAAAGATCCTAATTCCACCCAATGGCGACGTGGGCCCGTAAGGCACACAGCCAAGTTAGTAAAAGTTTTTGCAATGTCTAGACTCGACTTCGGCCAAGGAGTGTGGAAGGGGGATTCCTACAGGCAGTCGGCTCTGATACCAACTTGTGACGCCCTTGATTCAATCGTACACTAATCATGCACAACTCTAAAACATAAATAAGTCATACAAGCATCATAATACAAGCCATGGGCCTCAAGGGCTCGAATACAAGTGCTCGATCATAGACGAGTCAGCGGAAGCAACAATATCTGAGTACAGACATAAGTCAAACAAGTTGCCATAAGATGGCTAGCACAAAGCGGGATCTGAGATCGAAGAGGAGCAGGCCCCGCACAGGATCCTCCTAACTACTCCTGGTCGTCATCAGCGGGCTGCACGTAGTAGTAGGCTCCTTTGGTGTAGTAGTCGTCATCGACGGTGGCGTCCGGCTCCTGGGCTCCAACGTCTGGTTGCAGCAATCGAGTAGAGGTAGGGGGAAAAGGGGGAACAAGGCAACCGTGAGTACTCATCCAAAGTACTCGCAAGCAAGGAGCTACACTACATATGCATGGATATATGTGTAAAGGGCCATATCGGTGGACTGAATCTGCAGAATGCCGAATAAGATGGGGATAGCTAGTCTTATCGAAGACTACGCTTCCGGTCACCGTCTTACAACAGGTAGAAGAGGGCGATCTGAAGTCCTCCAAGTAACATCACATAGCAATAATCCTACCCGCGATCCCTCCTTGTATCCACGAGAGAGCGACCACGGTTGTATCTCGCACTTGGAAGGTGTGTTTTATTAAGTATCCGATTCTAGTTGTCATAAGGTCAAAGTACAACTCCAAGTCGTCACATTACAAGATCACGGCTATTCGAATAGATTAACTTCCCTGCGGGGTGCACCAACTTACCCAAAGACGCTTGATCCCATTTGGCGGACACACTTTTACGGGTCATGCCCGCCGCGGAAGATCAACACGTCGCAGCCCACCTAGGCTCAACAGAGAGGTCAACACGCGGTCTAAACCTAAGCGCCAGGGTGCAGGCTCATCGCCCTTAGCACACCTGCACGTTGCGTACGCGACCGGAAGCAGACCTAGCCTACAGGCGTTCCAGTCCAATCCGGCGCGCGCCACTCAGTCGCTGGCGTCACGAAGTGCTTCGGCTGATACCACGACGCCGGGATACCCATAACTACTCCCGCGTAGATGGTTAGTGCGTATAGGCTCGTAGCCAACTCAGATCAAATACCAAGATCTCGTTAAGCATGTTAAGTATCCATGAGCGCCGAGCAGGGCCAGGCCCACCTCTCTCTAGGCGGTCTCAACCTGCCTGTCGCTCCGCCACAAAGATCCATCCCGAGGGCCGTCGGGACACAGGTCCTTTCAACCCCAATCCGTGAATCACTCATGGGTGCTCCACAAGCCGACCCGACTTTAGTCACCACATGTATCATGTATAAGTATAAGTATATACCCGTGATCACCTCCCACGTGATCACGGCCCGATAGTATAGCACAGCAGACAGACAAGAATGTAGGGCCACAGATGGAATACTAGCATCCTATACTAAGCATATAGGATTGCAGGTAAAGGTAACAACAGTAGTAACAAGGACAGGCTATGCATCAGGATAGGTATGACGGAAAGCAGTAACATGCTACACTACTCTAATGCAAGCAGTATAGAGTAGAATAGGCGATATCTGGTGATCAGCGGGGCTTTCTGGTTGCTCGGCAAGAGAGAGTCGTCAACTCCGTAGTCGAACTGGGCAGCAGCAGCGTCGGTCCGTAGTCTACCGGAGAGAAGAGGGGGAAGAAACAATGAATACCATGTAAACAGATGCATATCGATGCATGACAAGACAAGTAACGATGCTAGGCGTGACCTAACGTGGTATGTGGTGATGCCGGTGAAGGGGGGGAAACATCCGGGAAAGTATTCCCGGTGTTTCGCGTTTTCGGGCAGAGGATCCGGAGGGGAAAAGTTGCGAGTTTGATATGTTAGGGGTGCGTGGCGGACGAGCGAGCTGCGTATCCGGGTGCGTCTCGTCGTTCTGAGCAACTTTCATGTCGAAAACATTTTAATCCGAGTTACGGATTAAAAGATATGATTTTCTAAAGATTTTATTAATTTCTGGAATTTAATTAATTCGAAAAAATGGATTTATGATGTCAGCATGATGTCATGCTGACGTCAGCAGTCAACAGAGTTGACTTGGTCAACCTGACATGTGGGTCCCGTTCGTCATACTCTGTTAGTTAATTAACAGTAGTTAATTAGGTTAATTAGTCATTAGGTTAATTAAATCAGGATTAATTAAATTAATTATTTACTTAATTAATTAATTTATATTTTAATTATTATTAATTATTATTTTTAATTCCTTTCCTTTTTTTTATAAAATGTTACAGGCGTGGGCCCGTTTGGCGATGGCCTAGAGGGCCATCTGAGGTCGGGCGTTAGCAGGCCAGGCGAGGCTGGGCGTCGGGCACCAGCCGAGCGGCCAGACGCCTAGAAGCGCGGGCGGCGGAGGTTGAGCCCGAGCAGCGACAGGCACGGCATCCCGGGGGGGCGACAGGCATGGCGAGCGGCTACCGGTGGTGGCGCGAGGAGGAGGTGGAAGGATGAGGCCATGGCGGAGCTAGGCGAAGGCGAGCAGCCCATGGCTGCGCGAAACCGCTGCTGCGGCGGCGCCGCGATGGGCGGCCAACGGCGGGCGGCGTAGGGGGTGACCACGGCACGCGAACCGGACGACGCCGGTGGGCGCGGCTAAGCGGTGGCGAGGCCTTGCTGGGGATGGCAGTGTGAGGGCAGCGACGAAGCGCGAGCACTCATGCGCCTTGCGCCGCAGGGGTCATGCGGAAGGAGAGGGAGGAGCGAGGCTCACGGCGGGTGTGCAGGGGTCGTGGCAGCGGGGTCGGGGTGGTGGTCGGAGGCAGCGGCGTCGGCGTGAGCGGCAGACTCCTGCGAGGCGCTCGGGAGGCCATCCGGCGAGGAGCTCCGGCGGCGGCGAGGCTGAATAGGAAGCCCAGCATAGGGCGGCGTCGTTCGGGGGGAGGTGCTGGCGTCGGGGTCGCGCAGCTCCGGGCTCGGGGCGTTTCTGGCGGGGAGGAGGACGAGGAGGCGGCGCCGGCGTGGGGTGGCCTTCTACGCCGGCGAGGTGGGGCGACGGGCGGCGCGGGATCTGGCTCTTCTCCCCCGATCCAGATGGGGGAAGGGGGAGAGAGGCGTGGGAGGTGGGGTCGCGGGTGTGGGGGGGATCGTGCGGGGGGGGGAGAGTGGGGGGGTTACGGGCTAGGGTTTTGGTCGGGGTGGGGATAAGAGGAAGAGGTGGGCCGGCCTGGTGGCCTGGATGCCCAGTTGGGCTGGCCAGCTGGGCCACGGTTGGCCCAGTGGGGGGGGGGGAGGTTGTTTTCCTCTTCTCTTTTTTTTATTACTTTTTTTATTTTCTATTTTATTTTAAGTCCCCTTTTACTTCAGTTTCATAAAAATTAACACTAGCACCTAAAATTGTATTTATAAATATACTACTGTCACATCAATTCTTAACCCATAATAAAATATTTTAATATTTTATAAAATCCATTAGGTATTTGTTTAATTGTTTTCACTACTGTTTAAATTAGTTTAGAGCCCTTAAATCATTTTATCAAGGTTTGGTTTCTCCGTCGTATTTACGCACGATTTACCTGACCCACCTTGAACATTTTGGTTTCATTGTTTGAAAACTTATATTATTTGCCTTTAATCAAATTTGATTTTGAATCAGTTTCGAACTAACACGAGATTAGTGATAGTAATCGAAGTGACGTGGCATCATTAGCAGAGAATTACTGTAGCATAATTATCCGGGTGTCACAGTATGACAGAAAAGATTTTCGTTCGGCCCAAAATGTCACAGATGTGTCTTTTTTTTGTAGTGCCAGTTTATATTTGTGTGTGCCTATTTTAGTGTTTTTTAGAAAAGGAATACCAAACAGAATCCAAACAGAATGAAACCTTCGCGATGATCTTTCTTGGAACAAACGCAATCCAGAAGACTTGGGGTTGAAGTCTGGAACTCCGCGGGGCACCCACGAGGCAGGAGGGCGCGCCCCCACCCTCGTGGGCCCCATGGAGCTCCACTAACGTACTTCTTTCGCCAATATATACTCTTATACCCTAAAAACATCAGGGGGTGCCATGAAACCACTTTTCCATCGCCGCAACCTTTTGTACCCGTGAGATCCCATCTTGGGGCCTTTTTCGGCGATCTGCCGGAGGGGGAATCAATCACGGAAGGCTTCTACATCAACACCATAGCCTCTCCGATGATGTGTGAGTAGTTTACCACAGACCTTTGGGTCCATAGTTATTAGCTAGATGGATTCTTCTCTCTCTTTGGTTGTCAATACAAATTTCTCCTCGATGTTCTTAGAGATCTATTCTCGATGTAATACTCTTTTGCAGTGTGTTTGCCGAGATCCGATGAATTGTGGATTTATGATCAAGATTATCTATGAATAATATTTGGTTCTTCTCTGAATTCTTATATGCATGATTTGATATCTTTGCAAGTCTCTTCGAGTTATTGGTTTAGTTTCGCCTACTAGATTGATGTTTCTTGCAATGGGAGAAGTGCTTAGCTTTGGGTTCAATCTTGCGGTGTCCTTTCCCAATGACAGTAGGGGCAACAAGGCACGTATTGTATTGTTTCCATCGAGGATAAAAAGATGGGGTTTATATCATATTGCTTGAGTTTATCCCTCTACATCATGTCATCTTGCTTAATGCGTTACTCTGTTCTTATGAACATAATACTCTAGATGCATGCTGGATAGCGGTCGATGTGTGGAGTAATAGTAGTAGATGCAGAATCATTTTGATCTACTTGACACGGACATGATGCCTATATTCATGATCATTGCCTAGATATTCTCATAACTTGCACTTTTCTATCAATTGCTCGGCAATAATTTATTCACCCATCGTAATACATGCCATCCTGAGAAAAGCCACTAGTGAAACCTATGGCCCCTGGGTCGCTTTCCTATTATATTTCATCTCTTTTATTTACATCGCATCTCGTTTTATTGTTTTGCAATCTTTACTTTCCAATCTATACAACAAAAATACCAAAAACTATTTATCTTACTATCTTTACTAGATCTCACTTTTGCGAATGAATCGTGAAGGGATTGACAAGCCCTTTATCGCGTTGGTTGCAAGGTTCTTGATTGTTTGTGCAGGTACTAGGTGACTTGCGTGTTATCTCCTACTGGATTGATACCTTGGTTCTCAAAAACTGAGGGGAAATACTTACACTAATTTGCTGCATCACCCTTTCCTCTTCATGGGAAAACCAACGCATGCTCAAGAGGTAGCAGCTACTACGAGCATTAGTAAGGTACACATCAATAACATGTATATCAAATATACCTTTCACTTTGCCATCCTTCTTGTCTGCCAAATATCTAGGGCACACTGGTACAACGACATGCTAAACAAACGGTTTTTATCCCCTTTCCGCGACGACATTTGGAACCGTCGCCAAGTGAGTGTGGGCGATAGGGGGTCCTTCCCACATGACCCAGAAATCGTCGGGGATAGGCCCTCCTAGGACCCATGCTGGGGCCGTGTGCGATCGGGTGAGGCATCGAAACCCAATCATTTCTGTAGGTATGTACATCCCACACAGTGAATCCCAGAAAATCATTTCCGTAGGTATGTACATCCCACATGGTGAATCCCAGTAAATCATTTCTGTAGGTATGTACATCCCAAACGGTGAAATCTAGAAAAACATTTCCGTAGGTATGTATATCACACACAGTTCTTTGTGTGGAAACGTTTGTGCAAGGTGGCCTAACGCAAACAGTTCGCTGCCGGAAGCCGTGTGTGATTGTTAGTTGATCGAACACGCCTACTTTCTAGAAACCATGCGGCTTGTTTGGGTTCATCGCCCACGGTGCTTTCTGAGTAACCGTCTGCAATAGAAAACCCCAATAAGTAGGGTAATTATCCTATTATTGATAATCCATGTACTAATCAAACTAATATTGCTTATAAAACACACCAGATATTTCATATCCGTATAAAAGCAACCAGGATTTCATAATCGAATTACATAAGATAGCTTCGGCACTCAGTTACGCCATTACACAACAGCACCAAGTTTCACATGCAGCATCAAAAACCTTTGGAAAGTAGCATCATACACGGTAAGTAGACAGATGAATCTCATTTGGGAAACTGCAGAAGTGGAAGGAAAATATTGAGCCTTCAGTGATGTTGAATGTCCTTGCAACTTTAGGCCAGTGCCTATGGATAATTGCCCGCCCAACCTTCGTCCTCTTCAGCAAGACTTCAATATTGTACCATGGGTGTTGAATGAATACCTTCCTCGCCTCTTGACCATGTAGGTGGTTTGACAGGTAATCCTCAGTGAAATGCTTTGAAAAGTACTGAAAACAAAGCTATGCATAAATTGCTGTTCTAAATTTTGAAATGGCGCAAGGGGTAAAAACAAGGTAGAAGTGTTGGTACCATCCTATGGTTGACTGATGTCTTCTTCAATGTGCAAACAAAGATCTTGCTGTTATTCGTTGCAAGTTTCTTCATCCTAACAATCTTTCTGAGTTACTTGACTTACTGATATTCATGGACATCTCATTTCCCCATATGCAAAATTGGTCGAACAGTGGTTCTAAGCCTCTGACAATAATGTGCAAGACCATATGCATGACCAAATTGTAAGAAACCTAAATATTAGAATGATTCCTGCAACTGCACAATAATGTGCTATTAGCCAAAGGACCCTGGTTGAACAAACCTCGATGGTAAACCGTAGTGTCTCCCATTGTTTCCCTCCAACACACATAAGGAAGATCTTGATCAGGTTAACTGAGAGTTTTTTCAAAATCTGGATTCCACAGTGGGTCGGGTTCGGATTTAAGCCCACCCACCCACCACAATCAATACTCTCCAAGAAATTCCGGTCCCCCGGACATATGCGATTTAATGTACATACGACAACAACCTCAGGAAACAGTTCATCACTTTTGGGCTAGATTCCTACTTGTTAAAAACAAGATCAAAGATTGTTGCGACGAAGATGCGGTATCAGTCTTTTGCCGCTACTGTACGGGCGAGGGCATCCTCAAAGCCCTCAATCGGCGCCACATACTGCACTTTGCAGATTTGGCACACATAGTATAGAAGTGTTGTGCAATGGAAAGTGCTTGGAAAGCCCAGATAGCTCGGTGGGAGCCACCGGCCTTTAAGCCACCCACCGGCCGGACAAAAAGGATGCACCCTTGTGGGGCACCTGATCATTACTCCACTTAAAGAAAATTTAAGCCCTTACCGGGACACAGAACTGTCCTTGATGAATGGCTCGACAAGCCCTGTCAGATACACGCGATGCCAAAATCCAGGCCAACTCATAGCGTTCGGGCATGTTGGATACTCCGGTAGGTGGCTAAAAGCGGGGAGGCTATTCTCACCAACACTACTCCGGCAAGGCATTCCCCCAAGGATAACGAACTCAATGTGTTTATGGTCTTAGAGACCTTTTCTTCAAACAACCAGCGTAAAAGGGCGCTCCGCGACCTCACCGAAATCAATCACGTAGCCACAATAAATCTTTGGAACGATATGGTGATAACCTTCAATGCCAATGACGAGCCAAGGGCCCGATCAGTCCAAGCACCAGCCGCTTTGGTTCTAAACCCAATTGTAGATGGCGTTCGCCTCACTAAAGTGCTCATGGATGGCGGCAGCGGACTGAACCTCATCTACGAAGACACGCTCAACGAAATGCAAATGGACATGAGTCGCATCGAGCAAAGTAATACATCCTTTCGAGGAATTATCCCTAGTCGGGAAGCAAGATGCTCGGGGAAAATTAAACTCGACATGGTATTTGGCACGCCAGAGAACTATAGGTCCGAAGAAATAATCTTCCCAGTGGCCCCTTTCAACAGCGGATATCACGCTATGTTAGGGCAAGACGCATTCACACACTTTCAAGCCATACCTCATTATGGGTACATGAAGCTCAAAATGCCCGGGCCCAATGGTGTTATCACTATCGCCAGTGATCTGGACATAGCACTCCGCACCGAAAACAAAACTGTATCCCTGGCCCTCGAGGCACTGTCCGAAGCCCTGGCGACCGAGGAGCTCACCGCTCTGCGTTCCACAATGGATAGAGACGACATAATTCTTGATAAAAGGCCTAACTTCTTTCAAGCCAGCAGACGAGATAGTCAAATTTCAAGTTCACCCGACGGACCCCAAGAAGACTACTTCCATTGGGGCACAGCTGGATTCGGCGCTCGACGCCGCATTGCGCGTGTTCTTGCGCGAGAATTGGGACATCTTCGCCTGGCACCCCTCGGATATGCTAGGAATCCCATGCGCGCTGGTCAAACATAGTCTTAATATACTGAAGGGATACAAACCAGTCAGGCAAACACTACAACAATTTTCCGAACCCAAACGACAGGCTATGGGTGAGGAGCTAGCCAAGCTACTCGTAGCCGGGTTTATCAGAGAGATCAAACATCCGGACTGGTTAGCAAACCTGGTCATGGTGCCTAAGAAGGATAAATCCTGGCGCTTGAGTGTCGACTTCAAGGACCTTAATAAAGCTTGCCCTAAGGATCCCTTCCCACTACCTCGCATCGACCAGATTATTGATGCAATCGCAGGACACAACTCACTGTGCTTCCTTGACGCATACTCCGGATACCATCAAATCAAGATGAAGGAATCCGACCAAGCCGAAACGACATTCATCACCCCATACGTGCCCTTCTGCTTCAACACCATGCCATTCGGGCCCCAAAAACGCTGGCGCCACATAGCAACTCATGATTCAAACATGCCTAGAAAAGCAAATCAGCAAGACAGTTGAGGCATATGTAGATGATGTAGTCATCAAAAATAAGCATGTCGAATCATTGGTGGATGACTTACGCCTTACATTCGACAACCTCCGAAGATATGACATAGGCTCAATCTAGAAAAGTGCGTTTTCGGTGTTCCCGCTGAAAAACTGCTTGGGTTCATTGTTTCCAATAGGGGAATCGAAGCAAACCCAGCCAAAATCCGAGCCCTGTCACAGTTGGCTACACCAACAGATCTCAAGCATGTTCAAAAACTAGCCGGGTGCGTGGCAACTTTGAGCCGTTTTATCTCCAGATTAGGAGAAAAGGCACTACCATTGTATCGCCTGCTCCAACGCACCGAACACTTTGCGTGGACGGATGCTACAACAGTCGGACTGGAAGAAATAAAAATTTGTTAGCAAACAACCCAATCCTGGCCGCGCCAAACATCGGCGAACCCATGTTACTATACATATCTGCAACGCACCAGGTGGTGAGTGCGGTGCTCGTCGTCGAACGAGAGGAAGAGGGACACAAATTCCCACTTAAAAAACCAGTATACCATGTATCGACGGTCCTCACACCATGCAAATACCAATACCCACATTATCAAAAGATAGCGTATGCGGTCTTCATGGCATCCTGGAAGCCACGGCACTACTTTCAAGAGTGTTCGATCACGGTGGCTTGCGAAGTACCACTTAATGATATCATAAACAACCGGGACGCCACCAGTCGGATTGCCAAATGGGCCATTGAGCTCTTACTATTTGAAATAACATATAAGCCACGCTGAGCCATAAAATCTCAGGTGTTGGCTGACTTCGTTGCCGAATGGACAGAGGCCGAACTCCCTAAAGAGTACGACGCGTATTCCAACTGGGTGATGCACTTCGACGGCTCTAAAATGCTAGCCGGACATGGGGCTGGTGTCGTCCTGACATCCCCACAGGAGACACAGTCCGTTATGTGCTCCAAATATTGTATACAGACTCTAATAACGCAGCCGAATATGAGGCCCTACTGCATGGTCTTCGAATGGCCGTCTCTATGGGCATACAACACCTCGAGGTGCGTGGGGATTCAAACCTAGCAATATCCCAAATAAACGGAGAATTAGATGCCAAAGATCCGAAGATGGCGGCTTACCGCAACACCGTACTTAAAATATCAGCCCGGTTTGAGGGGCTAGAGTTGCATCACGTGGCCCGAGAGAGCAATCAAGCAGCGGACATCCTTGCTCACATGGGCGCTAAGCGCGACCTCGTCCCACCAAATACCTTTATGGAAAGGCTCTTCAAACCATCCATGGTATGGCAGGACAAGAGCAGCAACACCAGTCAAGAGCCGATGATACCCCCAGATTCTGAACACAATTCCGATATCATCGGGGGCTCGGCGACCAAAATAACACCATCGGCCCATATAATCATGGCAGTAATCGCCCCATGGACCGAACCCTTCCTGGCCTACCTTAATAGGCAAGAGATTCCTGAGGACCAGAATAAGGCCCGTTGCATCGTTCGACGCTCGAAAGCCTACAAGGTTCATGAAGGAGAGCTCTACAAGAAAAGTACTACTGGAGTCCTTCAAAGATATATCTCCGAAGAAGAGGGGCGGCAGCTCTTCGCCGAAATCCACGCTGGTCTTGGCGGCCATCATACCGCAGCTCGGGCCCTTGTAAGTAAGGCCTTCCGTACCATTTTTTTCTGGCCTACGACCCGAGCAGATGCACAAGACCTCGTCCAACGTTGTGTAGGATGCCAGCTTTTCGCCAATCAAAGCCATATGCTGCATACCGCCCTACAAACCAATCCCCATTACTTGGTCTTTTGCGGTATGGGGGCTTGACATGGTCGGACCACTTAAAGGGGGAAGCCAGAAGAAAAAATACCTGCTGGTCATGGTAGATAAATTCACTAAGTGGATAGAGGCCAAACCAGTTAAAACGGTCGAAGCCGGACCAGTAATAGATTTTATATCCGGTGTCGTACACCGTTATGGTGTCCCACACAGCATCATCACTGATAACGGCTCCAACTTCACAGCCGATGAGGTAAAAACTTGGTGTGCTAATCTGGGCATCAAGCTCGATTATGCCTCTGTCTATCACCCTCAAACAAACGGTCAGGTAGAACGGGCTAATGGCCTGATAATGAGCGGAATTAAACCCAGACTAGTGTGATCCTCAAAGGAGTCAGATAAACACCTGGTTGAGGAGCTTGACTCCGTACTCTAGGGGCTGCAGACCACGCCCAATCGCACGACCGGATACACACCGTTTTTCATGTTGTACAGTGTAGAGGCCGTCTTGCCATGCGATATTATTCATGACTCACCTCGAGTACGCATGTATGAAGAGGGAGAGGCTGAGCTCGATCGCCAAGATGACTTAGATGGCCTGGAGGAGGAGCGTGATGTCGCAAAATCTCGTTCAACATTCTACCAACAACAAGCTCGAAGATACCAAAGCAGAGAAGTGCGGGCCTAGACTTATAATGTCAGTTGCTACCTATTGAGCACTGCGTTGGTTTTCCCTTGAAGAGGAAAGGGTGATGCAGCAAAGTAGCATAAGTATTTCCATCAGTTTTCAGAACCAAGGTATCAATCCAGTAGGAGGCCACGCACGAGTCCCTCGCACCTACACAAACAAATAAGATCCTCGCAACCAACGCAATAAAGGGGTTGTCAATCCCTTCACGGTCACTTAAGAAAGTGAGATCTCATAGATATTATAAGATAATATTTTTGGCATTTTTATAATAAAGATGCAAAGTAAAATAAAAGGCAATGAAAATAGCTAAGTGTTGGAAGATTAATATGATGGAAAATAGACCCTAGGGCCATAGGTTTCACTAGTGGCTTCTCTCAAGATAGCATAAGTATTACGGTGGGTGAACAAATTACTGTTGAGCAATTGATAGAAATGAGCATAGTTATGAGAATATCTAGGTATGATCATGTATATAGGCATCACGTCCGTGACAAGTAGACTGACTCCTGCCTGCATCTACTACTATTACTTGCTACCTCTTGAGCACTACGTTGGAATTCCCCGAATAGGAGAGGATGATGCAGCAAAGTAGCGTAGGTATTTCCCTCAATTTTTGAGAACCAAGGTATCAATCCAGTAGGAGGCCACGCGCGAGTCCCTCGTACCTACACAAAACAATAGCTCAATGCAACCAATGCGATTAGGGGTTGCCAATCCTTTCACGGTCACTTATGAGAGTGACATCTGATAGAGATGATAGATAATATTTTTGGTATTTTTGGTATAAATATGCAAGGTAAAATAAAAGGAAAAGTAGAAAGCAAAGCAATAATAAAGTGATTGGAGATTGATATGATGAGAATAGACCTGGGGGCCATATATTTCACTAGTGGCTTCTCTCAAGAGCATAAGTATTTCTACGGTGGGTGAACAAATTACTATTGAGCAATTGACAGAATTGAGCATAGTTATGAGAATATCTAGGTATGATCATGTATATAGGCATCACGTCCGAGACAAGTAGACCGACTCCTGCCTGCATCTACTACTATTACTCCACTCATCGACCGCTATCCAGCATGCATCTAGAGTATTAAGTTCAAGAAAACAGAGTAACGCCTTAAGCAAGATGACATGATGTAGAGGAATAAATTCATGCAATATGATAAGTATCTCATCTTGTTATCCTCGATGTGAACAATACAATAGGTTTCTTGCTGCCCCTTCTGTAACTGGGTAAGGACACTGCAAGATTAAACCCAAAGCTAAGCACTTCTCCCACTGCAAGAAAAACCAATCTAGTAGGCCAAACCAAACTGATAATTCGAAGAGACTTGCAAAGATAACCAATCATACATAAAAGAATTCAGAGAAGATTCAAATATTGTTCATAGATAATCTTGATCATAAACCCACAATTCATCGGTCTCAACAAACACACCGCAAAAAGAAGATTACATCGAATAGATCTCCACGAGAGAGGGGGAGAACTTTGTATTGAGATCCAAAAAGAGATAAGAAGCCATCTAGCTACTAACTATGGACCCGAAGGTCTGAGGTAAACTACTCACACTTCATCGGAGAGGCTATGGTGATGATGTAGAAGCCCTCCATGGTGGATTCCCCTTCCGGCGGAGCTCCGGAACAGGCCCCAAGATGGGATCTCGTGGATACAGAAAGTTGCGGCGGTGGAATTAGGTTTTTGGGTCCGTATCTGATCGTTTGGGGGTACGTAGGTATATATAGGAGGAAGGAGTACGTTGGTGGAGCTCTGAGGGGCCCACGATGCAGGGGGCATGCCCTGGGGGGGCGCCCTCCACCCTCGTGACCGCCTCGTGGCTTTCTTAACGGAGGGTCCAAGTCTCCTGGATCATATCTGATGAGAAAATCACGTTCCCGAAGGTTTCATTCCGTTTGGACTCCGTTTGATATTCCGTTTCTTCGAAACACTGAAATAGGAAAAAACAACAATTCTGGGCTGGGCCTCCGGTTAATAGGTTAGTCCAAAAAGTAATATAAAAGTGGAAAATAAAGCCCAATATAGTCAAAAACAATAGATAATATAGCATGGAGAAATCAAAAATTATAGATACGTTGGTGACGTATCAGGCATCCCCAAGCTTAATTCATGCTCGTCCTCGAGTAGGTAAATGATAAAAAGAGAATTTTTTATGCGGAGTGCTACTTGGCATAATTTCAATAAAAATCTTCTTAATTGTGGTATGAATATTCAGATCCAAAAGATTCAAGACAAAGTTCATATTGACATAAAAATAATAAGACTTCAAGCATACTAACAAAGCAATTATGTCTTCTCTAAATAACATGGCCAAAGAAAGTTATCCCTACAAAATCATATAGTCTGGATATGCTCTATCTTAACCACACAAAGTATTTAAATCATGCACAACCCCGATGAGAAGCCAAGCAATTGTTTCATACTTTATCATTTTCAAAACTTTTTCAATCTTCACGCAATACATGAGCGTGAGCCATGGATATATCACTATATGTGGAATAGAATGGTGGTTGCGGAGAAGACAAAAAGGAGGGGAAGATAGTCTCACATCAACTAGGCATATCAACGGGTTATGGAGATGCCCATCAATAGATATCGATGTGAGTGAGTAGGGATTGCCATGCAACGGATGCACTAGAGCTATAAGCATATGAAAGCTCAACAAAAGAAACTAAGTGGGTGTGCATCCAACTCGCTTGCTCACGAAGACCTAGGGCATTTTGAGGAAGCCCATCATTGGAATATACAAGCCAAGTTCTATAATGAAAAATTCCCACTAGTATATGAAAGTGACAAAATGAGAGACTCTCTATCATGAAGATCATGGTGCTACTTTGAAGCACAAGTATGGTAAAAGGATAGTAGCATTGTCCCTTCTCTCTTTTTCTCTCTTTTATTTATTTTTTTATTTGAGCCTTCTCTCTCTTTTTATGGCCTCTTTTTTTCTTTTTCTTTTTTCTTTTTTATTTTTCGTCCGGAGTCTCATCCCGACTTGTGGGGGGATCATAGTCTCCATCATCCTTTCGTCACTTGGGACAATGCTCTAAAAATGATGATCATCACACTTTTATTTTTCTTACAACTCAACAATTACAACTCAATACTTAGAACAAAAATATGACTCTATGTGAATGCCTCCGGCGGTGTACCGGGATATGCAATGAATCAAGAGTGACATGTATGAAAGAATTATGAACGGTGGCTTTGCCACAAATACGATGTCAACTACATGATCATGCTAGCAATATGACAATGGTGGAGTGTGTCATAATAAACGGAACGGTGGAAAGTTGCATGGCAATATATCTCGGAATGGCTATGGAAATGCCATAATACGTAGGTATGGTGGCTGTTTTGAGGAAGGTATATGGTTGGTGTATGATACCGGCGAAAGGTGCGCGGTATTAGAGAGGCTAGCAATGGTGGAAGGATGGGAAAAGTGTGTATAATCCATGGAATCAACATTAGTCATAAAGAACGCATATACTTATTGCAAAAATCTAGAAGTCATCAAAGCAAAGTATTACGCGCATGCTCCTAGGGGGATAGATTGGTAGGAAAATACCATCGCTCGTCCCCGACCGCCACTCATAAGGAAGACAATAAATAAATAAATCATGCTCCGACTTCATCACATAACAGTTCACCATACGTGCATGCTATGGGAATCACAAACTTTAACACAAGTATTTCTCAAATTCACAACTACTCAACTAGCATAACTCTAATATTACCATCTTCATATCTCAAAACAATTATCAAGCATCAAACTTTTCTTAGTACTCAACGCACTCAAAAGAAAGTTTTACAAATCTTGAATACCAAGCATATTATTATTTTTAAGCAAATTACCATGCTACTTAAGACTCTCAAAATAATCTAAGTGAAGCATGAGAGATCAATAGTTTCTTTTAAAAAAATCCACCACCTTGCTCTAAAAGATCTAAGTGAAGCACATAGAGGAAAATTATAAAGCTCAAAAGATATAAGTGAAGCACATAGAGTAAAACTATATAGCTCAAAAGGTATAAGTGAAGCACATAGAGTATTCTATCAAATTCTAATTCATGTATGGATCTCTCAAAAGGTGTGTACAGCAAGGATGATTGTGGTAAACTAAAATTCAAAGACTCAAATCATACAAGACGCTCCAAGCAAAACACATATCATGTGGTGAATAAAAATATAGCTCCAAGTAAAATTACCGATGGAAGTAGACGAAAGAGGGGAGGCCTTCCGGGGCATCCCCAAGCTTTGACTTTTTGGTGTCCTTGGATTATCTTGGGGGTTCCATGGGCATCCCCAAGCTTAGGCTCTTGGCACTCCTTGTTCCATAATCCATCAAAAGATTTCACCCAAAACTTGAAAACTTCACAACACAAAACTCAACAGAAATCTCGTGAGCTCCGTTAGCGAAAGAAAACAAAAGACCACTTCAAGGTACTGTAATGAACTCATTCTTTATTTATATTGGTGTTAGACCTACTGTATTCCAACTTATCTATGGATTATAAACTATTTTACAAGCCATAGATTCATCAAAATAAGCAAACAACACACGAAAAACAGAATCTGTCAAAAACAGAACAGTCTGTAGTAATCTGTAACTAACGCAAACTTCTGGAACTCCAAAACATCTTCAAAAATAGGAAGATCTACGCAATTTGTTTATTGATCAGCATCAATTGGAATCAGTATTTTATCACGTTCTGGTGATTTTTAACAATTGTTTTCGTGAACAGAAAGTTTCTGGAAATTAAAGCAAGATCAAATAATTATCATCCAAGAAGATCCTATAGGTTTAACTTGGAACAAACACTAATTAAAAGAATAAACCACATATAAACAGAAGGTAGATTGATTATTTATTCCTAAACAGCAAGGAAAAATATTGGGTTGTCCCCCAACAAGCGCTTTTCTTTAAAGCCTTTTTAGCTAGGCATTGAGATTTTAATGATGCTCACAAGAAAGGCAAGAATTGAGGCACAAAGAGAGCATCATAAAACATGTGACAAACACACTTAAGTCTAACATACTTCCTATGCATAAGCATATTATAGGCAAACAAATTATCGTAGCAAGCAAAAACTAGCATATGCAAGGAAGCGAAAAGGAACAATAGCAATCTCAACATAACGAGAGGTAATTTAGTAACATGAAAATTTCTATAACCATATTTTCCTCTCTCGTAATAATTACATGTAAGATCATAAGAAAATTCAATAATATAGCTATCACACAACATATTCTTAACGCGATCCACATGTATGCAAAGTTGACACTCTTCCAAAATAGTGGGATTAACATTAACTAAAGTCATGACCTCTCCAAACCCACTTTTATAAAAAACTTCATAAGATTGATCAAAATCCAAATATGTGGGATCTAAAGTTGACACTTTTCCAAACCCACTTTCAATATTATTGCAAACAATATTATCAATCTCATATTCATCATGGGGATTAAATAAATTTTCACGATCATAAGAAGAATCACCCCAATCATGATCATTGCAACAAGTAGTAGACATAGCAAAACTAGCATCCCCAAGCTTAGGGTTTTGCATATTATTAGCACAATGACATCAAGAGAATTTATAATAAAATCATTGAAATCATGCTTTTCATCGAGGGAACTATCAAGCATGGGTGAAATAGCAACAATCTCATTTTTAACATAAGGAACTATAGCAATTTCGTCTTCATAAATATTGACATCATGGCCACAAGAATAGCAAGCATCATGTTCATCAAGGGATATTTCCACCAAATCATCGGAATCATCATTATCTATAGATTCATGCTTATCATTATTTTCTTCCAAAGCAACGGTCATTCTTTCAATAAATTCTTGGACATAGACATTATGAGCAAGGTTTTCATTGCAATATTTAAGTATGACAGAATTTTCAGATTTGTTGAGAGTAAAATCATACTTTTCAATCAAAGAAGCAACTTCATGAGCACCCTTAAAAACGACAAATTCTTCAATTTGTTCGATATCCTAGTAGCTATAAACACCCTTTGCATAAGAAGATAAGATTTCATTATCATTGAACTCACATAGGTAGGGAAGGTGTTTTGTAGGGTTCTTAGAGCAACAAGTAAAATCACACATTTCACAAAGATTCCAAGCATAGCATAGCAAACTATTTATATGATACCATAAGAGCTTCCCTTTTTCAGACAAACGATGGCGCACAAAATGAGCATGCGCATCTAAAGATTTCCCATCAACTAGGCTAGTTGGGGTTTCAGCACGAGCGCATAAGGATCGAAGATGATCCAAGTAGAACACTTTAAGTGGATCCATATCAATAGATTTTTAGCAAGCGAAGATGCAAGCATATAGAAGGCACAAGGAAACACAAACAAAGATACATACGGGAAGAAGGCGAACAAAAAAGAGAGGGCAAATAAAACGGCAAGGGTGAAGTGGGGGAGAGGAAAACGAGAGGCAAATGGCAAATAATGTAGTGCGAGAGATAGGGATTGTGATGGGTACTTGGTATGTTGACTTTTGCGTAGACTCCCCGGCAACGGCGCCAGAAATTCTTCTTGCTACCTCTTGAGCACTGCGTTGGATTTCCCCGAAGAGGAGAGGATGATGCAGCAAAGTAGCATAAGTATTTCCCTCAATTTTTGAGAACCAAGATATCAATCCAGTAGGAGGCCACGCGCGAGTCCCTCGTACCTACACAAAACAATAGCTCAACGCAACCAACGCGATTAGGGGTTGTCAATCCCTTCACGGTCACTTACGAGAGTGAGATCTGATAGAGATGATAGATAATATTTTTGGTATTTTTGGTATAAAGATGCAAGGTAAAATAAAAGGAAAAGTAGAAAGCAAAGCAATAATAAAGTGATTGGAGATCGATATGATGAGAATAGACCCGGGGGCCATAGATTTCACTAGTGGCCTCTCTCAAGAGCATAAGTATTTCTACGGTGGGTGAAAAAATTACTGTTGAGCAATTGACAGAATTGAGCATAGTTAGGAGAATATCTAGGTATGATCATGTATATAGGCATCACGTCCGAGACAAGTAGACCGACTCCTGCCTGCATCTACTACTATTACTCCACTCATCAACCGCTATCCAGCATGCATCTAGAGTATTAAGTTCAAGAAACCAGAGTAACGCCTTAAGCAAGATGACATGATGTAAAGGAATAAATTCACGCAATATGATAAATATCCCATCTTGTTATCCTCGATGGCAACAATACAATCGTGCCTTGCTGCCCCTTACATCCTTTGGTAAGGACACATAAGATTGAACCCAAAGCTAAGCACTTCTCCCATTACAAGAACAACCAATCTAGTAGGCCAAACCAAACTGATAATTCGAAGAGACTTGCAAAGATAACCAATCATACATAAAAGAATTCAGAGAAGATTCAAATATTGTTCATAGATAATCTTGATCATAAACCCACAATTCATCGATCTCAACAAACACACCGCAAAAAGAAGATTACATCGAATAGATCTCCACGAGAGAGGGGGAGAACTTTGTATTGAGATCCAAAAAGAGAGAAGAAGCCATCTAGCTACTAACTATGGACCCAAAGGTCTGAGGTAAACTACTCACACTTCATCGAGAGGCTATGGTGATGATGTAGAAGCCCTCCATGGTGGATTCCCTTCCGGCGAGCTCCGAACAGGCCCCAAGATGGGAACTCGTGGATCTGAGAAAGTTGCGGCGGTGGAATTAGGTTTTGGCACCGTGTCGATCGTTTGGGGTGCGTGGGTATATATAGGAGGAAGGAGTGCGTCGGTGGAGCTTGGAGGGGCCACGAGGTAGGGGCGCGCCCACCACCCTCGTGACTGCCTCGTGGCTTTCTTGACGGAGGGTCCAAGTCTCCTAGATCATATCTGATGAGAAAATCACGTCCCCGAAGGTTTCATTCCGTTTGGACTCCGTTTGATATTCCGTTTCTTCGAAACACTAAAATAGGAAAAAAACAGCAATTCTGGGCTGGGCCTCCGATTAATAGGTTAGTCCAAAAAGTAATATAAAAGTGGAAAATAAAGCCCAATATAGTCCAAAACAGTAGATAATATAGCATGGTGCAATAAAAAATTATAGATACGTTGGAGACGTATCATTACTCCACACATCGACCGCTATCCAGCATGCATCTAGAGTATTAAGTTCATAAGAACAGAGTAATGCTTTAAGCAAGATGACATGATGTAGAGGGATAAACTCATGCAATATGATATATACCCCATCTTGTTATCCTCGATGGCAACAATACAATGCGTGCCTTGCTGCCCCTGCTGTCACTGGGAAAGGACACCGCAAGATTGAACCCAAACCTAAGCACTTCTCCCATTGCAAGAAAGATCAATCTAGTAGGCCAAAGCAAACTGATAATTCGAAGAGACTTGCAAAGATAACCAATCATACATAAAAGAATTTAGAGGAGATTCAAATATTGTTCATAGATAAACTTGATCATAAACCAACAATTCATCGGTCTCAACAAACACACCGCAAAAGAAGATTACATCGAATAGATCTCCATGAGAATCGTGGAGAACTTTGTATTGCGATCCAAAGAGAGAGAAGAAGCCATCTAGCTAATAACTATGGACCCGAAGGTCTGAGGTAAACTACTCACAAATCATCGGAGAGGCTATGGTGTTGATGTAGAAGCCCTCCGTGCCCCCTCCGGCGGAGCGCCGAAAAAGGCCCCAAGATGGGATCTCACGGGTATAGAAGGTTGCGGCGGTGGAATTAGGATTTTGGCTCCGTATCTGGTAGTTTGGGGGTATGTAGGTATATATAGGAGGAAGAAGTACGTCAGTGGAGCAACGTGGGCCCCATGAGGGTGGAGGGCTCGCCCAGGTGGGGTAGGCGCGCCCCCTACCTCGTGCCCTCATGGTTTCTTTCTTGACGTAGGGTCCAAGTCCTCTGGATCACGTTCATTCCAAAAATCACATTCCCGAAGGTTTCATTCCGTTTGGACTCCATTTGATATTCTTTTTCTGCGATACTCTGAAATATGCAAAAAACAGCAATTTTGGGCTGGGCCTCCGGTTAATAGGTTAGTCCCAAAAATAATATAAAAGTGTATAATAAAGCCCATTAACATCCAAAACAAAATATAATATAGCTTGGAACAATAAAAAATTATAGATACGTTGGAGACTTATCATCAGTGAACTCGTTCTACGCCTACCAGAGAAGAAAAAGGACAAGCTCAAGCCCAAATGGGAGGGTCCCTTCATTATAGATGAAGTTCTCACTGGAGGAGCCTATCGCTTTCGTAATGCATCAAAAAATCGCCTAGAGCCGAACACATGGAACACTGCCAGACTCCGAAGATTCTACGCCTAAGTCCGGACTCATTGTTCGTTACCTTTTTTTATCTTTTTCCTCTTCCTTCTTGTCATTTTTATACGATTCTATCCCATGTTCGGATAAACCGCACACTTAAGGGGTATACATCCTTAAATGTACATACCCCCCAATACCTGCTGGCTTCTGGTCACAGAAGCCTATTATTATTTTTCGAGCATCAAGCTCACCATATATATGTGTCATTTTCTCATATATTTATTTTCTTCGCCATTATATGCACCTTTATGACTTAAGTTTTTGCCAAGCTGGGTTGCCTGGATCCTGTGCTTATGCCCTACGTTCCCTCTTGTTCGGCCTGGGCATAAAGGGAGCACCTCTGCGATTGTTATAGCCGGGTTATCCGGACGTGTACCTCAGACGGGTGAAGCCAAAAGCTAGCGTTCTTAAGGGAATAATAGGTCAGCGGACAAAGGATGAACTGCCCTCATGGCGATACAAGCCCCCAAATACAACATGTACTGTGATTTTTAGCATCACAGCTTAGGCATGCACAACATTGCATGCCGTCCTAGGGAGAGGAACGCTTAATGGAACTATTCTCCCTGGAAGATGTTTCTTATGATCAAATATAATATAACATAACTCCCTGAATACAACTTGTCTATTCAAGCAGCTATGACCGGACTGCTTGGTTTCCGAACATACGTCGGTGTTTACCACTGGTACAGTATTCAGAAACACTCCAACTTTGAATTTCGGAGGTTAAAGCGGAAGGTCTACCATGACAATCATTTTACAATTCGGTTGGAGATCCGTTTGTCGATAAAAGTACATTACTACTTGGACTCGAAAACTTCCTCCTCCTCTAGACCATCTAATAAGTTGTCTAGCTTACAATGTCATCTTGAAACTTAGCAGCTATCTTAACTTGGTCATATACTAAGCTAACAAGAATTTCCTGTCCATTCGGTCCCCGAGCCCTGACCCGGGCCATATGATTCGGATCAAGTCCGGTGTACCGTGTTTTCACCATGGCCCAGGCCTCTCGTGCGCCTTCTCGGCATGCTGGTATCTTCCATAGTCCAAAGCGGCGATGAGCTCCCTTGAATAAATTCACGAGTTCCTCCATACTTCCTGGAGAAGAATCGGCCGGCCATAAATCTTTAGCAATGTTCCTCATTGCCTTATAGGCTCTCTCATGCACTTTGGACAGCTCTTGTAGCAGGTCGCCTTGAAATCCGGACACCTCTCCTTCAGGCCGCCCAGTCAGCACACCTACAGACACAAAACTTGTTAAATTTCCCATTGGGGGACTGTATGAAAGTGAGGTTAAAAAGAATACTAAATATGTTGCCTTTTAGCTTTCTGTTCTCTTTCAAGGCGTCTGCCTGTTGGGCTCGTATGTCCTTCAGCTCCTCGACCTGCTTGATGTTGGCATCTTGCAACTTGTTCTTCTCATCCCTGGTCCGTGTTAGTATACGCTGACCAGCGGCCTCTTGCCTTTAGGCATGTTCTTTATCCGCATGTGCGGCCTTCAGTCTCTCTTCTAGCTGATCCGGTGATCCCGCCGTCGTAAATACATCAGTGTTTATTTCAAAAAAACATTGTTGGCACATGATTATATTTTCCGGACAGTAGCGGACATTACCAGTGGGTGTCTCCTTTGACTTTGCCAGCTCGGTGGTGACAGCAGTTAGTTGGGTCTGACATTTTTCCAGCTCCTGGGACAGCATGTTGTTCTTCTCCGTGAGTACCTGATCATGCAACGATCCTTAAATTAGTTACGTCAACTGCTTTAGGTCTCAGGGGCTATTGACACATGAGCTTACCCGCATATCCTTTGAAAACTGGTGAGTGGCTCCAGCAAGCCCATCCCAAGCAGCTCGGATATATGCATCCGCTGAGCTGAAGGCATTGAATGCCTCTTTGGTGAAAGTTGGGTCGCGCATAACTGCCCTCCGGCGCCGATGGTTCATCGCACTCTCCAATGGTTCATCGCACTCTCCACTTCGGAATTGGTAACAGATACATCATCTGAATCCTCAGGGAGAGAACAATCCGGCAATTCACAGGTATCAATCCCAGTCCTTGGGACAGGGTCCGGTTCGGATTGGGTGATGCATGACCAGCAAGGCCTCCGGACATAGTCCGGTGTATGCTTTTCCTAAAAAAATGTGGCATAGTGGGAAATGTCACAATTTGGTATATCTGCCAAGGGCATATAGAAAACCATATCTTTTTTATGAAGGTGGGGGCTCGGCAGTATCGTCGTCCGCCTTTTTTTTCGAAGATCCGCCTTGCGCAGGCGTCGCCTTCTTAAGGGACGCTTCTGATGAGGCATGGCGAGATGAGCGCCGCCCCTTTGGAGCACGAGACAGTGCGGCACGATGAGAAAACTATTTTGGAGGAGACGTCTCCTGGGTACTTAGGTGGGAGGAGGGGAGAAGGCCGGAATAATCGGCTATGATGGCCACTTCTGTGCCGTCATAGCTTGCCTAATGAAAGACCCCCTCCTTGAGCTCAATGAATATATCTGGATCCTCTTCAAATCTGGGATCCAGGTCCCGAATATGGTCCTCCGGCTGTGGAGTGGGGCTGTAGATCCCCGCGACAACCTTCCTCCATTCCTGTTAAAAATGATCGGATTAAGTTCAACTAGGTACGACTCAGGAAGAGGATTGAGTAAGGTTACAGAGCGAAAGCTCACCTAGCTAGGAGGGTTGTACATGGAAAAGCCCTCTCGGCACTTAAGGTGAGTAAAATCTTCTTTCTCCCCTTTATAAAGATCAGAAAACATGGCGGCCAATGCGGCAAAGTTGTCCAGACCCTTGCGCCCGCAGCGTGATGTGTCATCCTCCCCGTTGTAGTGCCACATGGGGAGTCCTCTTGATTGGAGTGGCTAAACGCCTCGCGTTATCGAAATCGCCGTTCCCTCAATTATGGATAGTCCAGATTGGGTGAGTATCTTTATCTTGCTCATTAACTTCTTAATCTTCGCACTTTCCTCATCTTCGAGGCTCCGCGGACGCCAGCTATGGCGTTTCTTTAACGGAGCATTGCAAAATTCGGGTAGGTCCCGCTAGATTGGGTCCGGAAGAACAACGTCTTCGATATAAAACCACTCTGAGGGCCACTTGATACGTCTCCAACGTATCTATTATTTTTGATTGTTCCATGCTATTATATTATCCATCTAGGATGTTTTATATGCATTTATATGCTATTATGTATGATTTTTGGGACTAACCTATTAACCTAGAGCCTAGTGCCAGTTTCTGTTTTTTCCTTGTTCTTGGGTTTTACATAAAAGGAATACCAAACGGAGTCCAATTGCCGTGCCAATTTTTGATGATTTTTTATGGACCAAAAGAAGCCCCCGGAGTAAAATAGTTGGGCCAGAAGAGTCCCGAGCCATCCACGAGGGTGGAGGGCGCGCCCCCTGCCTCGTGGATGACTCGGAGACCCCCCTGACATGAGACCGACGCCAAAATTCCTATAAATATAGAAACCCCCAAAACGAAACCTAGATCGGGAGTTTCACCGCTGCAAGCCTCTATAGCCACCAAAAACCAATCATCACCGCTGGCCATCTTCATCATCCTGACGCTCTCCATGACGAGGAGGGAGTAGTTCACCCTCGGGGCTGAGGGTATGTACCAGTAGCTATGTGTTTGATATCTCTCTCTCTCTCATGTTCTTGATTTGGCACGATCTTGATGTATCGCGAGCTTTGCTATTATAGTTGGATCTTATAATGTTTCTCCCCCACTATCTCTTGTAATGGATTGAGTTTTCCCTTTGAATTTATCTTATTGGATTGAGTCTTTAAGGATTTGAGAACACTTGATGTATGTATTATGGGATACCCGTGGTGACAATGGGGTATTCTATTGATTCACTTGATGTATGTTTTGGCGATCAACTTGCGGATACTTGTGGTGACATTGGAGTATCTAGGTGACATTAGGGTTTTGGTTGATTTGTGTCTTAAGGTGTTATTTTACTACGAACTCTAGGGCTGTTTGTGACACTTATAGGAATAGCCCAATGGATTGATCGGAAAGAATAACTTTGATGTGGTTTCGTACCCTACAATAATCTCTTCGTTTGTTCTCCGCTAATAGTGACTTTGGAATGACTCTTTGTTGCATGTTGAGGGATAGTTGTATGATCTAATTATGTTATCCTTGTTGAGAGAACTTGAACTAGTGAAAGTATGAACCCTAGGCCTTGTTTCAACGCATTGCAATACCGTTTTCGCTCACTTTTATCATTAGTTACCTTGCTGTTTTTATATTTTCAGATTATAAAAACCTATATCTACCATCCATATTGCACTTGTATCACCATCTCTTTGCCGAACTAGTGCACCTATACATTATACCATTGTATTGGGTGTGTTGGGGACACAAGTAGGGATGAAAATGGAGTGGAAAGCTTCCGCTTTTCCGGAGGAAAAATGGAAACAGAGAGGAAATATGAAAACGGAAACGGAAACTTGCAAAATGGAAATGGAAGTGGAATTTTTTATGCGAAAACGGAAACAAAAACGGAACGGTGTTTTCCGGTGGAACTGACGTGGAAACGGGACTTTTCGTTTCCGTGAATATGGAATTTCCGTCTCTACTATAGGCCCATGGCTGCTTTGTAGCCCAATTACCAAACAACACACAATGACACAATGAGCAGATTGGATCATTTGAGGACCAAGTTTTACTTCCACACACGTTCTCAACTAGACACAATACGGAATTGTCATGTACTATTACAATACTACCCCATGTTGCCAACACAACCATATTATCATGTAGCCATATTAACAATTTCTTAAATTTTTTTGTTTTTTGTGTGTATTTCTCTATGATTCAAGGGGGTTTTTAGCTCCGGTCAACACACCGTCTTGTTTCCGTGTCCGCTCTGTATTTGCTCCGTGTCTGTGTTCGGTAGTATTTGTTTCCGTATTCATTTATAGGGTTTCCGCATTTGTTTCCGCTTCTGCAAAAAAATATGAAAACAAATATGGTAGCACCCAGTTCCGTCCATTTTCGCTCCGTTTTCATCCCTAGACACAAGAGACTCTTTGCTATTTAGTTGCAGGGTTGTTTGAGAGAGACCTTCTTCATCCTATGCCTCCCTCAGATTGATAAACCTTAGGTCATCCACTTGAGGGAAATTTGCTACTGCCCTACAAACCTCTACACTTGGAGGCCCAAAACGTCTACAAGAAGAAGGTTGTGTAGTAGACATCGAGCTCTTTTCTCGCGCCGCTGCTGTGGAGGTTAGTGCTTGAAGGTATATCTTTAGATCTTGCAATCGAATCTTTTAGTTTCTTGTTTTATCACTAGTTTAGTTTATAAAAGAAAACTACAAAAAAATGAAATTGAGGGTGCCTCATATGCTTCATCTTTTTAATATTTTTTGTGAAAATAAGGATTCCGATAATTGTGCCAAAATGTTAGAAGAATAATGCAATAAAATGTTTGGCATACAGTCTTTGAATGATGAGCATGGTTGCAATGTTGTTAGTATGAACTCTTTGAATATTCGTAGTACTAATGATGATTGCACTAGTCATGATGAAAATGTCTCTTATAAGCATGTCAATTTTTGTGGAGTGCATAGAGTTTGCAAGTACACACCAAATAGGGAAGCTAGATTTTGCAAGAGGCATAAGTATTTAAAAACTAAATGGTAGAAAGAGAGGCTAGATGCTTGCGCTGAAAATTTAAATTTTCTTTGCCATCCTTGTGAACTTTGCAATGAACGTGATCATTTAAATCTCCAATGCAAATTGTTTCATGATCGTATCATGTCCAAAAATTGTGATGACTTGATTTCCCTTGCGCATCATAATGAACTTAGTTTGATTGTGGGTTATGAAGAAATGAAACGTATAACTAAGGATATTCCAGAATTTTTCCCTGATAAAGTTCTTGATTTTGATCTAGAGGAAATTTATATGTATTGTGCGGTGAATTGCGTTGAAAATCCTTATATTTCGAATTACATAAAGACAAGAAAACAAATAGAATATGAAGAGAATACTAATGAAAGGGAAGAGATTTCCCAATGTCCTCCTATTCTTTCTTACTATGAATCAGGTAACGAGGAGGAGCCTTCTATTCAACCAATCTCATTAATAAGGAGCTCCAAAAAGAGGATTAAACCCATACTTAATGTGAAGAAGAAAAAAAGAAAAGACGGAGAAGCAAAGGTAAAAAGGTATCCCTCCCAAATGATCTTGCTCCTATTACTCATTGTGATGATGATAATTGCTATACTATTGGTGCTATCCATACTATTAATGATGATAGTGATTATGCTTATGATATGAAAAGGCCCAAGCTTGGGGATGCTATGTTTAATAAAGATGATATTTATTATGATGATAGCATGCCTCCTATTTATGATGATTATACTGATGAAAGTGGGTTTGGAAGAGTGTCAACTTTAGGAAGTAATGATCCCACTATTTTGGAGGATGTTGAATCTTATTGTGATAATTATAAAAGTGGATTTGGAAAGGTCATGACTTTATTTACTAATGATTCCACTATCTTGGAAGAGGTTTCAATTGATTATGATGAGAACAAAGTTGATACTTATGATGATTACTGTGATGCTAATTATGTTATAAAAAGTAGTGATGATTATATTTACAAAACTTGTCATGATTATGATTACCCTTTTTTGAACATTACTCTTTTAATGTGGAAACAGTTTATAGTATTCGAGTTTCTTATGATACTCCCACTATTCCGAATGAGAAGAATTTTGCTTATGTGGAGAGTAGTAAATTTTCTATGCATGTAGATCATGAAAAGAATGCTTTATGTGATGGTTATATTGTTGAATTTATTCATGATGCTACTGAAAATTATTATGAGGGAGGAATATATGGTTGTAGGAATTGCAATAATATCAAGTTTCCTCTCTATGTGTTAAATTTTTCGAAGTTATGCTTGTTTTGTCTTTCTATGCTAGTTGATTCTTGTTCCCATAAATTGTTTGCTCACGAAATCCATATGCATAGGAAGTGGGTTAGGCTTAAATATGTTAGTAATATTCTATATGATGCTCTCTTTATGTTTCAATTCTTATCTTTTATGTGAGCATCATTGAATTCGTCATGCCTATCTAGAAAGACATTAAAGAAAAGCGCTTGTTGGGAGACAACCCAATATTTACCCCTACTGTTTTTGTGTTTACACATGATTAAGCTACTGTAGTAATCATGTTTTATAGCTTTTGTTTCAATAAAGTGCCAAGTAGAACCTTTGGGAAGACTTGGGTGAAAGTTAATGTGATCTTGCTGTAAAAAACAGAAATTTTGCGCTCACGAGATTAGCTGTAATTTTTTTACAGAAGAGTGATTTTAAGTTAATTCTTTTTGCAGAAGATTAATATACAAATTCATAAAGTCCACCAATTTCTTTCAGAACTTTTTGAGTTACAGAAGTATTCGAGAGTTACAGATTACTACAGAGTATTCTGTTTTCGACAGATTCTGTTTTCTATGTGTTGTTTGCTTATTTTGATGAATCTACGAGTAATATCGGAGGGTATGAACCATAGAGAAGTTGGAATACAGTAGATATTACACCAATATAAATAAAGAATGAGTTAACAACAGTACCAAAAGTGGTGATTTTATTTCATTATGCTAACGGAGCTTACGAGTTTTCTGTTGAGTTTTGTGTTGTGAAGTTTTCAAGTTTTGGGTAAAGATTCGATGGACTATGGAATAAGGAGTGGAAAGAGCCTAAGCTTGGGGATGCCCAAGGCACCCCAAGGTAATATTAAAGGACAACCAAGAGCCTAAGCTTGGGGATGCCCTGGAAGGCATCCCCTCTTTCGTGTTCGTTCAACGGTAACCTTACTTGGAGCTATATTTTTATTCACCACATGATATGTGTTTTGCTTGGAGCGTCATTTTATTTTCTATTGTTTTTCTTGTTGTTTGAATAAAATACCAAGATCTGAAATTTTTAAATGTTAGAGAGTCTTCACATAGTTGCATAATTATTCGACTACTCATTGATCTTCACTTATATCTTTCGAGTGTTTTGTCATTTGCTCTAGTGCTTCACTTATATCTTTTTAGAGCACGACGGTGGTTTTATTTTGAAGAAATTGATGAATTCTCATTCTTCACTTATATTATTTTGAGAGTCTTAAACAACATGGTAATTTGCTTAGGTTATGAATTTAGTCCTAATATGACAGGCATCCAAGAAGGATATAATAAAAACTTTCATATAAAGTGCATTGAATACTATGAGAAGTTTGATTCCTTATGATTGTTTTGAGATATGAAGATGGTGATATTAGAGTCATGCTAGTGGAGTAGTTGTGAATTTGAGATATACTTGTGTTAAAGTTAATGATTCCCGTAGCATGCACGTATGGTGAACCGTTATGTGATGAAGTTGGAGCATGAGGTATTTATTGATTGTCTTCCTTATCAGTGGAGGTCAGGATTGCGCGATGGTTAACTCCTACCAACCCTTCCCCTAGGAGCATGCGTGTAGTACTTCGTTTTGATGGCTTGTAGATTTTTCCAATAAGTATGTGAGTTCTCTATGACTAATGTTGAGTCCATGGATTATAAGCACTCTCAACCTTCCACCATTGCTAGCCTCTCTAGTATCGCGCAACTTTCGCCGGCACTATACACCCACCATATACCCTCCTCAAAACAGCCACCATACCTACCTATTATGGCATTTCCATAGCCATTCCGAGATATATTGCCATGCAACTTTCTGCCGTTCCGTTTATTATGACACGCTCCATCATTGTCATATTGCTTTGCATGATCATGTAGTTGATATCGTATTTGTGGCAAAGCCACCGTTCATAATTCTTTCATAAATGTCACTCTTGATTCATTGCATATCTCAGAACACCGCAGGAGGCATTCATATAGAGTCATATTTTGTTCTAAGTATTGAGTTGTAATTCTTGAGTTGTAAGTAAATAAAAGTGTGATGATCATCATTATTAGAGCATTGTCCCAGTGAGGAAAGGATGATGGAGACTATGATTCCCCCACAAGTCGGGTTGAGACTCCGGACGAAAAATAAAAAAAGAGGCCAAAAAAGAGAGGGCCCCCCAAAAAAGAGAAAACAAAAAAATGAGAGAAAAAGAGAGAAGGGGCAATGCTACTATCCTTTTACCACACTTGTGCTTCAAAGTAGCATCATGATCTTCATGATAGAGAGTCTCCTATGTTGTCACTTTCATATACTTGTGTGAATTTTCATTATAGAATTTTGCTTGTATATTCCAATGATGGGCTTCCTCAAATGCCCTAGGTCTTCATGAGCAAGCAAGTTGGATGCACACACACTTAGTTTCTTTTTGATCTTTCATATACTTATAGCTCTAGTGCATCCGTTGCATGACAATCCCTACTCACTCACATTGATATCTATTGATGGGCATCTCCATAGCCCGTTGATATGCCTAGTTGATGTGAGACCATCTTCTCCTTTTGTCTTCTCCACAACCACCATTCTATTCCACCTATAGTGCTATGTCCATGGCTCATGCTCATGTATTGCGTGAAAGTTGAAAAAGTTTGAGAATACTAAAGTATGAAACAATTGCTTGGCTGAAACCGGGGTTGTGCATGATTTAAATATTTTGTGTGATGGAGATAGAGCATAGCCAGACTATATGATTTTGTAGGGGTAGCTTTCTTTGGCCATGTTATTTTGAGAAGACATGATTGCTTTGTTCGTATGCTTAAAGTATTACTATTTTTATGTCAATATTAAACTTTTTTTTGAATCTTATGGATCTGAATATTCTTGCCACAATAAAGATGATTACATTGATAAATATGTTAGGTAGCAATCCACATCAAAAATTCTGTTTTTATCATTTAGCTACTCGAGGACGAGCAGGAATTAAGCTTGGGGATGATTGATACGTCTCCAACGTATCTATAATTTTTGATTGTTCCAGGCTATTATATTATCCATCTAGGATGTTTTATATGCATTTATATGCTATTTTGCATGATTTTTGGGACTAACCTATTAACCTAGAGCCTAGTGTCATTTTCTGTTTTTTCCTTTTTTTTGAGTTTACAGAAAAGGAATACCAAACGGAGTCCAATTGACGTGCCAATTTATGATGATTTTTTATGGACCAAAAGAAGCCCCGGGAGTAAAATAGTTGCGCCAGAAGAGTCCCGAGCCATCCACGAGGGTGGAGAGCGCGCCCTACCCCCCTAGGCGTGCCCCCCTGCCTCGTGGATGACTCGGAGACCCCCCCCCCCTGACACGAGACCAATGCCAAAAATTCCTATAAATACAGAAACCCCCAAAAAGAAACCTAGATCGGGAGTTCCGCCGTTGCAAGCCTCTGTAGCCACCAAAAACCAATCGGGACCCTGTTCCGGCACCCTTCCGGAGGGGGGAATCATCACCGGTGGCCATCTTGATCATCCCGACGCTCTCCACGACGAGGAGGGAGTAGTTCACCCTCGGGACTGAGGGTATGTACCAGTAGCTATGTGTGATCTCTCTCTCTCTCGTGTTCTTGATTTGGCACGATCTTGATTTATCACGAGCTTTTCTATTATAGTTGGATCTTATGATGTTTCTCCCCCTCTATCTCTCTTAATGGATTGCGTTTTCCCTTTGAAGTTATCTTATCGGATTGAGTCTTTAAGGATTTGAGAACACTTGATGTATGTCTAGCGTGGGATACCCGTGGTGACAATGGGGTATTCTATTGACTCACTTGATGTACGTTTTGTTGATCAACTTGCGGGTTCCGTGACCTTGGGAATCTATGCATAGGGGTTGGCACACATTTTTGTCTTGACTCTCCGGTAGAAACTTTGGGGCACTCTTTGAAGTTCTTTGTGTTGGTTGAATAGATGAACCTGAGATTGTGTGATGCATAATCATACCCGTGGATACTTGCGGTGACATTGGAGTATCTAGGTGACATTAGGGTTTTGGTTGATTTGTGTCTTAAGGTGTTATTTTACTACGAACTCTAGGGTTGTTTGTGACACTTATAGGAATAGCCCAATGGATTGATCGGAAAGAAGAACTTTGACGTGGTTTCGTACCCTACAATAATCTCTTTGTTTGTTCTCTGCTATTAGTGACTTTGGAGTGACTCTTTGTTGCATGTTGAGGATAGTTATATGATCTAATTATGTTATCCTTGTTGAGAAACTTGCACTAGTGAAAGTATGAACCCTAGGCCTTGTTTCAACGCATTGCAATACCGTTTTCGCTCACTTTTATCATTAGTTACCTTGCTGCGTTTATATTTTAATATTATAAAAACCTATATCTACCATCCATATTGCACTTGTATCACCATCTCTTCTTCGAACTAGTGCACCTATACATTTTAGCACTGTATTGGGTGTGTTGGGGACACAAGAGACTCTTTGCTATTTGGTTGCAGGGTTGTTTGAGAGAGACCATCTTCATCCTACGCCTCCCACAGATTTATAAACATTAGGTCATCCACTTGAGGGAAATTTGCTACTATCCTACAAACCTCTGCACTTGGAGGCCCAACAACGTCTACAAGAAGAAGGTTGTGTAGTAGACATCACCACTCTTTGGATGCCTTCTTCGGAGTGCAGGACAGGTATCCTGTCCTGGCTATACGCCATACTTCGGCACCGCCCACCTCGAATATAGATCCCTGTTGGGAGCAAGGGACGAGGCAGAAAAGCTTCCTCCATAATTCAAAATGGGCCTCGCAGCCTAAGAACAGCTCACAAAGAGCAACGAAGCCCGTAATATGCAGAATGGAGCCCGGCGTGATATTGTGCAACTGGAGGCCATAATAATCCAGGAGACCTCGGAGGAAAGGGTGGATTGGAAATCCAACGCCTCTTAAAAGGAAGGAAACGAAGCACACTCGCTCCCCTTCTGAAGGATTGGGGAAATTTTCCGCCAGGGCTTCGCCATTTACGGAAGTTAATTCCACTCGAACGGGAGGAAGATATCCCTGCACCTGGAGCTTGGTCAGCTGGGCGTGGGAGACCGAGCAGCTCTCCCAATCGCCTTTTTGGGGGCCGTGAGGGCGTGAGGAAGAACTGGGAGCGCCAGCCATGTTTGCGTGGTTCTCTGTGGCCAGCTCCAAGGATTTTTTCGCCAGGTTGAGAATGGCATCTGAGATCAAATCTCCTTAAATATACGCCTTCCGTACGCCGTCAGGGTGTTATCTGTAAAAACGCTTGGACCCTTCGTGTTCATCTGACATGTGGAAGCCGAGGCGACAAAGGCGCAGAAGCCGAAGGAGATGATGTTTAATGTGAAGCCGAAGCCGTCCGGAGTATCATGGAGGGCTGTAACATCCCAAATTTTCAATTTGGAATGTTATACATAGATCATTCATGCATATAGTATTTTGTTGCATTTTCGTTTCGCAATCCTCGAAATCCTAAGCAACTCAAGGACCCTCGGAGAGAGTTGGGGATTTCCTAGTTTTCATATTTGATTTTTATCAAATGATGAAATGAGGATTTTGGTTTTAATTATTTTTCTCTCCGAAAAATATTTCATATTAAAATATATGAGAGGAGATAATATGACTTCTCCAAAATAATTGAAATATTGGAGGAAAAATATTAAAATCAAATATTTGATTTTTACTTGGATTTTATTTGCATTAGAAAAATTGCACGTTTTCAAAATTGGGCCAAGAAAATGTTCATCTCGTTCTAAATATTTTATTTAGACGGTAAAAAATTGTTTTGGCATTTTTAAATTTTTTATTTTATTTTCTAGGATTTATTTTCTGTTTAGCGGAATTGTTTAAAAAAAGTTTCCGGACCAAACTGGGCCGAAGCCCATCCGGCCCGTTCCTCATGGCCACATGCGTCAAAGACGGACGCCGTGGGGAGTCCGAGCCGGACTCCTCCCCGGGCGCCCCCTCGCCCAAGCCACGCCGCCCCCTCGCCCCTTTAAATAGCGCTGCCCCACCTGTCTCGCCACCACCACCGCCCCACCACGCCGCCACCGCCACCGCCACCGCACGCGCTGCCCGTGCCGCCGCCGAAGCCGCCTCACCGCCCCCGCCGCCCGCTAGCCCCGCCGGAGCCGCGCCCCGCTAGATCCGACGAGGTAACGCGCCGTCGCCGCCGTTTTTTTTAGAAAACCGATTCCGTTTTTAAAAGAAAAACCCTAGTTCGTTTTTTAGATCGGTTCGCCGGTTTTTCCCGGTTCTTCTGTTTAGCGGACGTTCGTCCGTACGTTCGTTTTAACGAACGGTTTTCTCACGTTAGTTACAGACAACGAATGCTCGTTCGTTAGCCTGTTCGTCAGTTTTCTTTTTCTCGGATTATTCCGCGATTATTTTCGATCGCGATTTCTGATCTGATTTTCGTTTCAGTTTATCTTTTTGCTCGTTTATCAGAATCAGGCGATTCAAGCACCTAGATCTTCGTCTCAGGACCCTCTTTCTGTTTAATCAACTTGATCAAGATTTTGGTATTGTAAATTTAACTTTAGTTCAGATTAGTAAACAAATCTTGTTTCTTTTGCCGTTTGAGTTTTGTTGCTCCGTTTGATTTGATTCTTTTCACAAACCGGAGTTTTTAAGTTGAACCTTCTGGTCAATCTCTCTTATTTGAGTTTTGCCATGCATCTTTGCTTGATTGCTTATGTATGCTATTGTTTGTTTGCGATAGAATTCCCGGAGTGCGAAGCGTGCTTCTACGAGTCCCTAGGTTTCGCGGATCGTCGGCAAGGCAAGTAACACATTGATCATAGTCTTTCCATACCCAGTTTTTATGCATTAGTTTCAATCCTCAAACATTGCATGATTAGGATGTCATTAACATGTGGGCTGGGAAGTAGTTGTTGAGGTAGAACCTATTGCCCTGTTATATTCAAACCCTTAGGTACTTCTACGTATTGCTTATATTGCTATGCTATGCTCGTAGACGTGGATTGGGTTTGAGTGAGATCCATGACAGATGTGAGATTGTTATTTAATGGTTCAACTTAAGGTGGCAACTTAAATAAACATCTGGGTGGATTGAGGCACCTGGAGAACCCAGTGTTGTCTGTATTTTTTGGAAATCCCGGGGTTCCGTGTGATCTTCCTATGGACCGCCACCCAGGCTCAAAGGGAACTGAGATGATTCATGCTAGAAACTTCCGTGTGCAGCCACAAGCTATTATGGGCTCTAGCATAGTTGAGTAAGTTACGTGAAGCTCTCGAAGAGGTAGATCAGCAGGTAGTGGGTTTGTAGGTTTGGTATGGTCTACCCGGAGTAGAGAGTTAATGTTTCTGAAAGACTGTGTCTCGGTCATCCATTTCTCAAACACCATGTAGTGCGAGAAATCCAACGGAGGCGATCGAGTCTTGCGGGGAAAAGTGTGCAAACCTCTGCAGAGTGTACAATCTAATCATGGTTAGCCGTGTCCCCGGTTATGGACAATCTTGAGTATCTAGTACTTGGAGTATCTTAAGTATCTCATCACTCTTAATTAATATTGTTGGATTGTTAATCACTTTAATTGGGATTGAGTTGAAGGAACCTTCTCAATGATGTTTCAACTACCATGATAGTTAAATTAAAAATCTATTCCTTTGTTGTAGGAAAAAATTGGCTTTTCGCAAAAACTATAACCATAGAGCTTTCCACCAGCCAAATATGCATGTAGTGATAGCATTATTCTATTCTTGCTCTATTGTGTTATATTGGGAGCATATTCCATGTGCTGACCCATTTTCGGGATGCAACGTATTATGTTGCAGACTTTTCAGATGAGGAGTAAGGTTCGTTAGGTCATTGCCGTGCAGCTCAGCTATGATGTTGGAGTTGATGGACTCACTTTATCTTCCAAGCCTTCCGCTGTTATCTTATTAGATGGCCTTAAGCCATATTTATTGTAATAAGTTCTCTTTTGAGACATTCGATGTAATAAGTGTGTGATTGCTACTCTGTTATAAATCCTTCGAGTATTGTGTGTGTCAGCATTATCTATCCAGGGATGACACTGAAGCACAGAGACTTGACTGTTTGAGGTCAGGTCGCTACAAGATGGTATCAGAGCACACGCTGAGTGTAGGACATGACCACTAAGATAAACCCTAGGCCACCCTTCTCTACTCATTTCTGACTCCTCTCCATTTTCTACTCTTTAGGATGGCGGAGATGAAGGACAAGTTTGCAGAACCGGATGAAGACACACCCTTTGGACGCCACTTGAAGGAAGTCACTAGGTACTTGAACATTGGAATACCAAGCTTCACCGGACGCATAACGCCACCTTACCGTAAGAGGAGCGCTGGATGATTCAAGTACAAGTTCCGGAAGGACGTTCTCGCCAACCTCAAAACCCATAGAGTTTTCTTTTGAAGCACCCACCGGAGCCTAGGCAAGAGCATGGCAGCCCACATCACCATGGGACGCATTGGAGAAGTCTACAACAAGGATCTTAAGAACACTATCTACCAGATATGTGGGCGCCGAGACGAGCAATGGGAGGTGATCAGCACCAAGAAGGACAGATCCATTGCAGCTTTCATCCAGGAGTTAAACCAGCACATTCGACGTCAGGAGAACCAAATGTGCGCAGACATGATGGACTTGAAGAAGGCGAAGACTAGGATCATCGAGCTAGAGGAAGAACTCAAGTTTACACGCGATGGATATGAGGAGGAAATCAAGACGCTACTAGAGAAGAATGACGACCTGGTAAAGAAGATCGGAGTATTCATGGGAGATCCAGCGTCGGGAAGAGAAGACGACGATTCCACTTGCCCGGACAACTAAATCATCATCAATGACACTGACTCCGACCCTATCTATGATGACTTTGAAGACGAAGCTGGAGCAAATATCATGGAGTCTTCCACCAATCAAAATTTCTAGATGACCAACACATATTAGTAGTATTTCCCCCATGTATTTAGTAGTAGTTGAGAACTTTTTCGATAAGTTCTAGACCGCTTGTATGCCCTTGCTTGATTGATTGAGAGAAATGTTTGTGCTTGTCTCATGTGCATATGGGTAGTGCTTTCTCATTAGACCCCTTTTCTGTTCCGATCTCTTCCATCTAAACCCATCAGATGCCTCCGAGACGTGACACCGGATTTGCCTTCCCGCCGGAGCTCACTCAGTTGATCCAGCAGCAGAATACTTTGACGCAATTGCTAGTTCAGAACCAGGGCAACAACAACAACAACAACAACAATAACAACAACAACAACAACAACAACAACAACAACAGCAACAACAACAACAACAACAACAACAACAACAACAACAACAACAACAACAACAACAACAACAACAACAACAACAACAACAACAACAACAACAACAACAACAACAAAAACAACAACAACAACAACAACAAAAACAACAACAATAACAACACGCCGCCAGTAGACAACTTAGCTCGTTTTCTGAGGCTACAGCCACCGGTGTTCTCCAGTAGCACCGAGGCTATAGTTGCTGATGATTGCCTACGCCGTATTGGAAGGGAGTTGACCACCGCAGGTTGCACAGATGCTGAGAAGGTGCGCTTTGCCGCACATCAATTGGATGGACCAGCATCCTCATGGTGGGAGAATTGTACGACCACTTTCCCCATAGCCAATGTCACTTGGGACCAGTTTCAGCAAGCTTTCCGTACAACCCATGTCTCAACTGGAGCCATGAATATGAAGAAGCGTGAGTTTCGCAACTTACGCCAAGGGAACCATACTGTGGCCCAGTACGTGGATGAGTTTAGCAAGTTATCTCGCTATGCCCCTGATGATGTGGCCACAGATGCTGCGAAGCAGGAGAAGTTTATGGAAGGGCTGAATGATGAGATGAGTATGCAGTTGATGGTAGCAACCTTCAACAACTACCAGGAGTTGGTAGATAAAGCTCTTATGATTGAAGGGAAGCAGCAGCAGATTGAGAGCCGTAAGAGGAAGTATGGACAAGGAGGTATAATTCCGGAGCTCAGCAGAAGCCTCGCCTAACCCCTAACTCGGGAGGACTTGTTCATAACCATGGAGTTCATAACCACACCGGAGGAAGTTCGCATAACCACAATGGTTCTAAGAATGGGAATGGGAACGGAGCTAACAACAATCAGAACCGCCCCAATCCAGCCACACCCGCCAAAAGGGACCTAAGTCATGTTACTTGCTTTAAGTGCGGGAAGACTGGACACTATGCCACGGAGTGTCCTGAAGGGAAGAATGGAAACGGAAATGGGAGCGCTGGGAAGAAGCCCAATCCATTCAACAAAGGACAACTGAACCACGTTAACGTGGAGGAGGTTGAAGAGCAGCCAGACGCGGTTATAGGTAAGTTTTTGGTTAAGTCATTTACCGCTCTTGTTCTTTTTGATACTGGTGCATCGCATTCATACATATCAAGGGGATTCGTGGATAAGTTTAAACTACCAACCCAAACCCTTAGGGGCCCTCTCTTAGTGAGTTCACCTGGAGCAGAATATATGGCTAGTCGATTATGCGACCAGATACCCCTAACCATTGGCAACCATGTTTTTCCGTCCGACCTAATTATCTTGGAGTCACAAGGATTGGATGTGATATTAGGTATGGACTGGATGTCAAAGTATGGAGGAAGCATTGACTGTGCTAGTAAGTCGATTTATCTCACCACCCCAGAGGGAAAAAGGATTAAGTATGTATTTAGGCATGTGCCTAGGAGGAGCCAAGTGAATACCCTCACGGGAGTTGTTCAGGAGGAAGTGCCTGTAGTGAAGGATTACCCGGATGTTTTCCCAGATGAATTACCAGGCATGCCACCGGAATGAGACATCGAGTTTTTGATAGAGCTATTGCCAGGTACAGAGCCAATATCCAAGAGACCCTATTGGCGAATGATCTGGAGGAGATTAAGAAACAGATCAAGGAGTTATTGGAGAAAGGTTACATTTGAAGGAGTTCATCACCTTGGGGAGCCCCAGTGCTTTTGGTTGAGAAGAAGGATAAGTCCCTAAGAATGGTTGTTGATTATCGGGCCTTGAATGAGGTGACGATCAAGAACAAGTACCCGTTGCCGATGATCAATGATTTGTTTGACCAGCTGCAAGGAGCTAAGGTGTTTTCGAAGATAGATTTGCGATCGGGATACCATTAGTTGAAGATTCGAGAGAAAGATATACCCAAGACAGCGTTCACCACACGGTACGGGCTGTATGAATATACTGTCATGTCGTTTGGATTGACTAACGTCCCTTCCTATTTCATGAGCATGATGAAGAAGGTGTTCATGGAGTATTTGGACAAGTTCGTTGTGGTGTTTATTGATGATATAATGGTATACTCGAAGAATGAAGAGGAGCACAAGGAGCATTTGCGTTTACTTCTCGAGAAACTCAGGGAACATCAGTTGTATGCCAAGTTCAGCAAATGCGAGTTTTGGTTGAAGGAGGTCGGATTCCTTGGACATGTTATATCCGGAGAAGGTATAGCAGTAGACCCCAGTAAGGTTCAGTCAGTCACTCAATGGTTGGCACCCACTTCAGTTAGCGAGATCCGCAGTTTTCTTGGACTCGCAGGATACTACCGGAGATTCATTGAGAATTTTTCCAAGATTGCGAAGCCAATGACGGAATTATTGAAGAAGGATACAAAGTTTAAATGGACGGAAGATTGCGAGGCAAGCTTCCAGGAGTTGAAGAAACGTTTGACTACAACCCCAGTACTGACGCTGCCAGATATACATAAGGATTTCCAAGTGTATTGCGACGCCTCTCGCTTAGGACTTGGAAGTGTGCTCATGCAGGATGGAAGAGTTGTTTAGTATGCCTCACGACAACTAAAACCTCATGAATTGAATTATGCCACGCATGATTTGGAGCTAGCAGCCGTAGTGCATGTGTTGAAGACTTGGAGACATTACCTTATTGGAAACCGTTGTGATGTGTACACGGATCATAAGAGTTTGAAGTACATTTTCACACAAAAGGAGCTGAACCTTAGGCAGAGGAGATGGTTGGAGCTTGTAAAGGATTATGACATGAAGCTACACTATCATCCAGGAAAGGCCAATGTTGTAGTAGACGCTTTGAGTCGGAAGAGTTATGCTAATATCCTAGAGAGTACAAGATTACCAAAGGAGTTAGTAGAGGATATCATGGAACTTCGATTAGAGTTTGTTCCTAGAGGTTTTGTTGCAACAATGGAGGTTCAGTCTACATTGTTGGGCAAGATTCGAGAAGCTCAGAAGGATGACAAAGAGATTGCCGAGATAAAGGAGAAAATGGCATGTAGATGTGATGATGTTTGAGCTAATGCAACTAGCATTCATTTGGTTGAAGTCCATTTGAACTAAAGGTTCAAATGCATCTCCAAAGTTAGTCCTTTATAAATGACATTATAGTGTTTCACTTATACAGGAGGTATAAGTTGGTTTGTCATGCATGAAACTGGTACAGATGGTTGGATTGAATTTTTATGATAATTTTTCATATATAAATTATTTCAATCTGAGCTACGGTTGAATTTTTATGATTTTTTGAAGTTTATAACATTTTTGGAATTTCCTGATTTAATTTAAATCCAGAAAATGGATAACTGCGTCAGCATGATGTCATGCCTGCATCAGTAGGTCAACAGTGTTGACCAGGTCAAACCTGACGTGTGGGGTCCACACGTCAGTGACATAGTGTTAAACAGGGTTTTTTACTAATCTAATTAAAAGATTAGGGCGCAGGGGCCCGCTGTCAGTGTCAAGGGTTAGTTAACGGTGATTAGCCTTAAGCTAATCACCTGGCAGGTCGGGCCCGCACGTCAGGCCGGCAGGGTCAACGCCGGCGACCTCTGGACGCGGCGGCGTTCGTGTTACAGGCAACGGGGGCGCCGACTAAGGGCGCCGGGGCGTAGCCCGGGCTCTCGCGCATCCAGCGGAGCAGGTAGGAGGAGCTGGGGTGGCCGGAGCTCGCCGAAGCGAAGCTCAGGGCCGCGGCCGGAGCACGGCTCGAGTGGCAGAGGGGCTAGAGGGCGCCAGAAGAGCAGGGCATAGGGGAGGGGGGTTAGACGGCGGGGCAAAAATGTGGTCTCAATGGCATCGTCAGCGAGCTCAGGGAAGGCCAGACGGCGGTGTGGCGGCGAGGACGATCTCCGGCGGCCAGAGGCGAAGATGGTGATGCTGACGGCGTTCCAGGGCTTCCCGCGTCGCGTGGCTCGACGGAGAGGTGGACGGCAACGTGGCGGAGCTTCTGAGCTGGTCGGAGAGGCGAGGGGGAGGCGGTGGCTACGGTAACGGCGAACGGCGGCGACGGTGGCGCTCGTTCGTGAGAGAGAGAGAGAGCGAGGGAGAGGGGAACGAGAGAGAGTGAGAGGGTCCGGGGGCGCGTGGCGTCGTCTGGGCGTTCCAGGGCGACGAGGAGGAGAAGTAGGATGTGGAGGGGAACGTGGCCCCGACCGGACGCGTGGCCGCGCGCGCCGGCACGTGCCCCTGTCCTCCTAGCGCGAGGAAGGGGACGACTGGCACGGCCAGCTGGCTAGGCTGCCTCTGCTGGGCATTGGCTGGCCAGCAGCAACCTGATGCTGAGCCATGGTAAGTTCAGGTAAGCGTTTTCCATTTTTGTTTCTGTTTTCCATTTTTCTGACATTTGTTTTGATTTAATAAAATACTAAATCATTTAATTTACTTCTGTCAATTTTTGTAGGAACTAGTTGGATTGCTCCAAAACTCCTCACCAATTAACAGAAGTTTTGGACATATATTATATATATAACAAATATATATCCAAAGCAAATAATTATTCATTAATTCCAAATGCCCAAAATAAATACTTATGAGCTCCTAAAAATATTGGTCTGATTCTTATATCTATCCAATATTTTCAGAGAGCAATATGAGCATTTTCTTAGACCCTTTTGGGGCAATTTTTATCTAGGTCATTTCCAGAAATGATTTTGAGGGTTTCACAAATATCCATTTCAAATTTAAATGGAATTTAAACATGATGCACACATGACTAGCTAGCCTCGAGCATACCAGAATTAGGGATGTGACAACTCGCCCCTACTTGAAAGAATCTCGTCCCGAGATTCAGGGGTCGATGGAAAGAAAGTGGGGTACTCCAGTCGAAGACGATCTTCTTGCTCCCAAGTAGCTTCTCTCTCGGAATGATGAGACCACTGAACTTTGAGAAACTTGATGTTCCGACGTCGGGTTACACGCTCTGCTTGATCAAGAATGCGAATCGGGTACTCTCGATATGTGAGATTATCTTGGAGATCAAGCATTTCGTGGTCCACTCCGCGGATGGGATCCGAGAAGCAACGCCTGAGTTGAGAGACGTGGAAGACATCATGGACTCGAGAAAGATGTGGGGGTAGTTCCAACTGGTAGGCAACCTCTCCTCGTTTTGCAAGAATGCGAAAATGACCAATGTAACGAGGAGCCAACTTGCCTTTGATACCGAAACGATGGGTACCCTTCAAAGGAGTAACCCGAAGGTAAGCTTTGTCGCCAACTTCATAAGTCATATCCTTATGATGACGATCATACTGGCTCTTTTGACGAGACTGGGCTGTTTTCAAGTTCTCACAAATGATGCGAACTTGCTCTTCTTCCTCCTGGATCATGTCCGGTCCAAAGAATTGTCTTTCACCGGTTTCTGACCAGTTCAAAGGTGTTCGACACCTTCGTCCATAGAGAATCTCAAAAGGAGCTTTCTTGAGACTGGATTGATAGCTATTGTTATAAGCAAACTCGGCAAAAGGAAGACATCTCTCCCAATCCATAATGAATGAGATAACACAAGCTCTAAGCATGTCTTCGAGAATTTGATTGACCCGTTCCACTTGACCACTTGATTGAGTGTGGAAAGCGGTACTGAAGGAAAGATGGGTGCCCATGGCAGTTTGGAAACTCTCCCAGAAATGAGAAGTGAAGAGACTACCACGGTCTGAATTGATCTCTAGTGGAACACCATGAAGTGACACTATTCGAGAAATATATAAGTCAGCGAGCTGACTAGCAGTGATAGTCTCTCGAACAGGTAGGAAGTGCGCCACTTTGGAGAGACGATCAATGACTACGAAGATAGCATTATTCCCTTTCTCGGTCCTGGGAAAGCCGGTGATGAAGTCCATCCAACTTTATCCCATTTCCACTCAGGAATGGCTAAAGGCTAAAGGGTGCCAGCAGGTCTCTGACGCTCTGCCTTAACGCGACGAAAAACGTCACAGTTAGCAATAAATTGAGCAATTTCTCTCTTCATCCTAGTCCACCAGAACCTCTGGCGTAGGTCCTGATACATCTTAGTACTACCGGGATGAATCGTGAGAGGAGTTTCATGCGCCTCCTTAAGGATCAATTGTCGCAGATGTTGATTCTTGGGAACCACCAAGCGATTCTCAAAGAAAACAACACTACGATCATCCATAGAGAAACATCCACCAACTCCCTTCTTAATGTTTCTCTTGATCCAGGAAATTCCCGTGTCCTGCTTTTGAGCTGCGATAATCCGATCCTCAAGATCAGGTTTCGCCACCAAGGTAGAAAGGAATCCGTGAGGAGCAATGTGAAGGTTAAGCTTACAAAATTCCTCATGGAGAAGTGGTTGGCCGTGCTGCAACATGAGGTTGTTGCAATAGGATTTACGGCTTAGCGCATCAGCCATGACATTAGCTTTGCCTGGAGTGTAAGTAATCCCTAGATCATAATCCGAGATCAACTCCAACCAACGTCTTTGCCTAAGGTTCAAATCTGGTTGGGTGAAGATATACTTGAGACTCTGGTGATCGGTGTAGATCTCAAGCGTTTACCAAGAAGGTAATGTCGCCAGGTCTTGAGTGCATAGACTACGGCTGCAAGCTCTAGATCATGTGTAGAATAATTCTCCTCAGGTGGATGCAACTGTCGAGATGCATAGGCAATCACATGACGATCCTGCATAAGAATGCAACCTAGTCCCTGTCGTGAGGCGTCACAGTATATAACAAAGTCCTTCGTGAAATCCGGTGGCACAAGTATGGGAGCAGAAGTCAGGCGTCTTTTCAGTTCCTGAAAACTGTACTCACACTGTGGGGACCACTCAAATTTTTTATCCTTCTTGAGAAGTTCCGTGAGGGGTTTGGCTACTTTGGAGAAGTTTTCAACAAAGCAGCAACAATAGCTGGCTAGACCAAGGAAACTCCTAACTTGTTTAACGGTTTCAGGTGGAGTCCAATCGAGAACGGCCTTAACTCTCTCGGGATTGACTGCAATGCCCTTACCAGAGATTACGTGGCCTAGGTAGGTCACTTCTGGCAACAAAAATTCACACTTGGAGAACTTGGCATAAAGGCGGTGCTCTCTGAGTTTTTCTAGCACAAGTCTAAGATGTTCGGCATGCTCTTCCTCGTTCTTCGAGTAAATAAGAATATCATCGAGGTAAACCACGACGAACTTATCTAAGTACTCCATGAAGATCGAGTTCATCAAGCGGGAGAATGTGGCTGGAGCATTGGTTAGACCAAAGGACATGACGGTGTACTCGTACTGTCCATAACGAGTGACAAAGGCTGTCTTGGGGATGTCCCCGTTTCTGATCTTGATTTGGTGGTAGCCTAACCTCAAATCCATCTTGGAGAAGACTGAGGATCCAGCAAGCTGATCATACAGGTCGTTGATCCTGGGAAGCGGATATTTGTTCTTTATCGTGACCAAATTAACGGGACGATAATCTACAACCATCCGGTCCGTACCATCCTTCTTCTTGACGAAGAGGACGGGGCAAGCCCAGGGAGAAGAACTAGGACGGATGAAACCCTTTTGCAAGGACTCATCAAGTTGTTTCTTAAGCTCGGCTAGTTCTAAGGGTGCCATCTTGTAAGGTCTCCTATAAATTGGGGCGGTTCCTGGGATAAGATCTATGACGAACTCTACATCTCTGTCAGGTGGAACACCTGGCAGTTCCTCTGGAAAGACATCCGGGAAGTCACGGACTACCGGGATATCTTCAAGGTCTGGAAGAGGGCTGGCATTAAGAGAATAGAGCTGACGCCTTGCAACTCTAGTGGAGACAGTGACTATCTTGCCAGATGGGTGTGTAAGCTGAACAGACCTGGTGTAACAATCAATCTTCGCATGATGAGCTGTCATCCAGTCCATACCCAAAATGATGTTAATATCTGAGGACTTGAGGGCTACAAGTGATGCAAGGAATACAAGTCTATCAACAAGGATTTCATTACCATGGCTTACACTAGAAGTTTGCCATTTGAATCCAGGAGTTTGAATGAGTAGCGGGGAGGGCATATCACAAAATGACATGTCATGCAAACGGGCATAGCTTTCAGAAATGAAGGAATGAGATGCTCCAGTATCGAATAGAACCGAAGTTGGATGACAGTTGACAAGGAGTGTACCAAGAACGACATCTGGATCATCATGAGCGTCTTTAGCTGAGACGTGATGCACACGTCCATGTTCAATGGGAGCTAACTTGGCACTGATCATCTTGCGTGATGGCTTACTACCACGGCCAACAGACTTCTCGGGCTGGGGTGGAGCAACACTAGTATGAGTGCAAATACGGGCAATGTGGCCTGGCTCTCCGCACTTGTAACAAATCTTGGAGGTAGGGCGTGGACCCGCATTGGCAGGTGGTCCACCAATAGGCCTGGGTGGTGCATATAAGTGAACCGGGTGAGGCGCCACATAAGATGGCGTCGGTGTGTAGCCAGGTGGAAGAGCAGAGTTCGGAACCCAAATCCGGCGCTTCTGAGGACCAGAACCGGAAGAAGATCCCAAATCATGGGTGTGCTAACGAGACTCCTCGTAAGTGAGCTGAGCTGTCTCTGCATTAATGGCCTTGTTCACAAGAGCTTGGAATGTATCACAATGATGCAGGTGGAGATCACGACGCAACTTGGGGTTGAGACCCTTCCGGAACCTAGCCTTCTTCTTGGCGTCCGTGGACACCTCTTCTGAAGCATAGCGAGCAAGGTTCTCAAACTCTCTACTGTAAGCATCAACAGCCATCTTACTCTGGGTGAAACTACAGAACTCTTCTCTCTTGCGATCGATGAGGGCCTCAGGTATGTGATGCTCGCGAAAAGCCTCAGTGAAATCCCTCCAGGTAGAAATCTGGCCAGCTGGAAGCATAGCCTCATAGTTCTGCCACCAAAGACTAGCAGGACCTTCCAAGTGGTATGTGGCATAGGTGACCTTGTCATCTTCAGCTACGTTCGTGGAACGCAGCTTATGAGTGATGCTACGGAGCCAGTCATCTGCATCGAGTGGCTCAATGGAATGATGAAAGGTGGGTGGGTGCAAGCGGATGAAGTCATGAATGGTCACAGATCCTTTGAACTGATGTGCGGTGTTCTCCTCGATATGTGCCAACAAGCGGTTAGACTCACGCTTGTTTCTCTCCATCTCTAACATGAACTCTGCCAATGAAGGCTGGTCGGGAGGATCCTCCTCATCCCTACCACCTCCGTGGTTCAGGAAACGAGCAACAGAACTTCGGTTAACCGACGACATACTGAGAAGCGGAACCAAGGACGAGGTCAACAACAACTATAGGATGCAACATGTAGCACAAGGAAATTTAGTATCTCTCAAACTCCTAGCACAATTCCGGCAGCATCACGGCAGAAAAATGCTCAAAATGAGACATTCTGCAAAAGACGGGGTAGCACCATACTCAACATCATCAATCAAGGTTCTGAGATATTTCTAAACAGGCTACACCGGAGGTACTCGAACTGGGATATGACTCTGATCAACTAATCCTAAGAGATTACGGAGTAGTAACACGTGATCCTGATAGATAGAAGAGGAAGCCTAGTTCCTTAAGCCCGTAGGAAAGATAGGATGACTCAGATCAGAAGGCCATGAGGTATAAGGAGTAAAAATAGCCTTACGTTCCCTTCCGCAATCAATTCCCCTATATAACTAAAGAATTTCAAGACTCAACTTCGACCAGGTTGGCTTGGAAATCCTACAGGCAGTCAGGCTCTGATACCAAAGCTGTCAGGACCTCGATTCTAAGTCACACCGATCTACCCTGTAACACCTCATATCACTTTGCGGCCTCACGCACGGTATTCCCACGGGTGTCGCCTTACCATGGCCCGGGACCGTTTGCGCCTTTTGGCTCACGTATGTGATAGGGTCGCTAGCATCCATATGACAGAGAACCCGGGCCGACATGACTAGTCGTGAACCCAAAGTGGCACTAACTTATGGGGACAGGCATACATGAATCAACATCGAGCATGTCGGTCAGCAGCGTGCGAATCCGGGCTGTAGCATTGGGCTAACAGGACTCCGGGAACCCGGGCTGTAGCAGGCTAGGCAGGACTCCGGATGTCACCGCGTGACATTTCCCCGAAGGGACATACACAGGAACGAAGTGAATCACATGCCGGCCAGTCTGAGTGTTCCGGAGCAGTGGTGCTGGCTAGCAGGATTCCGGTAAACCGGGCTGTAGCGGACTACCATGGATCGGTGGAAGCACTAGACTACATTTCCCCATAAGAGAGGCTACCAAGGATAGACAACCAGGTTGTCAGATCCCACACATAGCAATACACGTTACACGTGCGCATAACATGCAAGTATGTGTTGTACAACATGGAATCACAACATAACGCAGACTCATATAGATAAAGGCCCAGAAGAGCCACATAGCATTAAATACAAACAGGGGTCACATGACCCATCATTCAGAGCATACAAGCAACGGAAGCATTACATGTCTGAGTACAGACAACTACAAAAGGAAAAGCATGAGAAGCCTGACTATCTACAAGACCCTCCCAAGGGTACAAGATCGTAGCTAAGGTAACAAGCTACTCGTCGAAGTCCAAGCGGAACTACTAGTAAGACCGAAATCTCCGTTGCAAAAACATAAATAAAGCAACGTGAGTACAAAGGTACTCAGCAAGACTTACATCAGATCCTATCATACATGCATTTGTATCAAGAAGGTAATGTGGGGTTTAGTTGAAGCAAGCCAGCTTTGACTCAGTGGCTATCCTGTTCTACGACTACGAGAAACTTCTTTGACGTGAAGCAGCGCACACGAGTCCACTAATCACCACATCAATACACTACTATGGATTCATTCCCGTCTCCCTACGAGAAGGCCATCCATAGCACTCACACTTGTCTTGAGAATTTTAGAGTATCCACTTCAAGTTGTCTATGTACCACGTAAGCATCCAAGAAGTCCATAACCATGGACCCAGCTATTCGAATAGATCATGTTAACCCTGCAGGGGTGTACTTCTTCACACATGCTCTCGCCACTTAACGCCATGTACACGTCATGTATCTCGGCAACCTTCAAGCGGAAGCCTGGCGAGGGTGTCGGCCACGACCTGACTAACCACACGAGACTCTAGTCCAGGTTTATCGCCTATTAGGGTTCCATCCGCAAGGAGATCCGGCCGGGGTGTCGCTCACGGCCCCAAACGATGTGTGCAGGGTTCCCAAGCCCACCTCGCCGGATGGATCTACGCCTGGTACACCGTGCCACTTGTGCCTAGTCTGTCCCAAGCCCACCTGGCCGGGTGCCAATTGGTAGACTACTAACACTACCTACAAACACCAAAAACTAGTTATGACTCCTGGACAGAGACCAAGTTGGTTAATAAGTCGAGAGGGCTTGGAGCGCCCGGAGCCCAATGTGTGGTAGTATCGAGTCATTGGACAACATACATAGAACTCAGTGCTTAAGGACGGTTTCAGTGAGACAACCCACCATGTACTCCTACATGGCCTCTCACCGCTACCTTTACCAAATCGTATTCACACACTCAACTCTCAGCATCAGAACATAGCATTGCACTCCAATTCATTCCCAATGAATCGGACCTGACACACTCTAAGCAATAGCAAGCATGGCATGGTAGGAACACAACAATGGCTTCAATCAACTCCTACACATGCTAGTGGGTTTCAACTATTTACTGTGGCAATGACAGGTCATGCAGAGGAATGGGTTCAACTACCGCAACACAAAGTAGCAGATGAATCGTTGTTGTCCTAATGCAATAAATGAGAGCAGGAGCGAGAGAAGGAACTCTGACAGTTACTCTGGATCAGTCTCCGGAGCAGGACCTATCGAGAAGGAACGGTGTCGACAATCAATACACAAGCATATGCAACAATATGATGCACGAACATGGCATGTAGATGTGATGCTGTTTGAGCTAATGAAACTAGCATTCATTTGGTTGAAGTCCATTTGAACTAAAGGTTCAAATGCATCTCCAAAGTAAGTCCTTTATAAATGCCATTATAGTGTTTCACTTATACAGCAGGTATGAGTTGGTTTGTAATGCATGAAACTGGTACATATGGTTAGATTGAAATTTTCTGATAATTTTTCATATATAAATTATTTCAATCTGAGCTACGGTTGAATTTTTATGATTTTTTGAAGTTTATAACATTTTCTGGAATTTCCTGATTTAATTCAAATCTAGAAAATGGATAACTGGATGAGCATGACGTCATGCCTGCATCGGCAGGTCAACGGTGCTGACCAGGTAAAACCTGACGTGTGGGGTCCACACGTCAGTGACACAGTGTTAAACAGGGGGGTTTTACTAATCTAATTAAAAGATTAGGGCGCAGGGGCCCGCTGTCAGTGTCTGGGGGTTAGTTAACGGTGATTAGCCTTAAGCTAATCACCTGGCAGGCCGGGCCCGCACGTCAGGCCGACAGGGTCAACGCCGGCGACCTCTTGACACGGCGGCGTCCATGGTACATGCCACGGGGGCGGCGACTAAGGGCGCCGGGGCATAGCCCGGGCTCTCGCGCATCCAGCGGAGCAGGTAGGAGGAGCTGGGGTGGCCGGAGCACACCGGAGCAAAGCTCAGGGCGGCGGCCGGAGCACGGCTCGAGCGGCAGAGGGGCTAGAAGGCGCCAGAAGAGCAGGGCAGAGGGGGGGTTCGATGATGGGGCTCACAGTGGTCTCGATGGCTTCGTCAGCGAGCTCGGGGAAGGCCGGACGGCGGCGTGGCGGCGAGGACGATCTCCGGCGGCCGGAGGCGAAGATGGTGATGTTGATGGCGTTCCAGGGCTTCCTGCATCGCGTGGCTCGACGGAGAGGTGGACGGCGACGTGGCGGAGCTTCTGAGCTGGTCGGAGAGGCGAGGGGAGGCGGTGGCTACGGTAACGGCAAACGACGGCGACGGTGGCGCTCGGCCGTGAGATAGAGAGAGCGAGGGAGAGGGGAACGAGAGAGAGTGAGAGGGTCCGGGGGGCGCGTGGCGTCGTCTGGGCATTCCAGGGCGACGAGAAGGAGAAGCAGGAGGTGGCGGGGAACGTGGCCCCAGCCGGACGCGGTGGCTGGCCGGCAGTGTGCCCTGTCCTCTGGCGCGAGGAAGGGGACGACTGGCACGGCCAGCTGGCTGGGCCGGCCTGCTGGGCCGCTGGGCCAGGCCAGGCTGCACAGTGCCAGGCCGCGGGTAAGTTCAGGTAAGCGTTTTCCATTTTTGTTTCTGTTTTCTATTTTTCTGACATTTGTTTTGATTTAAAAAAAATACTAAATCATTTAATTTACTTCTGCCTATTTTTGTAGGAACTAGTTGGATTGCTCCAAAACTCCTCACCAATTAACAGAAGTTTTGGACATATATTATATATATAACAAATATATATCCAAAGGAAATAATTATTCATTAATTCCAAATGCCCAAAATAAATACTTATGAGCTCCTAAAAATATTGGTTTGATTCTTATATCTGTCCAATATTTTCAGAGAGCAATATGAGCATTTTCTTAGACCCTTTTGGAGCAATTTTTATCTAGGTCATTTCCAGAAATGATTTTGAGGGTTTCACAAATCCCCATTTCAAATTTAAATGTAATTTAAACATGATGCACACATGACTAGCTAGCCTCGAGCATACCAGAACTAGGGATGTGACAGTCACTTACGAGAGTGAGATCTGATAGAGATGATAGATAATATTTTTGGTATTTTTGGTATAAAGATGCAAGGTAAAATAAAAGGCAAAGTAGAAAGCAAAGCAATAATAAAGTGATTGGAGATTGATATGATGAGAATAGACTCGGGGGCCATAGATTTCACTAGTGGCCTCTCTCAAGAGCATAAGTATTTCTACGGTGGGTGAACAAATTACTGTTGAGCAATTGAGAGAATTGAGCATAGTTATTAGAATATCTAGGTATGATCATGTATATAGGCATCACGTCCGAGACAAGTAGACCGACTCCTGCCTGCATCTACTACTATTACTCCACTCATCAACCGCTATCCAGCATGCATATAGAGTATTAAGTTCAAGAAACCAGAGTAACGCCTTAAGCAAGATGACATGATGTAAAGGAATAAATTCATGCAATATGATAAATATCCCATCTTGTTATCCTCGATGGCAACAATACAATATGTGCCTTGCTGCCCTTCATCCTTTGGTAAGGACACATAAGATTGAACCCAAAGCTAAGCACTTCTCCCATTGCAAGAACAACCAATCTAGTAGGCCAAACCAAGCTGATAATTCGAAGAGACTTGCAAAGATAACCAATCATACATAAAATAATTCAGAGAAGATTCAAATATTGTTCATAGATAATCTTGATCATAAACCCACAATTCATCGATCTCAACAAACACACCGCAAAAAGAAGATTACATCGAATAGATCTCCACGAGAGAGGGGGAGAACTTTGTATTGAGATCCAAAAAGAGAGAAGAAGCCATCTAGCTACTAACTATGGACCCAAAGGTCTGAGGTAAACTACTCACACTTCATCAGAGAGGCTATGGTGATGATGTAGAAGCCCTCCATGGTGGATTCCCCTTCCGGCGGAGCTCCGGAACAGGCCCCAAGATGGGAACTCGTGGATACAGAAAGTTGCGGTGGTGGAATTAGGTTTTTGGCACCGTATCTGATCGTTTGGGGGTACGTAGGTATATATAGGAGGAAGGAGTACGTCGGTGGAGCTTGGAGGGGCCCACGAGGTAGGGGGCGCGCCCTCCACCCTCGTGACTGCCTCGTGGCTTTCTTGACGGAGGGTCCAAGTCTCCTAGATCATATCTGATGAGAAAATCACGTCCCCGAAGGTTTCATTCCGTTTGGACTCCGTTTGATATTCCGTTTCTTCGAAACACTAAAATAGGAAAAAAAAAACAGCAATTCTGGGCTGGGCCTCCGATTAATAGGTTAGTCCAAAAAGTAATATAAAAGTGGAAAATAAAGCCCAATATAGTCCAAAACAGTAGATAATATAGCATGGTGCAATAAAAAATTATAGATACGTTGGAGACGTATCATTACTCCACACATCGACCGCTATCCAGCATGCATCTAGAGTATTAAGTTCATAAGAACAGAGTAATGCTTTAAGCAAGATGACATGATGTAAAGGGATAAACTCATGCAATATGATATATACCCCATCTTGTTATCCTCGATGGCAACAATACAATGTGTGCCTTGCTGCCCCTGCTGTCACTGGGAAAGGACACCGCAAGATTGAACCCAAACCTAAGCACTTCTCCCATTGCAAGAAAGATCAATCTAGTAGGCCAAAGCAAACTGATAATTCGAAGAGACTTGCAAAGATAACCAATCATACATAAAAGAATTTAGAGGAGATTCAAATATTGTTCATAGATAAACTTGATCATAAACCAACAATTCATCGGTCTCAACAAACACACACAAAAAGAAGATTACATCGAATAGATCTCCATGAGAATCGTGGAGAACTTTGTATTGCGCTCCAAAGAGAGAGAAGAAGCCATCTAGCTAATAACTATGGACCCGAAGGTCTGAGGTAAACTACTCACAAATCATCGGAGAGGCTATGGTGTTGATGTAGAAGCCCTCCGTGCCCCCCTCCGTGGGCGCGAAAAAAGGCCCCAAGATGGGATCTCACGGGTATAGAAGGTTGCGCGGTGGAATTAGGATTTTGGCTCCGTGTCTCGGTAGTTTGGGGGTATGTAGGTATATATAGGAGGAAGAAATGCGTCGGTGGAGCAACGTGGGCCCCATGAGGGTGGAGGCGCGCCCGGTGGGGTAGGCGCGCCTCTACCTCGTGCCCTCATGGTTTCTTTCTTGACGTAGGGTCCAAGTCCTCTGGATCACGTTCATTCCAAAAATCACATTCCCGAAGGTTTCATTCCGTTTGGACTCCATTTGATATTCTTTTTCTGCGATACTCTGAAATATGCAAAAAACAGCAATTTTGGGTTGGGCCTCCGGTTAATAGGTTAGTCCCAAAAATAATATAAAAGTGTATAATAAAGCCCATTAACATCCAAAACAAAATATAATATAGCATGGAACAATAAAAAATTATAGATACGTTGGAGACTTATCATCAGTGAACTCGTTCTACGCCTACCAGAGAAGAAAAAGGACAAGCTCAAGCCCAAATGGGAGGGTCCCTTCATTATAGATGAAGTTCTCACTGGAGGAGCCTATCGCCTTCGTAATGCATCAAAAAATCGCCTAGAGCCGAACACATGGAACACTGCCAGACTCCGAAGATTCTACGCCTAAGTCCGGACTCATTGTTCGTTACCTTTTTTATCTTTTTCCTCTTTCTTCTTGTCATTTTTATACGATTCTATCCCATGTTCGGATAAACCGCACACTTAAGGGGTATACATCCTTAAATGTACATACCCCCCAATACCTGCTGGCTTCTGGTCACAGAAGCCTATTATTATTTTTCGAGCATCAAGCTCACCATATATATGTCATTTTCTCATATATTTCTTTTCTTCGCCATTATATGCACCTTTATGACTTAAGTTTTGCCAAGCTGGGTTTCACGGATCCTGTGCTTATGCCCTCGTTCCCTCTTGTTCGCCTGGGCATAAAGGAGCACCTCCGCGATTATTATAGCGGGTTATCCGGACGTGTACCTCGACGGGTGAAGCCAAAAGCTAGCGTTCTTAAGGGAATAATAGGTCAGCGGACAAAGGATGAACTGCCCTCATGGCGATACAAGCCCCCAAATACAACATGTACTGTGATTTTTAGCATCACAGCTTAGGCATGCACAACATTGCATGCCGGCCTAGGGAGAGGAACGCTTAATGGAACTATTCTCCCTGGAAGATGTTTCTTATGATCAAATATAATATAACATAACTCCCTGAATACAACTTGTCTATTCAAGCAGCTATGACCGGACTGCTTGGTTTCCGAACATACGTCGGTGTTTACCACTGGTACAGTATTCAGAAACACTCCAACTTTGGATTTCGGAGGTTAAAGCGGAAGGTCTACCATGACAATCATTTTACAATTCGGTTGGAGATCCGTTTGTCGATAAAAGTACATTACTACTTGGACTCGAAAACTTCCTCCTCCTCTAGACCATCTAATAAGTTGTCTAGCTTACAATGCTGTTGCGAAAACTTAGCAGCTATCTTAACTTGGTCATATACTAAGCTAACAAGAATTTCCTGTCCATTCGGTCCCCGAGCCCTGACCCGGGCCATATGATTCGGATCAAGTCCGGTGTACCGTGTTTTCACCATGGCCCAGGCCTCTCGTGCGCCTTCTCGGCATGCTGGTATCTTCCATAGTCCAAAGCGGCGATGAGCTCCCTTGAATAAATTCACGAGTTCCTCCATACTTCCTGGAGAAGAATCGGCCGGCCATAAATCTTTAGCAATGTTCCTCATTGCCTTCTAGGCTCTCTCATGCACTTTGGACAACTCTTGTAGCAGGTCGCCTTGAAATCCGGACACCTCTCCTTCAGGCCGCCCAGTCAGCACACCTACAGACACAAAACTTGTTAAATTTCCCATTGGGGGACTGTATGAAAGTGAGGTTAAAAAGAATACTAAATATGTTGCCTTTCAGCTTTCTGTTCTCTTTCAAGGCGTCTGCCTGTTGGGCTCGTATGTCCTTCAGCTCCTCGACCTGCTTGATGTTGGCATCTTGCAACTTGTTCTTCTCATCCCTGGTCCGTGTTAGTATACGCTGACCAGCGGCCTCTTGCCTTTAGGCATGTTCTTTATCCGCATGTGCGGCCTTCAGTCTCTCTTCTAGCTGATCCGGTGATCATGCCGTCGTAAATACATCAGTGTTTATTTCAAAAAAAACATTGTTGGCACATGATTATATTTTCCGGACAGTAGCGGACATTACCAGTGGGTGTCTCCTTTGACTTCGCCAGCTCGGTGGTGATAGCAGTTAGTTGGGTCTGACATTTTTCCAGCTCCTGGGACAGCATGTTGTTCTTCTCCGTGAGTACCTGATCATGCAACGATCCTTAAATTAGTTACGTCAACTGCTTTAGGTCTCAGGGGCTATTGACACATGAGCTTACCCGCATATCCTTTGAAAACGGTGAGTGGCTCCAAGAAGCCCATCCCAAGCAGCTCGGATATATGCATCCGCTGAGCTGAAGGCATTGAATGCCTCTTTGGTGAAAGATGGGTCGCGCATAACGCCCTCCGCGCCGATGGTTCATCGCACTCTCCAATGGTTCATCGCACTCTCCACTTGAATTGGTAACAGATACATCATCCGAATCCTCGGGGAGAGAACAATCCGCAATTCACAGTATCAATCCCATCCTTGGGACAGGTCCGAGTTCGGATTGGGTGATGCATGACCAGCAAGGCCTCCGGACATAGTCCGTGTATGCTTTCCTAAAAAATGTGGCATAGTGGGAAATGTCACAATTTGGTATATCTGCCAAGGGCATATAGAAAACCATATCTTTTTGATGAAGGTGGGGGCTCGGCAGTATCGTCGTCCGCCTTTCTTTTCGAAGATCCGCCTTGCGCAGGCATCGCCTTCTTAAGGGACGCTTCTGATGAGGCATGGCGAGATGAGCGCCGCCCCTTTGGAGCACGAGACAGTGCGGCACGATGAGAAAACTATTTTGGAGGAGACGTCTCCTGGGTACTTAGGTGGGAGGAGGGGAGAAGGCCGGGATAATCGGCTATGATGGCCACTTCTGTGCCGTCATAGCTTGCCTAATGAAAGACCCCCTCCTTGAGCTCAATGAATATATCTGGATCCTCTTCAAATCCGGGATCCAGGTCCCGAATATGGTCCTCCGGCTGTGGAGCGGGGCTGTAGATCCCCGCGACAACCTTCCTCCATTCCTGTTAAAAATGATCGGATTAAGTTCAACTAGGTACGACTCAGGAAGAGGATTGAGTAAGGTTACAGCGCGAAAGCTCACCTAGCTAGGAGGGTTGTACATGGAAAAGCCCTCTCGGCACTTAAGGTGAGTAAAATCTTCTTTCTCCCCTTTATAAAGATCAGAAAACATGGCGGCCAATGCGGCAAAGTTGTCCAGACCCTTGCGCCCGCAGCGTGATGTGTCATCCTCCCCGTTGTAGTGCCACATGGGGAGTCCTCTGGATTGGAGTGGCTAAACGCCTCGCGTTATCGAAATCGCCGTTCCCTCAATTATGGATAGTCCAGATTGGGTGAGTATCTTTATCTTGCTCATTAACTTCTTAATCTTCGCACTTTCCTCATCTTCGAGGCTCCGCGGACGCCAGCTATGGCGTTTCTTTAATGGAGCATTGCAAAATACGGGTAGGCCCCGCTAGATTGGGTCCGGAAGAACAACGTCTTCGATATAAAACCACTCTGAGGGCCACTTGATATGTCTCCAACGTATCTATTATTTTTTATTGTTCCATGCTATTATATTATCCATCTAGGATGTTTTATATGCATTTATATGCTATTCTGTATGATTTTTGGGACTAACCTATTAACCTAGAGCCTAGTGCGGTTTACATTTTTCCTTGTTCTTGGGTTTTACATAAAAGGAATACCAAACGGAGTCCAATTGCCGTGCCAATTTTTATGATTTTTATGGACCAAAAGAAGCCCCGGAGTAAAATAGTTGGGCGGAAGAGTCCCGAGCCATCCACGAGGTGGAGGGCGCCCCCTCGTGGATGACTCGGAGACCCCCCTGACGTGAGACCGACGCCAAAATTCCTATAAATATAGAAACCCCCAAAACGAAACCTAGATCGGGAGTTTCACCGCTGCAAGCCTCTATAGCCACCAAAAACCAATCATCACCGCTGGCCATCTTCATCATCCTGACGCTCTCCATGACGAGGAGGGAGTAGTTCACCCTCGGGGCTGAGGGTATGTACCAGTAGCTATGTGTTTGATATCTCTCTCTCTCTCTCATGTTCTTGATTTTGCACGATCTTGATGTATCGCGAGCTTTGCTATTATAGTTGGATCTTATGATGTTTCTCCCCCACTATCTCTTGTAATGGATTGAGTTTTCCCTTTGAATTTATCTTATTGGATTGAGTCTTTAAGGATTTGAGAACACTTGATGTATGTATTGCGTGGGATACCCGTGGTGACAATGGGGTATTCTATTGATTCACTTGATGTATGTTTTGGCGATCAACTTGCGGATACTTGTGGTGACATTGGAGTATCTAGGTGACATTAGGGTTTTGGTTGATTTGTGTCTTAAGGTGTTATTTTACTACGAACTCTAGGGCTGTTTGTGACACTTATAGGAATAGCCCAATGGATTGATCGGAAAGAATAACTTTGATGTGGTTTCGTACCCTACAATAATCTCTTCGTTTGTTCTCCGCTAATAGTGACTTTGGAATGACTCTTTGTTGCATGTTGAGGGATAGTTGTATGATCTAATTATGTTATCCTTGTTGAGAGAACTTGAACTAGTGAAAGTATGAACCCTAGGCCTTGTTTCAACGCATTGCAATACCGTTTTCGCTCACTTTTATCATTAGTTACCTTGCTGTTTTTATATTTTCAGATTATAAAAACCTATATCTACCATCCATATTGCACTTGTATCACCATCTCTTTGCCGAACTAGTGCACCTATACATTATACCATTGTATTGGGTGTGTTGGGGACACAAGTAGGGATGAAAATGGAGTGGAAAGCTTCCGCTTTTCCGGAGGAAAAATGGAAACAGAGAGGAAATATGAAAACGGAAACGGAAACTTGCAAAATGGAAATGGAAGTGGAATTTTTTATGCGAAAACGGAAACAAAAACGGAACGGTGTTTTCCGGTGGAACCGACGTGGAAACAGGACTTTTCGTTTCCGTGAATATGGAATTTCCGTCTCTACTATAGGCCCATGGCTGCTTTGTAGCCCAATTACCAAACAACACACAATGACACAATGAGCAGATTGGATCATTTGAGGACCAAGTTTTACTTCCACACACGTTCTCAACTAGACACAATACGGAATTGTCATGTACTATTACAATACTACCCCATGTTGCCAACACAACCATATTATCATGTAGCCATATTAACAATTTCTTAAATTTTTTTGTTTTTTGTGTGTATTTCTCTATGATTCAAGGGGGTTTTTAGCTCCGGTCAACACACCGTCTTGTTTCCGTGTCCGCTCTGTATTTGCTCCGTGTCTATGTTCGGTAGTATTTGTTTCCGTATTCATTTATAGGGTTTCCGCATTTGTTTCCGCTTCTGCAAAAAAATATGAAAACAAATATGGTAGCACCCAGTTCCGTCCATTTTCGCTCCGTTTTCATCCCTAGACACAAGAGACTCTTTGCTATTTAGTTGCAGGGTTGTTTGAGAGAGACCTTCTTCATCCTATGCCTCCCTCAGATTGATAAACCTTAGGTCATCCACTTGAGGGAAATTTGCTACTGCCCTACAAACCTCTACACTTGGAGGCCCAAAAACGTCTACAAGAAGAAGGTTGTGTAGTAGACATCAGGCTCTTTTCTGGCGCCGTTGCCAGGGAGGTTAGTGCTTGAAGGTATATCTTTAGATCTTGCAATCGAATCTTTTAGTTTCTTGTTTTATCACTAGTTTAGTTTATAAAAGAAAACTACAAAAAAATGAAATTGAGGGTGCCTCATATGCTTCATCTTTTTAATATTTTTTGTGAAAATAAGGATTCCGATAATTGTGCCAAAATGTTAGAAGAATAATGCAATAAAATGTTTGGCATACAGTCTTTGAATGATGAGCATGGTTGCAATGTTGTTAGTATGAACTCTTTGAATATTCGTAGTACTAATGATGATTGCACTAGTCATGATGAAAATGTCTCTTATAAGCATGTCAATTTTTGTGGAGTGCATAGAGTTTGCAAGTACACACCAAATAGGGAAGCTAGATTTTGCAAGAGGCATAAGTATTTAAAAACTAAATGGTAGAAAGAGAGGCTAGATGCTTGCGCTGAAAATTTAAATTTTCTTTGCCATCCTTGTGAACTTTGCAATGAACGTGATCATTTAAATCTCCAATGCAAATTGTTTCATGATCGTATCATGTCCAAAAATTGTGATGACTTGATTTCCCTTGCGCATCATAATGAACTTAGTTTGATTGTGGGTTATGAAGAAATGAAACGTATAACTAAGGATATTCCAGAATTTTTCCCTGATAAAGTTCTTGATTTTGATCTAGAGGAAATTTATATGTATTGTGCGGTGAATTGCGTTGAAAATCCTTATATTTCGAATTACATAAAGACAAGAAAACAAATAGAATATGAAGAGAATACTAATGAAAGGAAGAGATTTCCCAATGTCCTCCTATTCTTTCTTACTATGAATCAGTAACGAGGAGGAGCCTTCTATTCAACCAATCTCATTAATAAGGAGCTCCAAAAGAGGATTAAACCCATACTTAATGTGAAGAAGAAAAAAGAAAAGACGGAGAAGCAAAGGTAAAAAGGTATCCCTCCCAAATGATCTTGCTCCTATTACTCATTGTGATGATGATAATTGCTATACTATTGGTGCTATCCATACTATTAATGATGATAGTGATTATGCTTATGATATGAAAAGGCCCAAGCTTGGGGATGCTATGTTTAATAAAGATGATATTTATTATGATGATAGCATGCCTCCTATTTATGATGATTATACTGATGAAAGTGGGTTTGGAAGAGTGTCAACTTTAGGAAGTAATGATCCCACTATTTTGGAGGATGTTGAATCTTATTGTGATAATTATAAAAGTGGATTTGGAAAGGTCATGACTTTATTTACTAATGATTCCACTATCTTGGAAGAGGTTTCAATTGATTATGATGAGAACAAAGTTGATACTTATGATGATTACTGTGATGCTAATTATGTTATAAAAAGTAGTGATGATTATATTTACAAAACTTGTCATGATTATGATTACCCTTTTTTTGAACATTACTCTTTTAATGTGGAAACAGTTTATAGTATTCGAGTTTCTTATGATACTCCCACTATTCCGAATGAGAAGAATTTTGCTTATGTGGAGAGTAGTAAATTTTCTATGCATGTAGATCATGAAAAGAATGCTTTATGTGATGGTTATATTGTTGAATTTATTCATGATGCTACTGAAAATTATTATGAGGGAGGAATATATGGTTGTAGGAATTGCAATAATATCAAGTTTCCTCTCTATGTGTTAAATTTTTTGAAGTTATGCTTGTTTTGTCTTTCTATGCTAGTTGATTCTTGTTCCCATAAATTGTTTGCTCACGAAATCCCTATGAATAGGAAGTGGGTTAGGCTTAAATATGTTAGTAATATTCTATATGATGCTCTCTTTATGTTTCAATTCTTATCTTTTATGTGAGCATCATTGAAATCGTCATGCCTATCTAGAAAGACATTAAAGAAAAGCGCTTGTTGGGAGACAACCCAATATTTACCCCTACTGTTTTTGTGTTTACACATGATTAAGCTACTGTAGTAATCATGTTTTATAGCTTTTGTTTCAATAAAGTGCCAAGTAGAACCTTTGGGAAGACTTGGGTGAAAGTTAATGTGATCTTCTGTAAAAACAGAAATTTTGCGCTCACGAGATTAGCTGTAATTTTTTTACAGAAGAGTGATTTTAAGTTAATTCTTTTTGCAGAAGATTAATATACAAATTCATAAAGTCCACCAATTTCTTTCAGAACTTTTTGAGTTACAGAAGTATTCGAGAGTTACAGATTACTACAGAGTATTCTGTTTTCGACAGATTCTGTTTTCTATGTGTTGTTTGCTTATTTTGATGAATCTACGAGTAATATCGGAGGTATGAACCATAGAGAAGTTGGAATACAGTAGATATTACACCAATATAAATAAAGAATGAGTTAACAACAGTACCAAAAGTGGTGATTTTATTTCATTATGCTAACGGAGCTTACGAGTTTTCTGTTGAGTTTTGTGTTGTGAAGTTTTCAAGTTTTGGGTAAAGATTCGATGGACTATGGAATAAGGAGTGGAAAGAGCCTAAGCTTGGGGATGCCCAAGGCACCTCAAGGTAATATTAAAGGACAACCAAGAGCCTAAGCTTGGGGATGCCCTGGAAGGCATCCCCTCTTTCGTCTTCGTTCAACGGTAACCTTACTTGGAGCTATATTTTTATTCACCACATGATATGTGTTTTGCTTGGAGCGTCATTTTATTTTCTTTTGTTTTTCTTGTTGTTTGAATAAAATACCAAGATCTGAAATTTTTAAATGTTAGAGAGTCTTCACATAGTTGCATAATTATTCGACTACTCATTGATCTTCACTTATATCTTTCGGAGTGTTTTGTCATTTGCTCTAGTGCTTCACTTATATCTTTTTAGAGCACGACGGTGGTTTTATTTTGAAGAAATTGATGAATTCTCATTCTTCACTTATATTATTTTGAGAGTCTTAAACAACATGGTAATTTGCTTAGGTTATGAATTTAGTCCTAATATGACACGCATCCAAGAAGGATATAATAAAAACTTTCATATAAAGTGCATTGAATACTATGAGAAGTTTGATTCCTTATGATTGTTTTGAGATATGAAGATGGTGATATTAGAGTCATGCTAGTGGAGTAGTTGTGAATTTGAGATATACTTGTGTTAAAGTTAATGATTCCCGTAGCATGCACGTATGGTGAACCGTTATGTGATGAAGTTGGAGCATGAGGTATTTATTGATTGTCTTCCTTATCAGTGGAGGTCGGGATTGCGCGATGGTTAACTCCTACCAACCCTTCCCCTAGGAGCATGCGTGTAGTACTTCGTTTTGATGGCTTGTAGATTTTTGCAATAAGTATGTGAGTTCTCTATGACTAATGTTGAGTCCATGGATTATAAGCACTCTCAACCTTCCACCATTGCTAGCCTCTCTAGTATCGCGCAACTTTAGCCGGCACTATACACCCACCATATACCCTCCTCAAAACAGCCACCATACCTACCTATTATGGCATTTCCATAGCCATTCCGAGATATATTGCCATGCAACTTTCCGCCTTTCCGTTTATTATGACACGCTCCATCATTGTCATATTGCTTTGCATGATCATGTAGTTGACATCGTATTTGTGGAAAAGCCACCGTTCATAATTCTTTCATAAATGTCACTCTTGATTCATTGCATATCTCAGAACACCGCAGGAGGCATTCATATAGAGTCATATTTTGTTCTAAGTATTGAGTTGTAATTCTTGAGTTGTAAGTAAATAAAAGTGTGATGATCATCATTATTAGAGCATTGTCCCAGTGAGGAAAGGATGATGGAGACTATGATTCCCCCACAAGTCGGGTTGAGACTCCGGACGAAAAATAAAAAAAGAGGCCAAAAAAGAGAGGGCCCCCCAAAAAAGAGAAAACAAAAAAATGAGAGAAAAAGAGAGAAGGGGCAATGCTACTATCCTTTTACCACACTTGTTCTTCAAAGTAGCATCATGATCTTCATGATAGAGAGTCTCCTATGTTGTCACTTTCATATACTTGTGTGAATTTTCATTATAGAATTTGGCTTGTATATTCCAATGATGGGCTTCCTCATATGCCCTAGGTATTCATGAGGAAGCAAGTTGGATGCACACACACTTAGTTTCTTTTTGAGCTTTCATATACTTATAGCTCTAGTGCATCCGTTGCATGACAATCCCTACTCACTCACATTGATATCTATTGATGGGCATCTCCATAGCCCGTTGATATGCCTAGTTGATGTGAGACCATCTTCTCCTTTTGTCTTCTCCACAACCACCATTCTATTCCACCTATAGTGCTATGTCCATGGCTCATGCTCATGTATTGCGTGAAAGTTGAAAAAGTTTGAGAATACTAAAGTATGAAACAATTGCTTGGCTGAAACCGGGGTTGTGCATGATTTAAATATTTTGTGTGATGGAGATAGAGCATAGCCAGACTATATGATTTTGTAGGGGTAGCTTTCTTTGGCCATGTTATTTTGAGAAGACATGATTGCTTTGTTCGTATGCTTAAAGTATTACTATTTTTATGTCAATATTAAACTTTTTTTTGAATCTTATGGATCTGAATATTCTTGCCACAATAAAGATGATTACATTGATAAATATGTTAGGTAGCAATCCACATCAAAAATTCTATTTTTATCATTTAGCTACTCGAGGACGAGCAGGAATTAAGCTTGGGGATGATTGATACGTCTCCAACGTATCTATAATTTTGATTGTTCCAGCTATTATATTATCCATCTAGGATGTTTTATATGCATTTATATGCTATTTTGCATGATTTTGGGACTAACCTATTAACCTAGAGCCTAGTGTCATTTTCTGTTTTTTCCTTTTTTTTGAGTTTACAGAAAAGGAATACCAAACGGAGTCCAATTGACGTGCCAATTTATGATGATTTTTTATGGACCAAAAGAAGCCCCGGGAGTAAAATAGTTGCGCCAGAAGAGTCCCGAGCCATCCACGAGGGTGGAGAGCGCGCCCTACCCCCCTAGGCGTGCCCCCCTGCCTCGTGGATGACTCGGAGACCCCCGACACGAGACCAATGCCAAAATTCCTATAAATCTGAAACCCCAAAAAGAAACCTAGATCGGGAGTTCCGCCGTTGCAAGCCTCTGTAGCCACCAAAACCAATCGGGACCCTGTTCAAGCACCCTTCGGAGGGAATCATCACGGTGGCCATCTTGATCATCCCGCGCTCTCCACGACGAGGAGGAGTAGTTCACCCTCGGGACTGAGGGTATGTACCAGTAGCTATGTGTGATCTCTCTCTCTCTCGTGTTCTTGATTTGGCACGATCTTGATTTATCGCGAGCTTTTCTATTATAGTTGGATCTTATGATGTTTCTCCCCCTCTATCTCTCTTAATGGATTGCGTTTTCCCTTTGAAGTTATCTTATCGGATTGAGTCTTTAAGGATTTGAGAACACTTGATGTATGTCTAGCGTGGGATACCCGTGGTGACAATGGGGTATTCTATTGACTCACTTGATGTACGTTTTGTTGATCAACTTGCGGGTTCCGTGACCTTGGGAATCTATGCATAGGGGTTGGCACACATTTTGTCTTGACTCTCGGTAGAAACTTTGGGGCACTCTTTGAAGTTCTTTGTGTTGGTTGAATAGATGAACCTGAGATTGTGTGATGCATAATCATACCCGTGGATACTTGCGGTGACATTGGAGTATCTAGGTGACATTAGGGTTTTGGTTGATTTGTGTCTTAAGGTGTTATTTTACTACGAACTCTAGGGTTGTTTGTGACACTTATAGGAATAGCCCAATGGATTGATCGGAAAGAAGAACTTTGACGTGGTTTCGTACCCTACAATAATCTCTTTGTTTGTTCTCTGCTATTAGTGACTTTGGAGTGACTCTTTGTTGCATGTTGAGGGATAGTTATATGATCTAATTATGTTATCCTTGTTGAGAAACTTGCACTAGTGAAAGTATGAACCCTAGGCCTTGTTTCAACGCATTGCAATACCGTTTTCGCTCACTTTTATCATTAGTTACCTTGCTGCGTTTATATTTTAATATTATAAAAACCTATATCTACCATCCATATTGCACTTGTATCACCATCTCTTCTTCGAACTAGTGCACCTATACATTTTAGCACTGTATTGGGTGTGTTGGGGACACAAGAGACTCTTTGCTATTTGGTTGCAGGGTTGTTTGAGAGAGACCATCTTCATCCTACGCCTCCCACAGATTTATAAACATTAGGTCATCCACTTGAGGGAAATTTGCTACTATCCTACAAACCTCTTCACTTGGAGACCCAACAACGTCTACAAGAAGAAGGTTGTGTAGTAGACATCACCACTCTTTGGATGCCTTCTTCGTAGTGCAGGACAGGTATCCTGTCCTGGCTATACGCCATACTTCGGCACCGCCCACCTCGAATATAGATCCCTGTTGGGAGCAAGGGACGAGGCAGAAAAGCTTCCTCCATAATTCAAAATGGGCCTCGCAGCCTAAGAACAGCTCACAAAGAGCAACGAAGCCCGTAATATGCAGAATGGAGCCCGGCGTGATATTGTGCAACTGGAGGCCATAATAATCCAGGAGACCTCGGAGGAAAGGGTGGATTGGAAATCCAACGCCTCTTAAAAGGAAGGAAACGAAGCACACTCGCTCCCCTTCTGAAGGATTGGGGAAATTTTCCGCCAGGGCTTCGCCATTTACGGAAGTTAATTCCGCTCGAACGGGAACCAGGTCCGCGGGAGGAAGATATCCCTGCACCTGGAGCTTGGTCAGCTGGGCGTGGGAGACCGAGCAGCTCTCCCAATCGCCTTTTTGGGGGCCGTGAGGGCGTGAGGAAGAACTGGGAGCGCCAGCCATGTTTGCGTGGTTCTCTGTGGCCAGCTCCAAGGATTTTTTCACCAGGTTGAGAATGGCATCTGAGATCAAATCTCCTTAAATATACGCCTTCCGTACGCCGTCAGGGTGTTATCTGTAAAAACGCTTGGACCCTTCGTGTTCATCTGACATGTGGAAGCCGAGGCGACAAAGGCGCAGAAGCCGAAGGAGATGATGTTTAATGTGAAGCCGAAGCCGTCCGGAGTATCATGGAGGGCTGTAACATCCCAAATTTTCAATTTGGAATGTTATACATAGATCATTCATGCATATAGTATTTTGTTGCATTTTCGTTTCGCAATCCTCGAAATGCTAAGCAACTCAAGGACCCTCGAAGAGAGTTGGGGATTTCCTAGTTTTCATATTTGATTTTTATCAAATGATGAAACGAGGATTTTGGTTTTAATTATTTTTCTCTCCGAAAAATATTTCATATTAAAATATATGAGAGGAGATAATATGACTTCTCCAAAATAATTGAAATATTGGAGGAAAAATATTAAAATCAAATATTTGATTTTTACTTGGATTTTATTTGCATTAGAAAAATTGCACGTTTTCAAAATTGGGCCAAGAAAATGTTCATCTCGTTCTAAATATTTTATTTAGACGGTAAAAAATTGTTTTGGCATTTTTAAATTTTTTATTTTATTTTCTAGGATTTATTTTCTGTTTGGCGGAATTGTTTAAAAAAAGTTTCCGGACCAAACTGGGCCGAAGCCCAGCCGGCCCGTTCCTCGCGCGCGCCGCCATGCGCAGCACGGACGCCGTGGGGAGTCCGAGCCGGACTCCTCCCCGGGCGCCCCCTCGCCCAAGCCAGGCCGCCCCCTCGCCCCCTTTAAATAGCGCTGCCCCCACCCTGTCTCGCCACCACCACCGCCCGCCCACGCCCCGCACCACCACCGCCACCGCCCGCGCGCTGCTGCCCCCGTGCGCCGCCGAACCGCCTCACCGCCCCGCCGCCCGCTAGCCCGGCCGGAGCCGCGCCCCGCTAGATCCGACGAGGTAACGCGCCGTCGCCGCCGTTTTTTTTAGAAAACCGATTCCGTTTTTAAAGAAAACCCTAGTTCGTTTTTTAGATCGGTTCGCGGTTTTCCCGGTTCTTACATTTAGCGGACGTTACGTCAAATGCGTTCGTTTAACGAACGGTTTTCTCACGTTAGTTACAGACAACGAATGCTCGTTCGTTAGCCTGTTCGTCAGTTTTCTTTTTCTCGGATTATTCCGCGATTATTTTCGATCGCGATTTCTGATCTGATTTTCGTTTCAGTTTATCTTTTCGCTCGTTTATCAGAATCAGGCGATTCAAGCACCTAGATCTTCGTCTCAGGACCCTCTTTCTGTTTAATCAACTTGATCAAGATTTTGGTATTGTAAATTTAACTTTAGTTCAGATTAGTAAATAGATCTTGTTTCTTTTGCCGTTTGAGTTTTGTTGCTCCGTTTGATTTGATTCTTTTCACAAACCGGAGTTTTTAAGTTGAACCTTCTGGTCAATCTCTCTTATTTGAGTTTTGCCATGCATCTTTGCTTGATTGCTTATGTATGCTATTGTTTGTTTGCGATAGAATTCCCGGAGTGCGAAGCGTGCTTCTACGAGTCCCTAGGTTTCGCGGATCGTCGGCAAGGCAAGTAACACATTGATCATAGTCTTTCCATACCCAGTTTTTATGCATTAGTTTCAATCCTCAAACATTGCATGATTAGGATGTCATTAACATGTGGGCTGGGAAGTAGTTGTTGAGGTAGAACCTGTTGCCCTGTTATATTCAAACCCTTGGGAGTTACTTCTACGTATTGCTTATATTGCTATGCTATGCTCGTAGACGTGGATTGGGTTTGAGTGAGATCCATGACAGATGTGAGATTGTTATTTAATGGTTCAACTTAAGGTGGCAACTTAAATAAACATCTGGGTGGATTGAGGCACCTGGAGAATCCAGTGTTGTCTGTATTTTTGGAAATCCCGGGGTTCCGTGTGATCTTCCTATGGACCGCCACCCAGGCTCAAAGGGAACTGAGATGATTCATGCTAGAAACTTCCGTGTGCAGCCACAAGCTATTATGGGCTCTAGCATAGTTGAGTAAGTTACGTGAAGCTCTCGAAGAGGTAGATCAGCAGGTAGTGGGTTTGTAGGTTTGGTATGGTCTACCCGGAGTAGAGAGTTAATGTTTCTGAAAGACTGTGTCTCGGTCATCCATTTCTCAAACACCATGTAGTGCGAGAAATCCAACGGAGGCGATCGAGTCTTGCGGGGAAAAGTGTGCAAACCTCTGCAGAGTGTACAATCTAATCATGGTTAGCCGTGTCCCCGGTTATGGACAATCTTGAGTATCTAGTACTTGGAGTATCTTAAGTATCTCATCACTCTTAATTAATATTGTTGGGTTGTTAATCACTTTAATTGGGATTGAGTTGAAGGAACCTTCTCAATGATGTTTCAACTACCATGATAGTTAAATTAAAAATCTATTCCTTTGTTGTAGGAAAAAATTGGCTTTTCGCAAAAACTATAACCATAGAGCTTTCCACCAGCCAAATATGCATGTAGTGATAGCATTATTCTATTCTTGCTCTATTGTGTTATATTGGGAGCATATTCCATGTCTTGACCCATTTTCGGATGCAACGTATTATGTTGCAGACTTTTCGACGAGGAGTAAGGTTCGTTAGGTCATTGCCGTGCAGCTCAGCTATCTTGTTGGAGTTGATGGACTCACTTTATCTTCCAAGCCTTCCGCTGTTATCTTATTAGATGGCCTTAAGCCATATTTATTGTAATAAGTTCTCTTTTGAGACATTCGATGTAATAAGTGTGTGATTGCTACTCTGTTATAAATCCTTGAGTCTTGTGTGTGTCAAGATTATCTATCCGAGGATGACACTTGAAGCACGAGACTTGACTGTTTGAGGTCAGTCGCTACAAGATGGTATCGAGCACACGCCGAGTGTAGGACATGACCACTAAGATAAACCCTAGGTCACCCTTCTCTACTCATTTCTGACTCCTCTCCATTTTCTACTCTTTAGGATGGCGGAGATGAAGGACAAGTTTGCAGAACCGGATGAAGACACACCCTTTGGACGCCACTTGAAGGAAGTCACTAGGTACTTGAACATTGGAATACCAAGCTTCACCGGGACGTACAACGCCACCTTACCAGAAGAGGAGCGCTGGATGATTCAAGTACAAGTTCCAGGAAGGACGTTCTCGCCAACCTCAAAACCCATAGAGTTTTCTTTTGAAGCACCCACATGGAGCCTAGGCAAGAGCATGGCAGCCCACATCACCATGGGACGCATTGGAGAAGTCTACAACAAGGATCTTAAGAACACTATCTACCAGATATGTGGGCGCCGAGACGAGCAATGGGAGGTGATCAGCACCAAGAAGGACAGATCCATTGCAGCTTTCATCCAGGAGTTAAACCAGCACATTCGACGTCAGGAGAACCAAATGTGCGCAGACATGATGGACTTGAAGAAGGCGAAGACTAGGATCATCGAGCTAGAGGAAGAACTCAAGTTTACACGCGATGGATATGAGGAGGAAATCAAGACGCTACAAGAGAAGAATGACGACCTGGTAAAGAAGATCGGAGTATTCATGGGAGATCCAGCGTCGGGAAGAGAAGACGACGATTCCACTTGCCCGGACAACTAAATCATCATCGATGACACTGACTCCGACCCTAGTTATGATGACTTTGAAGACGAAGCTGGAGCAAATATCATGGAGTCTTCCACCAATCAAAATTTCTAGATGACCACCACATATTAGTAGTATTTCCCCCATGTATTTAGTAGTAGTTGAGAACTTTTTCGATAAGTTCTAGACCGCTTGTATGCCCTTGCTTGATTGATTGAGAGAAATGTTTGTGCTTGTCTCATGTGCATATGGGTAGTGCTTTCTCATTAGACCCTTTTCTGTTCGATCTCTTCCATCTAAACCCATCGGATGCCTCCGGGGCGTGACACGGTTTGCCTTCCAGCGGAGCTCACTCGTTGATCCAGCAGCAGAATACTTTGACGCAATTGCTAGTTCAGAACCAGGGCAACAACAACAACAACAACAACAATAACAACAACAACAACAACAACAACAACAACAACAACAACAACAACAACAACAACAACAACAACAACAACAACAACAACAACAACAACAACAACAACAACAACAACAACAACAACAACAACAACAACAACAACAACAACAACAAAAACTACAACAACAACAACAACAAAAACAACAACAATAACAACACGCCGCCAGTAGACAACTTAGCTCGTTTTCTGAGGCTACAGCCACCGGTGTTCTCCAGTAGCACCGAGGCTATAGTTGCTGATGATTGCCTACGCCGTATTGGAAGGGAGTTGACCACCGCAGGTTGCACAGATGCTGAGAAGGTGCGCTTTGCCGCACATCAATTGGATGGACCAGCATCCTCATGGTGGGAGAATTGTACGACCACTTTCCCCATAGCCAATGTCACTTGGGACCAGTTTCAGCAAGCTTTCCGTACAACCCATGTCTCAACTGGAGCCATGAATATGAAGAAGCGTGAGTTTCGCAACTTACGCCAAGGGAACCATACTGTGGCCCAGTACGTGGATGAGTTTAGCAAGTTATCTCGCTATGCCCCTGATGATGTGGCCACAGATGCTGCGAAGCAGGAGAAGTTTATGGAAGGGCTGAATGATGAGATGAGTATGCAGTTGATGGTAGCAACCTTCAACAACTACCAGGAGTTGGTAGATAAAGCTCTTATGATTGAAGGGAAGCAGCAGCAGATTGAGAGCCGTAAGAGGAAGTATGGACAAGGGAGGTATAATTCCGGAGCTCAGCAGAAGCCTCGCCTAACCCCTAACTCGGGAGGACTTGTTCATAACCATGGAGTTCATAACCACACCGGAGGAAGTTCGCATAACCACAATGGTTCTAAGAATGGGAATGGGAGCAGACTAACAACAATCGAAACCGCCCCAATCCAGCCACACCCGCCAAAAGGGACCTAAGTCATGTTACTTGCTTTAAGTGCGGGAAGGCTGGACACTATGCCACAGTGTCTGAAGGGAAGAATGGAAAGCGGAAATGGGAGCGCTGGGAAGAAGCCCAATCCATTCAACAAAGGACAAGTGAACCACGTTAACGTGGAGGAGGTTGAAGAGCAGCAGACGGGTTATAGGTAAGTTTTGGTTAAGTCATTTACCGCTCTTGTTCTTTTGATCTTGGTGCATCGCATTCATACATATCAAGGGATTCGTGGATAAGTTTAAACTACCAACCCAAACCCTTAGGGGCCCTCTCTTAGTGAGTTCACAGGGCAGAATATATGGCTAGTCGATTGTGCGACCAGATACCCCTAACCATTGGCAACCATGTTTTTCCGTCCGACCTAATTATCTTGGAGTCACAAGGATTGGATGTGATATTAGGTATGGACTGGATGTCAAAGTATGGAAGAAGCATTGACTGTGCTAGTAAGTCGATTTATCTCACCACCCGGAGGAAAAAGGATTAAGTATGTATTTAGGCATGTGCCTAGGAGGAGCCAAGTGAATACCCTCACGGGAGTTGTTCAGGAGGAAGTGCCTGTAGTGAAGGATTACCCGGATGTTTTCCCAGATGAATTACCAGGCATGCCACCGGAATGAGACATCGAGTTTTTGATAGAGCTATTGCCAGGTACAGAGCCAATATCCAAGAGACCCTATTGGCGAATGATCTGGAGGAGATTAAGAAACAGATCAAGGAGTTATTGGAGAAAGGTTACATTTGAAGGAGTTCATCACCTTGGGGAGCCCCAATGCTTTTGGTTGAGAAGAAGGATAAGTCTCTAAGAATGGTTGTTGATTATCGGGCCTTGAATGAGGTGACGATCAAGAACAAGTACCCGTTGCCGATGATCAATGATTTGTTTGACCAGCTGCAAGGAGCTAAGGTGTTTTCGAAGATCGATTTGCGATCGGGATACCATCAGTTGAAGATTCGAGAGAAAGATATACCCAAGACAGCGTTCACCACACGGTACGGGCTGTATGAATATACTGTCATGTCGTTTGGATTGACTAACGCCCCTTCCTATTTCATGAGCATGATGAAGAAGGTGTTCATGGAGTATTTGGACAAGTTCGTTGTGGTGTTTATTGATGATATAATGGTATACTCGAAGAATGAAGAGGAGCACAAGGAGCATTTGCGTTTACTTCTCGAGAAACTCAGGGAACATCAGTTGTATGCCAAGTTCAGCAAATGTGAGTTTTGGTTGAAGGAGGTCGGATTCCTTGGACATGTTATATCCGGAGAAGGTATAGCAGTAGACCCCAGTAAGGTTCAGTCAGTCACTCAATGGTTGGCACCCACTTCAGTTAGCGAGATCCGCAGTTTTCGTGGACTCGCAGGAAACTACCGGAGATTCATTGAGAATTTTTCCAAGATTACGAAGCCAATGACGGAATTATTGAAGAAGGATACAAAGTTTAAATGGACGGAAGATTGCGAGGCAAGCTTCCAGGAGTTGAAGAAACGTTTGACTACAACCCCAGTACTGACGCTGCCAGATATACATAAGGATTTCCAAGTGTATTGCGACGCCTCTCGCTTAGGACTTGGAAGTGTGCTCATGCAGGATGGAAGAGTTGTTTAGTATGCCTCACGACAACTAAAACCTCATGAATTGAATTATGTCACGCATGATTTGGAGCTAGCAGCCGTAGTGCATGTGTTGAAGACTTGGAGACATTACCTTATTGGAAACCGTTGTGATGTGTACACGGATCATAAGAGTTTGAAGTACATTTTCACACAAAAGGAGCTGAACCTTAGGCAGAGGAGATGGTTGGAGCTTGTAAAGGATTATGACATGAAGCTACACTATCATCTAGGAAAGGCCAATGTTGTAGTAGACGCTTTGAGTCGGAAGAGTTATGCTAATATCCTAGAGAGTACAAGATTACCAAAGGAGTTAGCAGAGGATATCATGGAACTTCGATTAGAGTTTGTTCCTAGAGGTTTTGTTGCAAAAATGGAGGTTCAGTCTACATTGTTGGGCAAGATTCGAGAAGCTCAGAAGGATGACAAAGAGATTGCCGAGATAAAGGAGAAAATGAGCAAAGGAAAGGCCAAAGGTTTTCGTGAAGATGAGCACTACACCTTATGGTTTGAGGACCGAGTTTATGTGCCCAATAACATAGAGATCAGGAAGTTAATACTTCAGGAGGCTCATGACTCACCATACTCGATACACCCCAGAAACACCAAGATGTATTTAGATTTGAAGGAGCATTTCTGGTGGACTGGTATGAAGAAGGATATCGCCGAGTATGTAGCCGTATGTGATGTATGCCAGAGAGTGAAGGCAGAGCATCAAAAGCCAACAGGATTGTTACAACCTATGCTGATACCCGAATGGAAGTGGGATAAGCTTGGCATGGATTTTATCACCGAATTACCCAGGACTAAATTAGGATATGATTCTATATGGGTAGTAGTTGATCGCTTGACCAAAGTGGCACACTTTATCCCAGTAAAAACCACTTATACAAGTGCGAAGTTGGCCAAGATATATATGTCCAGGATTGTATGTCTGCATGGAGTTCCAAGGACCATCGTATCAGATAGAGGAACACACACTACAAAAAAAGACACATCCGTGACATTTTGGGCCGAACGAATTTTTTTTCTGTCATACATATGACACTTCTATGACGATAATTGTGACAAAACCCGGTATCATCATAGATGTGGTGGGCTCCTACTTCTATGGCAAAAAATCATGACAGAAAATGGGCTTTTCGTCTGGGCGGGCGGAGACGCAGCTGCATGACATTCTTTGGGCCATCCATGGCGTAAAAACCATGGTAGAAGCGGCGGGAGGAAAATTTCGGGAGTTGCGATTACGGTGGGAGGTCGGGGCGGCGATCGCGTTGCTCTCGTGCGTCGCACATGTGTGTGGGCGTTAGCTCTAACTCGAACCCGAAGCGGGCGTTGGGCTCTAATCGAACCCGGCGATTGCATTGCGAGGCTACGCGTTCTTTGAACCCAGCGATTGATCGATGGTCTGTTAATCCGAACCGGTGGGCGATTCGCCGCTCTGCTGCTAATCAAGCCGATCGATTGGATGAGCGATGAGTGTTGCGGGGGGTTGGATGAGCGATGGCGGTGGCGTTGCCTCTGGATGAGCAGGAACCCGTGGTGTGGAGGGCTGGATGAAAAGTAGGCGGTGGAGGGTGGCCGTGGAGGGTGGTTGAGCAGGACCCGTGGTGTGGAGGGCTGGATGAATAGTAGTGGTGGAGGGGTGCCCGTGGAGGGTGGTTGAGCAAGAGGCCGGTGGAGTAAGCGCCGCGGTGGAGGCTGGATGAGCAGGGGCACTGTGGAGGTGGAGGAGGTCGACGGTAGCCCGTGGAGGTGAAGGAGGTCGATGGTGGAGATGAGCGGTATCCGTGGAGTCCGTTTTGCGATGCGCCACACCTCTCCGATGAACAGGACCCCGTTTGACCGTGGCGCTCCAACACAAGTCCGTTTGTCCGTTTTCCGATGCGCCACACCCTCCCGATCAACAGGACCCTCGCTTGGCCGTAGCACTCCAACACAAGTCCGTTTAAATCCGCTTTGCGATGCGCCACACCCTCCCGATCAACGGGACCCCGTTTCGACCGTAGGAGGTCCGTTTCCTCCGTTTTGCGGTACGCCAGACCCCTCCCGATGAATAGGATCCCGTTTCGAACATGGCCGGTCGAACACAAGGCCGTTTCCTCCGTTGTGCGGTACGCCAGGCCTCGTTTCCATCGCCTGTTCCGTCCAAGCCCTCCCGATGAACACGACCACGCATTCCGTTCCGACCCAGCCGGTTGACTCCCACGCGTTCTGTTGCCTCCCGATGAACACGACGCATTCCGTTGCCTCCCCATGAACACGACGACGATGATGTTTCTCCGTTCCGACCCAGCCGTGTACGTATGCGCGAGTAGGCGTTCGAGACCCTGCCTTGCACCCTCGCCGCTGTACGCACGTGTACATGTTACGTGCGCGCCTCTACTACGACACGTGTGCGCCTCTACAACGACCAGTATGTACTTACACATTCGCGACCAGAATGACAACGCTACGTATGCTTCGACCAGGTGGGTCCCGACTGTCAGGCACTTCCTTGCGTGCGAAAATGTAGCTGGTGGGTCCCAGCAGTTAGAGGGGCGAATTGTTTTTTTTTTGCCCGGACGCACTTCCTTGCGTGCGAAGGTGTAGCTGGTGGGTCCCAGCAGTCAGGGGGAAACGTTTTTTTCGCGAAATACGGTGGCCCGTCCGGTGGGTCCCTGCTGTCAGGTGGAGGAATAATTATTTTCAGGAGGCACTTCCTTGCTGCGGCTGTGGACCCAGCTGTCAGCCAATCCACATACAATCCACGTCCGATGGAAATTGTTCCTTGACCACGTTGACCACGCCGCGCCGAGAGCACCAAGGCGATGGACGACGGCGAGGCCTAGGAAGGGGACGACGGGGAGCCGGGGAAGACGTGGCAGTGGAAGCCCGCGCCGAGAGAATCTGAGGTTCACCGTTCGGCTGCGGTGTGAGGCTGCCGTTGCCGCAGAACTGGCCAGCGGTGGGAATCGTGAGGCGGTGATGCCTCCGCGGCGGCACATCCAGCCACGGGAGGCAGGAGCTTGCGGCACGACCGGCGCTGCTTTGGTAGCCGGAGCAAGAAGACCGAGAGGTTGAAGAAGCACTACGGTCGTCGGATGGACATCGTCGGTCCTTTGGAGCTAGAATCGTTTATATTGACTAAGTTGACAAAGCCCTCCGTCCCGTCAACTTAGTAGGCCCTAAGTCAGCCTCCCACCAAGGTGGGTTCCAGCTAGCGGGGGGTATTCATTTTTGTGCGTAATAAGGAGGCACTTCCGATGGGTCCGAGCAGACAGCAGGGGAACATTTTTTTCGCGAAATACGGTGGTCCGTCGGGTGGGTCCGAGCAGTCAGGGGAAAACGTTTTTTTTCACGAAATACTGGTGGCCCGTCCGGTGGGTCCCTGCTGTCAGGTGGAGGAATAATTATTTTCCACGTAATAAGGAGGCACTTCCTTGCGGCTGCCGTGGACCCAGCTGTCAGCCTCTCCACGTACAATATTCTTCCGATGGAATTCGGTCGTTGACCACATTGACCACGCCGCGCCGAGAGCACCACGGCGGTGGACGACGGTGAGGCCTAGGAAGGGGACGACGCGGAGCCATGGAAGACGCGACAGAGGATGCCCACGCAGAGAGGAGTACGAGGGTTCAATGGTTCGGCTGTGCTGCCGTCGCCGCAGAATAACAGGGTGTGTGGGTGAGTGGAGTGGAGGGATGGCCTGGCCAGCGGTGGGAGTAGTATGGGGGCGGTGAGGCCTCCACGGCAGCACAGCCGACCACGGGAGGCAGGAGCAGGCGGCACGACCGGCGCTGCTTTAGGCGGCTGGAGCAAGAAGACCAGAGGTTGAAGAAGCACTACAGCCGTTGGATAGACATTGTACGGCCAGTCGAGCTAGAATCGTGCATATTGACTAAGTTGACAAAGCCCTTCGTCCCTGTCAACTTAGTAGGCCCACTATACTGGGTCCCAGCTAGCAGGGGGTATTCTTTTCTTTGGGCATAATAAGGAGGCACTTCCTTGCGTGCGAAGATATAGCTGGTGGGTCCGAGTGTCGGCGCGATAACGTTTTCTCACGAAATCTGAGGCCCTTCGGTGGGTCCCGGATGTCGGTGGAGGAATCATTATTTTGCACGTAATAAGGAGGCATTTCCTTGCGTGCGGCCGTGGACCCAGCTGTCGGCCTCTCCGCGTCAGATCCACTTCCGATGGATGTCGTTCATTGACCATGTTGACCAGGCGGCGCCGAGAGCAGCGAGGCGATGGGCGTCGTGAGGCCTAGGAAGGATCGACACGAGCCGGGGAATACTCGGCAGTTATTTCCCGCGGAGGAGTACGAGGTTTACTGGTTAAATCTACCGTCGCCGAGAGAATAACAGCATGTGTGGGACTGAGGGTGAGTTGAGGGATAGCTAGGCCAACGATGGGAGTACGGTGGGGCGGTGAGGCCTGCGCGGCAGCACAGCCGGCCAATGGGAGGAGGGAGCAGGAAGTCCCGCCGGCGCTTGTTTGAGCGGCTGGAGCAGGAAGAGCAGAGATTGAAGAAGCACGACGACCATTGGATGGACATCCAACAGTATACATGCCATCTGTGGAAAGCCTCAAATCTGTGGAAAACAGCATACAGCCCATCTGCCATTATTTCAAATAGTTTACAGCCCATTTGCTAATTCTTACAGGTTTTTTTAGAGCCCATATTCTTTTTGTTAGCATTATAGCCCATATTGTGGCCACGGTTAAAAAATTATATGAAATTTTGCATATGTCGGTGCGGTCTGAACTGTTTTTTAATCCCGAAATTTCGAGTCACATTCAGACTGATTTTAAAAATAAATGTATATCGATATAAAATCCAATAAATTGTCCACGCATAAAAATCAATGCAATTTAAAATCTCAAAATGAAAAAAAGATATTTCAAACTAATTGCCGATTTGATGTGTTTCAAAAATGTACAACCCATTTCTCATTACTGATAGGCCATTTTCTCTGCCAGTCGATTGAAGCTCTCCTCGTCTAGCCCAACAGGCCTGATAAAGTGACTTACTTGACAAATCACAAAAAAACTGGGCTAGCCATTTTCAAAAAGAAAAAAAACTACTAGGCTGGTCTGTGGTAAACATAAAAGAAAAGGCTGTCTAGACAGGCGAGTGTCCCTTTACAGCCAGTTGACACCACCTTCCGTCTCAAAAACATATTAGATAAATGCCACTCCAATTATGACGATTCATAAAAATGCCACTGCAATTTCGAACTTTGAAAATGCCACTTGCAATTTTGCAAACTTTGAAAACGCCACTGCAGTTTGCAAACTTTGAAAAACGCCACTCCGGACTTCAAAAATGCCACTAGAAATGGCATGAAATGGCATTTTCAAAGTTTGAAATTGCGTGGCATTTCTGAGGCATTATCAAATTAACCCAAAACAAAAATAATCTGGGCGAGCTCTTTGGGTCCCTCGTGTCGGCCGCTCGTTGTGCAATTCTCTCGTTTATTGACTACGTTGACAATGGCATGGGACCCAAATGTCAGAAATCCACTAGGAGGAGCCATTTTTTATTGGCTTGAAATAAGGAGGCACTTGCTTGCGTACTGCCATGACCTTGGCGGGTCCCTGCTGTCATCCTCTCCACGTACAATCATCTCCTGATTGTGTACGCGTCAACTTGCTAGGCCCACAAGTCAGCCTCTAAACCCGTGGAGGACAAATACAACCCATTTAAAAAAACAGCCCATTCCATACGTTCAAACGGAAAGTTCAACATTCCGAGCAAAGTAACAGGTCTGATCCACATATAGAGTACTGAACTTCGACGTTGAAAACCATCATAGCCAAGTTAACTATCTACTCCCACTAGACAAGTACTAACTTACTCTTAGCTAACTAGATGATGCCGGCGGTAACACGCTAAACGCCGGCACCGGCGTCCTGCGCCTCGCCTTGGACTTTCCAGAGGTGCGATAGGGAGCGTTGCTCGCGCGCGTTGGCCCTTTCCATGCCGGCGTGGTCCACCGAAGCTTCGGCTTCCAAGCGGGAAACCCACTTGACGAGTTGGTAGTAAAAATCGGCGTTGCGAGCAGCGTGCGTGCTCGACAGCCTCGGGGCTATTGCGGGCGCCCGCCTCCGCGTAGTCGGCCCGATTCTGGCGCTCTGCTCGCGACTCAGAGCGTCGGTGCGCTGCTGCTCCATGTCCCGCTGGCGGCGCAAATCGGCGATACGCTGCTCCTCCGCCAGGTGGTCGCGCTCCAACAACTCCTGCTCCTCCGCCATGCGGTCGCGCTCCAACAACTCCTCGATCTGCGCATTGCCATCTAAAGACAGATAGAATGCCTCCTCCCTCCGTCTGCCTTCCGGTGAAAAACCGAACACTAGTTCCGGCGGTGACCGCCTCCGGCGTCGCCTACCGCGGACGGGCGGGGGCATGGCGGACGTGGCGAGCACGTCGGGCTGGTGGGGGCTTATGAGGATATGGCGAGTTGGGTCACGGTGGCACTAGAGAATGCCGGGAAACAGTACTTATAGGGGGAAGGTAGCGTGACGGTCATCGAAATTCAATGCATAATGGCTTAGCGCGCCAGCTTGCCGTGGAAAACTAGGGAAACTGAAATTATGATCGTGTCGTCCCGTCCGTCTGGGGCGCACGCCGCATGGCGGTCAAGCGAGTGCATTGAATCATCTCCTCCTTGTCAATAATGATTTCACGGATTTAAAAAGCCCTCAACAATTAAAGCGTATCTTTTTTGCATCGATTAGCTGCCTTAATTACGGACGGCTGCATGCGAGCACTCGAATCGCTTCAGAGCGATACATGAAGCAGCACACAACGATTCGCAGCCGAGACACGCATGCAGCCACTTAAATCGCTGGAATTAATTAGGCTTAAACTTTTGCATGTCGTTAATTATTGCCATGCCTTGGTCTTGCTGCTTTGCTCACGGGACTAATAAACCCGGACGGAGGAGTACCTTGGTTGGTGAGAGGTTTGAATTAAGCCACGCAAACCGGAAAGGAGGTACTAATGCGTGCGTGATCCGCTATTTATTCGTGTAGGATCGAGTAGGTCGTTTCTTGAATTGAGCCACTGCAAACCGGAAAGGAGGTAGTGCGTGCGTGATCGCTATTTATCCGTGTAGGATCGATAGTGTAGCTTGTCGGTTTCTTTAGAGGTAGGCATTTTTATCCGTGTAGGATCGATAGTGTAGCTTGTCGGTTTCTTGAGAGGTAGGCATTTTATTCAAAAACTGCCACCGCATCTTCGTCATAAATAAAACTGCCAGTCGCATTTGTAGGCTAGCAAGTGATCGATCGGTAACTTGTAAACACCGAGCGAACATAAATAAGTAATCTGTTAATGCATCTCAATGATTCACAGATCATATACAAATATGTAGCTCCAAAAGCAAAGATCCTCCACTTGGATCTTGCGTCATAACTAAAACTAACTAATGCGATTCCCATACATAAGATCAACATGTTAATGCATCTCAATGATTCACATATCATATACAAATATGTAGCTCAAAAGCAAAGATCTAGAAAAAACATCTGTTTTTCCTACTAACATGGATGCTTCTCTTGGCCAACATTCAGTACAGACTGAAAGACAGATTTCTTTGTGAAGTCTACAATTCCTCTTGCAAACATAAGTGGTTTCACCAACAGCTGGAACCATGATAATGAACCACACATGATGGAGGAACATCCACTGCAATATGATTTGGTCTTCTCTCGATCACACCGCGAGACTATTTTTGGAATACAAACTTTAACTTAGGGAAAATGATGCCCATTGTATAATCAGACCAAAGCAATGAAGCACCAAGTGTTGGTTAGTAAATAGTACAGTACTACTTTTTTGCAGTCCATGAAGTGACTATAAAATCTTTGTGTCTATTTTCAAATGGCACTGCATGCAGTGACTATACTATTCTCTTGTGCAGTTCAACCAAAATTGCGGACACTTTGTTTGTTTGCCAAATAGCAACGGGCAGACATCTCTGTCTACACAAATATCAAGCAGCTAGTAAACATATACCACACCATGTTCACAGTGATGGAAGAGGTGAAATCGATACAACCGAAATTGAGCATCCAATCATTGAATCATGTCCTGCACCTCAATGTAGGTCCACCACCCAATAAATTCACATGCAAACCACTAGTATTACTATCTAATGACAGTACAAAAAGAGTAGCAAGATAGTAGCAAACCATGTACCTTCGTAATGAACAGCTCATAGTGCCACCAATTGGATATAAAGGTTTGGAAAAAAAACATGCTCCTAATGTTGAACCAGTTGGACTTTTTGTGCAGCTCCACTAAAATTGAGCATCCCTATTTGCATAGATATTGAAAGTGTGATTACTATAGAAGTGGCACTAGTTGAAGCATAGACTCACAAATATAAGCATTCCAATTTCTTAATGGGAAAAGGTAGCAAGACTGTTTCTAACCACCTGTTTGAAGGAATAAATAAAGCAACAACGGCTGATGTCAGGAAGGCATACATAGTTTTTTTCTGAAAAACTGAGCCATTCCTGACCTTTCCTCTTCTTTTAAGCAAATTTTGTGCAGTTCTACTAAAATAAAATTCCATCACCGCCTTGACAATTTAGTTACACTGTACAAAAGGAAATGACTTAACATTACATCATGATGTCGGTTATGTAGTAGACATGCATTAGAGACAAACATACAGACCTCCTCTGATAACATAATGAACATTAATTTTAACAAAGGTGTGACTAGCTTTACAGGATAATTTGAGTGAACTCTACACCCTCTGTTCCTTAATATAAGACGTTTTGCGGTTCAATTTAAAGTACCCAAGCGTCTAGTATTTAGAAAAACAGGTAATAGTTTTCTTGAGCACATATCTGGGAAAGCTTGCCACACTTTATTTATGTCCATATGCTAATGCAACACCATTGAATACTACAAATATACACTAATCCGATTAGCTAGTGCAACAAGATAGAGTAGTTAGTTTATTACAGAGTGCAGTACAATGGTTTCTTGAATATATTTCAATAAACTCTAGCCTTTGGAAGGTTTCTATAAAATTAACAATACAAAATGTAAAGGTAACAAGTTTCAGCATTTGTATACTAGCTGTGCATGAGCATTAAACCAAATACAAAAGTCTGAAGGTAATTAGCATTATTAATTAATGATAGTATAAAAAAATTACAAACCATGTACCTCCAAGGTAAATATCAATTCGAACTCGGGGGGACCTTAAAAATTGCTATCCCAATCTTGATAATCGATCAAACATAAAAACTTGATCGAACGAATCAAGAGAACAGCCGGAGGAGGAGGTTTCCACTCTTGACCTTTCCTCTTGTCTTCATAATTGTCTGTGCAGTTTAACCAAAATAAAATGACATCAGCGCCTTGGCATTTTGGTGACACTGTACAAAAAATATTAACTTATCTCATGAAAGTGAGGTATGTAATCTATAAGCATTAACAGTGCAAAAATCTGACGGTAGTAACAAGTTTCATCGTTGGTATACTGGTTGTGCAACAGCATTAGAATGCCTTAGCTGGAAAATCTTTAATACATCCATAATCAACAGCTAACCCTGAAATGATCCAGTGACATTAAATGGCACTACTTAAATTTATCTGTGGCATTAGACTAAGAGCGGCATTAGTTAAATGTGGCATCACTTTCGCAGTAGCATTGCTTGACTTGACTGCTGGCGTTATACTAACAGCAAAAAAAGTGGCAATAAGAGCATGGGAGGCCCATTCGGATAGTGGGCGCACCGATGCGATGTACCTCCACGGACGCAGAGTGGTGAGGGAGGTATGGTTGCCCAGAGCAACAAATATCCAGGCAGCATATGTGGATTACGTCCCATTTTTGTTCTCTTTAGCCACCTTTTTCCTATGTGAGGACAACAAACCGATGGACTTGGTCATTCTCTATTGCATTGTCATGCCTTTCTACCCTTCTTCAACCAAGAGACACGAGACTCGTTCCTTAGCTACTGATTTCCCCTTTTCAACCTAGATGCGGGTTCGATGCCTACTCTCTTGGACAGTACAGTCTCCCTTCCTTTCCTTATTCGACCCAGACATGCATTAGTCTGCATGAAGTAGGGTTTCCTTTAATAGTGCAAATTATGGTTTTCGTCTGCGTGGCCAGCAGAGCAGAGGATAGCAAATTGGGAAGATGGTGGATTGGAAAAAGATCCACATGCAACGACATGCCAGATGGGGCAATAGAACAAGGGTATGGTCCGAAAAGAGGTAGCATACCTGAGGGTCGGTGGGAAGTGGCTTCGCTCATGGTCGTCGTCCTCCGCACACACTACGACAGCGATCCCACGCGGGCGCTAGGTCTGAGAGGACGACCTTGTCGTCAGTGCGTGACCTCGCTCGCCGACGACGAGTGAGTCAACGCTGCACGTCCTTTTCTTCCCCGGCGGATCTGTGACCACCGGTGAGGAGGGAGAGAGGGGCCGTCTTTTTTAGATCTGGAGAGAGGGTGGTAGTGTGAGAAGCAAGTGGGCAGCCCTTGGCAAGAAAGCGCTGAAGCTCCAGCCTATATATCTTCTTTATACTACTAGTACTGGAGGTGGAGTTATGGTAGAGTAGTTTATATTTTCTCTGCATACAGTACCAGTTAATCCTGCTTCAAAACTGAACGGCACGCCATTAAAAAAATAAAGGCCGATAACTAATGCGGCACCTTGGGCCAACGCGGCCAGATCGCATTTTGCACGAGAAATTACACACCATGTTTCGTTGACATGTGGTCCCGTTCCACATATCAGTGAGACGACGGCGAGTAGTAGGAGGATTTCCGAACCGACGTGTAGGCCAGGGCGCCCCTTCGTGAACCGTGGCAAACTGGCAACCGTCCACCGACTCTTCACCTTTCCCTCTCGATTTGGAACTACTGTCGCACGCTCTTCCTCTGCCTCCTCCATTTTCCTTTAGCCCTTCACCCTTTCTTCTGCCATTGTTCGGTCATCTTCTCCATGGAGGGAACAGGACGGAAATGACCCTGTTATTCTTGCCCCGATCTGAAAGATGACGTGGTGGAGGAACTCATTGATCGGTGCGACGTCATCACCTCAGCTAGCATGGCAGGTTCGTTCAAGCCCATTCTCGACTCAACTAATAATATCATTACAAGGAACCCACGATTCAAGGAGCGGTTTGATCTCCCCTATCTTCTTCGCCGTGACCCTGATGACTGGCGCCGTCACGACGGAGGCCTCGCCCTGTGCAAGTTGATGCCGCTTGATAATGATACGTATGATGTTAAGATGCCATCGCTTGAGGGCAAGGCTTGGGCAGGTGCAAATGGAGATTGGGTTGTTTACATTGGGTCCAAGCTGCAGTGGAAACTTGTGAATGTGTACAATCGTGACCGGGTTCCACTTCAAAAATCTCAGCAGACTGCCCGAGGTTGAGCACACGGTATTTCTGAACTTTCAAATACAATCATGGTGACTGTCTTCTACGGAAGATAGCAATTTCTCAAGTCCCCAACCGCTCTTGGAATTACAACAACTATGAAGTTGTTGCTATCTTCGAGAAGCTTATTGCTCAAAAATCAGTTTCTGTACATGGATGAGTACTGTGATGCAATTCAATACGAGGGCCTTGTGTTTGCTACCACCACTCGTGGCACTGTTTTTGCATGGCATCCTCGTTGTTTCGGTACGTTTGTCTTCCACCGTAATTATAATTGTTTCAACCACATGCATGCGGGTTAGCAAGGCTGGTCATAGTGGGGAGTAACTTAGACTAGTAACATGCATATGTTACTAGTTTATGTTACTACCTCTATAGTGCATAGTATCTTAGATTAGTATCATAGGTGGTCTCATTTATTGCCATGCATGACACATAGTAGCATCACATTTATTATGTTACGGTATCTACCTATGTTACTATAACCATCTCTCTCTTCCTTAATTGCCCGCCACATAAGCATGTTTGCGAGTCCCAAGTGCATGATACTACTTATGTTACCCCCACTATGGCCAGCCTTACTAATTAACCTTCTTCTTGTGTTTCCAAGGTCCTGTGAACATTCCACCACCTATACTTGAATATTTTTATAACCAAGGGGGAGATGATGATGGTGATGATCACGAGCATGAGGACGAGCAGCGCCCATATACTATTTGGCGCCTGGCAACTAATTCCGATGGATCACCTCTTCTCGTGTGTGTATACAGCCCACTGATGATGTTACTGCTAAGGAAGTAGGTGTAGTCTCCCATGGTCGCACTCTCCGGACCTATTCCAACACCCGTTGCATGGTATTCGGGATGGATACTAGTGTGCTAGCGCCAACACCTTCTCCACAGTGCAAATTGATAGTCTTGGAAAACTCGCTCTTCCTTGGACAAAACTATCCAATGGTGGTGAAAGGCGATCCAGCTGTTGTTGACACAATGTTACTACCATTTATGAGAAGCAAGCGTGTCTATCATACCTCGGACATTTGGGTGGTTCCCTACCACGAATCGATATAGTAGGCTGCTTCACTGGATGATCGATCATCTGCTGGTCTCGGATCGACAATGGATGGCCCGTCCCAGAGAATCACTTGTATTTCAAAGCAAGCGTTTCCAATGCCAAGGAATGGTTGAGTTTAAGTTCATTTCATTGCTTGTTATTTATTGTGTGGTGAAAAATTTAGTATTTATAATGTATCCTCGTTGTCGATGTGGGTTGATGACCTGTTGTATGTAATAAAATGATATGCCTGTGATAAACTTACTAAATTTATGAATGGCTTTCGAGTTGCTTCTGTGAGTGATTGGTGCGACGAGGCAAATTTTTTTTCCGAATACATAATTGTACGTGCATTGCAACAGGTTATCGGATGAGGTCAATCAACAATAGTAGTACACTATTTGTACTAGCTTCACATGCTTTATTGCGTCGTGCGGGTGTTTTCTTGTAGCCGTCTTTGTACTACGTAACCAGCACCTCGAATCCTCGATACTAGTAGTACTATATAGTACTAAGTAGTAGGAGTAGTAGGGTGGCATGGGCGAAACAAGCATTCACGTCCGTGAGTACGGCCCACGCCACCAAAGACGACTTCCATCGACACCATATTTCTTGGAGTCCGTGCTAGAGCAATCTCTTCAACCTCATCATTTCTCTAACTCAGCCATCGCGCGACGGGCGAGGTGGGGGTTTGCCGATAGTCGGTTTCCTTAACTGCGGTCCCACTTGTAAGGCCAACTGCAACGCACGACCCCAAACGGACCTCTATTTTGCATGAACACCAACGATAATTTTTACTAGAAAAGCAAGACCAAAGAAAACAAGAACCACACGAATACATTTTACTACTCCTGTAAGTTGGATTAGTGCCTTCTCGATGCATTCATTGTTGATCTGCGGAGGCTCGATCTTGCGTGCTTCTTTCTTCTTCGAGTGTAAAGAAGTAGATGTTGCTTCCTCGCATCTAGTCTCATGTCTAGCCTCTATTCTAGTACTCCCTCCGGTCCGTTTTTCTCTGCGTCTAAGCAGCAACACGCATACCAAGTAGGAGTATCAACAAGTGCACTAATCTCATCTATAGCCTCTATGCTAGCTAAAAGTGATAGAACATATACTAAATTGCGCTCTATCAATATATGGATGTACTCTTCTTCCCAATACAAAAACTTGCAGCCATTCTACTCCCTCCGTTGCACAATACATGCCTTCTATTTTTCAAAATATATATGTATCTAGACATGTTTTAGTATATATGCACATCCATTTTTTGACAAATGGAAGTCAAGTATTTTGGAACGGAGGGAGTACACAATAAATTTTTTAAGTTAGCACAACTAGTCTAATCCGAGAGCACAATAAAAATGTTTTAGTATATAGTCACTCTCTCTCTCTCTCCCTCTCTCTGTTTTTGTTTCCTCTCATTTGGCAAAAATCAATCAAACCAACTACACCAGCCTCTCACTCTCCCAAACAAGTGTTTTTTTATTGCCTTAGTCCTCTCTCTCTCCCACGCAGTGTTTTTTCATTGCGTGAGTTAATTTGGCACCGGAGCAAAGTAGGTGCTCCAGATTGGGGCACCAGGTGAGCAATGGAGGGGCATCGATGCCAAATGCATCACAAGTGAATTTGGCACATGTTTTGGCCTACATAGCCCACTTTTGTACTCCCTCCGTCCCAAAATTCTTGTCTTAAATTTGTCTAAATACGGATGTATCTAGTTACATTTTAGTGTTCGATACATCCGTATCTAAACAAATGTAAGACAAGAATTTTGGGATGGAGGAATACTACCGTATTTAGTATAAAATTTTGACCATAGATTTACCTAAGAAAATGCCAATGCATGTCACTAAAATTACACCATTTGAAATTATGTTCAAATACGAATCCAACGATATAGTTCTTAGTGACATGCATTAACATTTTGTCGATTAAATCTATGGTCAAATTTTGATCTACTGAAATTGGAAGAGTAAACCAGACGGAGGTAGTACTTGCCCTTAGGGTAACCATAGAGTTACTGGAGTAGTCTAAGTTACTTTCCACTATGACTAGCCTAGGCTACTATAGTAGTACATCATAAAAATGATGCAGGTGATCACGTGAGAAAAAAATACTAAAAACATTTCTTTCGGTGCAGTGCGTAGATGTAGTTTTAAACACTACACTTGTCATCGTAATTTGGGAAAATGACGAAAAAATTGAGCTACGTTGTGATTACCGTTTACTAATAGGAAAGAAGTTTCAACTCGATGAGTAGCTTCTCCGTGCATGGAAAGCATGTAAGGAATCCAACAACTTGATCCAGATTGGGGCCGATAGATTTTAGTGCTAAGATCTTCCTTTGCGCATGGACCTGGTCAAGCTTGTGGGAATCATTTTCGGAAGGCGGTTGTAAATACATCAAGAAGAAATTTAAAAATGTGAATTTCAAGAAGACGGAGAAGAAGATGAGTGTTGTACCTAAACGATTATGGATCCAATAAAGAGTTCGGAGAATTTGGCAGACGAGTACACCAACACTATCAATTTCGGCACGTCAATGACCCTGATTTTTGTTGGACCTTCTAGATCCGATACAAGCAATCTCTCAAGGAAAGGCGCATTCTCAATGACCATAACGTGGAACAGCTAGAGTGATCTCTTCCCAATTGATGTCTTGTTGCGGGGCCAGCAAGACACATAAATCCATCGGAGATTTGTCGAGGCGATGTGGAGGCTAATGAACCCGTGGATCTGCTCAAGATGAAGGTACTCGAGCGCAGTACAGCTGCGGAGCAGGTGCTCCATAGCCTTCTTCGAGATGACAACGTCGAAGAGGTCGAGCTGCTTGAGTTGAGGGAGAAGAAGGGCGGGCGCGGCATTAATCTGGGGAAGATAGCAGGAGCTGAAGCTAGCGCGGCGCAGCGTTGGCGTGAGGCGGAGCGCGGACGGCGGCAGAGAGCGACATCGTCCAGCTTCAAAGCTGAGCTCCTCGAGCTGATCCAGGGCGGGGGATAAGAACCACTCGTCGAACTTGGGTTGGACCTTGCAGTTGGTACTGAACATGCGGATGTCAAAGCGTTTGGCTGGCCCAGGGTGCGATGAAAGGATCTTGGAGACTGCGACCATGCGTTTGCAATCCCGTTCACAGAGGCAGCTGTCGACGGTAAGGTTGAGGGGACGAGCACGGAGGGGCGCCACCGCCAGAGAGCGAGGCGGTCCGCACGGCAGATTTGGTGGGGAGGAGGCCGATGATGATGAGCAGCATGTCGTCGGGGAGGCTGCTGATGAAGTCCAGGCTCGCCGGATGCGGTTTTGGCTCGAGCGGCCTTCGCTTCTTGTCTGCCTCGCCGTCCATCTCAACCGGCGGCGACGCTGGTGTACACGTGTGCTGGTGTGTGTTGTGTGTTGGGTGTCTTGTGAGTCGTCCTACATGCATGCCGCCAGTGGTGGTGAATTGTGCTTGAAAGTCGTCCTTCGCGCGCAATAAGTTTGTCCTCAATGCGCCCTCAATTTACTAGCGTGTGGGGTGCTACCCCGAGTGGTTTCAACTTTGTTTCCTTCACCGTGTGTCAGATTGGCCTCTAGTTTACTTATTTTCACCCACCGCCACATGGGCCAGCGCACCAAGATACAGAACACAAGCTGACAACGCAGCATGTGGATTGGTTGACCGGTCAACTAAACAATATATAGAGCTATACGCTGACACAGTGAGCGTATAATCCGTCGGTATAGAGAGTTCGAGTGAGAGGGGAGGCCCGTTAGAGATAGCAGAGAGAGAGAGAGAGAAAGAGCTACTCCCTCCGTTCGATAATGTAGTTACAACATTTTTTTAAAGTCAAACTTTTGAAACTTTGACCAAGTTTATAAAGAAATTACTTATATCGGCAATACCAAAGATAAATTATAGTATGAAGTAAGTACATGTTGTGATGAATCTAATGATCATTCCAGATGTAAATGTTTTTCTCCACATATACCTAGTCAAACTTTTCTGAGGTTTGACTTTTCAAAATATCCATATGCTTATGGACGTGACAGAGTCCCCGAGAGAGAGAGAGAGAGAGAGAGAGAGAGAGAGAGAGAGAGAGTGTGTGTGTGTGTGAAAGAGACATGGACAACACATGATAAAAGTGGAGAAAAAGCGTGTGTGTCTTATGCAAACATATCACACATGCATCTTCGACAACGGAGGCAAGGTGAGGAGATACTGTGTGGTTGTTTGGAACAGAGAGAGAAGACCCTAGAACGTGGCCAAGAGGGGTCTCGACAAACAAGGAGAGAGGTCGAGAGAGGCGTCGGGAGAAAATGCAGACATGGGGAGGAGAGAGTGTATGTTTGTCATAGAGATCCCCGGAGATCGTGATGGGACTACATGGGTGGGAGATCGAGTGACAAGGCGTGTCTGCGCGATAGAAGATGCCCCGAGAGATATCAAGATAGGCGTATGGATGGAAGGAGACAATCGTGTGTTCTGATGGCTAGTAAGAGATAATCATACTTAGGAGGGGGGGAGTGCTTGCGCATATGGCCTGTTTGGATACTCTAACTCAGTTAGAGGTTAGAATTAGATTCTAACCTGAACTAACTCTAAGTAAAGAGGTGTTTGATGGCAGGGTTAGATGGAGCGCGGATCTGGCGAGGCACCTTCACGGGCGGTGTGAGAGGGAGGAGGAGAGGACGAGAAGCTTCGAGGAAGTGGGAGGGATCTTCAAGGGGAGAGCGAGAGAAAAATGTGTTTATTAGTGGTCCCGAGAAGAACTAACCCAAATAAGCACCTCTTGGATGGGTTAGTTTTTTGGATGGGTTAGATGCATCTAACCTAAACTAACCCTCCTGTTTGGATCTTTTGGGTTAGTTGACTCCAAACTAACCCAAACTAACTCTAAGCCATGGATCAAATAGAGCCTATGATGGAGTGAGGATTATGGTACTTAGGGGTGCGTGTCACATGGAGAGAGAACAAGGGCGGAGAGTGTTGGATGGGTCTATATGTATAGCGCGAGCAGACATGTGTATGTGTGAACCAGGAGATATAAGGCCCATTTGGCTTGCATCGTGAGCATCTTTTGCGTGGCACAGGGGTTGTGGCTGGATTTCATGCACGCTTGTTTGGTTGCTACCCCGTGAAAAAGAAAGCCCGCTGGGCTAGGGTTCCTTGCACTTTCATTAGCTTTGGCTGAACTCCGCAGACAACGCAAGTAGCTGGACCAAGCGACCGATTTGAGCGCTGGCCGTGCACGGTCGTGCGACCACGAGTCTAACAACAACATGGATGGATATTAGCATTAAATAATTGATGCATGGATTGATTGATGGGACGTTGATGCTTTGCCTGGCCTAGGCATGAACCAAACGCTTGGGCACCACACAAGCCTGGCCAGGCAGAAATATTTTACATCTCACGTCCACACCAGCGATGTCGACCATCAAGGCATGAGGGTCAGTCACGAACCAAACTGACCAATAAAGTTTGAGAGAGATTGAGGAGCCCGATAAGGCTGAGTGGTGCGTCCGATAGCTGAGAGGGGAAAGAGATATTCCATCCGCCGATAATGCAAAGCATGTAAATTTTTAGAAGTCAAACTTTGGAAACTTTGATTAGGTTTACGCAAATATTATTTATATCTACAATACCAAAGATACATCATACAAAACTACATCTCATGGTGAATCTAATGGTATATGTTTGCCGTACTAGATGTAATTCTTTTTCTCCACATACATGGTCAAACTTTGTGATGTTTGACTTTTCAATAAATCTATGTGCTATGGACGGAGGTGAGTGCCTCAGTCGAGACAGATCAAGTGCGTGTGAAGGAGAATGAGTAAGTGTGCAAAAAGAGTATGTGTGTGAAAGAGAAAGTGACAACAAACGATAAATTAGAGAGAGTGTGTGTTTTTTCATTTCTTATGCGAACATATCACGCATGCATCTCCGAGATGGAAAAGCGAGGCGAGGAGATACACGAAGATAGCTAGTGTGTGATTGTTTGCAACAGAGAGAGACACCCCTGTAGCACATGTCCAATAGAGGTCTGCCAACAAGGAAAAAAGGTCGAGAGGGAGACATGGATGTCATGGGCGCATGGGGAGGGAGAGAGGGTGTGTTTGTGATAGAGATCCCTCGAGATCGTGAGGGACTATATGGGTGGGAGATCGAGGGAGTGCGTGCGCGATAGAAAGATGCCCCGAGAGAAATCGAGATAGACCATGCACATGTTTGTGATGGAGACTAAGATTATCTAGTCATATACATATAGGGGGACTGCGTGTGCCTACAATTGAGTGAGAGACCATCATACTTGGCTAGCTGGGCATGAGATTGTGTGTGTGTGCGTGTCAGATGGAGAGAGAACGATGGAGAGAGATAGAGTTTTAGATGGGCCTATCTAGTGCGAGTGAGATATGCATGGGTATGTGTGACCCAGGTGGATGGAGAGTTTGAGAGAGGGGGGGGGAGAGCTCCGAGACGACATAGTGGTGCATGAGAGAGTTACGGGGAAAAAGAGCCAAGGAATTTGTGTGCGTACGATGAGTGCACCCAAGATATCTAGCTTGGACTAGCTAGAGTATCATACATAGTGTGCGAGAGAGACCTATAGATGGTGTATATATGAATGCGGACTAAAAAGACCCCCCCACACACACACACAGAGAGAGAGAGAGAGAGAGAGAGAGAGAGAGAGAAAGGGAGAGGGACCAACAAGGTTTTTGTGTTGGATGCGTGCGATAGAATTGAAGATTGTCGGCGAGAGAGTGAGAGAGAGAGAGAGAGAGAGAGAGAGAGAACAAGAGTCCGGGAGAGGGGGAGGTCATGTTTTATGCATTAAAGACTAATATAAACCATGTTTCGATATAAACTTCCATTCAAATATTTAAATTGGAGAACATGTTGTCTGCAATCCACACATGAATGGATATATCGTATATCAAACAAGTTCATTAATTTGACTTTCAACATGTTCATGGAGTACTATAATCTTGTACAACATGCTACTCGATTGAGGTGTTCAATTTTGGATTTAGTTCACTATTTTGACCTCTTGAGCGAGCTAGTTCATTGAATCGAGATATTTCATTTTGGGTTTGATTCGCGTTTTGAGTGGGTCAACTATTTTCATATAGTAAATCGCTAGCAACGAGCATGTAAAACACATTACTCCCGAGCATCATCTCTCCATCTAAAAAAGAAGTGGCAAGCTAATATTTCAAAATTTGATTCGAATCGACTTGGTAAGGTAGACGTGTTGCTCGTTCTCCCAAAATTTGAACGAACCGTTAAACATCCTCTATGCTCGGTGGAATTCGCCAGAGCAAAAAAGTGGGTGACGCGAAATTACCGTCCTATGTGGGGCACGCATCAATTGGCCCGTTGTACATCGAGGGTAGGTTCGTCATCCAAGCGCGCCTTCTGCTCCGCCGAAATGACATGTGCCGAATAATTCATAAACCATGGTCGGCAAAACACGCTCTCCTTGCCCGAAATAGCTCGCGCCCACTATTTCAAAACACGCTCTCCTCGCCCCAATTCGCTCGCACCCACTATAGTTCAAAACATGCCCTCCTCTCCAAATCGCTCCGCCCACTATTTGGGGAGAAGCAAAGTTACTCTACTATCCCGACCCTCGTTACACAGACCCAAGCCGAGAAGCCTATAGGCAAGGGTAGAACTGTAACTCCCCTCACATGTCGGACAAATCGTCCGTAAGACATGGTTCCACCCTCCCAATTCCCCCGCCCGCCCCATTCATACCTCATGGGCGCCAAATCACCTTCTCCCGGAAGCTCCCTTCTCCGGAGCCGCGAAACCTCCCCACCTCCATGGCGCCCCCCACCGCACCAATTTCACAGCCGCCCTCCTCCCTAATCCCGGAGATGCTGTTCAATTGCCGTCGTGCACTGGGGTGTGTGCCTCTTACTCCGTGCTGCTGGTGCTGCCTCGATGACGGCCGCGTGAACCGTACCAGAGCCGATTCACCCCCGCCATTGTTCACGGCGCCAGAGCGGCTCCAACTTCGGATCCGTCCAGAGACCTGGCGCTGCTTCCGTGTAGCCGTCGACCGTGGCGACATCGCTCTTTCCCTGCCGCCGGTCGCCACCGCAACCGCGCCGGCCTCACCGACTCGGCAGCTGGACCTGCCTACTTCACCATGCCGCCAGATAGGTCGCACCCTCATCTGAAATCACTTTATTTAGGTGTCAGTTGTCTGAATTTTTTTTCTGGGCCAATCGATTCCCAATGGGAAGCAACACCCCTCGAGGCGGCAGAGCTCCTAGGCTGCCGGTTGGCTGGTGTCTAACGTAAGGGTGCGGGGCCGCAAGTTCGCCACGGAAGCAGCGCTTAGATGGCTATCTTTTAGAGTTGCGTGGGTTGAAGGTACTGCCGCCGCCGGATCTGGATGACGGGGAGTCTTTGAGGATTGGCCCGGGGGCGGCGCAACCACGGCAGTGCGGTGCGGCGGGGAGTGGGGTTTTGGACGGGGCCACGGACTGCAGAGGCAGGCTGCTCTGCCATTGGTCGCTAGCTCTTCGGGGAAGATTCCGAATAGTGTCAGCCGGGAGGCACAAGACGGCCATCAAGCCATCCGGCGTAGATCGGACAGTACAAAAATAAAATAAAATCATGTGACCCCAATTTAGTCTTCAGTCAACAGACGTGTGACCACTCTCGTACCTTGTTGTTGATCTCTTAGTGTATTTCTTCGGATCAAAGAGATATGTCGTTCTTAACATTATGCGTTATCTGCATCTTCAGACACACCGTCTTCCGACTCACCGTCTTCCGACTCACCGCAGCTGCTCCAACAAGGGAAGCATACACCAGAAGGGAGCTACAGTCCCCACTCAACAGTTTCCTGCATCAAATGCGCGTGCCCGACATGGACAGCCACAACAACTGCAGGGCCATCGACAAGTCAGCACATGATGCTCACTCCTATGGATGACAGCCAGATAGGTTGTACCCTCATCTTACTTGTGTGCAACATTTATGGCTTTGTTATTCATCTAAGAATGGAAAATAGATCATCACATTTCACTGTATATTCATGTTGATCTCTTACGGGACTTGTTCAGGAGTTCACGCTGTTCCATAGTTCAGCTAAGATACTTGTTCTTTAGGTAACGCTGTTCCATAGTTATCATCCATCAACCAATGCTATCCCACAGGCTGGTGATTATAGTATTATACCACTTCTAGTTTTACCTATATTGTTCTTTAATACTTTTGTGTGCCATCTAGTTAATCTCGAGTACAAACGACACATATTCTGTAGCTTTCATCTGTGTTCTCACTTTAGTTTATGAGACCTGTTGCTGCTAGTTAACCCCAGTCCTACTATTTATGTCGCCTCCTCAGGCACTCATTTACATAAATCTAACTGCTAGTTGTCTTCCATGCATGTCGATATAATTGCACACACCGATATATCCACAAGAACCTCACGGAGCATTGTAAAGGCCAATAAACTTGATGTCAATGATACCCAATATGATGGAACATGTAAAGGCAGTTCTTCGAAGACTTGCGTAAAGATGATGAATCCTCTTCACCCCACAAGGTCCTTGCTCTAAATTGGCCTGTGATATGGGTACAACATGCATATAATGTCCTGGAGTGTATCTACTCATTGCAATGCCATGTGCTTAGCATGCTGATCATGCATGTAAATATGTCATGCCTTCCTGTTTTTCAAGACCTATTCCATTCATGATAACATGTTTTCAAATTCAAGCATCTTGTCATTCTACTCTATCGCAATGCCATCTGCTTAATTTGGACATCATGCTTATGAATATCTTATGCATTGTTATTCATCAGTATGTACTTCATCTGTCTGCCATACCATGTTTTTTTACATTGAAGTACTGTTCTAGTGCTCTGTTGCAATGCCATCTTATTTTCTCAATCATACACGTGTATGTTGCCTTAGTTATTTCTGTACGTATTCCGCTAGCATATAGTTTTACATTCAACTAGTTTTTTTGCTGTGTTGTCCTGTCATATCCCTAGCTCTTACACCATACTCCCTCCGTCCAGATTACATGTTGCCGAAATGGATAAAAAAGGATGTATCTAGAACTGAAATACGCCTAGACCCATCCATTTTTTTCCGGATGGAGGGAATACATGTCAATATGTCATGCCTTTCTATTCTTCAGTACCTATTCCATCTCTCTGTTGTCGCATGTTTTATAATTAAAGCACCATTCTTCTATACAAGGCATGCAAGGGGAAGACGACTATGTTGGAATCTGAAGGGTTACAAACAAGGCCTTTGCAAAAGATCCAAACGCCAGGAGATAATAAACCAACTCCAGTTTTATAGATACTCCTACTGATAATAAGCAGATTCCACTGGCCAAAGAACTAGTCTGCTCCAGTCGAGCAAAAATATGTCAACTCAATTCTAAGAAGCGTGTGCGTATCCTTGCATCATGAAATTTTATACCATGCTGATCATATTTTCTACATGTTTATTACCCATCTCTCTTTTAGAAAATAAGCTTAACAGATAGAAGAATTTCTGCAATGGTATCGTTTATGAGGAAAGATTCTTGCATGAATTCACTGTGCTCCAATGTAGATGTAAGTACCTATTGTATATCACTATATTTTTACATCAGCATGTATTTTGTTAATCAGCGTGAATCCAACCTTTATCGGATCTAAATTTAGTTGTAGCAAAATGTATGATTAAAGGCCACAATGTTGATTTTTGTAAGGAAAACTGCCTGGTAGTTTTGCATCCTGAGCTGCATGAGTGTACTATCTCATATCAGTGGGTTTGAATACTTTGGTTCTGCAGTGGGTTTTTCAGTGTTTTTTTACCGTGTTGTCCTGTCGTTGTGGGGACCCCGACTCATAAGTCGTGATCACCGAATGCACGCGTGTCTGTGATCCCGAGATCAATGCTCACCGAACACACGAAGCTGAATAACAAGAGTCTTACATCCATACATACCGCTCGACACAAATTATGACCATTATGGTCAAGTCTTACATTGATAAAGCCTTAAGGGCTGAACATCAAATGAAACACAAGCGGGGAAATCTTCGTTGATAAGTAGAACCCATGCCAACTGCCTTAACCCTACAGCATTCTCGACCGGGAAACGCCCTAGTTCGCATGTTCGTCTCCATAGAACTCTTCTTCAAACTCCGGTTCTTCCATGCCCGCCAATTAAATAACCAAAGGCAAGCCAATGAGTACTTTGAATGTACTACGCAAGCAACCCATGTTTTGGTTCCAGATATAACAATGCATGATATAGGTAACTTTTGCGTAAAGCTAGTTTTGAGTGCAATGACATGTTCAACAACTTGCAAGACATGCATCAAAGCGAATTCAAGTAACCCCGAGGACAGGTTACAGATATCAACATAAATAGAGTGGGCACCAACCCAACTCAATCATGTCAAGTCCTTGGACTTGACCCATGTAGAACTTCCCACTTATCCAAACACACACACTGGTTTGTAAACGTGTGGACGTAGTTTAAGCAGCACCGCCCAACTGTCCTTGACCGTGGACACGGCTATTCGAATAGTTTTACACTCTGCAGAGGTTGCACACTTTACCCACCAGATCCGGGGAACTTCCGTGTCATCCACGACCCGCGGTACCTCAAGTACCCGGGGTAAGCACCCGATCACTATCTTTCCCTAGACGACACTAACATGGAGTCCACTCGTTGTTCCGAATCCTCACGAGGTACACCATACGAGACTCACTCGAGATCGTATCATCCGAGAGGGGACACAATGGTGTATCCGGTACCCTGTGAAAACAGTCATTGCCGCCCTACCTGGCACGACCCCGTCCCGAGAGAGAGCACCAACTCTTCCCCGTCACTAGTAATGCGGGCTCCAAGCTAGTATCGGCCTAGGTAATCAATAATGCCCTTTCCCATATAAGGGTAGAGTGGTTGCGCATGTAAGGTTGGGACAGTCGACAAATCTTAAATCTAATCCGTTTTTGAAAACAACACCCACTTGCCTCGGTACACCACTTCGTCATCAAGTGGTTACCCATCTCATCATCTCCCTCGGGGATAGGTGGCACCCGACGGGGTTTTCAAAAAAAATGCTTTGACTCCTTCACCATGCATATACTCGTCCCTTTTTGCGTAGCATCTACTTTAGCATCCTAACTACTCCCACCAGCATAACCCTCATAGGAAGGTAGGGTCATGCACAATGCAAGTATCAACGAGGAAGTAACAGAGGCAACCAACCAACGTGGTTTACCATCTCATCATGATTCCGATGCAACAATAATAAGTGCTATAAGACATGCATAAAAAGGGTTTCATGGGCATGGTCAAAGGGCTGCTTGCCTTGGTTGGCTTGGTCTTCAAAGTCTTCAGGCCCTTCCTCTCCTCCTTCTCCAACTACTTCGTCAAACATGGGATCTAATCGTCGCAAGAAAATAAAGGATAAATGAGACAATAATAAGAACAGAAAAGTCAAAGTGCTCAGAAAAATGTCAACTTATTTTTGTAAAATACTAGGAGGAAAACTAGGAAGGGGAAAATTCTTGGTTTTGGATTTGGAGCTAGGGAAACTGAGTTGTGGATTTAAATTTGAACAGAGCAGGAAAGTGTAATGGATGTGCATGAAAGTTATCAATAAATAGGTGGGATTATTCTGAGATTTCAGGAGTTGGAATTATTTCATTTGGATAAGTATTCTGTCCTGTGGAATTTTTGTAAAACAAGCAGAAAAAGAAAAAGAAAACGACACTGTGCCACTGGGCCAGAGAGGCCACGGGGCAACAGGCCCAGAGGGATATCAGCCCGCGCGAGGCCGCCACGTCGAAGGCGTAAAGGCGAAGTACGCCTTCAGCCGACGGCGAACCGGCGCCTGTGCAGCAGCAGGCGTTAAACTCGACGGTGGATCCCACCCGTCAGGGCGTGAGGCTGACAGGCAGGGCCCACGGCCGTCGTCGCTCTACCTCCGCCCGAGGCACGCGAGCTTCGCGGCGGCGATCTGAGGCACGGAGGGAGCATGGGTGGTACCGCTGGACTCGGGAGGATGTCGCCGCTCGGGTGGTGGTGGAGATGGTCGCGGAGTAGCCTGGTTCGCCGGCGACGAGGTCACGCGCGGAGGTGCTTGAGCGCCGATGGTTCCGCCGTTCTCGGCTGCAAAAGAGTGGGAAAGAGAGGGGAAAGGGTCAGTGACGCCTTGCGGTTCCAGATCGAGAGAGAACAAGGGCGGAGGAGGCCTGTACCGCGTGGACGTCGATGACCCGAGGCGGCGGAGCTCGAGCTCGATCTCGAGCTCGGGCGGCTCTGGAGGCAACTGGTTGGTGCGGGAGGTGGATTAGGAGCGTGGGGGAGCGACAGGAGGTGAGAGGGAGGCTCAGGGTCGCCTTTTATAGGCTGGCCGAGGTCCACCGTGGGCGCGGCCTACGGGTTCTCGGGGGATCGGCTCGGGTGGCCGTTAGAGAGGAAATGGAGGGCTCGGGGTGTTCGTGGGAGTGGTGTAGGGTGCGGGGAGAGAGAGGAGGAGCGGGCGAAGCTGCACGCTGGCCACAGGAGTGGTCGAGCATTGGCCGAAGGGGCGGCGCTCTGGCGCGAGCTGCAGGAGAGAGAGGAGGCGCGGGAGCAAGTGGGCGGCCTGCTGGCGTGGAGCGGACGTCGAGGGGCATCGACTGGCGCGTGGGGGAGGATCGAGGTGGCCGGGAGACACGGCATCAACGGTCGGGTGCCCTGCCAGGCGCTCCAGAGCGCGACTTTGGCCGGCATCCGCGGCTTTCCCGCGTCCGCGTGCGTCCACTTGCGTCTGGTGGCTGCAGGGGGCATGGGCAAAAGCTGGAGAGGGCCTTGGATGCTCTGGAAAGCTGGGGGAGAGAAGGAGGCTGAGAGAGAGAGGGAAATCTGCTGTCCAGAGAAGAAAAATGGGGTTCCCCCTCCCTTCATCATTGCTTCCTCGGGCAGGGAGGCATCCAGGTGGTAGAGGGGAACTAGGAGGGGTTGTGGTAAAAAGCAGGGCTCAAGGAGATTAGTGGAAGAGGCTGGAATTTGCATTTTAAAATTCTGCCAGAAGGTGTTTGATGATGGTTTGGGAAAGTAGATGACTTCCACTTGTCATGAGACTCCACAGGGTGAAGTGTCACATATAATTAGGGCCTTCCACCAGTTTGGAGCTTATTTGGGCTAAGTTGCCAATGCAACTTTTGTAAACCCTAGAAACTGGCAGGAATGGACTTGTGCAGATCTAGTTGAGTAAATCACTTCTTCTTGATGCACCACTTGGTGTGGTGGCCTCATTTGGTCATGTGATCATGCTCACAAAAGTTGGGATCAAGGAGAGAAAGTTGGTAGTACAAAGTAGTTCAAATTTGATTACGGCGAGGGGGTTTTGGGGCATTTCATGGGGTTATATTATTCTCCATGGCATGATACTTGCCAAGATCATCAAAAATGTCATATGTGACATGCTGGAATTTTCTTGAATTTTTGGAGAATATTTCTGTAGAAATATTTCAAATCCTTGAAATGAGCAGAAATGGTTTTGGGAGGTTTTGTCCAATATTTTGATCATGACCATGCGTTGAAACTCATATATAAGGTAAATATATGTCCATTGAGTCTCCTTAATTTTCCTCAAATATTTTTAAAGCTTTAAAATAATTTTAACCTATTAAAGACCATTTCTGGCCTTAAGAAAAGCCTTTAAATGAAATAGGAAAATAACTTTCAAAATTATATTTTTGTGGTTTATGGAAGTCTATATCTAATAGGTTTCAAATATACTCTTTGAATTATTTTTCATACCCCAAATCAGGTACTTGTAGTGCAAACCTCAATTCAGGGGTTTTTGGAAAACTAATTTTTTGAAAACACTATTTGGCCAAATTATTTTTGTAAGCAAATACTATATTGCACTATACACATGGCATGATCATTGGACAGAAGTTTGGGGCAAGGAGGTGAAGTATATAAGGTGGAGTTGTGTTGACTTTAAAGAGCACTTGGAAACACAGAGAGAAAAACCAACTCCAAATAAAAGCCAAATAGTGCAAAAGTTTTTGTTGGTCCAAATTTTCATGCTTTATTAATGCAAATGAAATGTTACAAAATGCAGGGTGTGACAGACCTACCCCCCTTACAAGAATCTCGTCCCCGAGATTCCTAAACTAGGCTTTAAAGAGATACGGAAACTCGGATCTAAGGTAGTCTTCACGTCCCAAGTTGCTTCTGCTTCAGTGTGGTTGCTCCACTGGACCTTGAAGTACTTGATGGTGCGGCTTCGAGTGTGTCGCTCAGCCTCATCCAAAATGCGGATGGGCCTCTCACGGTAAGTCAAATCAGGTGAAGGTCAATGGCTTGGTGATCGCGTCCTTGTAAAGATCAGGCTTGTCTGGAACTTGGAGACATTTCCGGAGTTGTGACACGTGGAATACGTTGTGCACATCGGATAGTTCAGGTGGCAGTTCCAACTGATAAGCCACTTCCTCTCATCGGTTAGTGATCTTGAAGGGGCCGATGTATCTTGGGGCGAGCTTTCCTTTGACGTGGAAGCGCTGGGTTCCCTTGAGAGGTGTGACCCGGAGATAGACATGATCTCCAACTCGGAAGGTCATGTCTCGACGACGTGAGTCAGCGTAGCTCTTTTGTCTTGACTTGGCAGTCTTCAACCATTCTCTGACAAGTTGGACTTGCTCTTCTGCTTCACGGAGGATATCGGGTCCAAAGACTAGTCCTTCTCCAGTCTCGGACCAATTGAGGGGAGTGCGGCACTTCCATCCATATAGCACCTCAAACGGTGCCATCTGAAGGCTGGACTGGTAGCTGTTGTTGTAGGAGAACTCGGCAAAAGGGAGGCAATCTTCCCACTTAGCTCCATATGCTAGGACACATGCTCGGAGCATGTATTCGAGTATCTGATTCACTCGTTCTGTCTGACCTCCGGTCTGTGGGTGGAAAGCAGTGCTGAAGGACAACTTGGTCCCCATGGCCTTTTGGAACTTCTTCCAGAACCTTGAGGTAAACTGGGTTCCTCGGTGTAACACAATCTCCTTGGGAACACCATGAAGACTTACGATTCTGTTGATGTATAGAGTTGCTAGCTGGTTACCATCATAGGTAGTCTTAACAGGGATGAAATGGGATACTTTAGTCAAATGGTCGACTATAACCCAGATGGAGTCATGACCCTTATTTGACCTAGGTAACCCTGTGATGAAATCCATTCCGACTTTATCCCATTTCCACTCGGGAACCTTGAGTGGTTGGAGCAATCCAGCGGGTCGCTGATGTTCAGCCTTGACTCTTTGGCATACATCACATTTTGCAACATAGGTGGCAATCTCCCTTTTCATCCCGTGCCACCAAAATCTTTCCTTCAGGTCTTGATACATCTTTGTTCCTCCAGGATGGATGGAATACGGGGTGTCATGAGCTTCTTGCAAGATCAGATTCTTGAGCTCAATCTTGTTGGGTACGCAAATGCGATTCCCAAACCACACAACTCCTTGCTCATCTTCTGAGAAACTTGGGGCTTTGCTCGCCTTGATCTTCCTCTTGATTCCTTCAATACTCTCGTGTCCCTTCTGAGCTTCTTTAACATCATCCATCAGGGTAGGCTTGACTTCAAGGTTGGCTAAGAATCCTGGTGCAACCAGTTCCAACTCGAAGCTTTCAAGTTCGTCATACAGGGCGGGTAGCCTGCCCTTAAGCATAGCATTCAAGGAACAAGCCTTTCTGCTTAATGCATCTGCTACCACATTAGCCTTCCCAGGGTGGTACTGAACACTGAGGTCATAATCCTTGATCAACTCTAGCCACCTTCTCTGCCTCATGTTTAATTCCTTCCGGTGAAAATATACTTGGACTTTTGTGATCCATGTATATCTCACACCGCTTCCCTAGGAGGTAATGTCGCCATGTCTTCAGGGCATGAACGACTGCTGCTAACTCGAGATCATGAGTAGCATAGTTCTCTTCATGCGGCCGTAGTTGCCTTGAAAGGTAAGCTACGACTCTGCCTTCTTGCATCAGAACACCTCCCAGTCCGGTTCTTGACGCATCACAATATATCACAAATTCCTTGTGTATATCTGGTGTGGCCAGAACTGGGGCGGTGGTCAGCCTCTTCTTCAGCTCCTGGAAGCTCTCTTCGCACTTCGGCGTCCATTCAAACTTCTTGTCCTTCTTCAAGAGCTGGGTCATAGGTCGGGCAATGCTTGAGAATCCTTCAACGAACTTGCGGTAATATCCCGCGAGTCCGAGGAAGCTTCTGACTTCCTTCACATTGCTCGGAGTTTTCCATTCAGTCACGGCTTGAATCTTGGTGGGGTCCACTAACAACCCTTCGGCATTCAATACATGACCCAAGAATCCAACTTCACGCAGCCAAAATTCGCACTTGCTGAACTTGGCATACAGTTGGTGTTCTCGAAGCTTGTCTAGGACCATCCTCAAGTGTTGCTCATGCTCTTCTTCCGTCTTCGAGAAGACAAGAATGTCATCAATGAAGACAACGACAAACTTGTGCAAATATTCCATGAAGACCTTATTCATGAGATACATGAAGTAAGCTGGGGCATTGGTCAATCCAAAGGACATGACCGTGCACTCATACAGGCCATATCTGGTTACAAATGCCGTCTTCGGAATATCTTGGGGCCTGATTTTCAGCTGATAATATCCAGATCGAAGGTCGATCTTGGAGAACACCTTGGCCCCATTGAGTTGATCAAACAGATCTTCAATCTTGGGGAGTGGGTACTTGTTCTTGATTGTAACCTCATTGAGGGAGCGGTAATCAATGCACAAGCGGATGGTACCGTCCTTCTTTGCCACAAACAGAACAGGTGATCCCCAAGGGGAGGCACTAGGGCAGATAAATCCCTTCCTCAACTGCTCTTCCAGTTGCTTCTTCAATTCTGCTAACTCTTCCGATCCCATTCTATAAGGCTTCTTATAGATGGGTCCTGCTCCGGGCACGAGCTCGATGATGAATTCAATGTCTCGGTCAGGAGGCATCCCTGGTAGCTCATCAGGAAAAGCATCGGGGTATTCGCATACTACCGGCACTTGCTCCAATCCAACTTCACTCAGACAGTTGACTTGGTTGGCTCGAGCAGAGGAGGGGTTGGAGGCAAATTTAACTTCGACTCCTCGGTCATTGGTCACAGTGACAGTCCGGTTGGCACAATCTATAAAGCATTGGTGCTTGATGAGCCAATCCATTCCTAAGATCACATCCAAGCCTTGCGATCTTAAGATGATAAGGTTTGCTAGGAAGTCTACCCCATTAATGAAAATTCCGACTCCTTTACATCCTATCTTGGCTCTCATCTCTGCTCCGGGGGTTTGTACCACCATAGGGTTATTCAGGGGTGTAGGGGTCATGCCACTTTTTAATGCAAACTTTTGGGTGACAAATGAATGCGTGGCTCCCGAATCAAACAAAAAAGTTGCGGGTGCTGAGTTGACAAGGAACGTACCCAGCACGACGTCCGGGTCTTCCTGGGCTTCTTCTGCAGTGACATGGTTCACACGACCCCTGCCATTTGTTGGGCGGGTTGCGGGGAGCTTGGTTCCTTGGTGGCATTCCACGGCCTTGCCCTGGGTTCTGCGCATTGGAGCGCAGGGCGTCGGGCTTCTTGTTGGGGCAATTCTTGGAGTAGTGTCCTGGCTGACCACATCCAAAGCAAGTAACTTGGTTGGGGTTGATGCTCTTACCGCATTGTTATTGGGGTTGTTGTAAGCTGGCACAGGGTTGGCGTCTCGCAGAGGTGGATAGTTGGTGCGGGGTGCAGGAGCTCTTGGCTGCTGATAGGTTGGCTTGATCGGGGCTGGCTGCCATTGGCGAGGCTTCTGGATGCTGGAGCTACCCTTGCTGATCATCTTGCGCTTACGGGTATCATCCAAAGCACGTCGCTTGTCTTCAAGCATGAGTGCCTTGTTCACCAGATCGGGAAAGGCTGGGCAGTCACACACAACAAGCGAGTATTGCAGAGTGTGGTTGAGGCCTTCCATGAAGCGCTGCCTTTTGGCAGCATCAGTGCTGACATCCTCAGGAGCATACCTTGACAGAACACTGAACTTCTGCATGTACTCCTTGACAGTGTGCCTCCTTGCTTCAGGGCTCGGAATTCATGCTTCTTGATGGCCATGATTCCGGAAGGAATGTGGGCCTTGCGGAATTCTGCCTTGAAGTCATTCCAAGTGATGTCTTGCCCAGCGTGCATGACCATGAATCCATCCCACCAAGCTCTGGCGGTACCCCCGAGACAGTGGGCAGCATATGCTACCCTCTCACGGTCCTCAGTGCAGCCGACTAGTTCCAACAGGTCCTCAATGGTGCGGACCCAGTCGTCTGCATCCAGGGGTTCAGCAGTCTCGATGAAGGTGGGTGGTGCATGCTTCTTGAACTCTGCCAACGTGGTACGTCCATTGCCGTTCCCCGCCGGTTGGCGGTTGACAGCCTGAGCAATCATCTGGAGGGCTGCTATGTTGGCTTGGCGTTCCTCTCGGAAGGCTTGGAGGAGCTGAGTCATGTCCATGTTTGGAGGTGGTGGCGGTGGTGGAGCTTGTCTTTGGGCTTGGTCCTGAGTGGCTCCTGCTCCGGCTTCTTGCTGCTGGGTAGAAGTACCAGTACGTGTTACAACAGGCGTCCTGTTGGAGCGGTCAAGGGCTCATGAGGGAAAGCAATACAGGTGGGGTGCCTAGTAAGGGGGTGGGCGTGACACAATTTTAAGTTAAACAAGGGCCAGAAGGGCCAAACTCATGCATTAAAACCAAATGGGGGATGTAGTCGTTTACAAGTTCCCGAAGGGAAAGTACGACTTCATCAAAGCAAGTTGAAAGCAAGCACAAGATAACATGGTTTCACTTGAACCATTACACGGACTCGACTTCGCATAAGGGGTACACGACCTATCCTACCTTAAGGGTTACAGACCGCCTACCTTAGTCCCGAACGGTGTCTAAGTGGTGGAATGCTCGATCACAGATTCCGGCTCCTCTGGGTCTTCCTCCTCACCTTCATCTGTCTCAGTATCTTTGTCACTTGAGGGAGTGGGGGAGTGGAGGAGCTGAACACGGCGCTGCTTCGCCGGTGGCACCGTGAAGAGGTTGCGATACTCCTTCGCCGTCATACGGCGCGGCTGCGGTGTTCCCTTGGCATGCGTGTCCTGTGGGGGTCGCCCGCCTCGATAGGCTACAACGGGCTGTCCAGGGGGTGCGCCATCCTTCTTGATCCTGTCCGCCTTTGTCTGAGCTAGGCGGAGGAGTTCCTTGGTCTCATGGAGTTCCTTCCGAAGCTCCATCGACTCGAGGCAGTGTGCTGAGCCAGCTGTCGGCACAGTGCTGAAGTAGGTCCAAGCGGAGAGAAGGTCCTTCGTCCATGGGTGGGGCTGGTGCGCTGCTCGTCATCTCCTTCCTTACGATAAGGCAGGTAACGAGTGGCTAGCTCACTCGCCATCTCGGCAGAAGATCCCGGCGAGTCACGCCTTGAGGGCAGCAGCCTCAACGGCGAGAAGCGTGGTCGCCATCCGGGTCCCTCAAAGAACCAGCTCGTCGGGGCGTCGTTCGCCCTAACGACTACCTCCACGTGATACTCCTTCTTAGTACTGTTGATCCAGTGCTCGTGGTAGGAGAAGGTGGGGGCTCGAGTAAACTGACACTTCTTGAGGCTGTCCTCGAGAAGTACGGGAAACCCTGTGGTCAGGAGGTCCTCGGGTACAACGGCCATCTACAAAAGTGGAAGGGAAAGGGTCAATAGAGGAAATGTGACCTATGTTTAGGATATTTCTAGGAAACATAGGTATATATGTAATGTTCATAGATAGTCTCACTCTAGCTAACGTCCATGCTAACTAAGGCTTCCTACAGCCAGGATGGCTCTGATGCCAGCTCTGTGGGGACCCCGACTCATAAGTCGTGATCACCGAATGCACGTGTACAGTGATCCCAGAGATCAATGCTCACTGAGCACACAGAAGCTGAATAACAAGAGTCTTACATCCATACATACCGTCTGACACAAATTATGACCATTATGGTCAAGTCTTACATTGATAAAGCCTTAAGGGCTGAACATCAAATGAAACACAAGCAGCGGAAATCTTCGTTGGTAAGTAGAACCCATGCCATCTGCCTTAACCCTACATGCATTCTGACTGGGAAACGTCCTAGTTCGCATGTTCGTCTCCATAGAACTCTTCTTCGAACTCCGGTTCTTCCATGCCTGGCCAATTAAATAACCAGTGGCAAGCCAATGAGTACTTTGAATGTACTCGCAAGCAACCCATGTTTTGGTTCCAGATATAACAATGCATGATATAGGTAACTTTTGTAGAAAGCTAGTTTTGAGTGCAATGACATGTTCAACAACTTGCAAGACATGCATCAGGCGAATTCAAGTAACCCTGAGGACAGGTTACAGATATCAACATAAATAGAGTGGGCACCAACCCAACTCAATCATGTCAAGTCCTTGGACTTGACCCATGTAGAACTTCCCACTTATCCAAACACACACACTTGGTTTGTAAACGTGTGGGCGTAGTTTGCTGCACCGCCTAACTATCCTTGACCGTGGACACGGCTATTCAATAGTTTTACACTGCAGAGGTTGCACACTTTACCCACAAGATCCGGGAACTTCCGTGTCATCCACGACCCGCGGTACCTCAAGTACCCGGGGTAAGCACCCGATCACTATCTTTCCCTAGACGGCACTAACATGGAGTCCACTTGTTGTTTCGAATCCTCACAAGGTACACCATACGAGACTCACTCAAGATCGTATCATCCGAGAGGGGACACAAAGGTGTATCCGGTGCCCTGTGAAAACAGTCATTGCCGCCCTACCTGGCACGACCCCGTCCCGAGAGAGAGCACCAACTCTTCCCCTTTACTAGTAATGCGGGCTCCAAGCTAATATCGGCCTAGGTAATCAATAATGCCCTTTCCCATATAAGGGTAGAGTGGTTCTGCATGTAAGGTTGGGACAGTCGACAAATCTTAAATCTAATCCGTTTTCGAAAACAACACCCACTTGCCTCGGTACAAATCTTAAATCTAATTCGTCATCAAGTGGTTACCCATCTCATCATCTCCCTCGGGCATAGGTGGCACCGGCCGGGGTTTTCAAAAAAAATGCTTTGACTCCTTCACCATGCATATACTCGTCCCTTTTTGCGTAGCATCTACTTTAGCATCCTAACTACTCCCACCGGCATAACCCTCATAGGAAGGTAGGGTCATGCACAATGCAGGTATCAACGAGGAAGTAACAGAGGCAACCAACCAACATGGTTTACCATCCCATCATGATTCCGATGCAACAATAACAAGTGCTATAAGACATGCATAAAAAGGGTTTCATGGGCATGGTCAAAGGGCTGCTTGCCTTGGTTGGCTTGGTCTTCAAAGTCTTCAGGCCCTTCCTCTCCTTCTTCTCCAACTACTTCGTCAAACATGGGATCTAATCATCGCAAGAAAACAACGGATAAATGAGACAATAATAAGAACAGAAAAGTGAAAGTGCTCAGAAAAATGTCAACTTATTTCTGTAAAATACTAGGAGGAAAACTAGGAAGGGAAAATTCTTGGTTTTGGATTTGGAGCTAGGGAAACAGAGTTGTGGATTTTCAAACAAAGGTTCTATTGTTCAAATTTGAATTTAAATTTGAACAGAGCAGGAAAGTGTAATGGATGTGCATGAAAGTTACATCAATAAATAGGTGGGATTATTCTGAGATTTTAGGAGTTGGAATTATTTCATTTGGATAAGTATTCTGTCATGTGGAATTTTTGTAAAACAAGCAGAAAAAGAAAAAGAAAAGCGGCACTGTGCCACTGGGCCAGAGAGGCCACGGGGCAACAGGCCCAGAGGGAAATCAGCCCGTGCGAGGCCGCCACGTCGAAGGCGTAAAGGCGAAGTATTCCTTCAGTCGACGGCGAATCAAGCGTGCGTCTGGCAGCGGCGTTTAAACTCGACGGTGGATCCCACCCGTCAGGGCGTGAGGCTGATGGGCAGGGCCCACGACCGTCGTCGTCTACCTCCGTCCAGAGGAAATGGAGAGCTCGCCGGCGGCGATACAGGGCACGGGAGGGAGCATGGGTGGTACCGTTGGACTCGGGAGGATGTCGCCGCTCGGGTGGTGGTGGAGATGGTCGCCGGAGCAGCCTGGTTCGCCGGCGACGAGGTCACGCGGCGGAGGTGCTTCGGGCGTCGATGGTTCCGGCCGTTCCCGGCTGCAAAAAGAGTGGGAAAGAGAGGGGAAAGGGTCGGACGCCTGCGGTTCCAGATCGAGAGAGAACAAGGGCGGAGGAGGCCTGTACCGCGTGGACGTCGACGACCCGAGGCGGCGGAGCTCGAGCTCGATCTCGAGCTCGGGCGGCTCTGGAGGCAACTGGTTGGTGCGGGAGGTGGATTAGGAGCGTGGGGGAGCGACAGGAGTTGAGAGGGAGTCTCGGGGTCGCCTTTTATAGGCTGGCCGAGGTCCACCGTGGGCGCGGCCTACGGGTTCTCGCGGGATCGGCTCGGGTGGCCATTAGAGAGGAAATGGAGGGCTCAGGGGTGTTCGTGGGAGTGGTGTAGGGTGCCAGGGAGAGAGAGGAGGAGCGGGGCGAGCTGCACGCGGACCACAGGAGTGGCGCGAGCATTGGCCGAGCGGGGCGGCTCTGGCGCGAGCTGCAGGAGAGAGAGGAGGCGCGGGAGCAAGTGGGCGGCTGGCGGCGTGGAGCGGACGCCGAGGGGCATCGACCCGCTGGGAGGATCGAGGTGGCCGGAGACGCGGGCGTCAACGGTCGGGTGCCCTGCCAGGCGCTCCAGAGCGCGACTTTGGCCGGCATCCGCGGCTTTCCCGCGTCCGCGCGCGTCCACTTGCGTCTGGAGGCTGCAGGGGGCATGGGCAAAGCTGGAGAGGGCCTTGGATGCTCTGGAAAGCTGAGGGGAGAGAAGGAGGCTGAGAGAGAGAGGTAAATCTACTGTCCAGAGAAGAAAAATGGGGTTTCCCCTCCCTTCATCATTGCTTCCTCGGGCAGGGAGGCATCCAGGTGGTAGAGGGGAACTAGGAGGGGTTGTGGTAAAAAGCAGGGCTCAAGGAGATTAGTGGAAGAGGCTGGAATTTGCATTTTAAAATTCTGCTAGAAGGTGTTTGATGATGGTTTGGGCAAGTAGATGACTTCCACTTGTCATGAGACTCCACAGGGTGAAGTGTCACATATAATTAGGGCCTTCCACCAATTTGGAGCTTATTTGGGCTAAGTTTCCAATGCAACTTTTGTAAACCCTAGAAACTGGCAGGAATGGACTTGTGCAGATCTAGTTGAGTAAATCACTTCTCCTTGATGCACCACTTGGTGTGGTGGCCTCATTTGGTCATGTGATCATGCTCACAAAAGTTGGGATCAAGGAGAGAAAGTTGGTAGTACAAAGTAGTTCAAATTTGATTCTGGCCAGAGGGGGTTTTGGGGGCATTTCATGGGGTTATATTATTCTCCATGGCATGATACTTGCCAAGATCATCAAAACATGTCATATGTGACATGCTATAATTTTCTTGGAATTTTTGGAGAATATTTCCTGTAGAAATATTTCAAATCCTTGAAATGAGCAGAAATGGTTTTGGGAGGTTTTGTCCAATATTTTGATCATGACCATGCGTTGAAACTCATATATATGGTAAATATATGTCCATTGAGTCTCCCTAATTTTTCTCAAATACTTTTAAAGCTTTAAAATAATTTTAACCTATTAAAGACCATTTCTGGCCTTAAGAAAAGCCTTTAAATAAATAGGAAAATAACTTTCAAAATTATATTTTTGTGGTTTATGGAAGTCCTATATCTAATAGGTTTCAAGTATACTCTTTGAATTATTTTTCATACCCCAAATCAGGTACTTGTAGTGCAAACCTCAATTCAGGGGTTTTTGGAAAACTAATGTTTTGAAAACACTATTTGGCCAAATTATTTTTGTAAGCAAATACTATATTGCACTATACACATGGCATGATCATTGGACAGAATGTTGGGCAAGGAGATGAAGTATATAAGGTGGAGTTGTGTTGACTTTAAAGAGCACTTGGAAACACAGAGAGAAAAACCAACTCCAAATAAAAGCCAAATAGTGCAAAAGTTTTTGTTGGTCCAAATTTTCATGATTTATTAATGCAAATGAAATGTTACAAAATGCAGGGTGTGACAGTCGTATCCCTAGCTCTTACACCATACTCCCTCCGTCCGGATTAAATGTCGTAGAAATGGATAAAACTGGATGTATCTAGAACTGAAATACGCCTAGACCCGTCCATTTTTTTCCGGATGGAGGGAATACATGTCAATATGTCATGCCTTTCTATTCTTCAGTACCTATTCCATCTGTCTGTTGTCGCATGTTTTATAATTAAAGCACCATTCTTCTATACAAGGCATGAAAGGGGAAGACGACTATGTTAGACTCTGAAGGGTTACAAACAAGGCCTTTGCAAAAGATCCAAACGCCGGGAGATAATAAACCAACTCCAGTTTTATAGATACTGCTCCAGCACAGAGAAACCCAACTCCTACTGATAATAAGCAGATTCCAGTGGCCAAAGAACTAGTCCGCTCCAGTCGAGCAAAAATATGTCAACTCAATTCTAAGAAGCGTGTGCGTATCCTTGAATCATGAAATTTTATACCATGCTGATCATATTTTCTACATGTTTCTTACACATCTCTCTTTTAGAAAATAAGCTTAATAGATAGAAGAATTTCTGCAATGGTATCCTTTATGAGGAAAGATTCTTGCAGGAATTCTCTGTGCTCCAATGTAGATGTAAGTACCTATTGTATATCACTATATTTTTACATCAGCATGTATTTTGTTAATCGGCGTGAATCCAACCTTTATCTGATCTAAATTTAGTTATAGCAAAATGTATGATTAAAGGCCACAATGTTGATTTTTGTAAGGAAAACTGCCTGGTAGTTTTGCATCCTGAGCTGCATGAGTGTACTATCTCATATTAATAGGTTTGAATACTTTGGTTCTGCAGTGGGTTTTTCAGTGTTTTTTACTATGTTGTCCTGTCGTATCCCTAGCTCTTACATCATACTCCCTCCGTCCGGATTAAATGTCGCAGAAATGGATAAAACTGGATGTATCTAGAACTGAAATACGGCTAGACCCGTCCATTTATTTCCGAATGGAGGGAATACATGTCAATATGTCATGCCTCTCTATTCTTCAGTACCTATTCCATCTCTGTTGTAGCATGTTTTATAACTGAATCACCATTCTTCTATATAAGGCATGCAAGAGGAAGACGGCTCTGTTAGAATCTGAAGGGTTACAAACCAGGTCTTTGCAAAATATCCAAACGCCAGGAGATAATAAACCAACTCCATTTTTCATAGATACTGCTCCAGCACAGAGAAACCCAACTCCCACTGATAATAAGCAGATTCCAGTGGCCAAAGAACTAGTCCGCTCCAGTCCAGCAAAAGAATGTCAACTCCATTCTAAGAAGCATGTGCGTATCCTCGCATCATGAAATTTTATAGCATTCTGATCATATTTTCTACATGTTTCTTACCCATCTCTCTTTTAGATAATAAGGTTAACGATAGAAGACTTCCTCCATTGGGATCGTATTCGAGGAAAATATCTTGCGGGAATTCTCTGTGCTCCAATGCTGATGTAAGTACCTGTTGTATATCACTATATTTTTACATCAACATGTATTTTGTTAATCGGCGTGAATCTAACCTTTATCTGATCTAAAATTAGTTGTAGCAAAATGTTAAAGGCGCCAATGTTGATTTTTGTAAGGAAAACTGCCTGGTAGTTTTGCATACTGAGCTGCATGAATGTACTATCTCATATCACGCACATTACTGAATTGTAGTGCTTCTCTAGTTGCCCATTCATTCATTGTGTCAATGTTGCTTTCGTACTACCTTACGGCTAATGATAGTTGTGCCATATTGTGTTAATTTGGTGTAGGCTACTTGCCCAAACGTTCGTTGTGTCAATGTTGCTTTCCTATTATCGACTTGGCCAATGATAGCAATGCTAGTGTGTTAATTTTGTGCAGGCTCTGAAGATAAAAGACAAACTCGAAAACAACAAGGCAACCCCATTGTTTCTTTCCAGTAAATCTAGGCCAGGTAATATGGCAATAAATCATGATTAATCTGTTTGGTTCTCGTCCTAATTTATGTTATGATGCAGTGGTCGAGACACTCTCCACTATCAATAATACAAGCCTACCAAAATCGCCATCTGAATCTGCTCAAGATCCTCTGCCTCAATGCAACGGAATAAATGTATGTTTTGAACCAATTAATGGCTGAAGCAATGATGGAAATGGTGGATGAATCGAGCTGCAGAGTCGTGCGACACAACAACCGATCAATGTTTTCAGAGACAGTGTAGCAAAGCGTAAAGAACTTGACCACATGCTTATGGGCGCCATCTCTTTGAGGTTGCAGATTGTGACGTTGTATATGGTTAGGTTCTGCTTATTTATTTGCACCGCATCAATCTTTGATTGCCCAAAGGATGTAATTTCTGTAATATATGCCGGATGTGCAACGTTATTCCCTGTATGCCGCACCTTTGCGTGATCAATTTTGGTCCTGTGCATAATTGCTTGTCGTAATGGGCTCAAATTATCTAATTTGGCCTAAAGACATGTACGAACTTTAGTGGCCCATTAAGTTAATGGGCCGTTACTAGGCCGAAAGTTAATGGTCGGCCCTCTTACCTCCTGGGTCGTTAACAGGCCGACATCAAGCGGGCAACAGGTGGCCCCAGTTTATTTCACGGGTCGTTAACAGGCCCTTACTAAGTTTGGGCTACATATGGCCCAACTATACTGTAGGCCTTTAGCAGGCCGAAAGAGACAACGGGCTTGTACTGGACCATGAAGACCATGGGCCGCTAAGAGGCCGAAAGTCAGGTCGTATTGTAAATGGCCCAACTGTGTTGTGGGCCTTTAGCAGGCCTTTAGCAGGCTGGTATTGGACCATGAAGGGCATGGGTCGTTAAAAGGCCAAAACTAAGGTCCGACTACAAATGGCCCAACTCATTTATGGTCTGTTAACAGGTCGAAAGTCACACAGGGCCGGGAATTGGCCCAACACTTAAATGGGTCGCTAAAAGGCCAAAACTCAGGTCTGACTAAAAATGGCCCAACTGATTTATGGGTCGTCAACAGGCTGAAAGTGACACCGAGCCAGAAAATTGTCCCAACACTTAAATGGGCCGCTAAAAGTGAAGGAAATATGCCCTAGAGGCAATAATAAAGTTATTATTTATTTCCTCATATCATGATAAATGTTTATTATTTATGCTAGAATTGTATTAACCGGAAACATAATACATGTGTGAATACATAGACAAACATATAGTCACTAGTATGCCTCTACTTGACTAGCTCATTAATCAAAGATGGTTATGTTTCCTAACCATAGACATGTGTTGTCATTTGATTAATGGGATCACATCATTAGGAGAATGATGTGATTGACATGACCCATTCCGTTAGCCTAGCACTTGATCGTTTAGTATATTGCTATTGCTTTCTTCATGACTTATACATGTTCCTATAACTATGAGATTATGCAACTCCTGTTTACGGAGGAACACTTTGGTGCTACCAAACGTCACAACGTAATCGGGTGATTATAAAGGAGTACTACAGTGTCTCCAAAGGTACATGTTGGGTTGGCGATTTGAGATTAGGTTTTGTCACTCCGATTGTCGGAGAGGTATCTCTAGGCCTTCTCGGTAATACACATCACATAAGCCTTGCAAGCATTGCAACTAATAAGTTAGTTGTGAGATAATGTATTACGGAACGAGTAAAGAGACTTGCCGGTAACGAGATTGAACTAGGTATTGGATACCGACGATCGAATCTCGGGTAAGTAACATACCGATGACAAAGGGAACAACGTATGTCGTTATGCGGTTTGACCGATAAAGATCTTCGAAGAATATGTAGGAACCAATATGGGCATCCAGGTTCCGCTATTGGTTATTGACAGAGAATAGTTCTAGGTCATGTCTACATAGTTCTCGAACCCGTAGGGTCCGCACGCTTAACGTTACGATGATAGTTTTATTATGAGTTTACAAGTTTTGATGTACCGAAGGTTGTTCGGAGTCCCGGATGTGATCACGGACAAGACGAGGCGTCTCGAAATGGTCGAGACATAAAGATTGATATATTGGAAGCCTATATTTGGATATCGGAATGGTTCCGGATGAAATCGAGATTTTTCCGGAACACCGGGGGGTTACCGGAACCCTCCCGGGGGATGTTGGGCCTTAATGGGCCATGAGGGAGAAGAGGAGGGCCGGCCAGGGCAGGCCGCGCGCCCCCTCCTCCCCTAGTCCGAATAGGACAAGGAGAGGGGGGGGGGCGGCGCCCCCTTCCTCTTTCCCCTACCCCCTTTCCTTCTCCAACAAGGCAAGATGGGGGAGTCCTACTCCCGGTGGGAGTAGGACTCCTCCAGGCGCACCCCTTGGGGGCCGGCCGCACCTCCCCCTCCCTCCTTTATATACGGGGGCAGGGGGCACCCCATAACAGACAAGTTGATCTACGGATCGTTCCTTAGCCGTGTGCGGTGCCCCCCTCCACCATATTCCGCTTACGGTCTACGAGGGTACGTGGACATACACTCTCCCCTCTCGTTGCTATGCCATCACCATGATCTTGCGTGTGCGTAGGAAATTTTTTGAAATTACTATGTTCCCCAACAAAAAGGCCGAAACTCAGGTCCGACAACAAATGGCACATCAGATTTATTGGCCGTCAACAGGCTGAAAGACACACCGGGCCGGATACTAGCCCAACATTTAAATGGGTCGCTAAAAGGCCGAAAGATGTACATCCTGAAAATTGGCCCATCCATTAAACGGGAAGTTAACAGGCCGAAATCTCATCGGGCCGATATTGAGCCCAGATATATAGCGGGCTATTAACGGGCTCGAACTGACGATGGACTGCAATGGAGTCAAATCTTTAACGGGCCGTTGACGGGCCGAATTGGCTCATCTCGTATGGGCCGTTGGCTTCAATGGACCTGACACAAGTAGGCCTTATATGGGCTGGCCTGCTAATTTTTACTGGGCCGGCCTTTTCACAGGAATGGGCCTCTGTTGGGCCGTGCCACATGTCGATGCACCATAGGCGTCTTCCGTCCAATGAGTGGATGACATCTGTCCCAACGGTGAGCCGACAAGTGTTTCCTCCAGCCAATGATGATTTTACACATGGAAAATCCCCATTGGTTGGGGCTGTTAATGGGTTATCGGATTCAAAACCCGACCCGATAGCTTAACGGCGTTCCGTTACGGTGGATGCCACGTGTCGGTCACCCTTGACGAAAGCACTTCTGTGACGCGCGATTTATCGTCATGGAAGTGGACACTTCCGTGATGATAATTTTGGTAATGTCATGGAAAACTTCTACGACATCACAGGTATGACTATCTTGATTCTGTCTTAAATTTGTCATGGATGTACATGCATGACAAAAAGGCGACCTACTGTGACAAACACGTATCATCACAGAAGTGTGTTTTTTTGTAGTGACAGCTTACCTCAAAGTTTTGGCATCAGCTGCACCAGACTTTGGGAACAAGATTAGAGTTCAGTACAGAATTTCACCCGCAGACGGATGGACAGGCCGAGAGAGTCAACCAGATTCTAGAGGACATGTTGAGAGCCTGTGCGCTAGATTATGGATCTAGTTGGGATGACAATTTGCCATACGCGGAGTTCTCATATAACAATAGCTACCAAGCCAGTTTGAAGATGGCACCGTTCGAAGCCCTGTATGGACGTAGGTGCAGGACACCGTTGATGTGGGATGAGGTAGGAGACTGACAGTTGTTTGGACCAGACTTGATCAAGGAGTCTGAAGAGAAAGTTAAGCTGATTCGGGATAGACTGATAGCTCAGTCCAGGCAGAAGAGTTATGCAGATTCGAAACGCAAGGAGGTAACCTATGAAATTGGAGAAAGAGCATATCTGCGAGTATCACCCTTGCAAGGAGTGAAACTATTTGGAGTTAACGGAAAGTTAGCCCCGAGATTTGTAGGACCATATCGTATTTTGGGACGGATGGGAGAAGTTGCCTACAAGTTGGATTTACCTGAAGGACTGTCAGGAGTTCATGATGTGTTTCACGTTTCACAGTTGAAGAAGTGCCATGCTGAGATGGCTGATGTACCGCTAAGAGATACAATACCCTTGGAGGCGATTCAGTTGGATAGTGATTTTACTTATGAGGAGAAGCCATTTAGGATTCTCGAGTTTGCCAGCCGAGTCACCCGCAGCAAGGTTATCAAGTTCTGCAAAGTTTAGTGGAGCCACCATACTGAGGATGAAGCCACCTGGGAACGAGAGGATGATCTTCGCAAAGACCAGCCACACCTATTTTCTAGCCAACCCGAATCTCGAGGGCAAGATTCATCTTAAGGGGGTAGGTTTGGAATATACCAAATTTTCAATTTGGAATGTTATACATAAATCATTCATGCATATCATATTTTTTTTGCATTTTCATTTCGCAATCCTCGAAATCCTAAGCAACTCAAGGACCCTCGGAGAGAGTTGGGGATTTCCCAGTTTTCATATTTGATTTTTATCAAATGATGAAACAAGGATTTTGGTTTTAATTATTTTTCTCTCTGAAAAATATTTCATATTAAAATATATGAGAGGAGATAATATGACTTCTCCAAAATTACTGAAATATTGGAGGAAAAATATTAAAATCAAATATTTGATTTTTACTTGGATTTTATTTGCATTAGAAAAATTGCACGTTTTCAAAATTGCATTTTAGGGCCAAGAAAATGTTCATCTCATACTAAATATTTTATTTAGACGGTAAAAATTTGTTTTGGCATTTTTAGATTTTTCATATTATTTTCTAGTATTTATTTTCTGTTCAACGGAATTGTTTTTTTAAGTATCCGGACCAAATCGGGCAAGCTCACCGCCCGTTCACCGCCATCTCCCTCAAGGTCGCCGTGCAGCAACCAGACGGACGCCGAGGGGAGTCCGAGCCGGAGTCCTCCCCGGGCGCCGCCTTTTAAATAGCGCCTCCCCACCGTGCCTCGCCACCACCACCGCCAGCCCGCCGCCCGCCCACCAGCGTCGCCAGCCCGCCGCCACGCCTGCTGCCCCGTGCGTGCGCCGTCGCCGAGCCGCCTTACCGCCATCACCTGAGCCCCGGAGCCGCGCCCCGCCGGATCCTACGAGGTAAAGCGCTGTCGCCACCGGTTTTTTTAGAAAACGGATTCAGTCTTTTTAAGAAAAACCCTAGTTCGTTTTTTTAGATCGGTTCGCCAGTTTTTCCCGGTTCTTCTGTTTAGCGGACATTCGTCCGTACATTCATTTTAACGAACGGTTTTCACTCGTTAGTTACAGACAACGAACGCTCGTTCGTTAGCCTGTTCGTCAGTTTTCTTTTTCTCAGATTATTCTGTGATTATTTTCGATCGTGATTTCTGATCCGATTTTCGTTTCAGTTTATCTTTTCGCTCGTTTATCGGAATCAGGCGATTCAAGCGCCTAGATCTTCGTCTCGAGACCCTCTTTCTGTTTAATCAACTTGAACAAGATTTTGGTACTATAAAATTTGACTTTAGTTCAGATTAGTAAACTGATCTTGTTTCTTTCGCCGTTTGAGTTTCGTTGCTCCGTTCAATTTGATTCTTTTCGCAAACCGGAGTTCTTAAGTTGAACCTTCTGGTCAATCTCTCTTATTTGAGTTTTGCCGTGCATCTTTGCTTGATTGCTTATGTATGCTATTGTTTGTTTGCGATAGAATTCCCGGAGTGCGAGGCGTGCTTCTACGAGTCCCTAGGTTTCGCGGATCGTCGGCAAGGCAAGTAACACATTGATCATACTCTTTCCATACCCTGTTTTTATGCATTAGTTTCAATCCTCAAACATTGCATGATTAGGATGTCATTAACATGTGGGTTGGGAAGTAGTTGTTGAGGTAGAACCTATTGCCCTGTTATATTCAAACCCTTGGGAGTTACTTCTACGTATTGCTTATATTGCTATGCTATGCTCGTAGACGTGGATTCGGTTTGAGTAAAATCCATGACAGATGTGAGATTGTTATTTAATGGTTCAACTTAAGGTGGAAACTTAAATAAACATCTGGGTGGATTGAGGCACTGGAGAACCCAGTGTTGTCTCAGATTTTTGGAAATCCGGGGTTCGTGTGATCTTCCTATGGACCGCCACCCAGGCTCAAAGGGACTGAGATGATTCATGCTAGAAACTTCCGTGTGCAACCACAAGCTATTATGGGCTCTAGCATAGTTGAGTAAGTTACGTGAAGCTCTCGAAGAGGTAGATCAGCAGGTAGTGGGTTTGTAGGATTGGTATGGTCTACCCGAAGTAGAGAGTTAATGTTTCTGAAAGACTGTGTCTCGGTCATCCGTTTCTCAAACACCATGTAGTGCGAGAAATCCAATGAGGCGATCGAGTCTTGTGGGGAAAAGTGCGCAAACCTCTGCAGAGTGTACCAGCTAATCATGGTTAGCCGTGTCCCCGGTTATGGACAATCTTGAGTATCTATTACTTGGAGTATCTTAAGTATCTCATCACTCTTAATTAATATTGTTGGGTTGTTAATCACTTTAATTGGGATTGAGTTGGAGGAACCATCTCAATGATGTTTCAACTACCATGATAGTTAAATTAAAAATCTATTCCTTTGTTGTAGGGAAAAATTGGCTTTTCGCAAAAACTATAACCATAGAGGTTTCCACCAGCCAAATATGCATGTAGTGATAGCATTATTCTATTCTTGATCTATTGTGTTATATTGCCAGCATATGCCATGTGCTGACCCGTTTTCGGGCTGCAACGTATTATGTTGCAGACTTTTCAGACGAGGAGTAAGGTTCGTTAGGTCATTACCATGCAGATCAGCTATGCTGTTGGAGTTGATGGACTCACTTTATCTTCCAAGCCTTCCTCTGTTATCGTATTAGATGGCCTTAAGCCATATTTATTGTAGTAAGTTCTCTTTTGAGACATTCGATGTAATAAGTGTGTGATTGCTACTCTGTTATAAATCCTTCGAGTACTGTGTGTGTCAGCATTACCGATCCAGGGATGACACTAAAGCACAGAGACTTGACTGTTTAAAGTCAGGTCGCTACAAGGGCCCACCTAACAGAATCGGAGATATAAAAGTCGGATACTGCGTCATCTTTGAGGAGTCGAATGCAGTTCTTTTTGCTTTGGGATATTTGGAAGGGGAACCCGCCTTGCAATGCCGAAGACAATCTGCGCGTCGGACACGTCATCATTGAAGCCTGGTTCAGGGGCTACTGAGGGAGTCCTGGACTAGGGGGTCCTCGGGCGTCCAGAATATGTAATGTGGGCCGGACTGATGGGCCGTGAAGATACAAGATCGATGACCTTCCCCCGTGTCCGGATGGGACTCTTCTTTGCGTTGATGGCAAGCTAGACGTCTGGATATGTAGTTTCCTTCCTCTGTAAACCGACCTCGTACAACCCCTGCCCCCTCCGGTGTCTATGTAAACCGGAGGGTTTAGTCCGTAGAGACAATCACAAACATACAGGCTAAACATCTAGGGTTTAGTCATGTCGATCTCGAGGTAGATCAACTCTTGTAACCCCTATACTCATCAAAGTCAATCAAGCAGGAAGTACGGTATTACCTCCATTAAGAGGGCCCGAACCAGGGTAAACATTATGTCCCTGCCTCCTGTTACCTTTGATCCTCAGAGACACAATTCGGGACCCCCTACCCGAGATCCGCCGACTTTGACACGGACAGTGTCGACGGTGGCCTCGAAGACGAGGTGCTCCTCCAAGATCTGGCGGTCGACACGCATGGCAGCCGCATGCGGCCGCATGCTACCGAGCTCCACATTATACTGCGTGCAAAATGGCTGTGGGCAGCGCTTAATTGGAGGATGGGGGGGGCAGTGATTTCGGTGAAAGGTGTCGCTCCGTCGGTCGGGGCATGTGGGACGGGAAAGGAGGAGGATGGTGTGGGTGGGGTGTGGATTACCTGACCATATCGACGAGGCCACACAGCAAGAAGAAGGGTCGACGGCGAGGAGGCCGCACAGCAAGAAGAAGGGTCGCCGGCGAGGAGGCGGCGGTGCAAGAAGAAGGGTCGCTGGCGAGGAGGCGGCGCTGCAAGAAGAAGGGTCACCGGCGAGGAGGCTGAGCTGCCAGTAAGCAGCAGTGAAGGTTTGAACTTGGAAACCAAGGAGGAACAGTGGAAATGTGGCTTTTGGTAGGAGGGAAGGGGCGGGGAGATAGATATTTCCGCGGTGGCAAAAACTTTTCGCTCGGTGCCGCGAGAAATTGACGCGCAAGTGTGGTTCAAGTTGGGGCGGTGGACTGTAGACGATGAAGCTTCCTGCGTAAGCCAGACAAGACGGTGCGCCAAGATATTTTATATCGCATCCCACACGATTCTTTCTTGTAAACTGTATGTGGTATACCATATTTTTTATTATGTTTTGAAAGACAAAATGGTTTTACGGAGGGAAAGGATGGTGTTTGAATTGCTAGAACATTTACGTACAGTGAACGTGCAACTAGTACATGAGCGTCGTGTTCAAATTTGGAATTATTACGGGTTCGTTGGGCATTTTATGCATTAATTGAGTTTCTGGGCATTTAATGTGCACAATTCAAATTTGAACTACAAGCACATGCTCCAATGCACCAAAGTTTGTTGAAAAATCACATGGGTGTGTTTGGGTGAATTTATAGGTCCCATGCAAGAAACGAGAATGAAATTCAAACATCCGGGTGTCGTGGCTCGGCCGGAATGATTGAGAAACTTGGTTTTTTAATTCCTGTTAATCCAAAACGTGACTGAAAATCATGAAACTTGGCATGGTGTCATGACATGGCACCAACATGCTGCAGTAATTTTTTTTGCCGAATAGGGACAAGCTTTGGTGTAAGCTTCTTGCAAACCGGAGCTTCCCTCAAGAAGGCTCTTGGTTCCAAGAGGGAACGTGTCACCTCCATGTGTGAAACAACATACGTATACTTCCTTCTCCCGCCTTAATTTTTGTACACTGGTAGATTACACCAAATAGAAGTATCGTGCTAAATTTTGGAATTATTCTGGGTTCGTTTGGCCTTTTTATACATTAATTGAGTCTCTGCACATTTAATGTGCATAATTCAAATTTGAACTACAAGCACATACTCCAGAGCACCAAAGTTGGTTGAAAAATTACACGTGTGTCTTTGGGTTAATTTATAGGTCCCATGCAAGAAATGGGAATGAAATTTAAACATCTGGGCATCGTGGCTCGGTCGGAAAGATTGAGAAACTTGAATTTTTAATTCCTCTAAATCCAAAACACGCTTGAAAATCATGAAACTTGGCATGCTGTCATGACATGGCACCAACATGCTGTGGTAATTTTTTTGGCAAAATTGGGGCAAGCTTTGGTGTAAGCTTCTTGCAAACTGGAGCTTCCCTCAAGAAGGCTCATGGTTCTGAGAGGGAACGTGTCACCTCCGTGTGCGAAATGACATACGTACAATGCCTTCTCCCGCCTTAGTTCTTGTACACTGGCAGATTAGACCAAATAGAAGTATCGTGCTAAATTTTGGAATTATTCCAGGTTCGTTTGGCCTTTTTATACATTAATTGAGTTTCTGGGCATTTAATGTGCATAATTCAAATTTGAACTACAAGCACATGCTCCAGTGCACCAAAGTTGGTTAAAAAAATCACATGTATGTCTTTGGGCGAATTTATAGGTCCCATGCAAGAAATGGGAATGAAATTCAAACATCTAGGCATCATGGCTCGGCCGGAAAGATTGAGAAATGTGGTTTGTTAATTCCTGTCAATCCAAAACACGCCTGAAAATCATGAAACTTGGCATGGTGTCATGACATGGCACCAACATGCTGCGCTAATTTTTTTGGCCGACTTGGGACAAGCTTTGGTGTAAGCTTCTTGCAAACCGGAGCTTCCCTCAAGAAGGCTCATGGTTCTGAGAGGGAACGTGTCACCTCTGTGTGCGAAACGACATACGTACACTACCTTCTCCCGCCTTAATTTTTTTACACAGGCAGATTAAACCAAATAGAAGTATCGTGCTAAATTTTGGAATTATTCCGGGTTTGTTTGGCCTTTTTATACATTAATTGAGTTTATGCGCATTTAATGTGCATAATTCAAATTTGAACTACAAGCACATGCTCCAGTGCACCAAAGTTGGTTGAAAAATCACATGTGTGTCCTTGGGTGAATTCATAGGTCCCATGCAAGAAATGGGAATGAAATTCAAACATCTGGGCGTCGTGGCTCAGCCGGAAAGATTGAGAAACTGGGTTTTTTAATTCCTGTAAATCCAAAACATGCCTGAAAATCATGATACTTGGCATGGTGTCATGACATGGAACCAACATGTTCCGGTAATTTTTTTGGCCGAATTAGGACAAGATTTGGCGTAAGCTTCTTGCAAACCGGAGCTTCCCCCAAGAAAGCTCGTGGTTCCGAGAGGGAACGTGTCACCTCCGTGTGCGAAACGACATACGTACACTGCCTTCTCCCGCCTTAATTTCTTTATGCAGGCAGATTAGACCAAATAGAAGTATCGTGCTAAAATTTTGAATTATTCCGGGTTTGTTTGGCCTTTTTTATACATTAACTGAGTTTCTGCGCATTTAATGTGCATAATTCAAATTTGAACTACAAGCACAGGCTCCAATGCACCAAAGTTGTTTGAAAAATCACATGTGTGTCCTTGATTGAATTTCTAGGTCCCATGCAAGTGATGGGAGAGAAATTCAAACATCTGGGCGTCGTGGCTCGACCGGAAAGATTGAGAAAAACTTGGTTTGTTAATTCCTATCAATCCAAAACATGCCTGAAAATCATGAAACTTGGCATGGTATCATGACATGGCACCAACATGCTCCGATAATTTTTTTGGCCGAATTGGGACAAGCTTTGGTGTAAGCTTCTTGCAAACCGGAGCTTCCCTCAAGAAGGCTCGTGGTTTTGAGAGGGGACGTGTCACCTCCGTGTGCGAAACGACATACGCACACTGCCTTCTCCCGCCTTAATTTTTTTACACATGCACATTAGACCAAATAGAAGTATTGTGCTAAATTTTGGAAATATTCCAGGTTCATTTGGCTTTTTTATACATTAATCGAGTTTATCCGCATTTAATGTGCATAATTCAAATTTGAACTACAAGCAGATGCTCCAGTGCACCAAAGTTGGTTGAAAAATCACACGTGTGTCCTTGGGTGAATTTATATGTCCCATGCAAGAAATGGGAATGAAATTCAAACATCTGGGCGTCATGGCTCGGCCGGAAAGATTGAGAAACTTGGTTTTTAATTCCTGTAAATCCAAAACATGCCTGAAAATCATGAATCTTGGCATGGTGTCATCACATGGCACCAACATGTTGTGATAATTTTTTTTGGCCGAATTGGGACAAGATTTGGCGTAAGCTTCTTGCAAACCGGAGCTTCCCTCAAGAAGGCTCGTGGTTCCGAGAGGGAATGTGTCACCTCCGTGTGCGAAACAACATACGTACACTGCCTTCTCCCGCCTTAATTTTTTTACGTAGGCAGATTAGACAAAATAGAAGTATCGTGCTAAATTTTGGAATTATTCCGGGTTCGTTTGGCCTTTTTTATAAATTAATTGAGTTTCTGCGCATTTAATGTGCATAATTCAAATTTGAACTACAAGCACAAGCTCCAGTGCACCAAAGTTGTTTGAAAGATCACATGTGTGTCCTTGGGTGAATTTCTAGGTCCCATGCAAGAGAGTGGAGTGAAATTCAAACATCTGGGCGTCGTGGCTCGGCCAGAAAGATTGAGAAACTTGGTTTTTTAATTCCTGTAAATCCAAAATGCGCCTGAAAATCATGAAACTTGGCATGGTGTCATGACATGGCACCAACATGCTGCGGTAATTTTTTTGGCTGAATTGGGACAAGCTTTGGTGTAAGCTTCTTGCAAACCGGAGCTTCCCTCAAGAAGGCTCGTGGTTCCGAGAGGGAACGTGTCACCTCCGTGTGTGAAACGACATACGTACACTGCCTTCTCCCGCCTTAATTTTTTTACACAGGCATATTGGACCAAATAGAAGTATCGCGCTAAATTTTGTAATTATTCCGGGTTCGTTTGGCCTTTTTTATACATTAATTGAGTTTCTGCGCATTGAATATGCATAATTCAAATTTGAACTACAAGCACAGGCTCCAGTGCACCAAAGTTGTTTGAAAAATCACATGTGTGTCCTTGGGTGAATTTCTAGGTCCTATGCAAGAGATGGAATGAAATTCAAACATCTAGGCGTCGTGGCTCGGCCGGAAAGATCGAGAAACTAGGTTTTTTAATTCTTGTAAATCCAATACACGCCTGAAAATCATGAAAGTTGGCATAGTGTCATGACATGGCACCAACATGATGTGGTAATTTTTCTGTCCGATTTGCGAAGGCTCACACATTAACAATCAACAAAGTCATTTTTGAACAAGTGATGTCACGTTACAAATCGGAAACACAAGTATTATTGAAACTGTGGGCATTCTACTTACCAATTACGTGCCGCCATGCGTCCCCTTTTTTTATTGGCTAGGAGGTGCCATGCGGGGTAGCTATTTGAGTACAGGAGGCGCACGATCAGACCCATGCGCATGCTCATCGGGAGGAGAGCCCTTTGACCGCTACCTGTCGCACACCTCCCTCCCAACGTCTCCATTAATGGCGCCCGAGCACCTGTTCTACGGCGTGGCTATATGTCTCACTAGACTGAGATTTAAGAGAGAAAAATGAAAATCTGAAAAGAAAGTTTTGATCTTGATGTAAGATCCGACGAACCTATATAGCATCGACTATGACTTATAGCAAGCATGATGAAAAGGACGATGACAATGGATAATAATTACCTTACATATTTAGGAACATAACTAAAAAAGCCACATGCGGCAATGCCCGAAATTCACAAGGGCAAAAGAAGAAGGAAGACAATGATTTGGCTCGCTGATATCTACTTTCTTGATGCGTTGCTGCAGGCCGTGGGAACTAGTCTCCGCGACGAGCGGCGATGCGCTCTTTCTTGTCCTCAAGATGTTGCTTGAGAGCATCCACGGATTCCTCCACCAGCCTTCTGCGCTCGATGTGCAGCATGGCATTCTCGTCCATAAGTTTCTCGATGATGACGCCGATCCTCTTCAACAAGGTAGTGGTCTGCTCCTGTTGCTCCGCACTTCCGACGATCTTCGCCCTCAGCAGGTCGCGCTCGGCCCGGAGCTTCGCATTGCTCTCATTTAGTTTCCGGATGGCACTGGTAGACTGCTCAAACGAGGCTTTCAGGTCATCCTGCAACCTCGCCCAGCTGGAGCTCTGATCCATCTACCTAAGGACGATGGCACGCATGCACCTCTAAGAGTCCTCGCCTACCCACGAGACATTTTCCCAGGCCACCGCAGCATGGGAGGACATCTCTGCTGCATTCGCGGTGCGGCGGGACATCTCTTCTGCTTCTGCGGCACGACCGGACTAGTCTGCTGCATCGACGGCGCGGCGGGACCTCTGTGCTGCTTCGGCGGTGCGGCGGGACCTCCGTGCTGCTTTGGTGGCGTGGCGGGACCTCGCTGCTGCTACGACCGCGTGGCGGGACATGTTGGATGCTTTCAAGGCGAGGCGGGACATCTCTCGTGCTTCCACTTCCAGGCTCGCCTCTACCTGGTGGCAATCTCTTGACCCAGAACTCATGTTGGCCATGGAAGATGCAAGGGAATGATGATGAATGACTTGTTTGTTTTTGTGGATGAGGAGTTGAGGAGGAATGTGCAGTCATCTTGGAGTAGTAGTATTTATAACCGAGTAGTAATACGCTCCTAAGTGGGAAATTGTTTATGTTTTGATCGGTGTGAACAAGTTTGCAATTTGGAATGTGACGGGACGCGGCCTCCCTGTTCTTCTAAAAAAAATTGTGACGAGACATGCTCAAAATTTACTGACGGTTATAAGTGCGGCACTATTCCCAGAAGGCATAACGTGGGCACGTACGCCTTCTCGGTCACGTACGTGGCGTTTGCACCATAGGGTGCACCGCAATAGGCAATGTCAGCACACGTCTTGTTCCAACAACCGTGCGCGCTCGTTATTACTATTGTGCACGCTTCTTTTAATTAGAATGTGTGTGTTCGTCTAGAGCACACACGTTGATCTATCTAACTGTTTCAGTTTGTTGTGGCTAATCACAAACAGTTCATCCATGTGAAGTGTATGCCATCAATCGCCGACACTTTGATCTGGCTGACCCGTTTCTGTTCTGTTGCCTAATCGCAAACAGCTAATCCTTCTGAAGCGCATGCCCTCAATCACACACACCTTGATTTGGCTGGCCGTTTCTTTTGTGTTGCCTAATCACAAACAGTTCATCCGAGTGAACCATATGCTCTATGTCACACACGCCTTCATCAGGCTGCCCGTTTCTTTTGTTCCGCCTCATCGCAAACAGTTCATTGGACTGAACTGTATGCCCTGGATCGCACATGCAACTAAAATCTGAACCGTGTTTGATGGCTCTGCCATCGCAAATGTTTTGCACCTTTTTTGAAGGTTCTTCTACACCACCGTTTGTGATTATTGCATCGCACATAGTTTCTTCGAAGGGTCTCTGATCGTAGTGTCGCGTTAGCAGCATCCTGAAGTAGTGGCAGTTCCACTTCCAGTGACAATTTCCTTTGCAATAGAAGCACTCAGTTTCAGGCTTGGGTCTTTGGGCTTCTTCATGGGAGTGGCAACTTGCTTGCCATTCTTCTTGAAGCTCGCTTTCTTTCCCTTTCCCTTTTTCTTGAAACTAGTGGTCTTGTTAATCATCAACACTTGATGCTCTTTCTTGATTTCTACCTTCGCCGATTTCAGCATCGCGAAGAGCTCAGAAATCATTTTAGTTATCCCTTGCATATTATAGTTCATCATGAAGTTCTAGTAACTTGGTGATAGTGACTAGAGAACTCTGTCAATCACTATCTTATCTGGAAGATTAACTCCCACTTGATTCAAGCGATTGTAGTACCCAGACTTTCTGAGCACATGCTCGAGTTATTCTCCTCCATCTTGTAGCCAAAGCACTTGTCAGAGGTCTCAGACCTCTTAACACGGGCACGAGTCTGAAATATCATTTTCAGCTTCTTGGAACATCTCATATGCTCCATGGCGTTCAAAACATTTTTGAAGTCCCAGTTCTAAGCCGTAAAGCATGGTGCACTAAACTATCAAGTAGTCATCATACCGAGATTGTGAAACGTTCATAACGTCTGCATCTGCTCCTGCAATATGTCTGTCACCTAGCAGTGCATCAATAACATAATTCTTCTATGCAGTAATGAGAATAATCCTCAGATCACGGACTCAGTCCGCATCATTACTACTATTATCTTTCAACTTAGTTTTCTCTAGGAACATATCAAAAATAAAATGGGGGAGCTATACGCGAGCTATTGATCTACAACATAGATATGCAAAAACAATCAGGACTAAGGTCATGATAAATTAAGTTCAGTTAATCATATTACTTAAGAACTCCCACTTAAATAGACATCCCTCGAGTCATCTAAATGATCACATGATCCATATCAACTAAACCATGTCTGATCATCACGTGAGATGGAGTAGTTTTCAATGGTGAACATCTCTATGTTGATCATATCTACTATATGATTCACGTTCGACCTTTCGATCTCAGTGTTCCGAGGCCATGTCTATACATGCTAGGCTCGTCAAGTTTAACCCGAGTATTCCGCACATGCAAAACTATCATGCCCCTATGTATGTGAATGTAGAGCTTATCACACCCGATCATTACGTGGTGTCTCGGTGCGAGGAACTGTTGCAATGGTGCATACTCAGAGAGAACACTTATACCTTGAAATTTAGTGAGGGATCATCTTATAATGCTACCGCCGTACTAAGCGAAATAAGATGCATAAAAGATAAACATCACATGCAATCAAAATATATGACATGATATGGACATCATCATCTTGTGCATTTGATCTCCTTCTCCAAAGCACCGTCATGATCTCCATCATCACCAGCTTGACACCTTGATCTCCATAGTAGCGTCGTTGTCGTCTCGCCAACTATTTCTTCTACAACTATCGCTACCGCATAGTGATAAAGTAAAGCAATTATATGGACATTGCATTTCATACAATAAAGCGAGAACCATAAGGCTCCTGCCAGTTGTCGATAACTTCTACAAAACATGATCATCTCATACAATAACGCATATCACATCATGTCTTGACCATATCACATCACAACATGCCCTGCAAAAACAAGTTAGACGTCCTCTACTTTGTTGTTGCAAGCTTTACGTGGCTGCTACAGGCTTCCAGTAAGATCCGTTCTTACCTACGCATCAAAGCCACAACGATTTTTCGTCAAGTGTGTTGTTTCAACCTTCAACAAGGATCGGTCGTAGTCAAATTCGATTCAACTAAGTTGGAGAAACAAACACCCGCCAGCCACCTTTATGCAAAACAAGTTGCATGTCTGTCGATGGAACCGGTCTCGTGGTCATGTAAGGTTGGTCCGGGCTGCTTCATCCAACAATACCGCCGAATCAAAATAAGACATTGGTGGTTGATGACCCAGAAGTATAGGGGATCAATTGTAGCTCTTTTCGATAAGTAAGAGTGTCGAACCCAACGAGGAGCAGAAGGAAATAACCAGTGGTTTTCAGCAAGATAATGTCTGCAAGTGCTGAAATTGTAAGTAGCGGAGTAGTTTGATAGCAAGATAATTTGTAATGGGCAAGTAATGATAGTAGTAACAAAAGTGCAGCAAGGTAGCCCAATCCTTTTGAGGAAAAGGACAGGCCAAAGCGGTCTCTTATGATAAGCAAAACATTCTTGAGGGTACACGGGAATTTCATCTAGTCACTTTCATCATGTTGGTTCGATTTGTGTTCGCTACTTTGGTAATTTGATATGTGGGTCAGCCGGTGCTTAGGTGCTGTTCTTACTTGATCAAACCTCCTACTTATGATTAACCCTCCCGCAAGCATCCGCAACTACGAGAAAAGTATTAATAATAAATTCTAACCATACCATTAAACTTTTGGGTCCAATCGGTCCCTTACGGAATAGCGCATAAACTGGGGTTTAAGCTTCTGTCACTCTCGCAACCCATCATCTAATTGCTACTCCACAATGCATTCCGTTAGTCCCAAATATGGTGAAGTGTCATGTAGTCGATGTTCACATGACACCACTAAGGGAACCACAACATAAATACTATCAAAATATCGAACACATATCAAGTTCACATGATTACTTGCAACATGATTACTCCCGTGACCTCAAGAAAAAAAGTAACTACTCACAAATGATAATCATGCTCAAGATCAGAGGAGTATTAAATTGCATATTGGATCTGAACATATAATCTACCACCAAATAAACCATATAGTAATCAACTACAAGATGTACTCAACCCTACTAGTCACCCACAAGCACCAATCTATAGTTCCGGTAACAAGATTGAACACAAGAGATGAACTATGGTTTGAGATGAGATGGTGCTGTTGAAGATGTTGATGGAGATTTCCCTCCCCAAGATGGGAGAGTTGGTGGTGATGATGATGACGATGATCCCCCCCCCCATAGGGAAGTTCCCTCGGCGGAATCGCTCCACCGGAGGGCAAAAGTGCTCCTTCCCAAGTTCCCCCTCGAGACGGCGGTGCTCCGTCCCGAAACTCCTCTCATTATTTTTTTTCTAGGTCAAAATGACCTATATACCAGAAGATGGGCACCGGAGGTGGGCCTGGGTGAGCACAACCCACCAGGGCGTGCCTGGGCTCCCTAGAATGCCCAGGTGGGTTGTGCCCACCTGGTGGGCCCCCTCTGGTAGTTATTTGCTCCAATAATTCTTAGATATTCCGTAAAAAATCCTCGTGAAGTTTCAGCTCATTTGGAGTTGTGCAGAATAGGTAGCCTGACATAGCTTTTCCAGGTCCAGATTTCCAGCTGCCGGAATTCTCCCTTTTTGTGTATACCTTGCATATTATGAGAGAAAAGGCATTATAATTACTCCAAAAAGCATTATTATGGATAAAAACATCATAAATAACAGTATGAAAACATGATGCAAAATGGACGTATCAACCCCCCCAAGCTTAGACCTCGCTTGTCCTCAAGCGAAAACCGAAATCGAAAAACATGTCCACATGCTTTGAGAGAGAGGTGTCTATAAAAAAATACGGACATAGAAGCATCATGTTCATTATTATAACAACAACAAATTTAAACATAAGACTTTTATCATAGAACTTTTATCATAGACTTCTCATGAATAAGTGACAATTCATCACACAATCGAAGTATAAAGCACAAACTCTATCAAAACAAACAAAACTATGTTCTCAGTCAACTTTGCAACTACAATTCATCGTCTTTTCAGGACGGGTCATGTATCGGAGCCTTTAGGCAAGTCCACTTACTCAACCATCATATAGTCTTCTATGATTACTAACACTCACCGCATACACATGAGCAAAACGTTTCAACCGGACACATAGAAAGATAGGGGCTTATAGTTTCGCCTCCCAAGGTATTCACCTCAAGGGTGATGTCAACAATAATAACTCATGCTATCTATATTCAACTGGACATATGTGCCTAGATCTTTCCTCACCACATGATGCTTGCCAAAGGAGAAAAATAAAAAGGAATAGAAGGAAAACTTTGACTCTTTTCATAAAAGTAAAAGATAGGCCCTTCGCAGAGGGAAGCAAAGGTTTCCATGCGCTTATTTGTTTGTATGCTCAACCCCTTAGTGCAAAAGAACGCCACATTACATTGCCCCTTGTGATAGTGACCTTTATTATGCAGTCTGTCGCTTTTATTCTTCACCATCACAAGTTCGGGCAACACTCAATTTTCTCTTACACTAATGATCTCACACATTTAGAAGCAATTTTAGTGCATTTTTGCACGGATGACAACTTACTTGAGGGATCTTGCTCAATCCCTAGGTAGGTATGGTGGACACTTCAAAATAAGATTAGGGTTTAAGGGTTTTTGGATGCACAAGTAGTATCTCTACTTAGTGCAGAATTTTTGGCTAGTAAAGATAGGGGGCAAGCACGACATGTTGAAGGATCTATGACAATATGACTTCTATGTGAATATAAACAAACATAAACCATTAATTTGTCTTCCTTGTCCAACGTCAACAATTTTGGCATATAATATTTTGATGAGGGCTCACAATCACAAAAGATTTCTAGGATAGTATATTTATATGTGAATATTCTCTTCCTTTATTAATTCTTTCATGAGTTGCATCATTGACTAATGCTATGTTTGTCAATCTCTAATAAAATTTTCTACTTATACTTTTCCTTATGTGGTGTTGTCACCTACCATAAGATTAGTATATGATCTTCTTGATTTATTTCCTTTCTTTTATTTAATTCCTTTCTCATTTTCTTTCTTATTTCTTTTCTTTTATTTGCGACATGAAAGTAAAGAACGCAAAAGCTCAAACTAAACTTTATCATATAACTTGCATACGATTAGAAGGATAAATCACTAGGCAAACTCTCAAAGAAGAAAGGATCGAACTAAACTTTTATTCTTCTAAAGCAAAAGATCGAACTAAAATAAGTAAAGGTAAAAGATAGTGGGATGATACGATACTGGGGCACCTCCCCCAAGCCTGGCGGAATCCAAAGGGAGTGCCCATACCCAATACTCAATTCACCTTTGGCGACGAAGAAGAGGGTGGTGGTGATGAAGAAGAGATCTTGTCCTCGAATTTCCATGACAGTGGTCCACCATCATAAGAGGAGGAGTGAGTCTCACGGGTCCTGCAACTAGCAGCCAAACTCATACCTTTAAACCTCGCCTCATATTCAAAGACTTGGTTTTGGATATCATAGATCTGGCTTTGGAGGAAGTTAATTTGCTTGTTGAGGGTGAACACGATGTCCTTCTTGGGCTTGCCATCCACCTTGAGATCACGTGAGAGGTCCATGCTCATGATGTGATTGGCATTGAGTCCACGCTCCACCATCCCCTTGCACCGGAAGACTTCCTGCTCCACAGCTTCAAGCCTAGCCTCCACGGTTCCGGTACCCTTGGGTCCTTGCACATGGCGGAGGTGAAGCACCCCCTCATGCATCTGGATGGGTAGAGGGTGCTGCACCACCTTCCGCAGATATGGGTGGATGACGTTCTTGAAGAACTTGTCCTTGGAGGAGCTTGAAGCAGCCACGGTGGATGGGATCTGACAGGAAATAGCAAGGAAAAGAAAACAGAGGATTTCTTCGCGATACGGTGATCAACAGCTTCGGGGAGTATATATAGATTTTTTTTATCTTGGGAAACAAGCATACAATAGAAAAAGGAGTCCGGAAGGTGTCCCAGGTGGGCACAACCCACCTTGGCGCGCTAGGCGCGCCCTGGTGTCCTGTTCCCACCAGGGTATGCTTCCTGGAAGTTTCTTATTTTCCTAATTTTCTAAATATTCCAAAACTGATAAAAAAACATTTTTGCAGATTTTTCGGATTCCGTTTACTTACCGTATAACGTACCTCCTTATTTTCACGATTCTGGAGTGTTCCGGAAGGACTCTTTTATGTGTTCTTCCGGTGTCAAAGTTTGGATAATATTACTTTCAACATTAATGGGTGTACCTGAGATATAATGTTTTATTCATTGCCCATTGACAACCTTCGGGTTAGTACCTTCGACATTAATTATTTTGATGGCTCCAGACCGATAAACCTCCTCGATGACATATGGGCCTTCCCATTTTGAGAGGAGTTTTCCTGCAAAGAATATGAAACGAGAGTTGTTAAAAAGATCATATTCTCCGACTTTAAACTCACGCTTTTGGATTATTTCGTCATGCCATCTTTTAACTTTTTCTTTGAATAATTTTGCATTTTCATAAGCTTGGGTTCTCCATTCATCTAATGAACTAATATCAAATAACCTCTTTTCACCGGATAGTTTGAAATCATAATTGAGGTCTTTGATTGCCCAATATGCTTTATGTTCTAACTCAAGAGGCAAATGACAAGCTTTTCCATAAACCATTTTGTAAGGAGACATACCCATATGAAGGAAATATGCCCTAGAGGAAATAATAAAGTTGTTATTTATATTTCCTTATATCATGATAAATGTTTATTATTCGTGCGAGAATTGTATTAACCGGAAACTTAGTACATGTGTGAATACATAGACAGAGTGTCCCTAGTATGCCTCTACTTAACTAGCTCGTTAATCAAAGATGGTTAAGTTCCCTAATCATAGACATGTGTTGTCATTTGATGAAAGGGATCACATCATTAGAGAATGATGTGATGGACAAGATGACGATGACATGTACCCTGGGTAGGGGTAATAGACCTGACTTAGACACCCTTCCCAAGGATACTACCCTAAAGTCAAGGACATTCAAAGAAAAACACCATCCACCGACTGAAATCACCTCAGAGTGCATGCCACTCGACCAACAGTTCACTCGGATAACCCAATTCCATTCGACCGAGATATAATCATTCGACCGTACCAGAAATCACTCGGAATACATAAGGTATAAGGTCACTCAGGACAGCAACAGTCGGGCGTTCACCCTGTAGACTTAATGATCATTTATATGTCTTTAATATAGGCGTTACCAGTAACGCCTCACCTTAATGTACATTGAACCCCTTGTAACATGGGCTCGCTGGGGTCCTAGCGCACTCTATATAAGCCACCCCCTCCACTGGGACAACGGTTCGCACCCCCTGTAACTTCACGCATAATCCAATTGACCGAGCCACCGGACACCGAGATGTAGGGCTGTTACTTCCTCCGAGAAGGGCCTGGACTCGTAAATCTTGCGTGCACAACCTCACCGTAGCTAGGATCTTACCTCTTCCTACCTACCCCCCATTCTACTGTCAGACTTAGAACCACGACAGTTGGCGCCCACCATGGGGCAGGTGTCTTAGCGACTTCCGGTGAGGTTGTGATTTTCTTGATCTTCATCATCATGGTTTCTGGCGGTGGATTGGCTAAGGGCCGCGAGATCCGTCTTGGCGCACTAGTCTTCGTCACCGACGACTCCGCCTAGCTCCAGGAGGCCCCCCTCGACGTTGAGGCGCTCCCCGTCTGCGGGACGACACACTTTCCCGCATGTGTCCGCGGCGTCCTTCTGCGGCAGCCGTCGACTCAGTATCGATCGGCTCCCGCGGCATCTTTGCTCCCCGCTATTCGTCATCGCAAGCGATCTAGTCGATCGCGGCTTCAGCGGTGGGTGAAGCATGCGGTGGCTTGTCAGACGGCCACCCCCCAAGTCGCGGCGATCGAGCCCGACGAATCTCTCTACGGGCTATTCGACCTGTCGAGTGGCTCTGTCGAGACCCTATCCGAGTGCGATAGCAGCGACCCAGCGGCGGAAGTTCTGATGGTCGACACGCCGTGCTGCCCGCCTGGTTTCTGTCGCGTCGACGATGGCTATGGCAGCGGTGATCCGTCACGTATTCACGAGGAATACCACCCCGGAGCCCTCTCTTCGCAACAGAGGGAGGAACTGCACCGCCGCAACATGGAGGCGCTCCACACTCCCATCATCGGGGAGACCTCTGAGGTTCGGGCCTTGGAGGATGCGCTACTGGCTACTTTGGCTGAGTGCACTTGACTGTAGAACCTTCAACATGCACTCGACGAATGCACTCGACGGCAGATCCCTGAGTCCATTCGAAGGCAACGACAACTGTTCCTGCTTCAGAATCTTACAGCTGCCGCCCGCATAGCAGAATCAATTCAGCCGTCCCAATCGGTGGCTGGCAGAAGCCTGATGGAGATCCGAGCACTGCTCCGGGCGGCAAGTGAGCCTAACATAGCAGTTTCTCAGTCCCGCAAAAGGATCCACAACAGATCTGTGGTGGCGGATACAGTCCAGTCGGCCCACAGCCCGAGATCGCCTCTGTGGCGTGAGGGACGTGGGCATCGCCAGGAGCAGTATCTGGGTCGGAATCATGAGCAATATGATCACCGACTCAGCCGTGATGACCGTCGTCGAGTGCCAACGCCCCCTCCGAGGGGCTGATCATTCGTGCCCCGGCGGTATGATGAAGGCGTCCGTACAACAATGAGCGGAGGGTCCCAGTCGACCCAAGAGGGCCAGGATTTGATGCGAGGACGATCCTCGTTCAAGGTCTGGTCGACAGGAACATAGCACACAGAGAAGGACACCACAGAGATCGTCCGACTGGCAGCAGAGTTCATGTCTCCGGACCTGAGTGTTTCAGCAGAGCTATCAGAGCTACTGAGATTCCGCCGAATATCAGGTTGGCAACGGGAGTGAGTAAGTTCACTGGTGAGTCGAAGCCTGACACTTGTCTGGAAGATTACGGAGTGGCCATTCAGATCGGTGGTGGTAATGATGCGGTAGCCATGAAGAATCTTCCCCTCATTTTAAAGGGTTCGACTAGAGCATGGCTGAATCAGTTGACTCCAGGCAGTATATTCAGTTGGGAAGAGTTGGCCTGAGTGTTTGTCAGGACATTCGAAGGCACATGCAAACAACCTGCAGGGTTGGCAGAATTGCAGCATTGTGTACAAAAACCGAATGAAACTTTGAGGGATTTCATCCAGAGGTGGACCACTTTGCATCACACAGTGGAGAATGTGTCTCAGCATCAAGTAGTTTGTGCCTTCAAGGAAGGCGTCCGGTATCGAGAGCTTAACCTGAAATACGGTCGGACAGGAGACATGACCCTGACCCAAATGATGGAAATAGCCACTCGGTACGCAAACGGCAAAGAAGAAGACCCACTCCGCAGTGGCAAGGGAAAACCAGTCGGCCAAGACACCGGAGGAAAATCCAATCGGAAGCAGAAGCGCAAAGCCGAACCCGCGGGTCCTGGAGAGGTTGCAGTTGCGACCCAAGGAAAATTCAAGGGAAAGCTTAAGGGGCCCTGGATCCCCAAGAAAGTAAAATATCAAGCAGGAAATGATGTGTTGGATTTGCCATGTCACATTCACACCAAGAAAGATGAAGAGGGTAATCTGATTTACCCCAAGTATAGCACTCAACAGTGTCGACTCCTTATCCAGCAGTTCCGAGGGAAACAACCAAGTGACAAAGAGAAGGAATCTGATAATGATGAGGATAAGGAAGAGGATGATGGTTACCCCAATGTCAAGGCCACTTTAGTGATTTTTACTGACGTTGAGAGGAAAAGTCGACTAAAGGTGATCAACAGAGAAGTAAGCATGGTTGCTCCGGCAACGACAACATATGTGAAGTGGTCAAAGACTCCTATCACATTCGACCAGTCAGATCATCCCGCGCATGTTGCAACCCCAGAGCGGCCAGAGTTGGTGGTCGACCAAGTCGTGGGGGGCACTCGACTAACCAAAGTTCTGATGGATGGCGGCAGTGGTTTGAACATTTTATATGCTGAGACTCTCAGAGAGATGGGTGTTCCGATGTCCAAGCTCAGTGAAAGCAATATGTGATTCCATGGTGTCATCCCAGGGAAGAAAGCTGATTCACTCGGCCAGATCACTCTTGACGTGGTTTTCGGTGATTCGAAGACTTACCGCAAAGAAAAGTTGACATTTGAAGTTGTGGATTTTCACAGTGCTTATCATGCCATTTTGGGAAGACCTGCATATGCCCGTTTCATGGCTCGACCGTGTTACGTGTACCTCAAGCTGAAGATGCCTGGTCCCAAGGGTGTGATCACAATCACTGGTAATCGGTAGAGAGCGGAAGAGTGCCTCCATAAGGGCTCAAAGATCGCCGATGAACAAATGGCAGCAGTAGAAATGGAAGAATACAAGAAGACTGCAGATCCGAGTGATTTGTTGAGAGCTAAGAAGCCTGCTTCAGACTCTGCATTTCAGTCGTCTGGTGAAACAAAATCAGTTCATATTCACCCAACCGATCCCAATGCTGCTCCGACTCATATCTCAACAACACTCGACAACAAATAGGAAGAAGCTCTCATCCAGTTCCTCCGTGAGAACTGGGACATCTTTGCATGGAAACCTTCTGACATGCCAGGTGTACCCAGGGGACTGGCTGAGCATCGTTTGCGAGTCGACCCAAAGGCAAAACCTGTCAAAGAGCATCTCCGACGGTCCGCCATGGAGAAAAGGAAGGCAATTGGCGAGGAAGTGGCTCAGCTTCTGGCAGCTGAGTTCATCCGAGAGATCTACCACTCCGAGTGGCTCACCAATGTTGTCATGGTTCCCAAGAAGGATGATTCACTCCGTATGTGTATTGACTTCAAGCTTATCAATCGGGGCTGCCCGAAAGATCACTTCCCTCTTTCCCGCATCGATCAGATTGTCGACTCGACTGCGGGATGTCAGAGGCTGTCCTTTCTGGATGCATATTCCGGGTACCATCAGATCCGACTGTATGGACCCGATGAAATAAAAACAGCTTTCATCACCCCATTCGGGTGCTTTCGCTATGTTACTATGCCCTTTGATCTCAAGAGTGCTGGTGCCTCATTCATTCACATGATACAGAAATGCCTGCTCACCCAAATCAGTCGAAATGTGATACGTCTCCGTCGTATCTACTTTTCCAAACACTTTTGCCCTTGTTTTGGACTTTAACTTGCATGATTTGAATGGAACTAACCCGGACTGACGCTGTTTTCAGCAGACTTTCCATGGTGTTATTTATGTGCAGAAACAAAAATTCTCGGAATGACCCGAAACTCCACGAAACATCCTTTTGGAAAATATTAAAAATACTGGAAGAAAAATCCACGTCAGGGGGCCCACACCCTGTCCACGAGGGTGGGTGGCGCTCCCCCTGCCTCGTGGGCCCCCTGACGCTCCACCGACCTCAACTCCAACTCCATATATTCACTTTCAGGGAGAAAAAAATCAGAGAGAAGGATTCATCGCGTTTTACGATACGGAGCCGCCGCCAAGCCCTAAAACCTCTCGGGAGGGCCAATCTGGAGTCCGTTCGGGGCTCCGGAGAGGGGGATTCGTCGCCGTCATCATCATCAACCATCCTCCATCACCAATTTCATGATGCTCACCGCCGTGCGTGAGTAATTCCATTGTAGGCTTGCTGGACGGTGATGGGTTGGATGAGATCTATCATGTAATCGGGTTAGTTTTGTTAGGGTTTGATCCCTAGTATCCACTATGTTCTGAGATTGATGTTGCTATGACTTTGCTATGCTTAATGCTTGTCACTAGGGCCCGAGTGCCATTATTTCAGATCTGAACCAATTATGTTTTCATGAATATATGTGAGTTCTTGATCCTATCTTGCAAGTCTATAGTCACCTACTATGTGTTATGATCCGGCAACCCCGAAGTGACAATAATCGGGACCACTCTCGGTGATGACCGTAGTTTGAGGAGTTCATATATTCACTATGTGTTAATGCTTTGGTCCGGTACTCTATTAAAAGGAGGCCTTAATATCCCTTAGTTTCCGCTAGGACCCCGCTGCCACGGGAGGGTAGGACAAAAGATGTCATGCAAGTTCTTTTCCATAAGCACGTATGACTATATTCGGAATACATGCCTACATTACATTGATGAATTGGAGCTAGTTACATGTCACCCTATGTTATGATCATTACATGATGAACCACATCCGACATAATTCTCCATCACCGATCCAATGCCTACGAGCTTTTCACATATTGTTCTTCGCGTATTTACTTTTCCGTTGCTATTGTTACAATCACTACAAAGCCCAAAAAATATTACTTTTGCTATCTTTATCGTTACTTCCATATTACTTTGCTACTAAATACTTTGCTGCAGATACTAAGTTACCCAGGTGTGGTTGAATTGACAACTCAACTGCTAATACTTGAGAATATTCTTTGGCTCCCTTGTGTCGAATCAATAAATTTGGGTTGAATACTCTACCCTCGAAAACTATTGTGATCCCCTATACTTGTGGGTTATCAAGACTATTTTCTGGCGCCGTTGCCGGGGAGCATACACTACAAAAAAAGACACATCCGTGACATTTTGGGCCGAACGAAATTTTTTTCTGTCATACATATGACACTTCTATGACGATAATTGTGACAAAACCCGGTATCATCATAGATGTGGTGGGCTCCTACTTCTATGACAAAAAATCATGACAGAAAATGGGCTTTTCGTCCTGGGCGGGCCGGAGACGCAGCCGCATGACATTCTTTGGGCCGTCCATGACGGAAAAAATCGTGGTAGAAGCGAGGGGGAGGAAAATTTCGGGGAGTTCCCGGTTATGGTGGGAGGTCGGGGGCCGAGCAATGCGCGTTTCTCTCGTTCACGTACGCGCGTGTGTGCGATGTGTTGGCTCTAACTGAACCTGAGCGAGGCGTTGGGCTCTAACTGAACCCGAGCGATTGCAGTGCAGGCTACGCGTTACTGAACCCGAGCGATTGATCGATGGCTGTTAACTGAACCCGATCAAGCGATTCCTTGGCTAATGCTACTAACTGAAGCCGGTCGATGGGATGAACAGTGGCGTTGGGGGGGTGGATGAACAGTGAGCGGTGGCATTGCCTCTGGATGAACAGGACCCCGTGGTGTGGTGGAGGGCTGGATGAAGAGTAGACGGTGGAGGGGTGCCCGTGGAGGGGTGGATGAACAGGACCCCGTGGTGTGGAGGGCTGGATGAACAGTGAGCGATGGCGTTGCCTCTGGATGAACAGGACCCCGTGGTGTGGTGGAGGGCTGGATGAACAGTAGACGGTGGAGGGGTGGATGAACAGGACCCCATGGTGTGGAGGGCAGGATGAACAGTAGATGGTGGAGGGGTGCCAGTGGAGGGGTGGTTGAACAGGACCCCGTGGTGTGGAGAGCTGGATGAACAGTAGACGGTGGAGGGGTGGTTGAACAGTAGCTGGTGGAGTAGCGCGCGGTGGAGGCTGGATGAACAGGAGCCCGTGGAGGCTGAAGGAGGTCGACGGTGGATGAACAGTAGCTCGTGGAGGCTGGAGGGGGTCGATGGTGGAGATGAACAGTATCCCGTGGCGTCCCGTTTTGCGGTACGCCACACCCCTCCCGATGAACAGGACCCCCGTTTCGACCATGGCGCTCCAACACATGTCCGTTTCCTCCGTTTTGCGGTACGCCACACCCCTCCCGATCAACATGACCCCCGTTTCGACCGTAGGAGGTCTGTTTCATCCGTTTTGCAGTACGCCACACCCCTCCCAATCAACAGGACCCCCGTTTCGACCGTAGGAGGTCCGTTTCATCCGTTTTGCGGTACGCCACACCCCTCCCGATCAACAGGACCCCCATTTCGATCGTAGGAGGTCCGTTTCCTCCGTTCTGCGGTACGCCAGGCCTCGTTTCCATCGCCTCCTCCGTCCAAGCCATCCCGATGAACACGACCACGCATTCCGTTGCCTCCCCATGAACACGACGACGACGCTGTTTCTCCGTTCCGACCCAGCCATGTCAACGAGCCCTTGCCGTATGTATGCGCGAGTAGGCGTTCGAGACCCCGCCCGTATGTACACATACGTGGCCGTATTTTCTTTCTTGCACCCTGGCCACTGTACGTACGTGTACATGCTACGTGCGCGCCTCTACTACGACACGTGCGCGCCTCTACATCGACCAGTATGTACGTACACGTTCGCGACCAGAATGACAATGCTACGTACGCTTCGACCAGGTGGGTCCCGACTGTCAGGCACTTCCTTGCCTGTGAAGATGTAGCTGGTGGGTCCCAACAGTCAAGGGGGCGAAATACGGTGGCCCATCCGGCGGGTCCCCGCTGTCAGGTGGAGGAATAATTATTTTGCACATAATAAGGAGGCACTTCCTTGCTGCGGCCGTGGACCCAGCTGTCAGCCTCTCCACGTATAGTCCACGTCCGATGGAAGTCGTTCCTTGAGCATGTTGACCACGCCGCACCGAGAGCACCAGGGCGGTGGACGACGATGAGGCCTAGGAAGGGCACGACATGGAGCCGGTGAAGACGCGGCAGTGGATGCCCACGCGGAGAGGAGTATGAGGGTTCACTCGTTCGACTGCGGTGTGAGGCTGCCGTCGCCGCAGGGCCTGACCAGCGGTGGGAATAGTAGGGGGCGGTGAGGCCTCCGCGGCAGCACAGCCGGCCACGAGAGGCAGGAGCATGCGGCAGGACCGGCGTTGCTTTGGGCGGCTGGAGCAAGAATACCAGAGGTTGAAGAAGCACTACGGCCGTTGGATGGACATCGTACGGTCAGTGGAGCTAGAATCGTTCATATTGACTAAAGTTGACAAAGGCCCCCGTCCCTGTCAACTTAGTAGGCCCACAAGTCAGCCTCCCACCATGGTGGGTCCCGGCTAGCAGGGGAAGTATTCATTTTCTTGTGCGTAATAAGGAGGAACTTCCGGTGGGTCCGAGCTGACAGCGGGGGGAACTTTTTTTTTCACGAAATACGCTGGCCCGTCCGGTGGGTCCGAGCAGTCAGGGGGGAAACGTTTTTTTCACGAAATAAGGTGGCCCATCCGGTGGGTCCCTGCTATAAGGTGGAGGAATAATTATTTTGCGCGTAATAAGGAGGCACTTCCTTGCGGCCGCACACCAGTATCGGCCTCTCCGCGTCTGATACTCTTCCGATGAAAGTCGGTCGTTGACCACGTTGACCATGCCGCGCCGAGAGCACCAGGGCGGTGGTCTGGACGACAGCGAGGCCTAGGAAGGGGACGACGCGGAGCCGGGGAAGATGCAGCAGTGGAAGCCTGCGCGGATAGGAGTACGAGGGTTCACTGGTTCGGCTGCGGTGTGAGGCTGCCGTCGCCGCAGAATAACAGGGGGTGTGGGTGAGTAGAGGGATGGCCTGGCCAGCGGTGGGAGTAGTAGGGGGCGGTGAGGCCTCCGCGCGCCGCAGCCGCCACGGGAGGCGAGGAGCGAGAGCACGACCGGCGCTGGTTTGGGCGGCCGGAGCAAGAAGACCAGAGGTTGAAGAAGCACTACGGCCGTTGGATGGACATCGTACGGTCACTGGAGCTAGAATCGTGCATATTGACTAAGTTGACAAAGCCCTCCGTCCCCATCCACTTAGTAGGCCCACAAGTCAGCCTGCCACTATACTGGGTCCCAGCTAATAGGGGGAGTATTCTTTTTTTTTGTGCGTAATAAGGAGGCACTTCCTTGCGTGCGAAGATATAGCTGGTGGGTCCGAGCTGTCAGTGGTGGTAACGTTTTTTCGTGAAATACAGAGGCCCTTTCGGTGGGTCCCAGATGTCAGGTGGAGTAATCATTATTTTGCGCGTAATAAGGAGGCATTTCCTTGCGTGCGGCCGTGGACCCAGTTGTCGACCTCTCCACCTAAAGTCCACTTCAGATGCATGTCGGTCGTTGACCATGTTGACCAGGCCACGCCGAGAGCACCAGGGCGGTGGATGATGGCGAGGCCTAGGAAGGGAACGACACGGAGGCAGAGAAGACTTGGAAGTTGTTTCCCACGCGGAGGGGAGTACGACTGTACGAGGGTTTACTGGTTCGTCTTCCGTCGCCGGAGAATAACAACAGGTGTGGGTGAGTAGAGGGATGGCTAGGCCAGCGATGGGAGTATAGCGAGGCGGTGAGGCCTGCGCGGCAGCAGTGCCGGCCGCGGAGAGGAGGGAGCAGGCAGTCCCGCCGGCGCCTGTTTGAGCGGCTGGAGCAGGAAGAGCAGAGATTGAAGAAGCACGACGGCCGTTGGATGGCCATCCAACAGTCACTGCTTGTGCGTCAATCTTTTTTTAGGAAAGCCTCAAATCTGTGGGAAACAACATACAACCCATCTGCCATTATTTCTAATAATTTACAGCCCATTTGCTAATTATTAAGGTTTTTTTTGGAACCCATATTCTTTTTGTTAGCATTACAGCCCATATTGTGGCCACGGTTAAAAAATTATACGAAATTTTGCATATTTCGGTGCGGTCCGAACTGCTTTAATCCCGAAATTTTGACTCACATTCAAACTGATTTTATAAATAAATGTATATCAATATAAAATCCAACAAATTCTCCATGCATAAAAATTAATGTAATTTCAAATCTCGAAATGAAAAAAATATATTTGAAACCTATTGCCGATTTGATGTGTTTTAAAAATGTACATCCCATTTCTCATTACTGATGGGCCATTTTCTCGGCCAGCCGAATGAAAGCTCTCCTCTTCGTCTTGAAAGATTTGCATCCCAACAGGCCTGACAAAGCGACTTACTTGGCAAATCACAAAAAAACTGGGATGTGGCCATGGACCCAGCTGTCAGCCTCTCCGCGTACAGTACTCTTCCGGTGGAATGTCGTTGACCACGTTGACCACGCCGCGCCGAGAGCACCAAGGCGGTGGACGACGACGAGGCCTAGGAAGGGGACGACACAGAGCCGGGGAAGACGCGCGAAGGATGCCCACGCGAGAGGAGTACGAGGGTTCACCGGTTCGGCTGCGGTGTGAGGCTGCGTCGCCGCAGAATAACAGGGGAGTTGGTGAGTGGAGGGATGGCCTGGCCAGTTGTGGGAGTAGTATGGGGACGGTGAGGCCTCCAGCGGCAGCACAGACCCGCCACCACGGAGGCAGGAGCATGCGGCACGACCGGCGCTGCTTTGGGCGGCTGGGGCAGGAAGACCAGAGGTTGAAGAAGCACTACGGCCGTTGGATGGACATCGTTGACCACGCCGCGCCAAGAGCACCAGGGCGGTGGACGACGACGAGGCCTACGAAGGGAATGACACAGAGTCGGGGAAGACACGGTAGTGGTTGCCCACGCGGTGGAGAGTGCGAGGGTTGACTGGTTCGGCTGCCGTCTCCGGAAAATAACAGGAGGTGTGGGTGAGTAGAGGGATAGACAGGCCAGGGATGCGAGTATGATGGGGCTGTGAGGCCTTCCCGGCAGCACTACCGGCCACGGGAGGCGGGAGCAGGCGGTTCCGACTGCGCTGGTTTGGGCGGCTGGGGCAGGAGGATCAGACACTGAAGAAGCATGATTGCCGTTAGATTGACATCTAACGGTCTGACGCTGGTAGAGTCGATTGTTGACTAAGTTTATTTTTTGAGAAACCTTGTGTACGCATGAACTTAGTAGGCCCACAAGTCAGCCTCCAAATCTGTGGCAGACAACATAAAGCCCATTTGCTATTTTTTATAATTTGCAGCCCATTTGCTAATTCTTAAGTAATTTATTACAGCCCATTTTCTGCCTAGGACCACGGTCAAAAAGTCCAACCTTATTTTGCATATTTCGGTGGAGTCCGAACTGTTGTAATCCCGAAATGATAAACATTTTTTTAAGAACTTATTGATTTTCCAAAAAAATCATTTTTTTATAAGAAATAAGACGTGGGACAAATTTAGTTGGTTTAAGGGAAAACCTGTGGTAAAAAAATTAGCGCTGGGTGGGAAAAAACAACAAAAATAAGGATGTAAATATGAAAAGGGAATTTTATGTGTTTTCAATATAATGATACGTGTATATGAACTAGTAAAACTATAGGTAGAGCTTAGAAAAACGGATGTAGGACATGCGTTTCAAGAGGAAAATAGAACTGGGCTGTGTGTTTGATTCAGTAAAAAAACTGCATGCGGATGTTGTAAGACAAAATATAACTAACGCTGGCGGGCCTGAGGCTAGTAGATACCTGCTGGATCTTTGTGCCCCTTGTCGTCATGGGCTAGGCCTGTTAAAAACAAAATAACCCTGGCAATCTACAGCCTAGTTGAAACTTGCTCGGCCTGAAAAAACAATATACATGCTCAATAAACGAGAGAATTCTGCAAGTACAGACTGATAACTGGGATGCAGCACGAATATTTTTTTTATCGTGATAATAAGTGCATGCACTTGTTTCGAAAAAATGGAGAACTGGGAATTCGAACGGCGGGTGCTTATGCTACCCATCAAATAAAAATCAGGTGCCTGAAAATTCATTTCGAAAAAAATGATTCAGCTTTATATCCACGTCGACCCTCGGCATGATGGTTGGAAGCAAATGCAAGTTCATACCAAAAGATCGTTAACAACAATACCAACTTGCGGACGACAAGGTAGTACAACTAATAATACCAAACTAACTTATAATATTTTTACTCCTGGCCCTAGTGTTCGTCTGGTAGAAAATCTTGCAGAGGACCAGTTCCGCTCCTTCTCTTGCTCCAGTCCCCGAGGTGGTACTGGTGCATCACCCGATTGGTCCTCTCGCTGGTCGAAGTTCTTGTTGGTGTGCAGCACCGTAACCTTTTTGCTGCCCGTCGCCAGCCGTTGACCATCACCGCAAGCTATTGTCGGTCTTGTGCCACATCGCGTGCATGTCGCACTCATTGTATCTTCTGACGCGCCCACGCCGCCTTTTGAACGCCTGAATTGCTACCGAAGAAATGCTTCCGCCACTCGAGGTGATACCTGCAGATTGTGGAATACAGGTTTTAGTGTACCTAGTTGGCATTTTCATAACATCTTTGGCATGTTGTAGTCACTTGTTTCACTTTTTATTAACTGTCAAATTGTAATTGCTTCACCAGGTCTGCGTGTAAAAAGGAAAATAGAGCTATAAGCAAAGGAATATGTTTGTGCAAGTGAGACGGCCGATCGGTGTCTTACCCGGAAGTTTCTCGGGTTGGGTGTAACATATGCCGTGCTCATTGTCGATGGTTGGTATGAACAAATCGATGAGAGACTGAAATATCGCTATCGTCAAGACTCACTTTGGCCTCAAGGTGCTCGATCACCTCTGATCCGTGGATCGAACTTGACGCCATCCGCAGACGGCCAATCCTTCTTCGACTTGCATCGGTAATTCCAGTTATATGGTACTCAATGTATGATCAATCGACTGTTTTAAGTGAATGATGAAAGATTTCAACAGATAAGTGGTACTCCAAATCTGAAGTCCGAATACCCGAACACGCCGCCGATTCTTGTGTCACCTCACGCCAGCAGCGTGTTGTCACGCCAATTCAATGTGTGGACATGATGAATAATTTGACCGATGTATACTAGTACTGCTATCGTACTACTTACTAGTCGATTTAGTATCACAATTTATACATAGGTTTAACTAACAAGTACGCACTTGAAGCCTAATCGATATATATATATGGCTTCGCACAACATCTCCATCATCATTATCGGTACATCCTATGCAGGTGAGTTAGGATGCACTTGATCCCGTGAAGGTATCTATCCTTCAAACCGGAGGAGTGCTTCAAACTAACAACAGACATAATATCCAACAAAAGAGGGTCGTACTACAACAGCAGAATACATGGCTCAATCTAGATATCAGCACGAATCAAGTTGTGCATATTTGCTGTTGGCATGAACCACATCGCCGCATGTCGGGTTTGCAAAAGCCATCCATCGCATGGAAGCTTGATGCCTTTCACACATCAAGATTATCGGCAACAAGCTGTGTCGATTTAATCTCGGGATATGGTGATTCATGAAACCCATGGTATGATGTGTAAACACAGCCCCCCTCGCGAATGGAAGTTGCATAGCACAGTAATCATCGCCGGTGATATGATCGATGATTGGTTGGATGATCGGATAATTTAGCCCGAGGAACAAGGAGTGGTTGCCGAGGCTGTAAGCCCGCCTCCAGTTGAATACGCCTGGCCCAACGGAGCTGGGATCTTTCTCGAACACGAAGCAGCCATAGCCATCAATGTCATGAACGCCCCACGGATTGTACTGTATGTGGTTTGATGTAATGGTTTGGTCAATTTGGTACGTGCGAATGAGCATCAAATGACCGCCGTCAGCTGAACGAGCGATAAACCACCACCCATCGGCTGGTATGATTCCAGGTCCCGAATCATGAAGGCCAACGATTTGCGTCTGCTGCAACAATTCAAATTGGAGACCAAAAGGACAAAAATAAACAATCATGTTCAGAGTATGTGTGGAATTAAGATTATTATAACAGTGACACATATCATAGACAGAGAATTGCAATGCCATGGTCATAATCATACCCCAAGTTAAAAAAATAAGCCAATGGCTTTCATATTCTAGCAATATGTCATGGTTCAAACATCATGTAACAATGAGAGGAAAACAGCTATGACAACGCCTACTCATATTCTACCATTGTACTTACTACTACTGTTCTGATATCAACTCTAAGCAATAACATGCGTTGTTATAAAAATCTTGTAAATGAGATGTTATGCTCATAATATGTATTCTAACAATCATTAGATGCCAATTGTTCTCATATCAACTCTAACAATAACATGTGTGGTCATAAAAATCTAGGAAATGAGAGGAACATATAGCAATGATGTGGTTATAGACATGCTAACCATTCTAAATTTGTGACAAATGAACAGGCAGTCGTATTCATAAGGTAAAGATGAGATGAGATAGAACAATTACACGATGATAGATTCCACCAGTATAGGTAGCCAATATGTGCATCGACCGCGTAAACGATGCCATCTTGCACTATAGCATCAGACAGAAATGTTTCCTCAACAGGATTGATGATGAGCCATAATCATGTATGGTGACCGGATTCGAGATAGACTAATCCCTTGTTGAACAAGGCAATGAGCTTGTAATCCATGTAGTCTTCTGATGGTGTGGGCACTTCGCAGATTACAACTTTCTGCAAACGGAGGTCGATCCAAAAGCTTGACGCGTCTCATGCATAGTAGGCAGGAGTGTCCGGCGGTCCGCGAGGCTCGATGGCGGCGGTATCCAAAGATGGAAGGGTGATCTCTCGCTGGGTGTAGATATCCACGAGACACCATGGACTACCAGATTGGTGGATGAGGACGACCCAGTTGGCCTTCATGCCCACCCAGTATTGGCCGCGCATGAAGGGCAGGTGGACGGGTAGTGGTAGCATGTCGAGGGGCACCACAGCAACCTCCGTAGGATCGTCAAATCGGTGTCTGGGCCACCTGCGAGGATCGGGCATCGCAATCGTGGTGTCTTGAAAAGAGCCGGCCGTTGCGATTTAGTAGATGATACAAATACACGGAGCATGCGGCCGACGGACGGTGCCGAGTAGGTCCATACGACTACAGATCTGCTCCAAGAGAACATCGGGAGGGAATTCCATCCGCGCTCTGCGTGTCGGTCGGTTCTGCCATTGGGGTTTTGGTGCTCGCGAGCTAGCGGGAAGTGGATTCGGACGGCGAAGCGAAGAAGCTTCTCCTCGTGTGGCCGAGCGAAGGAGCGGGGATATGGTACGCGAGCTACCAAGGAAGATGGCGCGGGCGCGCGCAAAGGAGCGGGGTAAATGGTGTGCGGCCGACGATGGGGAAGAGAGGAGGAAGAAGAGTGGAAGACGGGGAAGAAAGTGCATTCAATCTCAATTCTACTAGTACTACTACCAGGATATACCGTCCTTCGGAGTGTAAATAGTTACACCGATGACATGTGGGTCTACCACAACAGGGCCCATATGTCAGTTAATGGAGGACAGAGGTGCGTAGGCGTATTTGCGAAGCGTGCTTCTTCGGCAAACATGATGGCAGATCTTGGGTAAGGCTGATTTAGTAACACCAACACGCTGGTTCAGCTTATTAATTACGTGTCCCATCTGCTGCAGCGTGTATTGTCACTTCACTGCGAAGACTAGTTGAATAGTTCTCTCTGACCGAGATGAGGAATAAATGGATCGCGAGGACTTCCTTTCTACAGTATCCCTATGCCTCTACGCTCACTTCACTCATTTTGCTCCGTACCTAGTCACTTGTTGAAATCTGTAGAAAGTCAAATACTCTGTATTTGAGAACAGAGGGATGCTTTTACTCCGTACTACTCCCTCCTTCCAAAATAGATGACTCAACTTTGTACTATATTTGGGAACAGAGGGAGTATCACCATATGGATGGAACAGAGGAAGCCTGAAATATGAACATGTCAATGGGAGGGAGTAAGCCCCATGCATGCATGCATGCATGCAACATGCAACACTCACAGGTACACATGGACGCACGGAACACTCACGCACCCATGCGGCACACAGCACACGATGCAACACACACGCTCATGCTCAAGTGCTCAACCTACTCCCTACGTCCGTTAAAGACTGTACATTTAGAGATTTACACATTGACCAGGGCATAATTAACGCCCAAAAGTAGTAGACTTATGTGTGCATGCGACCATTGAGATAAGAAGATTAAATGAAGGCCGTTGCATGCTATAATTAAGGATAGACATGTAGCCTATACCTACAACACAAGTTGGTGCATTAGTCAATCAATATCGATTTACTAGATTAAAGGCTAAATTCATTGGAAGTGTAGATGTACATCATGTAGTACACTCTTTGTTGGAAGATCGAGGGAGGACACGTGCATGCACTCACATACACAGCCAGGGCGGTTCGCGCGCAAGGGTTGGACTTGTGTCGCGCCTGTGTAAAGTTTTGTTTAACTGATTTCTTTGCTCTGCCAACTGACAGGTGGGACCCAGAAACTAGGTGACAATTTAACCAGTCAACAAAGTGCCACGTCGGCTATGTGACTGGTCAGTAGGGTGCAATACGGTGCTCTACGATGAGCTAGTGATCGCATAATCGCCGCAAAACTATATATAGGGACCGTAAAGAGCGTACTGTTACATACGTTGACCGCCAGTGTATTTTTCTCGTTTCAAATTAAGCCATATTAATCAGAAAGGACGCAGTATGGACTACTACTACTAGTACTAGTACTGCTTTGATGTGTCCCGTCAACTTGCCGAATGAGGAGAAGCTTGCTTACTACGCCTCTCCCTCGCCCACGCACGCGGTGGTTTGCAGTACGAGGAGAGGGTTTTGACTACAGCGCCCTCTCCCTCTCCCTCGCCCTCGCGGTGGACGTGCAGCAGTTCAATCGGTGTCAGATTGTCAGAAGCATATTTTGTTGTAGTATCATCATTGTTGGACCTTCCGAAGAGGCGAAGAGCCAAGTGCAAGGTTCACACGAGTACGAACTGTTGAACCTCCCGAAGAGGCAAAGAGCCAAGCTCAAGGTTTTATAGGAGTTGTCGTCCTAGTAGGAGTGTACTAGTACAACTATAGCGAACGATGCTACTGTATGATGCCGCCACGTCACGTATATCCAAAGTTGTGCCACCTTTTTTTTCTCAAAGAGCGTGTTGGAGCCCATGCAACAACCACACAAGTTGCACGTAGACATAACACATTTACTAGTAATAAATTCTAAAGGACAAATGCAAGTATGCCACACAAGTTCATCTCCAACTCATGTGATAAATTTGTGCACGACTAGTATACATATATTCACAGCGCTACCGTTCACAATTACCGCACTCCACTTACACGTTATAGATGGGCTACATGTCCTCCTCCAGGTTCCAGTCCCAGGCGTTCTTCATGGATGGAACGATCCATAGCGGTGGGCAACGGAAATCATTGTCGCAGCTTTCTAGTCCGGTTCCACACGATGGAGACTCATCCAAGCTGAAGCGGCATAAATCAGGGATAGCGTGTCCTAGCATGTCGTTCATCCGGCGGTGCGCACTGAAGACACAACCATGCTTCATGAACGGCATGCCTTCCGTGTCGTGCACGGAAGGTGGCATCCGCTTCAGAATGTGGTAGCTGTCCCCGATGAAAAGCGAGTACTCTCCAAGAGTGTTCCTCGGCACCCACGTAGCATCACGGGTCTCGAACTCGGCGTTGTTCATCTGGTACACGCGACATCCCAGATCTTGACACATGGTGACGTACATAGTCAAGGTCCATGCATAATAATGTTGTGCTCAAATGTGGCGGTCAGTAATACTGTGCAGCAAATAGTACTACTCCGGTATAGAGGAAGTAAAATAACCGGCTTATTATATATAGCCACTCTTGCCTACATGGATGAGATAGTAAGACATGGAAAAACAAAAATGGTGGCAGCTAGTGGGTTCAAGTCTTCAAGGGCCTAGCTAGCTATACGCGTCCTCCAAGGTAAAAAGTACTCCTACTAGTACTACAAAGTATACTACTAGTACAACAATGAAAGAGAAGGCGAGAGGGTTAAAAAATGGAATACCTGGGTAGATGGTGATGGTCCGATCGTGGTAGATTATGTGACCATGTTGCACATCAGTGGTACCATGGGTAACGACTGCTAAGATAGTTGATCCCAATATGCCAAAGTCAGCTACAAGGTTCCAGGTTAGACCGAATCGCGGATGCAAATGCACATCCAGGATCGGCGATCTTATTTTGATCGGGGGATGACTGGTCCCTGCAAAATAATGGAGTACCATTAGGGATGCAAATGATGGTTTGTGCATTCCGTTTGTAATCTCCTATACCGTAGGATGTCAACCAGATGAAACAAGTCCCCTGGCTTGTCACCGCGAAGATGCGGCCTAGATGGCGCACGGCGTCTTCGAACGTGTAGGGGTACAAATCTGCCGCCGCCAACATGCGCCAGCCTCTGCCGTTACTGCCTCCTGCATTGATGGCAATCCTTATGTCGAACACCGCGATGAGATAGTAATCGTAGTAGCCGCGTCGCTTTGTCGGCGGGTCCGCAATTGCTATCTTCTTAAATCTCATGTAGGCATCATCATACGTATTCTTGCCCAGCCAGTCCGGAAGGCCGGTCCCAATGGTGGAGAAGGGGTCTACCGGAACGGCCGCACTGCTGTGGAGGATGTGCAAAATCATGGTTCTATCCGGCCGGAGGTATGCAAGCCAATCTTTGTTGGCACCGACCCAGACCTATATATAAGACGGTGGGTAGCGGAGAAATTATGGGATGGAAATGGAATAACTAAGTACTACATGATCAAACTCCATTACTGACTTGCTCATCGGACAAAATCCGACTACCTCTCAATGTCATCAACTCTAGCGGAGTCAACGTGCAACCATGGCCAGGGAGCGGTGGACTGTTCGAAGAATTGTCCCATAGAAGAACCTTCTCCTCGAGGACGCATGGAAGACCAACAAGCATGGCCTTTTCCCAAGCCTGTTTAAGCAGCGTCTTGAAAAAGTTGGTGCAGGAAGCACCGAGTCTTGCGGCGGTGAGGACGTCGGAGCGGCGTGCGATTTCTCCTAGAGAATCGTTGTCCAAGGTCTCCCAGACCTGTCAAGGAGGAGAACCGCCTGGCGAATCCATGGGAGCAGCGACGAACTGCCTTCTCTTCGGGGGGAGGGGAACTGGCGAGGAGGAGATGAGAGCGTAGTAACCGCAGGGCCTCGTCCCTTCCAACTGTAGATCGTTCCTCAGCGAAGGGGTGAGGCTATTATTTACTACTCTAAATAATAGCACTAGTAAATAATAGCACTAGTAAGAAATTTTTGGCACTAGGTAGTAGTTTTTGGTACCATGGAGTACTAGTACTAGCATTATGGAACGTTATGGGATTGCATTATAGTGTAAATAATAGCACTAGTAAGAAATTTTTGGACCTAGGTAGTAGTTTTTGGCGTGGATTAAGAAATTTTGGGTATGTTTTTTCCATTTTCTGTACACGCCAACTAGTGTCAAAAAACGTTGTACATTATGTGACGGAGGAGTACATACTCATACTGTAGCAGTACTAGTACTACTTTTCTCAACTACTCCTCAAAAAAGCACCCAATTAATGCTCTTGTTTTCCTCAAAAAAGTATGTTTACCAATGCATTAATTGCAATGCATGCATGCATAAATTACATTCATTGGTCAATTTTCTCTTAATACTTGCATGCAATGATTTAATGCACCTTGGAATCTGAACATGTGATGGGAAACAACCAAATTGAGCCTTATAAAATGGAAAAACTAAAATTTTGAGATGAGCCCTATAAACCGGAAAGGAGGGAGTACTGTACTTCTAGTCTAGTCTTGTATAGTGCACCAGTTTTGAACTCTTGAATCTCAGGGCCAAGGAGCTACAGTTGGAAGTGGAGGGTACTACTGTTCTCTAGAACCATCGTTGTACTATCAATGCAGGGGAAGTACACCTGCGTAGTGGCCTAAAGGGTACTCTCGGTGCTCTATTCAGCCGCTCCTCCCACGTAGTTGGCCTACTCAGCCGCTCCTCTCATGCACACACTAGCAGCCTGTTTATCAGCGACGGTTACTGCGGAGGCAGAACATTTGAGTTATTTGATACAGCGAGACTAGGCTTTTCGATTCCATTTGTGGAGGTGTAATGGGTCTAGTCGAACTTTGTTAGTAGTTCCTTCTTTATGAATGAGATGAAGCAAAGCTTTTGCCTCCGTTTCAAAAAAAACACGTCAAGAGGAATTTCTTTTATAGTAGAGCCGATAATGGAGTGAAGTCCATGCATGCAACGCCACAAGCTACAGAGTAGTAGTAGAGCACTTTACGTACAGAGCCATATTGCACAGTTCCCAATGCCCCGCTAGGCTTTTCCGGCTCCTCGGGCTTAATTGGGAGGCGCTAGTTTAAATTTGCTACTAGCTGTAAGCTGCAAGCGAGGTGCGGCTAGGGCGAGCACGCGAGCCATGGGATGCTGGGAAGGAAAACCCGTTCACGTGGCTAGGCTGTCCAGTGCACCCAGATTGTGGGGCCGCACGTCCGTTTGACTTCAAAACTCAAACTACCCGTGTAAAATATTGGCTCGCAGCGAAGTGTAGTAGTATACTATTTATTTTAAAAAGGCCGCCGTGCGTTCGGCCAGGATCGTACTCACAAAACGAGGTATACACTCCCGCGACCACTAGTAGTACTCGTTGGAGTACAACGCAACCTAGAATCGCCTTTTGTCGCTAGTAGTACGTACATTGCTCCTTACAAGAAACCCCTAAGAGCATGGTTAATAGTATAGCCAGCTGTTGGATATAAGCCAGTGCCATGTCATCTACAGCCCATCTTATAGCCAACATGTAGTAGTAGTTTATTTCTTATAGCCCGCTGACTCAGCTCTATTGTACTTGCTCTAATAATGCAAGAAACCACTAAAATGCCAAGAAACTACTACCACTTGCATACGTGGCAGACTTAAGATAAGACTACCTTATCAACCGTTGTACATGCTCTTACCAACAAAAATCCTCGAGTGACCTCCTACCTCCGGCCCGTCCACCTAGTCATCCTCGGACATGGGACGCAGCTATCGCCGCCGACAGAAGGCGAGGTCAAAACCGCCAGCGGTGCGGAGCCCATGTTGCGGCAGCCTGGATGCCAGCTCCGTCCAGCGCTCGCGGCCGCTAGCTAGCCAAGACAGCTCCGTCCAGCTGCTTGTCTGGAAGGTTTGCTAGCTAGATTGGCACGGCAGCGTGGCGGCTTGCTCGCGCGCACCGCGCTAAGGCCAGCCATCTGGCTCGAGCGAAGGCCAGCGCAGCGGCTTGCTCGCTCGTGAGTCACGCTCGGGCCAGCCTGCCAACCCGTGCGGAGGCTAGCGCGGCGTCCGGCCGTCCGGCGGAGCGGCGGCCAACTCGCTCATCACCGGCGCCACCGACGAACACGCATTAGTACTGTTTGAAGTAATGTTCAGGAAAAATAATGATTTGAGGGGGAATAACAAGATAGAAGGTCAGATGTGGGTCCCTCGTGTCAACGGTCAAACAAAATGTGTTGGTTTAAGCTGCCTCGTCAGCACGGACATGTGGGCCAACCCTGTCATAAATGGGTTAAAACGAACCTAATCGGTAGGAGTACTAGGTAGTTTTTGGCGTGGATTAAGAAATTTTGGGTATGTTTTTGCTATTTTTTGTACAATAGATTCCTCCTAGGGCTGGACGAAAGTGGTAGTTTTTTGTTAAATACTCTATATATTGTAAGTAGGAGTGAAAGTTAAGCTTTGGAAGCCAATAAGCAAGGCTAGTTACATAGTGCATATGTGTACATGATTGAAAGTAAATATCAACCATGAGTGACTAATATCTTGATGGAAAACTCGAAACTGGAATACTAGGAAAAGAAATGCATGGTTGGAAGTACTAGGAATGTTCATGTCCGTTGCAACAAATCATAATTAGAATAATACTTATTCACAAACTTGGTACAAAACACTCTAATTTTGATATACATATGTCACTAGAGATATATTATGTCTCAATTAGAATATGTTCCTTGGGCTGTTTTGGTGAGGTCAGGGAGGGATGTGGTTGGTTTTAAGATACTAATTATGGGTTTTTCTGCAAATTGGTAGACAAGTGGGATGTTGGTGAGAAAAGGCAACAACTTACCTCACAATCGTTAGATGTAGATCTAATGGTCGAAACGACGGATGGCGCATACACACCAAGATCACCAACTTAGTCTTGTGTAGGAGTACTAGCAAGATCCGTGCATTGCACGGAACATCAAGATGCATTTTTTTATAAAACACTTGTTGTGATTGACCCTTGCGGGAGTAATCCAATGTGTAAAAACTAATGATATCTCGAGAAATATGAGATAAGGTGAAGAGGAGTGGGGTGTGGTGGTGGTTGGTGGTCGGACTAAGCGGAGGCATGGGGATTGACGACACCGGCAGCGGCCACCAGGCCAGTTTGTTCCAGAGGCTTCCTTTATTAATTGCTCAACAATGAGGTTTGTTGGAGATAAGGATGAACGAGGGAAGGCCTTGTCTACAAATGTGGAGAGGGGTGCGGGTATCTTTTAGTTTAATTTCCATCCGTCAGATATAGATCGGACGGTCTATATTGCAAGATGGCACACGTACCATCATCACCAACTCGATTTTTTATAAGAGAAGAAATATAAGTATGGAGATACAAACGTATTATCGGTACTTGCTTCCGTAAACTAGCATATACATTCTATTCAATGCCTCAGCATGTGGGGCCTTAGCACAATGACTTCTCGACTGTGTAAAACAAAGATTTTCCCGTCACCGACAAGGAGGGGGTGACGGCGGCGCGCTTTTTGGCTTGCTCTAGTCCTAGTAGTCATACTAGGTGGTCTAAGCACGTGTAGATTTATTCTTTTTCACGTCTCGTGTTCGCCGTACTGCCACGACTGTTCATGAATAGATGGTAAGTTATTCACGGGGAAACCCTTGTTGAGCGTGTTTGCGAGAGAGAGAGAGAGAGAGAGAGAGAGAGAGAGAGTGCGTGTGTGATATGTTAGAGACTGAGGCAATGATAACAGATTCTTTGTGTCTATGTGTGTGGAGGATAGAGAGAGACATGTACATGGGGCTTTGTGTTGTGTAACATGGAGACACATATACATAATTAGAGAGTGAGTGTGTGAGATACACATGCGGACATGAGGGAGATGAGGATCCAGTAAATGGGTGTTTGTGCGTGTCTGTGTGTGTTTGTGCACGCTTGTGTGTGAGAGGAGAGAGTGTATGTGGAGTAGAGAGACCACCGATGATGTAAACCTAGTATAAGGGAAGGGGATGGTGTGACATGTGTAGTAGCGAGATAGCACGGTGCGGGCGGGGGGAGCAGACTATTTGGAAGAGACATCGAGTGTGTGTGTGGGAGAGGGGTGTGAGAGCGAGAGAAAGAGAGAGCTAGCGATGGAGAGAGAGAGAGAGAGAGAGAGGAAGAGAGGGGGTGAGAGGGGTCGTTTGTGTCCAGAAATGGCGTATAGATAGGGAGACAATGTTGATGTTGTCCGAAATTGGCCTATGAACGGAGACGCAAGGGAAGCAAGTCATCGTGTGTGTGATAGGGACTTCATGAGAGATCTAGAATAGATGGTGTAGAGAACAATGTGCGAAATCGAGAATGATTATACATTAGGGAGCTATGCAAAGAGTCATGACATATATGTATACAGGGAAAGAGCTGGGGCGGGTCCGCATGTGGGAGAGATAGAAAGAGGAGAGTGGTGAACAAGGAGACAAAGTGTGCTTGTTTGCAGCGGGGGTGGTGTGTGAGGTGAGTGCGCGAGAACCACATAACTAGGGAGATAGACGTTTGGGGGTGACGTTTTGTGTGTATGGGAAATATACACTCTACATAGTAAGAGAGATAGCGGGAGACCTAGAGAGTGAGGGAAGAGATGTGTGCATGCCCGAGAGACAAAGTGATAGAGACCTATGTTGGGGTCCGGCCTTTACAAGAGATAGGGGTGTTAATGTGCTCGTGTGTTGGTGTTTGGTGGAGAGAACGACTTCTCTCTCTCTGTGTGTGTGTGTGTGTGTGTGTGGTGGGGGGGTTGACTTCAAATAAAGAGTGAGGTGTCTATATTTGAGGGACTTTAGCGTAATTGAGATATTGTGCACTCATGGTTGGTCAATTTGTTTCACAGTTTGTACTATGAGATAACGATACTTTTGAACATGCGTGATATACCTTGATGTACCAGAATTACAAACCTAAGATTGGAATTTTCGAATTCGACTCCATCATTAGCTTTTGTAATTCATTTAAACGGAGGTACATTTTTTAAGCCGGGATTTTGTGATTTCAAATTCATATATCAAACCTAGAGATATACACATACGGGCATGTTCAAACTTTATAATCATCCACTTTATTCATACACATACACATTTTTGCTTTTGTCATCATATTTAGGATAAACACATTTGGAATTTCATTTGAATTGGACCGTATGATGGTATTTGCTTGTAGTAGCTCAATGATCCATATTTGAATTGAATGGACAATCTAAGTTTCGAGTTGGAGACATTGATTTTCAAAACTTGCACATTTTTTTGCGTGCAAAACAAACAAATTGTCGGCCATGATATCATAGTCGGCCGTACAAGAGCAGAATACTTATAATTTTAGGCGCCAAAAGCTTTCAAACTTCCCGCTCACATCGAAATATCACGCGCCCGAAAGTTTAGCCCTGCGATATTCCTGTTTTACCCCTGCCACATGAACGAAAAAGGGCTGCTTTGGTAACTCCATTGTTTTCCCATCTTTGCCCCCAACATTCTTCCCCAGAGCCCCTCCCCTTCCCCTCCACGACCCCCCAATCACGGCAAGCCGCCGAATCTAGTCCTCCGCCGCATCGGTGGACCTCACACCCTGCCGGATCTACCTTCTGCACCTTGGAACCCCCAACTGCCAACTCACCACTTCACCAAAGCCGCTTCAGCGACTGGCTTGTCCACATCTCCAGATCTCCTTGACCGCCATCATGGTCCACCGCACCGGATCTGCTTAACCGACGCCCTCGTCCACCACAGCGTAGGCCCTTCACTGACTCCCTCGTCCGCCCCTTCGCTGGCCCTTCATACAAGCCTTCGTCCGCCGCAATAGATCCGCCTCACCGAAAACACTGTACAACGCGCCCGCTGAAGCCTTCGTCCACTGCACCGGACCCGCTCCACGGACGCCATATTCAACTCCACCGGCCCTGCTTTACCGACACCGCAGCCTCATCAGGTTATTTCGATTTGTACTCCTTTCGGTTTTTCTCTTTATCGTGCAACTGTTCACTTACCACATATGAGCTTTCTTGTATGTCGACAGGCGCCGCAACCGTACCACCAGAGCCACTTCAGCGACGGCGACAGCCGGCCAAAACTCAACCACAACACGAGCACCATCGACGATCCTTAGCTATAAAGTATGACAACGATACCCATACGCCGCCGAGAATCGGTACTATTATCCAACGGCGGCGCCTCGCTCACTTTTCTAGCATAAGCACACACCTTTGAATTTCTTCAGGCATCATTCAGTTTTCCATGAGATGCGTTATTCGCTTGCACTGTAGGGCCATACTTACAGCGATGAACATGTTACATGTGCTAAATTACATACCAGTGCACATATAGTTAATATGCTTTAGTTTTGTTCTGATGCCACCTGTTGGTTCCATTAGACTGCTTAATATTCTCTATGCTTAATTACACATCAGCAAACTAGCATGTGGTTCCGCTACTTTTTGTTCGTTTTACCCTACATTTTCTGATGCTAGCTATTACATCACTGCTCCGAGCCTCTGTTCATTGCTTGTTTGTGTGTTCTTGATCTTCCCAAGTTGCATGACTAATTTGATGCTTCTATTAATTATGGAGCTGCCAACCTCATCAAGCAAAATATTTGTTCTTTTGGGGCTGGCACCTCGAACAAGCATAAAAATATAGGGAAGCAGATATATTCCCTCTGATTTTATTTACTCTGCGCATAACTCTTGACCCGCATACCAAGGAGGGCACTGGTTTAATTTTTCTGGACTAATTTGCCAATTAATTAGGGCAGAGGCGGATGGGGCGGGGCACAAAAGGAAACCAGCGCTAGGAATCGGCAACGCAGAGACTAATACGAGAAAACTGAGAAAAAGTTATACACAAAGTAAAAAGAATTGGAGGGAGTATTGTCGTGTATGCACACACCCTTCTTTCATTAGTTTAGATGAACCATTGATGATCAATTCGGACCAGTGCATGCGATTAAAATTAATTTTACCTAAATAGATGGTGCAGAATAAACTGCAACAACTAGATTTCCAACCACGGGATGCTGAAGATATCTTCAAAGAACATTGCAACAGCAGCTAGGCTTCACAGCAACATATGGTAAGCAAGTGTGTTTTAGTACATGTGAAATGTAATGCGAGTGGGCTGCTTTCTTGGCTTGTGCCCTCAACGTGTAATCCTACCGAATTACAAATAGTTCAGTTGTCTGCTTTGCTGTATTGCTTGATTCGAATGCTTATTTGTTGTTACGCTATACCTGAGTTGGCCAATATGTCGCAATTACTCGCTTGTACTATCGTAAAGAAATGCATGCCTATTTCATTTGAGTCCTTAACTTTTCCTCTCAACTTCATCACAAGACTGTCTTCGTAGTTTATATGAGGCCACACTTTGTTAAGTGCTTTCTCATATTATTTCAACTGCTTAGATGCCTTGGCAACTTAAATATAGCGGTTGTACACTCCCTTTCAACTAGGGATGTCAAGCTGGGTCCGTTTAATCGATTAAAGTCCACTAGTGGTATGATAGTTCAAAAGAGTTTTTGTTTTTTGAGGAAAATGAACTAGGAGGTAGCAAAACTAACTAGATGGGACTGGCGGATTTCATTTATTTGCCACTTACATCCCTAGTTTCATCTTACCATTTTAATTTCTTTTCGCTGATGCTGCTTCGAACCATTTAAATATAGTTTGCCATGCTCGGCAATAATTCGTCCGTCGTTTACCATGTAAGCTTACTGCCTGGATCATACAATAACTATCTCTTACTGATGTCCAGCGGAAACCTTTCAGGATGCCGTTCACACTAGGACACAATGTACAACCCCAGAATATATTTGTGGAAGCAGTGCGCCATCCATGTTACCAGATTGTAGCAGTTCAGAGGCAACCGCCGGAGAGCAGTCTAAGCACATATATTATAGTGCTTGAGGCTCTACTATAGGCAGAAAGAGATGGTGTGGCTGCCATGAATGAGGTAATCTTTATCTTGAGGCTGGAAATTACGGAATTAGCGGCATGCATTATGCAAGCAACCCAAGAATTGGAGGAAGTAAGAATGTTGCATTTGAAGACGGAGGAGGTCCTGCTGTTTCTGCTATCTGAAGCCCAAGATAATCCCGGTTCTTCTTTAGATACCAGTTGAAATTTTCATTAGATTATTGTACTTGCATGTTGTGTCATGTCTCTGAATGGATTATGTTGCAAGACCCCCTATGTTGTCCATGTGTTGTAATGATCCGAATTTTTTAGGTGAGGTAATCCTCAGTACTTGTATGATTGACATAAGGTGAACTGTTTTTCGTGTGAGCATATTGTATTGGATGAAATAACTGTTTGACTCAGAGTGTATCCAACCTACTGAATTCGAAGATCACGGCATTTCTAAATCATAATCATATATAAAGGTGGAATAAATCTTTGTTGTGGTTTTGAAGAAATAAATAACAAAACATATAATTATCTGTGGATATTCGTAATCGAATACAAATTGTATTTGAATTTAGTTTGCGAGGTCCCAGGGCAAACGTGAATGCTAATTCTCCCAAGTTTTGAACGAAGCGACTAAACACCCACTATAATTTGTGGGCTGCCCGAAGCAAGTGTTTGCGAGATGGAAATTACTGTCTACCCCTGACACTTGACATCCTTATCGATAGCATTTACACTGCTGTCGATAGGGGTAGACTAGTAACTTCAATCAGACGTGACACGACGGCCTCTGAGCCCATTCAGACACGGTGGGCGGCAAAACACATTTGATTCAAGCTCGTCCGAAAGACATGTGTCTCTTCCTCCATTTCCCCATTCATACACGGTGGGCGGCAAAACAAACTCTCCTCGTCCGAAATTGATGTAGGCTTATATTTTAAATAGGGGCAGATGTGTAACTTCCATCAGACGTGACACAACCGCCCTACCTGCCAGCCCTGTTCATACACCGTGGGCGCCAACCGTGGGCGGCAAAACACCCTCTCCTAGCCCAAAATAGTTACCGGCAAATATTTGGGAGATGCGAGATTACCGTCCTATCCCCAACCGACGTGATGTCCGAAATTTTATCGGGGGATAAGTTCGTAACTTTCCCCCATTTCAGAGAAGCGCGTCCCAAAGTTAGAGATCCCCCCTCCCCTCCATTTCCCTATTCATACACCGTCGGCGGCACGACAACCTCCGCACTGCGGCCAGCCTCCTCCGTCCGCCACCCCATCCTCCACTTTGCCGGAGCCGCTACCCCTACCCCGTCATCCACTGCAAGAGATGGATGTCTCTCATCCACGACGCTGGACCAGGATCCTTTCATTGCCTCCTCTCGCTTCATCGGCGTCCGTCGTCCACCTTGCCATTGCCGCTCCTACGACCGCATCGTCCACGGCAACAGGATATATCCCCCGACCCGACCGTCTGCCGTCTAAAGTCTTCTTCCCCGCCACCGACAGCCATCACACCCGCAGCACCCTCAACGTATCAGCATAGGCCTACACGGTGTCGCAAGAGAGCTGGTACTCTTCCATATGTGCTTAAGTTATTGATCTCACCCGGAAAATAGATCGTAATTTGTTTACTGTACTTTTCTTGTCCGTACCAAACCGTAGTGGCTATTTGAAAGCAAACATTTGTTGCGAAGTAGCTTTGTCCAGTTTGCACCTTCAGATCCGCCATGGCACGGGCACTATACTCGTAAAGCTTATGGTTTCCCCCCTTTATATTCACTACCATCATCGTAGGTGCTTCGTGTCGTGCTAGCACTGCTCCTCAAGACCTCAACCCAAAGCTTACGTGTTGAAATACGAATATGATATGATGCTCATATCACTAAAACAGAGAACGTTTAATTCGTCACCTAATGTTCCTATATTCGTTTCGAAAAGTATGTGAGCCACCCACTGGTCCAGCTAGTTCCACTTTCCTGATATTTCTCTTGATGCTTAGGGTTTTCCCCTTTTATCTACTCTACTATGATCTGCGTAGGTGCTTTCTGTCGTACTAGCATTACTCCACCCTGAAGCTAAACAACACAACACTCAGAATTCGAAAGCTTAGTTGTTCAAATATGATTGTGATATAATACTGATATTAGTTAACCGACACATTTAATTGGTTAGCTAAAGGTCCCACTTGAGCTTCCAAATGCATGTCGCGACATAGAGAGACAGCATAATTGCATTTCTTTGTCACTTGTTGACCGTACTTTCTTGTCCATACCAAATCTTAGTTGTTATTTCAAAGCAAACATCGGTTGCTAACTACCCTTTGCGCGGTTTGCAGCTTCAGATCTGCCATCCCACTGCCACGGCCAACACTATACTCATCATGCTTATGTTTTCCCCATTTTATGATGACCACAATCAGCCTACGTGGTTCGTGTTGTAATAGCACTGCTCCACCCATCGAGCTAAACAAGCTTAGTTTTACAAATTCATATATGATATTATTGCTGATATTAGTAAAACTGAGAGATGTTTAATTGGTTAGCTAAATGTTCCGACTTTAGTTTCGAAATGCATGTGATCCACATATGGAGAGACCGGAAAGAATAGTATTTCTCTGTGCACTCTGGTTCATCATGGGTGGCCAACCGACATTGTATTAAAAGACTTGTAATATCTTCAATCTGCTTGCTCTTCTGCTCTTCTTTAAGATGATACTCTTCTCTTGCGGTCGACTGGTCAGGTCGAGTTGTTCTCCCTTAGTATATTTTGAATCTGTCAGGTCAGGTCGACTTGTTCTTCTTTACTATATGTTGAAGCTATCATCTGCGAAGTCTCATCACTTCTGGAGCTCTCATATTTTGAGTAGTAGGCCACATTATATTAATGCACACAACAAATTACAGCATGCATGTCATCTTTTAAAAGAATTGCAGAGATAGCACAAAGGGGTTTACAGGGAGGCAATATTGGATTAGAATCACTTCTGCATTACAAAGAAAATCTCACTTGTTTTTATGTTTTCATGCATGTCAGATATTGAACATTATCAAAATGAATATGAGAATGGGCGCACAAGAGGAATATTGTGGAACGATCCACTGGCTATCAAACTTGGCATGGTGGAGGATGGCCTATCTTATTCACCCATCAAGGTTCTTGCTCTAACTTTGCAAAGTTGTATTGGTTGCACATATTTTGCATCTGACCTCTTGCATTACTTCTACTTTGTTACACCATCTGCTTAGTTTAAGCATCATATATGAGTATATGCCATACCTATCCATTTTCTGTACCTATTCCATGTGTCGTCACACTATGTTTTTCCAGTCAGATGTTGTTCTTTCGTAATAGGTGTCCAAAAGGAAGAGGGTGAGTGCAGGTCATCAAGGAGTACAAACTAGGTATTTGGAAAAGGTAGTGATACCTGTTAAATCAGATAGATCAGCAGCCACAGAAAACACAGGCCCAACTGTACCACACTTTACCCCTACTCCAGTGGCCAAACCCTATTAGAACTGCTGGGAGCCCAGCGTCAGGTACTGTCTATGATATCAATTCAAAATTTGAACTCCTAAATTTCTGCTTGTGCCTTACCTTCTCTCTTGTATGAAAACTAATTTCAGATGAATCTCCTTGCTCAAAGGATCATACGATCTCAAAACAATAATGGGCTCTACATTGCTCTTGTCAGTACCTCTCTCCCTTTTGCCTTGTAACGCTGTACTTAATTAATTGCTATTTGATTATGTATCATCAGTCTGCACCTGAGCTTCATTATCCTCTGTTTCTACCAATATTATTTGATCTATATTTACTCTTTGCAAAATGTAGAATAATGGCAACGCTTATAAAGAAATTTCTTTGGGGAATTTATTGAATTATCCTTCCATCAACATGGAGAAGGCCTTTGTCCAGCCCGTGTTAACATGTAATGTAATCATCCTTCTCAAGCCTTTAAACTTTGTTCTAGTATAGATTAGGATAGGCATCATTTCATCCACTGCTGTTTGCTTTGCTGTTTACATCTGATTGGATGTTTGCAACAACTACCAGTTTCAAATTGTAGTTGTAAAAACATGTTCCTTATGCAGAACAGATCCGTTTATTTGCTTATATAATTGTGAAACCTGTTACGTGTCTCCTTGTTTCTCTTCCAGACTCGTATCTCTTACGCCAGGCAGAACTTTAGGGAAGATAGTGAGCCAAACCATTTTGAGGACAGCGAGATGACCCCAAGGTCCTGTCTTGATGAAGACAGTGAGTTGAAGCTACTCACCAGCAGGTGTGAGACAACCTCTGTGCAGTTGCTGCCTCAATCAGTTCGACTTCTTCCGTCTCAACTTAAAGCGGAAAGGCTTGCTTCAGCTCAGCTCCGACTTGAAGTCAAAGATGCAATGAAGATGTCAGAGGACTGCCGTGCGCACCATCATGACTTAAATCTAGTGTTGATGCATCTATCGTTGACACAACTAAGGTCTACTCAGCTTCTTGACTGTTTGGGGGGCGACTGGCCGTGGCCAAGTGCCTTCTCAAGTGCTCTCGGTTTGTATATTCTTTTGTCGGCGCATTTATTTGCCTTCGGTGGCGAACTTTGATGCCCAAAGGATGTAATATGTGTGATAGCCGTGATAGCCTAGCATAAGTTGCTTGCTTATTTATTTCCTTGTTGTCTTGTTTATTTGTTTGCTTCTAGTCATTGCGGTTCTTTTTCCGCGGTTTGCTAGTGGCTGCATTAACCTATTTTTAAAACTAGGCCACAATAACCATGGGCTAATATTCTTTGTAGTGACCTTTGGGCCTCCTACGGGCCGTGAAAGCGATGGGCCTTCTACGGGCCGTAGAAACAATGGGCCTTCTACGGTCCAGAGAAACAATGGACCTTCTACGGGCGTATCATCAATTGGCCTTATACGGGCGGTATGATTGTCGGTGTACTAGAGTAGGGGTACCCTAGTATCCCGAACTTCGTGCCGCAGGCGATTCTGCACACCTAACGGCAAGGCTTGCTGGTGACCGCCAAGGTCCTCCATGGTTCCTTTGGAGCCATTCAAGAACAAAGTATTTAAGCCAAGGAGACAAGGCCCGGCAAGAGGAGCTTGCCGAAGGCCACTCAAGGCACGCAGAAGACAAGACCCGGCAAGAGGAGCTTGCGGGAAGGCCCGAGAGCGACAAGCTTCGGGCGCGACAAGATTCAGCCACGGCAAAGGCGCTTGCAGCGCAGGCAACCACTCTTTATCTCCGCTCCAGCTCATCCACCAACGTGTCGCCATGGGGCCATTCCAGCGCGTGTCAAGAAAACTGTCTTGCGGCCAGCGGAGAGCAGCGTGATGGGCGCCGACAAGATTGCCATCGTGGCAGCGGTGGCGCTCCGACGGTCCCTGTTGCACTGTTTAAGCGACATGGACGGACATTTAATGCTTTTGTCCCTTGCCGTCAGAGTTAGGTAGAATACACTATACAAAGTAGTTGTACCAACCGCAACTCATTTTCCGTTTTTGCCCTTGTCTACGTTGCCACCTGTCGGAGACCCCTTGAGCATATAAAAAGAGGCCCATGCGCAACGTAGAGGGGGTGCGACTCATTCGAAACCAGAGACATTCACGCTAGGTCTTGTAGCTCTCATTGCTCCCTAGCAAGAACACAATACAATCAGACAAGCAGCAGTAGGAGTATTATCTCTCCGGAGAGCTCCGAAGCTGGGTAAACTGCTCGTGTGCTTCGCCTCGATCTGCTCTTCGTGCAACCTCCGCCCCCCACCGAACCGAAAGGGGCTCGGTCCGCCAGTCCCATAGGTGTCCGTGGGTTACGATCAGCTTCCCTGACATCTTTGGCGCGCCAGGTAGGGGGCGTCGAGGCTGTGTGAACCTGATCCGGCGTTCACACGAGCAACATCTTCATCATCTTCATCGACATGCCACCGAAGAAGAAGGCTTCGGCGGCAGCGTAGCCGTCCACGTCGAACCCGCCACCACCGGAGCAAACGGGTGGTGGGGTAGACGCCGGCGGAAGAACGGGCGTCGACGAGGGAGCTCATGACGCTGCCAAGTCCAAGGACAAGGCCGCGCAGACCTCGGCGTCCGTACACGCACCGCGCACATCTCAGGAGGCGCGGGACCGACAGCGTCATGGTATTCGTAGTACCATACGCTCGTTGGATCAAGACCGAGCTGGAGGATCGCGAGGCCCTCAAGACCAGCGTGCACGCCAGCTTGCTGGCACGAGTGGGGTACGGTCGCCTGGACGGGATGCTGCTCCTTCTAACATAGTTAGAAGTCCGAGCATATCCCGCTCCTCGCACCGTTCACCACTGCCGCCCGCCACTCCAGCAGAAGCCTTGGCGAGAGCTCAACTGCTCCTAGACTACCCTCCAACGGCCGACAAAGTCGATGAATGGAGGGCCACCATCCAGAGTCTCATCGGCTTTGCCAACGGCGACACTCCACGGCAACCAACTACATCGCTGCCGCGGCAAGACGACAAGGCACGAGCCGGTGGCGACGAAACCTGTGGGGTGTGGGCCGCCAAGCGTCGCTCGAGGAAGTTTCGCCTTACCGGGAAGCAAACGACAGAAAAGCTAAGTTGCCAAAGTTTGAGCAATCAGTTTTTAAATTTTTAAGTTATATTCCTCGAACGATAGTACTTTGTATGGAAAACCTGTGCGCGGAGGAACCAACTCGTAGCTAGTTTGCGCCCTTACTTTGTTTCGAGTCCGCTCAACAACTTAAGTGAGCTGCAACTAGTTGCGACAAGATTGCTTGTCGGAAGCGGCACCGCCAGCAGGCTGCTGACGTTCCGGACAACGCTCACGGCAAAGGTGCCCGCGCCGACAAGTTCCCTAAAAGCGTAGGGCACAAACATACAAAGGAAGGAATCAAGTAAAGGAAATAACATTGCAATCACTACCCAAGATAGAGTTATACTACAAAATAGCTTGTCGCGGATCTAATAAATTGTTCTCCTAAACATGATTAGCAGCGACAAGGGAAAGATAAAACTGGCGGCCTAATCTACGCAGTCGCCATCGACTCTCTTGATCCCGCTCACCCTGTCGACAATGGGTGCGACAAGGGCCTTGAGCGCTTAAACGTCAGCAGTCGACGGCAAGGACTTGAGGACGTTGGCAAAGTTAAACGCCTGGATTGCGGAAGGCCACCTTCATCAGCACCTTCTGAAGAGCCCCTGCACAGATTTGGCGTGACTCGTCGGCCAGCTGCTTTGGGATCTCTTCCCGGAGCCGTTGGAGAGCCGTCACCACGCCCTTGAAGAACAAGCTGAGCTTGGCGCTGGGTTGGAGGCGTTCGTCGGAAGAGTACCCAAGATCCACCATCCCCAGCTCCATCAGCTCCTTATTGATGGCGGCGGCAGTATCTACAAGACCCTCCGTCCAGTGCATCACGTTCTCTCTGAAGGTGTTCTGGGCAGTTGTGGCACTCGTCAGCAGCTCCTCGTCGGTCTTGATCTTCTCCAACAGGGCCACTTCCCGCTCCTTGGCGCTGTCCAGAGTCTGCATCAGGGTGGTCAGCTTCAGCTCAAGATCTGCCTTGGAGTCCTTGGCGGCGTCGAGCTCCTTGCTCCTCTCAGCGAGACGGCCCTGCAGCTCGCCAAGAGTATAGGCGTCCTTCTCGCGCTCGTGCTTGAGTGCAGCAAGCTCCTCGCCGCTCTTCTGCAGACTGGCCTCCAGCTGCGTCACCTTTGTCCCCAATTCTTTCTTGGCGGCCTCGGCAGCTGCAGCAGCATCTTTTGCTTCCTTGAGAGCTCCGCCAATTGATTGCTCGCGCGCGGCAAGCTCTTCCTCATAGCTGTCAAGGTTGATCTTCCGCTGCGCCAACTCGCCTTCTTGTGCAGATAGCTTCTCGGCGGCAAGCCGTTGCTGTTCCTCGACCTCAGCCTTCTCAAGGATGAAGGCTGTGCGCTGTTCAGCGAGTCGCTCCCGCTCTTCTGCTATGTCCCGGAGAGCTTCGTGGTTGGCGCCCCGGAGCTCTTCTGCGCGCTTCTCCATGTCTGCTCCCGCCCTCGCAACAAGTGCTTCCCGGGATTCCAGCTTGGCTTGTCCGGTGCGGTAGAGCGACAGCAGCTTCCGCAACAGCTGCTCCTCCTCAGACTCGCCACTGCTGCTGCTTGGCGCGTCGACCAATGACAGCCCAGCGGAGGCGAGCAGCTCTTCGTCGAAGGTCTCTCCCTCGACCGGCGCCCTGGAGCTCGACGCCCAGGGGAGCTTGATGAAGACGCCATCGCCGGCCTTCAAGTAGGCGCCGGGCTGGGGCTCCTCAGAGTCTGGCGCTGCGGCAGCGGCGGAGGGATCGGCGGTCGGTGCAGCGCCCGGCGCTCCTGCGGCCTCAGGGTCGTCAGTACGATCGCCGGACCCCTCGCCAGCTTCTGCGGCGGCAGCCTTGGCGGCCTCTTCGACGGCGGGCTCGTCTGCGCCGGTCTCCTCCTCGGCGACGGCGGGCGTCGTCGATGTTGCCTTGGCGTCCTCCTCGCCAGGCGACCTCGGTCTCCATCGGCTCTGCAGCGGATGGATCTGACGACAAGAAAAAGAAAGAAAAGTCAAGCAAAATATCCAAAAAGAAGAATTGGGAGAAGAAGAACACAAGGGCAGCTTACAGGCAAGAGGCTTACCTGTGATGGGATCTGCAGCTGCCGTCTCGGCCACCGGAGGGTTGACGTTGCCATCTCTTGCCGGAGAGCCGTCCCTTGCCGGAGAAGCCTCCCTTACCGGAGGGCGCTCCCTTGCCGGGGGATCTTCCCTTGGCGGCATAGTTGAAGCAGATGGCATGTCAGGAACGGCCTCAGGACACTCCTGGCGGGGCTGCTCTGCTCCTACACAAATCAACGATCGATATATCGAAAGAATGAGCACCCATGCACACCTAACGAAGAAGTAAACCGTATACTTACGGCTGGGGGCTGTCTTTGGGGCTGCTTTGAGGAAGGGTTGCGGGTCCGGCAAGGGGTCTCAGAGCGCACCTCCTGTTGCCACGGGGATCGTCTTGATGACAACCACGGGGTCTTGGCTCTCTTCGACGCTCTCTGGGCCAGCGTCCTGAAAAAGGAAAGAGTTGAGAATGAAGCAAATCGAGGCAAGGCGAAGCAACAAATTGAAGAATTACAAGTACAGCGACAAGATCTTACTCTTCTTCTTCCTCGGAGCTGGCGGCGAGAGAGGTCGATTCAGTTCACCTCCGGTGCGGCAATTTGGAAGAGTAGGCTCCCTCGGACGCTTGGCAGGTGCATGAGTTGTGGCCCCAGAAGACCCCGCTCCAGTTGCTGCGGCGGCGTGAAGTGCTCCCGCGACAACAGTGCTTGCCATGGGGCTGCGTCGCGGCGTGTGACGGCTGATGGCCCGTCTGCCGCCCGCCACTTCCCGGCCTTGCGGAGACGCCTTCTTGGTGGAGCTGTGGGCTCCGCTTCATGACAAGCTACTTCAAGGTGTGTAGGGGCGCCTTGGCCAGCTCGCTCGGCTCAACTTCGGGCTCGGCCTGCTCCTCCTCGCCGGCAAGCTCCTCTCGATCGACAAGGCTTGCCGCCTCTGCTGCCTCCGCCTCCTCCATAGTGAATCCAAATTCGCCCGCGGCAGCAGCTTCTGCCGCCTCCTCCAACCTCGTGGGAATGCATTGCATCTCGTCGTCGGTAGTGTCACGGGTGAGCCACTTCTGCTCGTCGGGGCGGATCGGCACTTCTTCCAAGTTGTCGAAGAACTGCCGCACGACGTCGTCTGAAGGCTCTTGCCAAGTTGGAACAATCCCGTGCGAATCACACAACGACATCATTGCGCGGATGCGGTCGAGCGAAGAGTTGTTGCACAATGGGACGACTCCCCTCGGCAACCTAAACCACTCAAGGTGATCGGGGTCGTGCTTGAACAGCTCCAGCAGCATCGCATCCAACTCCAAGACTGTGAAGTTGAAGTTGAGGCCCGGACGCAGCCTCATGATGTCTGCCGCGTTCTGAAACTCCCAAGCAGGTCTCCTCCTCTCCTGCAAGGGGGCGATGCGGCGGCGAAGGAAATCTGCGCCAACTGCGCCTACAGTGAGTCCGGCAAGCCTGAGGCGCAGGATCCGGGTAACGGCGATCTTCAATCTAGCATCCTCCAGCGCCAAGTTGCTCCAATCATTGCCGCGTACTATTGGGGTTTGGCGCTGGGCAGTGAATGGCTGCGGGTTCTCCTCTACGATCCAGCACCAGTCAGCCCTCCACTCCTCCCACTTGCTACGGAGCTCTCCTTCCAGATAGGCCTCCTTCTTGCCGATTCTTGAGATCCAGGCGATCCCTCCGGCAAGAGGCTCTCCTCTCTCTACTCGAGGCATGAAGAAATGGCGGAAGAGGGCTATGTTTGGGTGGACTCCGACAAAGTTTTCGCAGAGATGTGTGAAAACTGCCATGGTCAGGACAGCATTGGGGGTGAAATCAAGGAGGCGAAACTCGTAGGTGTTCATGATATCACAGAAGAATTCAGAGAAGGGCGGGCAGAGCCTGCAATAGAAGAAGAGCGCGAAGAAGGGGTACCCATTCGGAAGCAACTCTGATGCGGCGGCTGAGAGTACCTTCGTGCGCGGATGCGCTCGCGTCTCCGTCGACCAGAAGAGGTAGTACCATTCCCTCAGCTCCTTCGCGGCAAGCTGAGGGGGGAAGATGGCCCGCTCCTTCCGCAGCGCCGCGAGCCGTTGCGCCTCGGCCGACTTCACGCCCTTCCCCTTGTCGGCTTTCGGAGCCATGGCGAAGGTGGTGGGGGAGACCGACGGCGTTTGTGAGGCTGGTGGCGATGGGGGGCGGAGTGCTGCTCTCTACAGACTAGGGAAGAGGAGGGGAGCAGCGGTGGTTTTCAAGATTAGACAGCAAATGGCAAGGTGGGCGAACCGCCCCTGTTTCCCCTGTTTATAAGGAGGGAGAGGGGGCGGACGTTCCGCTTTGCGAATAAAAACCCCCACGATCTCTCCCACGATGCGCGTTCGACGTCTTTGTTAAGTGGGGGCGTGGTGAGTCCGGAGCAAGTTATGGCGTGATCTAGGCTGCGCGTGCCCGTGCCTTTGTTTTGGGCTGGCCCAACAGCGCTCGGCACCTGTGTGGCCGAGCCGGGGCTCTGTCGGTGTACTAGAGTAGGGGTACCCTAGTATCCCAAACTTCGTGCAGGCGATTCAGACACCACGGCAAGGCTTGCTGGTGACCGCCAAGGTCCTCCATGGTTCCTTTGGAGCCATTCAAGAACAAAGTATTTAAGCCAAGGAGACAAGGCCTCGGCAAGAGGAGCTTGCCGGAAGGCCACTCAAGGCACGCGAAGACAAGACCCGGCAAGAGGAGCTTGCGGGAAGGCCCGAGGCGACAAGCTTCCGGGCGCGACAAGATTCAGCCGCGGCAAAGGCGCTTGCCGCGGCGAAACTCCTCTTTATATCCGCTCCAGCTCATCCACCAGCGTGTCGCCATGGGGCCATTCGGTAGCGTGTCAAGAAGTCTGTGCGCCAGGCCAGCGGAAACAGCGGTGGCGGCGTGACAAGATTGCCATCGTGGCAGCGGTGGCGCTCCTGACGGTCCCTGTTGCGCTGTTTAAGCGACATGGACGGGCATTTAATGCTTTTGTCCCTTGCCGTCAGAGTTAGGTAGAATACACTGTACAAAGTAGCTGTACCAACCGCAAGTCATTTTCGTTTTTGCCCTTGTCTACGTTGCCACCTGTCGGAGACCCTTGAGCATATAAAAGGAGGCCCATGCATAGCGTGGGGGTGCGACTCATTGAAACCAGAGACATTCACGCTAGGTCTTGTAGCTCTCATTGCTCCCTAGCAAGAACACAATACAATCGGACAAGCAGCGGTAGGAGTATTATCTCTCCGGAGAGCTCGAAGCTGGGTAAACTGCTCGTGTTAGCCGCCTCGATCTGCTCTTCATGCAACCTCCGCCCCCACCGAACCGAAGGGGCTCGGTCCGCCGGTCCCATAGGTGTCCGTGGAGTTCTGATCAGCTTCACGACAATGATCGATGGCCAAACATGGGCCAATAACAGGCCGCATTATGGCGTGAACGGGCTAGAGTTGGAATCGTCCGTTCATGGGCCGACCATAACGGGCCATCATTAATAGGCCGTGTTGATGGCGCTATAAAACGCCCCAGCGATTAACGGACCACAAGCGGGCCGATGTAACCCGCAGGCTGAATTTGGCCCACAAGCGAAAATGACGATGTGACCCGTAAGTAAGCGAATCTGGAAATGAGCCCAGAATAAATGGGCTCTGAGAAGGCGAAAGATAACATCTTGTTGAAGCGCCCAACAGAATAACGGGCCGTTAATGGGTATAAAATGATACCTTTGTTCATCACGGGCGATTTCACCACGGGCCGTTAATGGGTGTAAAGTGATACACTGTTCATTACGGGCCAGTTTCACCACGGGCCGTTAGTAGGCCAAGAGTTACATAGGGCCTCATATGGGGTGAAAGACGCCATGGGCCATACATGGGACAGAAGTGAAAACGGGCTGGAATCATATTGGATGGCCCAGATGACGCTACTGGGCCTAATTCGGATAGGGCGTAACGGGCCTTGGGTTAGCGGGTTGTAAATGGGCTATATTCGAACATGCCGTTAACAGGCTTTCCATGGGCCGGCCCGCCAGCTTTTGACCAAGTCAAACAGGCCGGCCTTTACACAGGAATGGGCCTCTGTTGGGCCGTGCCACGTGTCGACGTATCATAGGCGCCTATCTGACCCACTAACGAGCTGACACGTGTTTTGTCCCGCCAATAAGAATTTTACACGTGGAAATCTCCCATTGGTTGGGGCTGTTAACGGGTTATCGGATCCAAAACCCGACCCGATAGCTTAACAGTGTTCCATTACGGTGGATGCCACGTGTCGGTCACCCTTGACGAAAGAACTTATGTGACGCGCGATTTATCGTCATGGAAGTGGACACTTCCGTGATGATAATTTTGGTAATGTCATGGAACACTTCTCTGACGTGCAGTGTATGACTATCTTGATTACATCATAAATTTGTCATGGATGTACATGCATGACAAAAAAGCGACCTCTTGTGACAAACACGTATCATCACGGAAGTGTATTTTTTTGTAGTGATAGCTCTATTCTTTGAGTCACTTGGGATTTATATCTGCTGGTCACTATGAAGAACTTGAAAGACGAGAAAACAAAAATCTATCCCTCAACTACGAGGGGAGGTAAGGAACTGCCATCTAGCTCTGCACTTGATTCACCTTCTGTTTTGAGTAAGCTTGCGACACCTAAACCTGCTTCTGCTATTAATTCTGATATGTCACATGTTATTGATGATGCCACTTCTGCTATGCATGATACTTATGATGAAACTACTACTATGCTTGATACTGCCGTTCCACTTGGTGAATTTCTTGATGAACAACTTGCTAGTGTTAGAGAGAATGAAATTATTGAAACTGATAACATTGATGAAAGTGATGATGAAGACTCTCCCCCTAATAAATATGAATCGCCTGTTATTCCCGAGGGTTATATTTTTGAAAAAGAAGCTGTTATAGCTATTGTAGGTTGCAAAGATAGATACGAGCTCAAGAGGTTATTAGCTAAATGGAATCAGCAATCTCTTAATGCTAGAATGAAACCTGACCCTGCTTTTGCTACTTCACCTATCTGTGTTACTGATAAAGACTATGAATTCTCTGTTGGTCCTTATGTAATTACTTTGGTTGAATCTGATCCTTTTAATGGCTATGAATCTAAAACTGTTGTGGCACATCTTACTAAATTAAATGATATAGCCACACTGTTCACTAATGATGAGAAATCTCGCTACCTTTATATCCTTAAAATATTTCCGTTATCATTAAAGGGTGATGCTAAGATATGGTTTAATTCTCTTGATCCTGGTTGTGTGTGTAGTCCCTAGGATATGATTTATTACTTCTCTGCTAAATATTTCCCTGCTCATAAGAAACAAGTTGCTTTGAGGGTTATATATAATTTTGTGCAAATTGAAGAAGAGAGTCTCCCACAAGCTTGGGGGAGGCTTCTCCAATTACTTAATGCTTTGCCTGATCATCCTCTTAAGAAAAATGAAATACTTGATATCTTTTATAATGGACTAACCGATGCTTCTAGAGATTACGGATGGTTGTGCTGGTTACATTTTTCGGGAAAGAACACCGGATGAAGCTGAAATTCTATTGAATAATATGTTGACAAATGAAAATAATTGGACACTTCCTGAGCCTATTCCTAAACCAACTCCGAAGAAGAGAGGTGTTCTGTTTCTTAGTCCTGAAGATATGCAAGAGGCAAAGAAATCTATGAAAGAAAAAGGTAGTAAAGCTGAAGATGTCAAGAATTTACCTCCTATTGAAGAAATACATGGTCTTAATTTACCGCCTGTTGAAGAAACATATGATCTTAATTCATCACCTATTAAAGAAGCTCATGGTCTTGATAACCCGACACAGGTAGTAAAGGTAAATTCTCTCTATAGATATGATAAAGCTGAAATTCCTCCTACTAAAATTGCTAGCCAATGCTTGGATGAGTTTGATAACTTTATGGTTAAGTAAGAAGATTTCAATGCTTATTTTGGTAGACAATTAAACAAAATGCCTATATGATTGAACACTTGGGTGATTATATGGCTAATGTTAAGGGTGAACTTAAACTCATTAGTAAACATGCTTCTATGGTTACCACTCAAGTAGAACAAGTACTTAAAGCTCAAAATGATTTGCTCGATGAATTGAATAGTAAGAAAAATGATTATGCTGTTAGAGTGGCTACTAGAATTGGTAAAATGACTCAGGAACCTCTGTATCCTGAAGGCCACCCTTAGAGAATTGAGCAAGATTCTTAGAGAAATAATATAGATGCACCTAGTCCTTCTAAAAAGAAGAAAAAGAAAAATGATAGGACTTTGCATGCTTCTAGTGAACCTATTGTTGAACCACCTGAGAATCCAAATGATATATCTATTTCTAATGCTGAAACACAATCTGGTAATGAACATGAACCTAATGAAAATGTTAATGATGATGTTCATGATGATGCTCAACCTAGTAATGATAATGATGTGGAAATTGAACCTGCTGTTGATCTTGATAACACCAGCGAAGCTGACGCAGTTCGAGTGGTATCGAGCTTTAAGAAATCTGATAAGTTCGAGTGGACTCCTGAAGCTGACGCAGCGTTTGCAGAGCTCAAAGCCCTGCTTTCCACCCAGCCGGTGTTCGCTGCCCCAATCAGCAAAGAGCCTTTACTGTTTTATATTGCAGCCACTAGACAAGTTGTCATTATAGTACTCACGGTCGAGCGGGAACAAGAAGGTAAAGCCTACAAGGTTCAGTGCCCAGTGTACTATATTTCTGAAGTCTTAACTCCATCCAAGCAGAGATATCCGCACTATCAGAATTTTGTCTATGGAATTTACTTGACCACGAAGAAGGTTGCACATTTCTTCTCAGATCATTCGATTATAGTTGTCAGCGATGCTCCATTGTCAGAAATTTTGAACAACCGAGATGCAACTGGTCAAGTGGCAAAATGGGCGATTGAACTCCTTCCGTTGGATATCAAATTTGAGACAAAGAAAGCAATCAAATCCCAAGCAATAGCAGATTTCCTCACCGAGTGGATTGAGCAACAACAACCGACTCAGATTCACTCGGAACATTGGACCATGTTCTTTGATGGATCCAAGGTGTTGAATGGTTCTGGTGCTGGGGTAGTCCTGGTATCCCCGCGAGGCGACAAACTCAATTACGTTCTCCAGACCCACTTTGATTCCTCCAACAATGAAGCTGAATATGAGGCACTTCTGTATGGGTTGCGTATGGCCATTTCACTCGGCGTCTGTCGCCTAATGGTTTACGGCGACTCAGATTTAGTGGTCAATCAAGTGATGAAGGAGTGGGACATTAGGATCCTAGCTATGACTAGCTATTGCAATGAAGCGAGAAAGTTAGAAAAGAAGTTTGAAGGGTTAGAGCTCCACCATATACCCCGATTGAAGAACCAAGCAGCTGATGACCTGGCAAAGATAGGTTCCAAGCGGGAGCCCATTCACAGCTATGTGTTTTTGGAGCATCTTCACACACCATCAGTTCAATAGGATCCTTTCACAAAAGAGCCCTCGCAACGAAAAATTTCTACCGATCCGACTGAAGTCGAGATCCCAGCCGTGGTCGACTTGATCACGGAGGTTTTGGTCATCATTCCTGATTGGACAGTGTCGTATATTGCATATATTCATAGGAAAGATCTTCTAGAAGATGAAGATGAGGCATGTCAGATTGTCCGTCGATCCAAAGCCTTCATGGTAATGGGTGGACAGCTTTACAGAGAGAGTGTTACTGGAGTTGCTCAGTGGTGCATCACGCCAGAAGAAGGTTGAATGATTCTCAACGACATCCACTCGGGGACCTGTGATCACCATGCGTCCTCTCGGGCCATTGTGGCAAAAGCATACCGAGCGGGATTATATTGGCCGTGAGCAAATGAAATGGCAAAGGACATAGTCGATAAATGTGAGGGTTGTCAGTTCTACTTCAACATGTCACACAAGCCGGCATCAGCCTTGAAGACCATTCCACTCGTCTGGCCGTTTGCTGTTTGGTGATTGGACATGGTTGGACCTCTGAGGACCGGCAGGAGCGGCTTCACCCATCTGCTTGTAGCAGTCGACAAGTTCACTAAATGGATTGAGGCTAAACCCATCAAAAACCACGACTCGTGTACCGCCATCAGCTTCATCAGAAAGTTAACATTCAGATATGGGGTCCCGCACAGCATCATCACGGACAACGGGTCAAACTTTGATTCAGATGAGTTCAGGGCTTTCTGCGCTTCCCAAAGCACTCGGGTCAACTATGCTTCAGTCGCAAACCCGCAGTCGAATGGACAAGCAGAAAGAGCAAATGGTTTGATCCTCCAGGGGTTGAAACCCAGATTGATGCGTGACCTCAAGCATGCGGCAGGCGCATGGGTAGACAAGTTACCATTAGTACGGTGGGGTTTAAGAACAACACCGAATCGGTTGACTGGTCGGACTCCCTTCTTCATGGTCTATGGGGCCGAAGCTGTGCTATCGACTGATTTACTCCACAATGCCCCCCGAGTAGAAGTTTTCTCAGAAGACGAAGCAGAACAAGCCCAGCAACATGTTGTCGATCTTTTGGAAGAGGAAAGAGAGATGTCCCTAATCAGGTCGACCATTTATCAGCAAGACCTCCGTCGATTCAATGCCAGAAACGTGAGAGGTCGAGCATTTCAGGAAGGAGACCTCATGCTCCGAGTGGATCAGCAATGGCCTCACAAACTTTCTCCTGCTTGGGAAGGCCCTTTCATCATCACCAAGGTGCTCCACAATGGAGCGTACCACCTATACAATGTGGAACACAAGAAAGATGAGCCATGCACTTGGAATGCGGAGCTGCTCCGCCATTTTTATACTTAAACATTCAGACTGTTGAGATGTAATAAGAAGTATCTTTCATTTTGTTTATCAAATAAGCAGTTTTAAAGTGTCCTAAATGATTGTTGTTTCATATGCATATGTTAAAAAAATCCCAGTGGGTGGCTTAGCTACGAACCTGATTCGCCCAAGTTTCAGAAATAAAATCCTACCGAGTGAAGAGCAATCCTCTCACTTGGGGGCTTAGCCGCGAACCTGATTCGCCTAAGTTTCAGAAACAAAATCCTACCGAGTGAAGAGCAATCCTCTCACTCGGGGGCTTAGCTGCAGTCGTGTACTCGCCTAAGTTTGAAAATTCCTACCGAGTGAAGAGCAATCCTCTCACTCGGGGGCTTAGCTGCAGTCCTGTGCTCACTTAAGTTCAAAAAATCCTACCGAGTGAAAAGCATTCCCCCCACTCGGGGGCTTAGCTGCAGTCCTGAACTTGCCTAAGTTTGTAAAATCCTACCGAGTGAAGAGCAATCCTCTCACTCAGGGGCTTAGCTGTAGTCCTGAACTCGCCTAAGTTAGAAAAATCCTACCGAGTGAAGAGCAATCCTCTCACCCGGAGGCTTAGCTGCAGTCTTGTGCTCGCCTAAGTTTGAAAAATCCTACCGAGTGAAGAGCAATCCTCTCACTCGGGGGCTTAGGTGCAGTCCTGTGCTTGCCTAAGTTTGAAAAATCCTATCGAGTGAAGAGCAATCCTCTCACTCGGGGGCTTAGCTGCAGTCCTGTGCTCGCCTAAGTTTAAAAAGTCCTACTGAGTAAAGAGCAATCCTCTCACTCGGGGGCTTAGCTACAGTCATGTACTCGCCTAAGTTTGAAAAATCCTATCAAGTGAAGAGCAATCCTCTCACTCGGAGGCTTAGCTGCAGTTTCGTACTCGCCTAAGTTTGGAAAATCCTACCGAGTGAAGAGCAATCCTCTCACTCGGGGGCTTAGCTGCAGTCCTGTTCTCCCCTAAGTTCGAAAAATCCTACCGAGTGAAGAGCGATCCTCTCCCTCAGGGACTTGGCCCCACACTCCATCCCGATCCGCAAGGACGACGAGATGCAGGTCGTCTGTGACCCTCTGCTCGGAGCTGCGCCACAAATACAACATATGCTCCATCCCGATCTGCAAGGATGACGAGGTGCAGGTCGTCTGTGACCCTCTCCTCGAAGTTGCGCCACAAATACAACGTACGCTCCATCCCAATCTGCAAGGACGATGAGGTGCAGGTTGTCTGTGACCCTCTCCTCGGAGCTGCGCCACGAATACAACATGCGCTCCATCTCGATCCGCAAGGACGACGAGGTGTTGATCATCCGCGACCTAATCTTTAGAGATGCATCTAGAATGCAAGAAACTGTACCGAGTGAAGAAACAATTTCCGCTCGGAGGCAAAGACAAACATGTTCAAGGAAAAACCGAGTCCAGATAAATCCCACGAGGTTCTGAACCGCAGATAAAAGTACTCGGGCATCAGGCCTGAAGGAGTTTAACGCTTACAAAATCACTCGGCATGCCGAGGGAAATTTAATTAAGGCTTAAAGTTTGTTCACTACGCGAGAGGAGGGCTGGCAGGGTCGACGAACTCATCTAGGTTGATTCCATCTGCAATACGAGTAGCAGTAGCAATAAAGGTCTCCATGAAGGACTGGAAGTCAAGCCTCTTGGTGTTGGCGACCTTGATCGCTGCTAGATTCTCTTCTTTGGCTTCTTTGGAGTGGACACGAACCAGAGACAGAGCCACGTCAGCACCACACCGAGCAGACGACTTCTTCCATTCCTGCACTCGACCAGGGATCTCATTAAGTCGAGTCATCAGAGACTCGTGGTGGTTTTGGAGCGTCACCCTTGGCCAGAGCGCCGTGTCGATCCGTGACACCACAACCTTCAGTCGAGCAAGGTATTCCATGACGCTGGTAAGACGAGATTCTAGTCGGAGCACGTTCATGGGAGCTTCATCTTGAACAGGGGAGTTGATGGGGCCCAAGCTTGTTTCGATTCGCCCAGTCTCTTCCTCGATGTTTTGACTGAATTCTGCACTTACAGAGAAATAATGAGTCGAAGGTTTTATGACTAATCGACGATAGCAAATCAATCAGACAAGGAAAGGTACCTTCGAGCATAAGGAACAACTTCTTGGCGAGTCCTCCAAGATAAACTTCCAGCTCATTCCTTTTCTGAGTGAGATCTTCAACCTTGTCAGTCAAAGCTCCCTTGTCCTTCTTCAGCCGAGTCACCTCCTTGTTGGCCTCGTCAAGAGAAGTCTTCAGCTTGGCATTTTCTTCTTCTAACCTTCCGACTGAAGCTAGCTTCTGGTCAGCGAGTGTTGTTTTCTCTTCTGCCGTTTTCTGTGCAGCCGCAAGGTCAAGATCCTTCTTGTCCAAGGCCTGCTTCATTTTTTCTAAAAAGAATAACACTCGGGTCAGAAAAAAAGAGAGAAAGGGTGGCAAGAGAATCAGTCGACAAGTTTAAACCTCCCATACCAGCAGTTTCATCCTTAGCCTTCTGCAAGTTCTCCTTGGCCAACTCTAGATCAAGATTGAGTTGGATCTGCTTCTGCTCCAAGTCAGCAAACCGAGCTCCAAGTTCACAAGATCTCTGTGGTCAGAGGACAATCAGTCCACAGAAACAAAGTTTGCTTGCTTCTGAGCAATAAACATCAAGTTCAAAGAGTTCTAAGACTACTGCCGAATCAAACATTCAACAGTAGTCTCGGGGACTACACCCAGTGGGTGTACTAAGCGTGCCCCCACTGGTTTGACTTTCCAATCGACTTGGTCCGTCCAGTCAAGAAAAAAAAGAGCAACAGTTATTCTCAGACCACGGTCGACTGCCCGCAGTCGACTGCGTCTCGGGGACTACAGCCAATGGGTGCACTCAGCGTTCCCCCACTGTCCGGATTTCACCCAACCAGACCTGTCTAGACTGAGTGGAAGAATTGAAAAGAGATATTTTTATCAAGACCCCGCTGAATCACACATTCGATGGCAGCCTCAGGGACTACACCCAGTGGGTGCACTCTGTGTGCCCCCACTAGTTCAAAGATACAATCGAAACAACCTAGTCGACTCAAGTGGAAAAACCACTCAGCGAAAATTGAAACACCCAGTGGGTGTACAGATGCAAAGTGCAGACTGACAAATAGATGCATAATAAAGGTTTTCAGGTAGCATATCCTAACAGAACAAGCGTCAAGCTAGAAGATCAGTCAGAAATCAGCTAACCTGGATATTGGCACAGGTCTTTGTGGGCGTCATAGGCATCCTGACTGGTCTCACGCACCACTTTCAGCTGCTCCATCATAAGGCCTGCTTGGCGTATCGCTTCCTTGGCAGCGCTCACTTGGTCCTCTGGGACATGATGGGCGGTGAAAAGTGGAGACGGTGGATTAGCCGCGGCAGCTTGAGAGTCTGAGGCATGTAGTTGCACAGATGAAACAGGGGCTTGCGCAGTCAACGCTGAAGGATGTTCACTCGACAAAGGAATCGCAAAAGTGACAGAAGCTCTGTTGAGGTCTCTGGACTACTGGATCGCTGGTTCTATCGCCGGCGTCGACTGGGGCGTCTTTCTAACTGGTACCCTCCTGCTTGAGGTGCTGCTTCTCCTTCCCGTGGGCTTCTGCGGCTCATCTTCATCATCGTCTGGAAGTTTGATAACATTCTATGAAGCTGCGAAAGAATCAACCGCAAGAATTCCGTCGACCATTAAAGTAGTTGGCGAAGTAAAGTCAAGATGGTAGGAGTCATACCCGCTTGGATGTGGCCGCGTCTTCCATCTCCTCGTCATCACCATCCTTGTACATGGAAGTCCCAGAAGTAGCGGCACTGCAAATTTCAAAATTTCACTCGGTCAAAGCAGGAGAGTGAGTCGACTGAAGGTCAAACTATGCGAAAACTAAGAGATTAAGTACAATGATTACCCAGAAGCGATGGGGACGTCCACTTTGATCTTAGGCAAGGCCTTCCGAGGCTTTGAGGATGCTGCCTTGAGCTGCTTTGGGGCCTTTTCAGTCAGAATGGGAGAAGAAGTACGAGGGCGCTTTGAGGTATGCGCACTTTGTGCGACTGCCTTGCCACGAACACTTGTTGGGTCTTGCCTCTGCTTGGAGCGTCTTTCCGAGCGAGATGGAGAGTCAACCTCCTCACCACTGCTTGAGTCTTCACTCTCCTCGTCTTCTCCTCCGTTAGATGGTCAGTCACCGCTGTCGCCTCCGCTCGCCCTCTCCCTCCTGCTCCTGCTCTCCGTTTGGCATCGAGTACATCTCAGTGTAAATTTACAAGGCACGGAGTTGAACAAATATCAGTCAGTTTAGAGAACAATTTCATATCAAAACAAAAAGACACTCGGAAGTAAAGGTCAGACCTTGTCTGGTTCGCTGGTGTTGTCGAGTGGAGGAATTCTCCTAGACCCCCTGGGGTTGTCCGAGCAACCACTGTGCCACCGTCTCCTCGGCAACTTCCTCCGGGTGGATCCGAGTGGTGTCATCAATACCCGAGTACATCCACATAGGATGATCGCGAGCTTGGAGTGGTTGGATGCATCCACTGAGAAACACCTCTAGCAAGTCCATGCCAGTCACACCATCGCGGACAAGTTGGACTACTCGCTCGACCAACATATTCACCTCCACTTTCTCAGCTGGAGTCACTTTCAAGGGAGAGGGCTTCTCAACTCGCTCCTTGGTAAAGGGGGGAAGGCCAGTCGACTAACCAGGGGTCGGTTGGTCCTTACAGTAAAACCAGGTCGACTTGTACCCTCTAACTGAATCGGGAAGAGTCATAGGGGGGAAAGTGCTCTTTCCCCTCATCTGGATCCCTAGACCTCCACACATTTGGATCACGTACGTCCTCTCATCACTCGGATTAGCCTTTTTCACAGACTACGAACGGCAAGTGAAAATGTGTTTGAAGAGACCTCAGTGCGTGACAACCCAAAAAGTTCTCACACATGGACACGAATGCAGCGAGGCATGTGATGGTGTTGGGGGAAAAGTGATGAAGTTGGGCTCCAAAAAAGTTCAGAAAACCTCGGAAGAAAGGATGATGGGGCAGAGAGAAACTGCGGTCGACATGAGTCGCGAGGAGGACACACTCACCCTCCTGCGGCTGCGGCTTGGTCTCGTCCTCCGGAATCCGCCAAGAACCATGGGCAATCAAACCTCCCTCAACCAGATACTCCAGATCCTCCCGCTGAATCGTGGATCGAATCCAGTCGCCCTGGATCCAGTCGGGCGGCAGGCCAGATCTCAACGACGGCCCTCCCCGACTCGTCTTCTTGCCCTTTGCCTTCGTTGTCGCCTTCTTTGCACGCTCCAGGGCCGCCGTCTTGTCCTGTGCAATCGCAGGGGCTGCGCTCGGGCTAGGCGGCGTCGTCGAAGGTGGAGGCAGACGTGGTGGAGAAGCATAGGAGGAAGAAGGGGAATGGGGCGCACTGTGCAAAATACACTGGCCCCGACGCCTTATATGGGCCTACTTCGAAGCACGAGAATTGGGTCGGAACCATCCTCAACTCCTTCTCCACTCGGACCCTGAACCATTCGGGCGCTAATGACGATGACATGTAGCTAGGGTAGGGTAATAGACCTGACCTAGACACCCTTCCCAAGGACACTACCCTAAAGTCAAGTACATTCAAAGGACAACACCATCCACCGACTGAAATCAGCTCAGAGTGCATGCCACTCGACCAACAGTTCACTCGGATACCCCAATTCCATTCGACCAAGATATAATCATTCGACCGTACCAGAAATCACTTGGAATACAGAAGGTCTAAGGTCACTCAGGACAGCAACGGTCAGGCGTTCACCTTGTAGACTTAATGATCATTTGTATGTCTTTAATATAGGCGTTACCAGTAACGCCTCACCTTAATCTACATTGAACCCCTTGTAACGTGCGCTGGCTGGGGTCCTGGCGCACTATATATAAGCCACCCCCCTCCACTTGGACAAGGGTTCGCACCCCCTGTAACTTCACGCATAATCCAATCGACCGAGCCTGTGGGCACCAAGACGTAGGGTTGTTGCTTCCTCCGAGAAGGGCCTGAACTCATAAATCTTGCGTGCACAACCTCACCGTAGCTAGGATCTTGCCTCTTCCTACCTACCCCCCATTCTACTGTCAGGCTAAGAACCACGACACAAGACCCATCCGTTAGCTTAGCATAAATGATCGCTTAGTTTTATTGCTATTGCTTTCTGTCGGCATGGGTGCATAGACTTGCCTGCCTGTGGCCCACGGCGTGGCTCCACCAACGGCCCCGTAAGGCCCATCTTCACCAACAAACACTCAAGACCCTCGCGAGTGGCCAAGCCTCGCGAGGCGGACGATACAAGACCTCCTCGGGAGCGGCCTCACCGGGCTGGCTCGGGAGGGGCGGAGAGATCAAGGCAAGGGACATCTCGCGAGGTTCCTATGATGCAAGCCATGACGACTAGAGCCAGGCGGGCACCAGCTGGCACAGTGTCCTCGTTTCCTTTTTGGTGCTAAAGGGGCAAGCGCAGGCGAGGAGTCCTGAGGCATCAGGCAAAGGTTTCCATATCAGTGCAATGAGACCAAGACCAGCAGGACGGCATGACGGAGGTCACCATGGAGCCCAAGACGGCGTCACCACAAGAGCCTTTGGCAGGCGAAGACCACCTTTAGTCAGGATAACTTCTACTAGTTGTCTCCCTTCGAATTTGGTCGTTGTTGGCTCCCTTCCCGCTCAATATTTGGGGAGAGGACTAGGGCCTCTATAAATAGGACTAGCCACCACACTAGGAGGCCACTCATCTTGGACTAGATCCATTCCACCCTCACACTCACCAATCACAAGAACACCTCTCCTCAGGAGGCTGTTCTTCCCTTGTACTGTTCATCCTCATCCCAAGAGGCAATCCACCACACCACACTCGAGTAGGGTATTACACCACAACGGTGGCCCAAACTAGTATAAAATCTCGTGTCTCTTGTGTTGCGGGTTCGTCGAGCTAAGCTTTGAGATTGTAGTGAAGCTGAGGGCGTGATTAGGTAGGGAGAGATCTTCGTGCGCACCCCAGTGTTTGAACCTCAAGGGTTTTGCCGGAACCCGAAATCCAACATTTGGCGCGCCAGGTAGGGGTGCGCCGAAGCTTTCCTTCCGTTGATCCGCATCCCGTCGCTTCATCACACCCATGGCGGACGCCAGCCGAGCCCGTGCTGAGCATCGGGCCGCCCTCGCCGCCCGCATCGCTCAGACAGCTCCTGTCGGCAGGCCTCCCCGTTGTTCTCCGTCGCCGGCCGCCAACGGTGCCACCGGCCCGGCGGGGAACGAGCAGTAAGCGTCCTCGCTGCACGCCTCGGTGCGGCGGGATGGCCGCACCGCCACTCCGTCGCTGACCCCGGCCGGCTCATCGTCTCACGCTCATCGCACTCCCACGGACGCGCAGGCCGCGCTGCTCATGGCACGCGAGCTCTTGCGCTACCGCCCCATCGACGACCTCTATGAGGACTGGCTGGACCGCATCGCCGAGCTCGTCAGTGCTGCAGGGGGCTCCCCTGCGCCATCTCCCTCGCTGCCTCGCCCTCCGCCAACCGCGGGCGACGTGGCTCATGGAGCGCTTCCACCACCTCTGCACCAAGACGGCATCCTGGCGCCAAGGCGCGACCCACCGTGTGGGTGCCCGCGCGAGAAGAAGGAAGCTGCCAAGAAGTTCCTCGGCCGCAGGAGAACGCTCCCACGCTCCCAGCACCAATGGGAAATGACTGCATGCCGCCTGCGGCGGCGGCGCGTGGGCCCTAGGGGCAGGCTCCGCTTCAACAAAGGGCCTTGGTGACCACCGCAGGTTGCCGCGCCTTCACCCCCGAGCTGCGTAGCGTCGCCTGGCCGGGCAAGTTCAGGCCGGACCTGCCTCCTCGCTACGACGGCACCCCCGACCCCGCGGCTCTACGAGCTGAGCATCAAGGCGGCCAACGGTGATGAAAAAGTCATGGCGAACTGGTTCCCCGTGGCTCTCAAGGATGGCGCTCACTCATGGCTCCTGAACCTGCCCCCAGGCTCGATCTCCTCCTGGAACGAGATGCGCGACCGCTTCGTTGCCAACTTCGAGGGCACTCACGACCGCCCTCCGGCCGAGGGTGACCTGCGCCGCATCAAGCAGCAGCCAGGAGAGACCCTGCAGAAATACTTCCAGCGCTTCAACAACGTTCGCCTCAAGATCCCCAAGGTGATGGATGAGGCCATCATCTCTGCATTTTCCGATGGCGTCCGCGATGTCAAGATGAAGGAGGATATCTCCATCCACGAGGAGCTATGCATGACCTTGGAGCTGTTCAACCTGGCGACAAAGTGCGCAAGAGCTAAGGAAGGGCGTCTTTCCCTCCTCGAGCTCCCGGCTGCTGACCCCGAGGAGAAGAAGGCCAAGGACAAGGACATGAAGCGCAAGGAAGTAGCCGTGCTCGCGGCGGGCCAGACACGAAGCGCGGACGGGACCTTCCCGAGTCGTCCAAGAGCAGTCGATTGTTCTACGCCTTCCACAACGTACACAACCACAACACTAATGACTGTCAAGAGCTCAGGGCCATTCGGGATGGACGCCTCGGTCGATGCCCCGAGCGCAACGACCGGGGCTACGGTCGAGGAGGAGACGTGGCGGAGGACGCTGGGACGACCGCGGCCCTCGCCTGGAGTGGCGCGAACGGCCTCGTGAGGACCGCTGGCAGGACCAGCCTCATGAGGGCGCATGGAGGGACCAACCTCGCGAGGATCGCCCTCAGGGCAATGCTGGCCTCCCTCCGCTGCCGCCACCACCAAGAAGGAACGACGACTACCATCAGGACGAGGGGGCTGGGGGCTTCCAAGAACCGCGTGCCATCGCCTGCATCTTGGGCGGAGCTCAAGCCCCGGCCTCTCAGCGAATCTTCAAACAGTTTGCTCCCGAGGTGAATGCAGCTCTTCCCAGGCTCGAGGCCACACGCCCGCTCAGGTGGTCCAAGTGCGCCATCACTTTCAGCTCAGCAGACCAGCTCAAGTGCGCGGCCACCGCTGGCGCCCTCCCGGTGCTCTGCTCACCCGTCATCAGTAACATGCAAGTCACCAAGACCCTCATCGACGGTGGTGCAGGGCTTAACGTCCTGTCCATCGAGACATTCGACAGCCTCCAAGTGCCATACAATTAGCTCCAGCCTACCAAGCCCTTCTCAGGAGTAACCGACGGCTCCACCACCCCGATAGGGCAGGTCAGCCTCCCTGTCACCTTCGGACAGCGCGACAACTACCGCACCAAGCTCATCGACTTTGACGTCGCCCACATCCGTCTGCCGTACAACGCCATCCTCAGGTATCCGGCGCTGGCCAAGTTCATAGCAGTGACACACCACGGCTACAATGTCCTCAGGATGCCAGGGAGCGGCGGGATCATCACGGTCCCCTGCGAAGAAAGAGATGCAGTGTGCTCCCTCGAGCACGCCTTCCAAGCTGCATCAATCGAAGACCCCGACGACAATGCAGCGCGGTACCCTCCTGAGGTCGTCCCCAAGAAGAAGAAGCAGCTACTCCGCACAGGGCCTCAGGGGAGCGGCGCCTCAAGTGGTGCCACGTCAGGATCGGCGCCCGCGCCTGGGACGCCTCCCTCCCTCGCATAGTAAGGCATGCCCGACGACCTCCTCGGGCGAGGCTCGGGGGCTCTCTTCTGGAGGGCCTCAGACCTCGCCAACATCACGAGGGAGGCGCTCACGCTCCACGTGGAGGCGTGCTTTGTAGCACGTTTCCCTCAAGAGGACACCGGACGAGGAGCGCCTAGTGCTCAGGAGTTCATTGCCAAGACCACTCAGGAACTGCAAGATGCAAGAGCCATGCGCGGCGACCGCCGTCCACCTGGTGCTGCTCCCCATCCGGGCGAGGATGGCGGGCAGCGCGTCTGCATCGACACTCCAGGGCACAACAGGGCCACATCTCAAGAGCTCTTTTGGCCTTCGCGCATGGGACGCTACGAGGGCTCGCCTCACAGCTATGTTCGCATGCCATTTGGCCTGCCGAGCATGGCATCTGGTTTCTAGCGCAACCTGCGGAGCGTCCTGGCGGCTCAGGAAGTCAGACATCACGCAGTCCTGACAGAGATGGAGACGGTCCTCAAGGAACCGCCCGGACTCCGAGAGCCTCCCGAGGCTCAGTGTAACACCCCGGATACAATTTTCCATATTCGCAACTCCGACTCTTGCCCTTTCCGGAGATGTGATTTATTATTTCCTTCGTGGTTGGGTTTTGTCTGTTGTTTTGCATTTTGTTCTTGTTATGCTTCTCATCTTATGTCATCATCTGCATTTCATCCGCATGTTTTTCAAAACTTGCATCCGTTCGGGTTCCGCGGTTCTCTCCGTTGTCCGTTCGAGTCCGATACACTCGCCTTACGCCGCCTTTCTCCGAAATATTATTTTATAAGTGGCATAATAATGTTCTCGGAATGGGTTGCAACTTGTCATGCGGTCTTATTATAGTGTAGACAGGCCGCTTTGCCAAGTTTAAATCGCATTCGAGTCCATCTGTTAGCCCAACCGTTGAATATAGCGCGTTACATTGCCGGTACCTTCGTCCGGACGTTTGGTCTCGAAACTGCCGCGGACTGCAATTCTCTTCTCTCTCTCAGCCCAACTCCTTTTCACAGCCCACTTAAACCTCCCCTCCGACCGGAACCATCGGATCGCGATCGGAGGCTCCGAAACGCTCCAGAACCCCCTCAAACCCTAGCCCCTACTATATATGGACCCCCTCTAGTCCATTTTGGGCAGCCTAACCCCCTCCACCTACCTCTAGCCTTCCCCTCCTCAGATTCCGCGCCCCCAATCATCATCCGCCGCCTCCCACCTCCATTTCCGCGCCTCCCCAGCCTCCTCTCGCCACTTGGCAAGCCCCTAGTGGCTGCGCCGCCACCAGCCGCCGCTCCCCTCCAACCGGGCGTCGCCACGTCCTCCCCGCCCCCGCGCGGCCCGGCCAGGCCCATCCAGCCCCGCCCGGGCGAATCGGGCCCGAGCCGCGCCGCCGCTCCGCGAGCCCGCTCGTCGCGCCGCCCTCGCCGCTCTCGATCTGGATCGAGGGAGGAGCCCTCGACCCGATCTCTCCCTCGCTGACCCGCCGCCCTTGCGAAGCCCGTCGCCGGGCGCCCGTGCCGCCCTGCCCGGTCGCCGCCTCCCTCTCTCTCCGTCTCCTTCCTCTTCTTCTCTCTCTCTCGGATCCCTCTCTCCCTCTCCGGGAACCCGCCGCGCTTGGAGCTCCTCGCGGAGTCGCGCATCTTGCCGCCGCCATCCATCGAATGGTCCCCTCCGCCCGGATCTGGAGGATCCGGCCTCGTTCGCCCGTCATCGACCCGCTTTGCATCGCGCCCGCCGTGCCATTGACCCCTGCCGCCGCCATGCCCTAGCCGGAACGAGCGGAGGAGCTGCTCGTCCCACTTGCTCCGGCGTCGCGTGGGCCTCCCAGTAACCGATGCCCAGCCGAGCCAAGGCCCAGCTCGCTTGCTCCATGGCTGCCGCACCGCCCTCAAGCCAGCCAGCGGCCTGCGAGCCTCTCCACCGACCGGCCCATGAGGCCTGGTGAGCAGCCCGCCCGTGCCTTTGTTGGCCCAGCCAGTTTTGGCCCGTGTGTTTTTTTCCTGCGCTGAGTTTTTCTCTATTATCCGATTACTAGCAGTTTTTACAGATTGCCCTCAAGTTCATGCATGTAATAACTAATTAACCGTGCATCGGTTTAAACAAACTTTATATGTAATATGCTCAGAAAATTGTGTAGATTAATAATATGCCATTTTCATCCATGTTTAAAATGTTTAAATTGATGTTTGCATTAATTTGCTAATATGCCATGTTAAAATGATTTAATTCATAACTAAATAACCGTAGCTCCGGTTTTAATTAAACTCTATATGTAAATGGGGTAGAAAAATGCCTAGATTATCATGGTCCACTTTATGTTGCTGTTTAACAACTCTAAAATTGTGTTTAGGGCAGAGCAGTACCGAATCTAAAATATTGCTCATGGGGATTTTCCGGAATTGTTGTTTCTTATTTCCGGCCTCATTTAAACTTGCCTAAATAGCTAGTTTAATTATGCTCCACCTCTTGCCATGTTTAACAACATTTGATATTGTTGAGTACCTAATCGGGAGAGAACTAAATAAGTGTTGTGGTGTTCCGTCAATATGCAACTCGTTGCATATTGAGCTCCACTTAACTTGTAGTGTTGTTTGTGCATATTGCCATGCCATGCCTCATTAAACCGGACATGCATCATATTTGTTTGTGCATCATGCCATGTTTATGATTGTGTGTTTACTATGTTGTTTGCTTCTTTCCGGTTTGCTTCTCTCGTTAGCTTCGGTTCCGTTCGGAGTTGTGAGGATTCATTCGACTTACCCGTTTGTCCTCTTCATGGACTTGATCTTCTTCCTTGCGGGATTTCAGGCAAGATGACCATACCCTCGAAATCACTTCTATCTTTGCTTGCTAGATGCTCGCTCTTTTGCTATGCCTATGCTCGATGCCTACCACTTGCTATATCATGCCACCCACATTGCCATGTCAAACCTCTAACCATCCTTTCCTAGCAAACCGTTGTTTGGCTATGTTACCGCTTTGCTCAGCCCCTCTTATAGCGTTGTTAGTTGCGGTGAAGATGAAGTTTGTTCCTTGTTGGAACATGGAGATGTTGTTCCTTGTTGGAACATGTTTACTTGTTGGGATATCACAATACATCTTATTTAATTAATGCATCTATATACTTGGTAAAGGGTGGAAGGCTCGGCCTTATGCCTGGTGTTTTGTTCCACTCTTGCCGCCCTAGTTTCCGTCATATCGGTGTTATGTTCCCGGATTTTGCGTCCCTAACGCGGTCGGGTGATTTATGGGACCCCCTTGACAGTTCGCTTTGAATAAGACTTTTCCAGCAAGGCCCAACATTGGTTTTACATTTGCCTCACCTAGCCTTTTTCCCTTGGGAGTCGCGCATCCCGAGGGTCATCTTTATTTTACCCCGGGCGATGCTTGTCTAGCGTTGGTCCAAACTAAACACCGTCTGGACCATCCCTTAGCAACTTGGGTTACGTCGGTACTGTGACGCTTAGCTTATCCGGTCGTGGCACGAGGCGAGATCTGCGCGGCTACTATCGAGGGTGTCGGCACGCCGGGAGGTCTTCTTGGACTTGTTTTATTGCTGTGAAATGTCTTGTAGCGGGATTCGAGACTGATCGGGCTTCCGGGAGAAGGTCTATTCGCCGTTGATCGCGAGAGCTTATCATGGGCTAAGTTGGGACACCCTGCAGGGTTTGAACTTTCAAAGCCGTGCCCGCGGTTATGTGGCAGATGGGAATTTGTTAATGTCGGTTGTAGAAAACCGAAGTTGATCTTAATTAAAATACACCAACGCGTGTGTAACCGTGATGGTCTCTTCTCGTGGTCCGGGAAGTGAACACGATGTTGGAGTTATGCTTGGCGTAAGTAGTTTCAGGATCACTTCTTGATCATAGTTGTTCGACCGTGCTTTGCCTCCTCTTCTCGCTCTCTTTTGCGTATGTTAGCCACCATATATGCTAGTCGCTTGCTGCAGCTCCACCTCACTACCCTGTCCTACCTTTAAGCTTAAATAGTCTTGATCTCGCGGTGTGAGATTGCTGAGTCCCGTGACTCACAGATACTTCAAAACCAGTTTGCGGTGCCGATGAAACCGTGCGGGTGATGGACCCGAGCTCAAGGAGGAGCTCGATGAAGATCTTGTTCTTTGTGTTGTTTCGTTTGAGTTGATCAGTAGTGGAGCCAGTTGGGACGATCGGGGATCTGTGTAGCATTTGGGGTAGTCTTCTTTTATTTTGGTTCCGTAGTCGGACCTTGATTGTACTGTATGATGTAATGTTTTACTCATGTATTGTGTGAAGTGGCGATTGTAAGCCAACTATGTATCTCTTTTCCTTATGTAATACATGGGTTGTGTGAAGATTACCTCACTTGCGACATTGCTTTCAATGCGGTTATGCCTCTAAGTCGTGCTTCCGACACGTGGGAGATATAGCCGCATCGAGGCGTTACAAGTTGGTAATCGAGCCTTCCCGACTTAGGAGCCCCTACTTGATTGTTTCTTGGCGTTGTTGAGTCTAGAATGGAAAATGTTTTGAGTCTTAGGATTATATATATCGGAGTAGGATTCTTTTTACTCCCCAGTCCTTCGTCGCTCTGGTGAGGTATCCCGTAGAGTTTTGACTCTTCTCTCCTCAAATTTCACTAAATTTTTTAGGATCACGTGGGTATCTTGGAATCGTTCGATGGTGTTGTGGCGAGAACATTGTTCTTGGTGCCTCCTGTCATTTAGGGGTTGTGGCGGTGTCGGGGAGTTGAGCTCCGAGGTGTTGTCGTCACAATTTTATCGTTGCAGTTCTGGAATACGAGTTTTGCCGACATCAAAATCTCTTTTGTGCAGTTGTTGGTGAGATAACCTGATAGCCCGATCTTGTGGCGAGTCGGGAGTATTGCCATGACTTGTATAACGGATGTTTTTCAAGGTCGAGGTACCACGATTTCGAGGATTTCTTGGTTATGTGTTGACGGATGGATACAATTGGATCTAGGTATTGTTAGTTTGGGTGATATATTTTGTGTCCCTGTATCCCCAACACCAGATTGCATAACCAGAAAGTTTGGGAGTTTATAGGTGGGAATTCTAGTAGCTTACGGGATATTTTTCCGACGGATGTATGATTTGAGATTGGGGTTCAACGTCTAGTGGTCCGCCCATTCACGGTCGATTCGATGGTCGCGAGGCGTCTTAAAGAATCCTTGGCTATGCTGATTCGGGGCGTCTTGTTTGTCATTCGTGGCGTCCGCTATCGTCGTGTCCGTGTGGGCCCCACCACGAACACTTTGGGCGAAATCTCTATCATGTGTTTGTTCGGCTCATTCTTGAAGCCAATCCTTTGTTTTTGTTTTGTTTTGTGGTATTCGAGTTGCTTCAATGTCAAGTGTTGATTCCATACCTTATTCTAAATGGTGTTCTCATATTTCTATGTGGATGCTAATCCTTCTTGTTCACCAAGGTCGTCTTTTCAATCCTTTCCAACCGCGTGCTTCTCTTCAAGTGAATCCGATCATTGCAACATTCGCAAGATCAATTCTAAGCTTTTTCTCAACGGTGTTCGTTTCATCCGACCCAAGTTGTTTTGATTTCCGCCCTCCACCCTTTTCTTCAAGGACTCAGATTTCTTAATCAAGTATCCATTTTAGTGAGTGAAGTTTCTTCATTCTTTTCCTTTAATGTTTTATCCGGTGATTTCTCATGAAGACACTAAAGGAAGCTTCAAGTCTATCATTCTTCTTTCTTTTCTTCTCCGGTGGATTCAATTCAAGCTTTCGGTGTTGATCATATCCTTATCCTCGTTCAAATGCTTTCTCATGTCGGTGCATCTCTTAATCATCCACTTCTCGCTATTCAATTGTTCCGGAGCGTTGAAGATATCTCAGAAGATTCTAGTTTCCATTTTCAATTCACTCAAGTTCTTTTGAGGATGCTAGCTCATTCAAGCCATTTAACTCTACCGGTGCAATATCTATTTCAAACAATTGTTCAACGGTGGTTCTTTTGAGTGGGCCCTAACCCACAGGTCTTTTCCCAGGATCTTACCTGACTCTTCTAATTTTCCGGAGTTATTCTCAAATTCATTTCTAAGTTTGATGTAAGAATGAATTTTCATCAGTCAAGGCCTTCTCCAAGATCTTTCAAATTCTTTTCATCGTTGGTTCAACCTTCCTAAATTTCATTCCGGAGTACCTCAACAATTCATGATGGTGTTTCTCGTCGTCATTCTCGAATTTTGAAGACCGAAGAAGAGTTTCTCTTAAATCTTGCTCCATTCTCTTCAAGATTCATGGTTCTAGCTTCGTGCCATCCTCATAATTGTTTTGATTGTGAGAATTCTTTTAACCCACCCGGAGCATTTCAGGAGTCTTTTCAGTTTGATTCTTCGGAGCCCATCATCTTAGAATTATTCATTCAAGCGTTCAACTCTGGTTTTCCAAATCTCACCGGTGCATCGTCGAAATATCCTCTAATCAGTTCATGATCTCTTCGTTCTAATGTATCTAAATTTTGTCAAGCATCTTTATTCGTTTTACAATTCTTCCCGGTGAATTGTGCCTTTGCTACGTTCATTCTCAATTATTATGGTGGTTTGTTCAAGAGTTCTCTTCCTTCGTTATCATATAGATTCATTCGTTCTTCCCAAATCCCACGGGTGGTTCCATCAAGACCTTCTCAAGTTCGCGCCATATCTATCTTAATCCTTTCTACGAGAATAAGTAGTATGCCAAATCCATTGCTTGTCATCAATTTAATTGGTGAAGGATGAGCATAATGTAATTCTTATTCTTGTTTCATCGAGTAAGTTCAATTCCTTATTCCGGAGGATCATCAAAATTCTTGATTTCATTTGTCCATCTTTTCTTTCCGGAGTTCCAACTTTTCTCGGTTATATCATTTCAAAGCTTCATCTTATCACTGCAAGGTTTCACCTTGTATTTGTAACTTCTCTTTCTTTCTATCACCCTTTTGTTTACCGGAGTTCTTCATGGAGGCTCTACATGATGGTTCGTCAAGGATTCTTTTAATTATTAATTGGTCTTTAAGTTTTCTCTCGGAGTTATGATCTGCCAAGCTATACTCAAAAATTGAACATGGTGCTCAACACATGTTTTGTTTTGAGGAGTTCAAGCATTCTTCTTCTTGCATTCCGAAGTGCAATTCTTTCTACCTTATCTCTTGAGATGGTGTTATGTCACTCTTGGCAATTTCCCTTCGTGTTTCATGATTCACATGTTGTCAAGAATGAGGTATTTTAAATCCATCAATCTCTTCATTGGACTTATCTTGGGCTATATTTCACCTAAAGCTTTCCCTAAGGATTGTTGCTATTTATGGTGCTTATTAATGACCCAAGTTCTTCATTTGTCCTCCTGGTGAAATAAGTTTCTCGTCTCCTTGTTGATATCAATCCAATCATTTGTTTCCGTTGGTGGCAGAAGCTCAACTCATAATTTTGAGGTCTTTTCCATAAGCCCACTACAAGCTTATTCATTTCGTTGTTGTTTTTCCAACAACTCCATTCAATTCTTCTTTGCAAGGATGCCTTCCAAATTCAATTGTGGTAGAAGTTGGCATTTTCTTCTCCATTCCTTTATTCCAATGACCTATCTTCAATTTTTCTTCCGGAGGCATTGTGATGTTGCACTCTTCGACCCATCATCTTTCTTTTGTCAAGATCATGTTCTTTTTCTTGCTTATCCATTTAACCGGAGTGTCATGTTTTCATTCGAGTTCTCTCATCTTATCAAGTTTTGCCTGCTTCCTCAACCGGAGAGCTGTCTGAAATCTTTCTTACCCCTTGTGCTTTTTTTTCAATAGTCCGGAGGCAGTATGTTGTTGATTTCATCAAGTATCATCCCATCTTCTCAAGTTCATGTTATATTCCTTCCATGCTCAATCGGAGTGCTGCCCAAATTATATCATTCTTGTTCATTCGTGTCTCGTTTCAACCGGAGTGGTTTCGAATTCTATCTTGTCCATTAAACTCTTGATTCATGCCTTTTCAACCTTCAAGTTATCGTAATGTTCCTTGTTCCTCTTTTCCAACAGAGTGTTTTCAACCTTGTTCATCTTCGTTGTTTTCTTTCTTTCATTTTGCTCAACCTCTCAAGGTTCATGGTTTCACTCGTTTGTCAAAGAAGCAACTTAGTTTTACCTCTCATCTTTCTCGTCCTTTTCCCTCCGGTGCCATCCTAGATCTCGGGACGAGATCCTCTCGTAGTGGTGGAGTGTTGTAACACCCCGGATACAATTTTCCATATTCGCAACTCCGACTCTTGCCCTTTCCGGAGATGTGATTTATTATTTCCTTCGTGGTTGGGTTTTGTCTGTTGTTTTGCATTTTGTTCTTGTTATGATTCTCATCTTATGTCATCATCTGCATTTCATCCGCATGTTTTTCAAAACTTGCATCCGTTCAGGTTCCGCCGGTTCTCTCTGTTGTCCGTTCCGAGTCCGGATACACTCGCACGCGCCCGCGGCACCTCCGAAATATTATTTTATAAGTGGCATAATAATGTTCTCGGAATGGGTTGCAACTTGTCATGCGGTCTTATTATAGTGTAGACAGGCCGCTTGCCAAGTTTAAATCGCATTCGAGTCCATCTGTTAGCCCAACCGTTGAATATAGCGTTATCATTGTCGGTACCTTCGCTCGGACGTTTGGTCTCCAAACTGCCGCGGACTGCAATTTCTCTTCTCTCCTCTCAGCCTAACTCCTTTTCACAGCCCACTTAAACCTCCCCTCCGACCGGAACCATCGGATCGCGATCGGAGGCTCCGAAACGCTCCAGAACCCCCTCAAACCCTAGCCCCTACTATATATGGACCCCCTCTAGTCCATTTTGGGCAGCCTAACCCCCTCCACCTACCTCTAGCCTTCCCTCCTCGATTCGCGCCCCGATCATCAGCCGCCGCCTCCCACCTCCATTTCCGCGCCTCCCAGCCTCCTCTCGCCACTTGGCAAGCCCCTAGTGGCTGCGCCGCCACCACCAGCCGCCCTCCTCCAACTTGGCGTCGCCACGTCCTCCCCGCCCCCCTTCGCGCGGCCCGGCCAGCCATCCACGGCCCGCCCGGGCAGACCGAACCCGAGCCGCCCGCCGCCCGCTCCCGAGAGCCCGCTCGTCGCCGCCCTCGCGGCTCCCGATCTGGATCGAGGGAGGCCCCTCGACCCGATCTCTCTCCTCGCTGACCCGCCGCCCGCCGTGAGCCCGTCGCCGGGCGCCCGTGCCGCCCTGCCAGGTCGCCGCCTCCCTCTCTCTCCCGTCTCCTTCCTCTTCTTCTCTCTCTCTCAGATCCCTCTCTCTCCCTCTCCAGGAACCCCGCCGCACTTGGAGCTCCTCGCCGGAGTCGCGCATGCTGCCGCCGCCATCGGGAATGGTCCCCTCCGCCCCGGATCTGGAGGATCCCGGCCTCGTTCGCCCGTCATCGACCCGCCTGCATCGCGCCGCCGTGCCATTGACCCCTGCCGCCGCCGCCATGCCCTAGCCGAACGAGCGGAGGAGCTGCTCGTCCCACTTGCTCCAGCGTCTGCGTGGGCCTCCCAGCGCCGATGCCCAAATGAGCCAAGGCCCAGCTCGCTTGCTCCATGACTGCCGCACCGCCTCAAGCCAGCCAGCCCGCCTGCCAGCCTCTCCACCGACCGGCCCATGAGGCCTGGTGAGTAGCCCGCCCGTGCCTGTTGGCCCAGCCAGTTTTGGCCCGTGTGTTTTTTTCCTGCTGAGTTTTTCTCTATTATCCAAGACTAGCAGTTTTTACAGATTGCCCTCAAGTTCATGCATGTAATAACTAATTAACCGTGCATCGGTTTAAACAAACTTTATATGTAATATGCTCAGAAAATTGTGTAGATTAATAATATGCCATTTTCATCCATGTTTAAAATGTTTAAATTGATGTTTGCATTAATTTGCTAATATGCCATGTTAAAATGATTTAATTCATAACTAAATAACCGTAGCTCGGTTTTAATTAAACTCTATATGTAAATGGGGTAGAAAAATGCCTAGATTATCATGGTCCACTTTATGTTGCTGTTTAACAACTCTAAAATTGTGTTTAGGGCAGAGCAGTACCGAATCTAAAATATTGCTCATGGGGATTTTTCGGAATTGTTGTTTCTTATTTCCGGCCTCATTTAAACTTGCCTAAATAGCTAGTTTAATTATGCTCCACCTCTTGCCATGTTTAACAACATTTGATATTGTTGAGTACCTAATCGGGAGAGAACTAAATAAGTGTTGTGGTGTTCCGTCAATATGCAACTTCGTTGCATATTGAGCTCCACTAACTTGTAGTGTTGTTTGTGCATATTGCCATGCCATGCCTCATTAAACCGGACATGCATCATATTTGTTTGTGCATCATGCCATGTTTATGATTGTGTGTTTACTATGTTGTTTGCTTCTTTCGGTTTGCTTCTCTCGTTAGCTTCGTTCCGTTCGGAGTTGTGAGGATTCATTCGACTTAGCCGTTTGTCCTCTTCATGGACTTGATCTTCTTCCTTGCGGGATTTCAGGCAAGATGACCATACCCTCGAAATCACTTCTATCTTTGCTTGCTAGATGCTCGCTCTTTTGCTATGCCTATGCTACGATGCCTACCACTTGCTATATCATGCCACCCACATTGCCATGTCAAACCTCTAACCATCCTTTCCTAGCAAACCGTTGTTTGGCTATGTTACCGCTTTGCTCAGCCCCTCTTATAGCGTTGTTAGTTGCAGGTGAAGATGAAGTTTGTTCCTTGTTGGAACATGGAGATGTTGTTCCTTGTTGGAACATGTTTACTTGTTGGGATATCACAATACATCTTATTTAATTAATGCATCTATATACTTGGTAAAGGGTGGAAGGCTCGGCCTTATGCAGTGTTTTGTTCCACTCTTGCCGCCCTAGTTTCCGTCATATCGGTGTTATGTTCCCGGATTTTTGCGTCCCTAACGCGGTCGGGTGATTTATGGGACCCCCTTGACAGTTCGCTTTGAATAAGACTTTTCCAGCAAGGCCCAACATTGGTTTTACATTTGCCTCACCTAGCCTTTTTCCCTTGGGAGTCGCGCATCCCGAGGGTCATCTTTATTACCCCGGGCGATGCTTGTCTAAGCGTTGGTCAAACTAAACACCGTCGGGACCATCCCTTGGCAACTTGGGTTACGTCGGTACTGTGACGCTTAGCTTATCCGGTCGTGGCTCGAGGCGAGATCTGGCGGCTACTATCGAAGTGTCGGCATGCCGGGAGGTCTTCTTGGACTTGTTTTATTGCTGTGAAATGTCTTGTGGCCGGATTCCGAGACTGATCGGGCTTCCGGGAGAAGGTCTATTCCTTCGTTGATCGCGAGAGCTTATCATGGGCTAAGTTGGGACACCCTGCAGGGTTTGAACTTTCGAAAGCCGTGCCCGCGGTTATGTGGCAGATGGGAATTTGTTAATGTCGGTTGTAGAAAACCGAAGTTGATCTTAATTAAAATACACCAACGCGTGTGTAACCGTGATGGTCTCTTCTCGGAGTCCAGAAGTGAACACGGTGTTGGAGTTATGCTTGACGTAAGTAGTTTCGGGATCACTTCTTGATCATAGTTGTTCGACCGTGCTTTGCCTCCTCTTCTCGCTCTCTTTTGCGTATGTTAGCCACCATATATGCTAGTCGCTTGCTGCAGCTCCACCTCACTACCCTGTCCTACCTTTAAGCTTAAATAGTCTTGATCTCGGGTGTGAGATTGTTGAGTCCCGTGACTCACGTGATACTTCAAAACCAGTTTGCAGGTGCCGATGAAACCGTGCAGGTGATGCACCCGAGCTCAAGGAGGAGCTCGATGAAGATCTTGTTCTTTGTGTTGTTTCGTTTCAGTTGATCAGTAGTGGAGCCCAGTTGGGACGATCGGGATCTGTGTAGCATTTGGGGTAGTCTTCTTTTATTTTGGTTCCGTAGTCGGACCTTGATTGTATCTGTATGATGTAATGTTTTACTCATGTATTGTGTGAAGTGGCGATTGTAAGCCAACTATGTATCTCTTTTCCCTTATGTAATACATGGGTTGTGTGAAGATTACCTCACTTGCGACATTGCTTTCAATGCGGTTATGCCTCTAAGTCGTGCTTCGACACGTGGGAGATATAGCCGCATCGAGGGCGTTACACTCAGGGCCCCAGTGGCTCGTGAGGAGCAACCCCTTCACCACGCATCTTCAGCTGCCCCAACACCCCTTCGACAATGGAACCAGGTGACATCTTCCGAGTTTATTTAGCGGGGAGCGCCCCTCGGGCTGCATCATTCCCAGGCCGCGTGGGTGTGTCCCTGCGGCATGCATCCTTTTACGTCTTTAGCTTACTCTCCTGGGGGCGCTCCTCGGGATGGATCATCCCCAAGCCGCTCGTGTCCAGCCCAGTGGCATGTATCGTTCTTGCGTTTACCTAATCCCATTCACTTTCCATGCATAATCTATCTATGGTTATCATCTGCTTGATTGTCACCCACCATGGGAGCCGCGCGCCGGTCGTCTTTCTTCAGGGCCATTTGCATAAGAAGGCAAAGCACTATGTCTGTGCTCGAGCCCGTCCCTGCAGCATTGATAAATCCAATGGCTGAGCTCTGCCTGGTGGGCCGGCCCCGTTCATGTCACCTCCTGGGGTCGTTGGTGCTTGGCCTTCTCACGCGATAACCTCAGGAGATTCGTTCGGCGCAGGTTGTCTAACCATCTCGCAGGACCACCACAGCCATCAAGAGCCAAGACCAGGCACAACCCGCCTTGAGGTAGGGCCTCGTGAGTCCCGCGCTGGCTCACGAGTGCCCAGACACACCTCCAGGGCTCAATAGGGCCACATCTCAAGAGCTCTTATGGCCTTCGCGCATGTGACGCTACGAGGGCTCGCCTCACAGCTATGTTTGCATGCCATTTGGCCTGCCGAGCATGGCAGCCGCTTTCTAGCGCAACCTGCGGAGCGTCCTGGCGGCTCAGGAAGTCAGGCATCACGCAGTCCTGACAGAGATGGAGACGGTCCTCAAGGAACTGCGCGGACTCCGAGAGCCTCCCGAGGCTCAGGGCCCCGGTGGCTCATGAGAAGCAACCCCTTCACCACGCGTCTTCAGCTGCCCCAACACCCCTTCGACAATGGAACCAGGTGACATCTTCCGAGTTTATTTAGCGGGGAGCGCCCCTCGGGCTGCATCATTCCCAGGCCGCGTGGGTCTGTCCCTGCGGCATGTATCCTTTTACGTCTTTAGCTTACTCTCCTGGGGGCGCTCCTCGGGCTGCATCATCCCCAAGCCGGTCGTGTCCAGCCCAGTGGCATGTATCATTCTTGCGTTTACCTAATCCCATTCACTTTCCATGCATAATCTATCTATGGTTATCACCTGCTTGATTGTCACCCACCATGGGAGCCGCGCGCCGGTCGTCTTTCTTCAGGGCCATTTGCATAAGAAGTGTCGGCGTTCTGGGAACGAGGGTCCCTAGACTTGCCTTCCTGCGGCCTGCGGCGTGGCTCCAAGGAGGCCCAGGACGGCCCATCTTCATCAACGCAAGCTCAAGACCCTCGCGAGGGGCCAAGCCTCACTGGGCGAACGACGACGAGCTTCCTCAGGCACGGCCTCGTCAGGCTGGCTCATGAGGAGGCGGAGAGTTCAAGGCAGGGTACCTCGCGAGGTGCCCATGACGCAAGCCATGACGACCAAGGGCGCCAGCCGGGCGCCAGCCGGGCGCCAGCCCGCGCAGTGTCCTCCTTTCCTCTTTGGTGCAAAGGGAGCAAGCGCAGGCGAGAGCATCAAGCAAAGGCATCCGTTTCGGTGCAACAAGACCAAGACCAACCCAACGGCTGGAAGGGGGTCATCGTGGAGCCCAAGCAGGCGTCATCACCAGAGCCTTTGGCACGCGAGGACCAACTTTTGTCAGGATAAGTGTACCCGTTGTTCCCCTTCAAAATGGCCAATTGTTGGCGTCCTTCCCGCTCAATATTTGGGAAGAGGCCCAGGGCCTTCGCCTATAAATAGGAGTGGCCACATTCAGGGCTAGGGCATCTTAGATGCATCAAGACAGAGAGGAGAGAGGAAGGGAGATCCGAATCCTCATCAAGAAACCAGTAGCTAGAGCAACTGAACAACACCTAGCAGTTCATCTCACCCGCCAAGAACAAACCCTCGCGAGGCTGTTCTCCGTTGTACTGTTCTTCATCAGCCCAAGAGGCAATCCACCACACCACACACTGGAGTAGGGTATTACACCAGAATGGTGGCCCGAACCAGTATAAATCTTGTGTCTCTTGTGCTATTTCGTTAGTAGTTTAGGTCCCTGCGATTCGGCGAGGTGCGAGACGGTGGAGGGTTGGATCTCTGCGCGCGCCCCAGTGTTCGAACCTCAAGGGTCTGCCGGAACCCGAAATCCGACATTTGGCGCGCCAGGTAGGGGTGCGCCGGAATCTGCCTTCCGTCGCCTCGTTCTTCCCCAACCACCGCAACCATGTCTGACGCCCGTCGGGCCCGCGCTGAGCGCCGAGCCGCCGTCGCCTCCCATGTCGCCCAGACAGCTCCCGTCGGCGGGTGCCCTCGTCGATCCCCGTCACCTGCCGTCAACGCCGCCACCGGCCCGGCGGGGAACGAGCAGCAAGCATCGTCCCAGCACCCGTCCATGAGGCGGGACGGCCGCACCGCCATGCCTTCGCTCACCCCCGCTGGTTCTTCGTCACGCGCGCCCCGCGCGGCCATGGAGGCCCGAGCTGCACTCATCGCGGCAAACGAGCTCTGCGCTACCGCCCGTCGATAGCGTCTCGAAGAATGGCTCGACCAAGTCGCCCGAGCTCGTCCGCGCTGCAGAGGCGCCCCAAGACCGTCCGTCTCGCTGCACCGCACCCCGCCCCGCGCGGGCGATGAAGCTCCCGGGGCGCCTCAGCTGCCTCCTCCTCAAGAAGGCACCCTGGCCCCAAGGCGCGCGGCCCCTGGGCGGAACCCGCTCCGCCAGGCGCTGGCGTGGCAGGAGCAGAGCTGTCAAGAAGTTCCTCGCCCACAAGAAGCTGCCCGAGTGCTCCCCGCTCCAGCACGTCAGGACCCTGCGCTGCCCCCAGCCGCGGCACAGGGAGGCCCACAAGACCTAGCTCTCTGTCGTCCGAGGCCCCCCGCGGCCATGGCGGGCTGCCGCGCCTTCACCTCTGAGCTGTGCAGCGTCGCGTGGCCCGCCAAGTTCAAGCCAGACCTGCCTCCTTGCTACGACGGCACAGCTGACCCTACGGAGTTCCTCCAGCTTCTCTGAGCTGGGCATCGAGGCTGCCAACGGGATGAAAAGGTCATGGCGAACTGGTTTCCCATGGCGCTCAGGGCGGAGCCCGCACTGGCTCTGAATCGGCCCCAGGCATGATCTCTTCTGGGCCGAGATGCGCACCCGCTTCATCGCCAACTTCCGAGGTACTCGCGACCGGCCACCGCCGTGGCGACATCGCCGAATCAGCGCGGCAGCGGGAAACCCTGCAAAAGTACATCCAGCGCTTCAACAACGCCGCCTCAAGATCCCGGGGTAGCGGAGGAGGCCATCATCTCTGCCTTCTCGGCGGCGCGCGCGACGTCAAGATGGAGGAGCTGGCGATGCATGAAGATCTGCACCTCCACGAGCTGTTCAACTTGGCGACCAAGTGCGCCCGGCTGAGGAGGCGCCTCTCCTCCTCGAGGTGCCCGCCATGGATCCCAAAGAGAAGAAGTCCAAGGCCAGGGCGTGAAGCGCAAGGGGCTGCCGTGCTCGCGGCGAACCGGACACCAAGCGAGGCGAGATCAGCCCGAGTCCTCCAAGGGCAGCCCGGTGCTGCGTGTACCACGACCTCCACAACCACAACACCAATGAATGCCAAGAGCTCCGGCCGCGTGCTTGGCAGGGGTCAGCAGACGCCCGAGCTCAGCGACCGGGCTCTGGCCGAGGAGGAGGAAGAAATGCAGGACGCTGGGAATACCACGGCCCGCGCCAAGGGTGGCGCGACCAACCTCGCGAGGACCGCTGGCAAGACACACCTCGCGAGGGAGGCTGGAGGGATCAGCCTCGCGAGGATCGCCCGCAGGGGAACGCAGGCCTCCCTCCGCTGCCGCCACCACCAAGGAGAATTGAAGACCGTCATCAGGACGAGGGGGCTGGGGGCTTCCAGGAAGCGCGTGCGATCGCCTGCATCCTGGGCGGAGCTCAAGCCCCAGCCTCTCAGCGCATCTTCAAGCAGTTCGCCCGCGAAGTGAATGCAGTCCTTCCCAAGCTCGAGGCCACGCGCCCTCTCAGGTGGTCGGCGTGCGCCATCACGTTCAGTTCAGCGGATCAGCTCAAGTGCGCAGCCACAGCCGGAGTTCTCCCGATGCTTTGTTCCCCAATCATCAGCAACGTGCTGGTCACCAAGACCCTCATCGACGGCGGAGCAGGACTCAACGTCCTGTCCTTGGAAACATTCAACAATCTTCAAGTGACTTACAGTCAGCTTCAGCCAACCAAGCCTTTCTCCGGAGTCACCGACGGCTCCACGGTCCCGATCGGGCAGGTCCGCCTTGCTGTCACCTTCGGGGCTCGCGACAACTACCACACCGAGCTCATCGACTTCGACGTCGCCCACATTCGCCTGCCGTACAACGCCATCCTCGGGTACCCAGCGTTGGCCAAATTCATGGCCGTAACCCACCACGGCTACAACATCCTCAAGATGCCAGGAAGCGGCGGGGTCATCACGGTGCCCTGTGAAGAGAGAGACGCAGTGTGCCCCCTGGAGCGAGCCTTTCAGGCCGCATCGCTAGAAGACCCAGACAACAGCAGCAGGAGGCCTCCCGAGGCCGCACCCAAGAAGAAGACATTGACCGGCCCGGCTCCTCAAGAGGCAGGCCCCTCAGGGCCCGCGCCGGGCCAGGGGGAGCCTCCTTCCATCGCATAGGAAAGAGCGCCGGGCCAGGGGGAGCCTCCTTCCATCGCATAGGAAAGCGCGCCCGGCGCCCTCCTCAGGAAGGGCTCGGGGGCTCTCCCCTGGAGGGCCGCCGACCTCGCCAAGGTCTCGAGGGAGGCGCTGGGCACCACGATGGGCGTGTTTGAAGCACGCTTCCATAGCGAGGAGCAAGGCAAGGAGGGCCGAACCCTCGGGAGTTCGTCGGCAAGGCCATTCAGAGCTCTGAGTCAAGGGTCATGAGGGCAGCCGCCGCTGCATCACTGTGGCCCCCATCCAGCGAGGATGGTGGGCTGCGCGTCTGCATCGACATACCAGGCTCAACCGAGCCGCATCTCAAGCGCTTGGCCCTCGCGAGTGGGGCGTTAGGGTCCGCCCCACAGCTACGTGCGCATGCCTTATGGCTCGCCAAGCGCGCTTGCTGCGCACCAGCGTCTCATGAGGGCCATCCCGAGGCTCAAGAGGTCGAGCACGCCTGCAGCCTGGCGGAGATGGAGATGGCTCCCGAGGAGCCGCCAGCGCCTTCGGATCCTCCCGTGGCCCCTGGGCCTGGGGGCTCGTGAGGATCGGCTCCCGCAGCCCACCGAGTCTGCTACACCAACTCCACCTCATCCCCAACATCACCAGGTGACATCTTTAAGTTTTATTTCCGGCTGGGAGCGCCTTCAGGGCTGCATTATTCACAGGCCGCGTGGGTCCGTCCCTGCGGCATGTATCCCTTTTATTTCATGTCATTAGCCTATCCTGTTGGGGGCGCCCCTCGGGCTGCATCATCCCCAAGCCGCTCGGGCCAGTCCCAGCGGCATGTATCCTTCCTACTTTTTCCTTAGGATTATGCTCTCGCTCCACCATGCTTGTTATTTGTGACTTTTCCTGGGTGGCAGAATCTTGCACGTTAAAGGGGGGGTGCCTGAGCATCGCGACTCAGGGCTCCTACCGGCTCTCCGGCCCTCACCCTCTGGTCTTGTCCATGGCATCGTGACTGGCTTGCCAACGACGGCCGAGACCAACCCGAGAGCGGGACCGAAGACGTGAAACACCGCATCCGCCAAATTTGCGGGAACACACTCGAAGATAAGGCCCAGAGCCAGCGCAACCCGCCTTGAGGTAGGGCCCGTGAGTCCTTGGCTCACGGGTGCCCCAACACACCTCGCGAGGCCTCTCGCGCCTCTCCAAAGCAACTAATGGCAGGACTAACGATCGCCATGGCGAGCTCTTGTTCCTTTTGTGGTAAACCTGCAGGGTCCCTCCAAGGAGCACGAAACGACCTCGCCACGTAATCTCTCGCCGGCCAAGGCACGGACCTAGTGCCGCACCAGGAAGCATTGTCTTGACCCTCGAAATAAGTCACCCTCCGGACACACTAGTTATCGCAACACCATCCCCACACTCAATGCAACCCCGTGTTAGCAGCGTCGCTCTCCTTTCTCACCGAATGATGGCTGCTTGAGCGCCAAGGGGACCCCGAGCATCGCGACTCGGGGGCTCTTACGGACCTCGGGCCGCTCACCTCCCAGCCTTGACCACGGCATCGCGACTGGCATACCAGCGACGGCTGAAGCCGCCTTGGGACTGGGACACAGCCGGCGCAGAGCATCGAGCCCTCGTGAGGATGAAGGAGGAAACCGAGCTAGAACGGAATGAGCATCTTGCACTGCCTCACAATAAGGATCATATTGACAAGCGGCTACAAACATCTTACAAGCCCCGTAATCTACATTCTTGGATCCTCGCAGGAACAAAAGACGCGAATCCTAAGGAGTCCTACCTACAGGGACCATCGCGGCAGACGCCATCATCAACAGTGGGCCACCCGGTCCGGCACCAACCCCATCCAGATCAGGGGCGGCGACGACCTGACGAGCCCGCCCTGCTCCGGGAGCGGCGCAGGCTCGGAGGCTCGTAGCTGTCGTCGCTCGCGAAGAGCTCGGCGGAGTCGCTGGATCCTCCGGTGCCTTCGTCGCCTGAGGAGCTGCCAAGGGAGTGGTCGGTCGGCCTCTGTCTCACCGCAGCAGGACCCCGACCACCTCTCCCGGGGCAGCACTCCAGCCGACGACCCTCCGTGTCGAGGACCTTGAAGGACACCACCGAAGCACCATCGTACTCCAGGTGGATCGTGAGGGCGCCCCTCGCCCCGCAGACCCGGGCGACCTCGCCCCAGCCTCGTGTCATGAAGACCTCGCCAGGCAACTACGCGACCTCTGCCTGTCGCGAGGTGCCGCAGCCGGCGTGCTTGTAGCTGAGTCGAGGGTTTCCCCTGCCGGACGACGGAGGCGAAGAAAGAAGGAAGACAAATCCAAGACTTAGGAGGCGTGGCGGCGCCAAGCACGAACTCCCGCGAGAGCCTCGGCGTGGACTCGTGGGGAAGACGCACACCTTCGTGACCCGCCGGCGTCGTCGGCGGCGTCGGTCGTGGCGCCCGGCGTCGCCTCCTTCAGAGCCACCAATTTGCGCGTACAAGGGAAGAGGGAACCCTGGTGGCGGCCGCACCCACCAAGGCATGGGCGCCTCCTGGCGAGCGCTCCTGCCCTGACACCAGAGAGAAAGCCGCTTCTTTGGGGGGGGGGGGCAGGTCAGGATCCTCTTGAGGAGCCTTTCCCTTCTCTTCCGTGGAGAACCGGCGGATCGGAGCCATGGCCACCAGACGAAACGAGGAGGAGGAGAAGCAGAAGGATAGACTGGAAGGGCGCGCGCCGTTCTGTACTTATAGCCGGCGAAGGCCAACCGTCGGCCTCCACAATCACCGGTAATCATGACCAGCTCTGCATGTAGGGACTTGTCGAATCCGGGTGGTTACCGAGGCATCGTGGGGAAGCAGTGCGCATGCGCCCAATCAACCGCCACGCGACGCCCAAGGCCGCAAGATGTTAGGGCCCGCGACGCTTCGCACTTGCCCTGTCGCCTCTCTGCTCGGCCAAGTTCGGGGGCACCATGGGCCCGGGGGCTACTGTCGGCGTTCTGGGAATGGGGGTCCCCAGACTTACCTGCCTGCAGCGTGGCTCCAAGGAGGCCCAGGACGGCCCATCTTCATCAACGCAAGCTCAAGACCCTCGCGAGGGGCCAAGCCTCGCGGGGCGGATGACGAGGAGCTTCCTCAGGCACGGCCTCGTTAGGCTGGCTCATGAGGAGGCAGAGAGTTCAAGGCAGGGTACCTCGCGAGGTGCCCATGACGCAAGCCATGACGACCAAGGGCGCCAGCCAGGCGCCAGCCCGCACAGTGTCCTCCTTTCCTCTTTGGTGCAAAGGGAGCAAGCGCATGCGAGAGCATCAAGCAAAGGCATCCGTTTCGGTGCAACAAGACCAAGACCAGCCCAACGGCTGGAAGGGAGTCATCGTGGAGCCCAAGCAGGCGTCATCACCAGAGCCTTTGGCAGGCGAGGACCAACTTTAGTCAGGATAAGTGTACCCGTTGTTCCCCTTCAAAATGGCCAATTGTTGGTGCCCTTCCCGCTCAATATTTGGGAAGAGGCCCAGGGCCTTCGCCTATAAATAGGAGTAGCCACATTCAGGGCTAGGGCATCTTAGAGGCATCAAGACAGAGAGGAGAGAGGAAGAGAGATCCAAATCCTCATCAAGAAACCAGTAGCTAGAGCAACTGAACACCACCTAGCAGTTCATCTCACCCGCCAAGAACAGACCCTCGCGAGGCTGTTCTCCCTTGTACCGTTCTTCATCAACCCAAGAGGCAATCCACCACACCACACACTGGAGTAGGTATTACACCACAATGGTGGCCCGAACCAGTATAAATCTTGTGTCTCTTGTGCTGTTCCGTTAGTAGTTTAGGTCCCTGCGATTCGGCGAGGTGCGAGACGGTGGAGGGTTGGATCTCTGCGCGCACCCCAGTGTTCGAACCTCAAGGGTCTGCCGGAACCCGAAATCCGACAAGAAGGCTAAGCACGATGTCTGTGCTCGGGCCCGTCCCTGCAGCATTGATAAATCCAACGGCTGAGCTCTGCCTGGCGGGCCGGCCCCATTCACGTCACCTCCTGGGGTCGTTGGTGCTTGGCCTTCTCACGCGATAACCTCAGGAGATTCGTTCGGCGCAGGTTGTCTAACCATCTCGCAAGACCACCACAGCCATCAAGAGCCAAGACTAGGCACAACCCGCCTTGAGGTAGGGCCTCGTGAGTCCCGTGCTGGCTCACGAGTGCCCAGACACACCTCGTCTAGCCCTGCCGTGCAAGCCACGTGTCGTATGCGGGGCTGTCTGCGCCTCGGGGCTCTCCGCGATGGGAGTCCCTCCCACGTACGATGGAAGCACCATGCTCCGTGCTGGCCGTCGACACTGTCGAGGAGCGGCTATGCCCGTGCAAGTGCGGAAGTGCTATGCTCCGCGCTGGTGATAAACAACTGAGGGCGACCACACGACCGTATCAACCTCAGGGAGCCCTTGAGCTCAGTGTATGGCCTCATCGCAACACCTCCCCTCGGGAGAGTCGCGCGAGGGGGCTAGGCACGGGGGCTGCGCTCGGTCACGCCCAAGCATACACCACCCAGCCAGGTCCCCTGGACCTGGTCGTCGCGCGCCCCTCCCGAGCCGAGCCTCGGAGAGGGCAAAGGTAGGAAGGTCATTTGAGCATCAAGGGGGATTCCTGAGCATCGCGACTCAGGAGCCTAACTGGCCACGTAGCCCCTCACTCCTTGGTCTCGTCCTGGTGATCGAGACGACCCAATGGCGGTTGAGGTATGCGCGGGGTCGGGCCCTACTGACATAGAACACTGGACCTACCCCTGCATCTCCTTTCCGTAAGCTGTTTGTGCGTCAAGGGGGACTCCTGAGCATCACGACTAAGGAGCCTAACTGGCCACGTAGCCCTCACTCCTTGGTCTCGTCCTGGTGATCCGGACGACCCAATGGCGGCTGAGGTATGAGCAGGGTCGGGCTCTGCCGACGTAGAACGTAAAGCAAATGGGAAGGAAATCGCAAAATCTCAAGCAAATATTACAAGACATATTGTTCTCCAATATCGAACACAAGTTTAAACGCCTCCACGAGGCACGGTACATGCTGCGGGAGTTAAGCAGGAAAGGAGCCGCCAGCAAGTCACCCCTTCATCCCTGGACACCGCCATCGCCCGCGAGGGATGCTTCTTCTCCAACGGCATCGCCTTCACCTGTGCCACCAGCCGGAGCTGCAGGATCAATAGCATCACTGGTTGAGGGCGCGGGGGTGAAGGCGCGGAACTTCTCCAGCAGGGCCTCCACTTGACCCTTCACGGTTGCGGCAGCGGCTGCGCAGTGCTCGTCGTCCATAGGCTCCAGTAGCTCGTCAAGGCGGGCGGAAGGATCGCGAAGATGGAGGTGGCTGAAGATGGAGGTGGCTGAAGACGCGCGTCAACGTGGCTGAGGAAAGAACGCCGGCTTCCCCCTCTGCCATGGGGCCGATACCACTCACGACGTCCTCGAGCGCATCAACCAGATAAGGAAGCAGCTGGGCGGGGCCCTCGTTGCTGGCGGCCAACGGATCCTCCAAGCCCTTCTCGTAGAGCGACCGGAGTGCTGTCCGAGACCTCACCTCGAGGAGCTTGAAGGCATCGCGGTCCTCGGCCAGGACCTTCGCCTTGGCGTCAAGATCAGCCTTCTCCACACCCACCTTCTGCTCCAGCTTCTTCAGCCGGCTGCCTTCCGCGGCCTGCGCTTTCGCCAACTGCTCCAGCTCGGCGTCGCGACCCTTGATGGTGCCCTCCCGGGCCTTCATCTTCTCCTCCTCCGCCTTGCGGCTACGGGCTTCTTCCGCACACTCGTTGCGCAGGGCCTCCAGCACCCGGCAGCGATCCTGGGTGGCCTCGACATCCTTCAGTGCCACCTCGCGAGCGGCCGCTGCCTGGACGGCGGCCTGCTTCTCCTTCTCGGAGGTCGCCGCAGCCTGGCTCAGCGCCGCCCGAATGGACACGTTAGAATGAAGCCAGCCAGAGACCAGCTCCAGGCGCCCAGCTACCAGGTGGGGGTCGGTGCCCTGAAGATCTTCTCGCAGCTGGATCATCTTAGAAAGAGCGCGCTCCAAGACGTCAAGGGGTCGGAAGGACCTGGAGCCAACGGTGTAGCATGAGGAGGAGGAGGCAGCATCGTCACCATAGCCTGAGAGACTGGGGGCTCCTGAGCTTTGGGGACCTCAGCAGCCGAACCGGACACTGGTGCCTCTAGAGCCAGTGGGGCCACAGGGGCTGACTCCTCCCGGGGATGCTCCCCCGGGCCTCGCGAGGATGATCGAGCCGGAGAGGCATGAGCGCTGACGCTGCCCTTCTCCACAAAGGGAGACGCAGCCGCAGTAGGCAAATTGGTCCCGGGCAGCACCACTGCTTCCTCCCTCCTCTTCTTCGCCGCGGGCATCGGCCTAATTGCACAACGGAGTGGCATCAAGGATCAGCGGCATAAGCAAGAAAAAAATAGGACAAGAGCACTTACTGGTCTATTGCAGTGTAATCCCTCTGCTTCGTAAGCTTGAAGCCGAAGATCCTCATTGCCTGAGGCGCAGACACGCGGGCGCCAAGAGTGGAAGAAGGTGCAACGGATGGACCAGAAGTAGCCCCAGGCGAAGTAAGAGCAGGAGCGTCATCTCGGGAGATCAACGCCGACCTGCCCCTCGTTGGAACCACGGGCGGCTCCCCCCTCTTCGGGAGGACGCCGGCCTCGTCATCGTTATCAGGTAGAGCGCGGAGGATGTCGGCCTTGCGCAAGGGGGAGGTCTCCCCCATCCCCTCGGGGGTCGCCTCCGAGTCACGTTCTGCATCCTCCTCCTCTTCCCCCTCCTTGCGGGAGTCGCCAGAAGACACGTCCACCGGCGTCGTCGCCTCCGGGACCACAAGGGGCACCAGCGGCACCAAGCCGCGCTCGTCAAAGGTGGGCATAGCGGCCACAACCTGTGCCCCGTCCTTGCGAAGGAACAAGGGAACAATGGCGCTCGGCGGATACTTGATACGTCCATTTTGCATCATGCTTTTATATCGATATTTATTGCATTATGGGCTGTTATTACACGTTATGTCACAATACTTATGCATATTCTCTCTTATTTTACAAGGTTTGCATAAGGAGGGAGAATGCTGGCAGCTGGAATTCTGGGCTGGAAAAGGAGCAAATATTAGAGACCTATTCTCCACAACTCCAAAAGTCCTAGAACTCCACGAAAGTCATTTTTGGAAATAATAAAAAATATTGAGCGGAAGAAGTACGCCAGAGGGGGACCCACCTGGCCACAAGGGTGGCGGGCGCGCCCTACCCCCCAGGGCGCGCCCCCTGCCTCGTGGGCCCCCTATTGGCTCTCCGTTGGCCATCTTCTGCTATATGAAGTCTTTCGTCAAGGAAAAAATCAGAAGCAACCTTTCGGGACGAGACTCCGCCGCCACGAGGCGGAACCTTGAAGGAACCAATCTAGGGCTCCGGCAGAGCTGTTCTGCCGGGGACACTTCCCTCCGGGAAGGGGAAATCATCGTCATCGTCATCACCAACGCTCCTCTCATCGGGAGAGGGCAATCTCCATCAACATCTTCACCAGCACCATCTCCTCTCAAAACCCTAGTTCATCTCTTGTATCCACTTCTTGTCTCCAAGTCCGGGATTGGTACTAGTAGGTTGCTAGTAGTGTTGATTACTCCTTGTAGTTGATGCTAGTTGGTTTATTTGGTGGAAGATCATATGTTCAGATCCTTTATGCATATTAATACCCCTCTGATTATGAAAATGAATATGCTTTGTGAGTAGTTACGTTTGTTCCTGAGGACATTGGAGAAGTCTTGCTATTAGTAGTCATGTGAATTTGGTATTCGTTCAATATTTTGATGAGATGTATGTTGTCTAGCCTCTAGTGGTGTTATGTGAACGTCGACTACATAACACTTCACCATTATTTGGGCCTAGAGGAAGGCATTGGGAAGTAATAAGTAGATGATAGGTTGCTAGCTAGAGTGACAGAAGCTTAAACCCTAGTTTATGCGTTGCTTCGTAAGGGGCTGATTTGGATCCATATGTTTCATGCTATGGTTAGGTTTACCTTAATACTTTTGTTGTAGTTGCGGATGCTTGCAATAGATGTTAATTATAAGTGGGATGCTTGTTCAAGTAAGAACAACACCCAAGCACCGGTCCACCCACATATCAAATTATCAAAGTATCGAACGCGAATCATATGAACGTGAAAACTAGCTTGACGATAATTCTCATGTGTCCTCGGGAGCGATTTTCTCCATATAAGAGTTTGTCCAGGCTTGTCCTTTGCTACAAAAAGGATTGGGCCACCTTGCTTCACTTTATTTACTTTTGTTACTTGTTTCTTGTTACAAATTATCTTATCACAAAACTATTTGTTACCACTTATTTCAGTACTTGCAGAGAATACCTTGCTGAAAACCGCTTATCATTTCCTTCTACTCCTCGTTGGGTTCGACACTCTTACTTATCGAAAGGACTAGGACAGGTCCCCTATACTTGTGGGTCATCAAGACTCTTTTCTGGCGCCATTGCCGGGGAGTGAAGCGCCTTTGGTAGGTGGAATTTGGTACGGAAAAATTTATATAGTGTGCTGAAATTTACTGTCATTTGTTACTATGGAAAGTAATCCTCTGAGGGGCTTGTTTGGGGTATCTTCACCCCGACCAATAGAGCAAAGAGTTGTTCCTCAACCTACTGAACCTACTGAAATAAAAATGTTCCCTTTGAAGTTCCTTCGGGTATGTTAGAAAAACTACTAGATAATCCTTTTGCAGGAGATGGAACAAAGCATCCTGATGAGCATCTAATCTATGTGGATGAAGTTTGTGGATTATTTAAGCTTCCAGGTATACCCGATAATGTTGTTAAGAAGAAGGTCTTCCCTTTATCTTTGGAGGGAGATGCATCGACATGGTATAGGCTATGTGATGATACGGGGTCATGGAACTACAAACGATTGAAATTGGAATTTCATCAGAAGTTTTATCCTATGCATCTTGTTCATCGTGATCGCAATTGTATATATAATTTTTGGCCTCGCGAAGGAGAAAGCATCGCTCAAGCTTGGGGGAGGCTTAAATCAATGTTATACTCATGCCCCAATCATGAGCTTCCAAGAGAAGTAATTCTTCAAAGTTTTTATGCTCGGCTTTCTCGTAATAATCAACCCATGCTCGATACTTCTTGTGCTAGCTCTTTTATGATGAAGACTATTGAATTCAAATGGAATTTATTGGATAGAATTAAACACAACTCTGAAGATTGGGATCTCGACGAAGGTAAGGAGTCAGGTATGACACATAAGTTTGATTGTGTTAAATCTTTTATGGATACCGATGTTTTCCGTAAGTTTAGCACTAAATATGGACTTGACTCTGAGATAGTAACTTCTTTCTGTGAATCTTTTGCTACTTATGTTGATCTCCCCAAGGAGAAGTGGTTTAAATATCATCCTCCCATAGAAGTAAAAGTAGCTGCACCTACTAAAGTTGAAGAAAAGACTGTCACTTATAATGATCCTATTGTTCCTACCTCTTATGTTGAGAAACCACCTTTCCCTGTTAGGATAAAGGATCATGCTAAAGCTTCAACTGTGGTTCATAAAAGAAATATTAGAACTTATACACCTCCTGAGCAAGTTAAAGTTGAACCTAATATTGCTATTGTTAAAGATCTCTTGGCTGATAATATTGATGGGCATGTTATTTATTTCTGCGGTGAAACTGCTAGAATTGCCAAACCTTGTGCTAAAGATAAACATAGACCTGTGGTAGGCATGCCTGTTATTTCTGTTAAAATAGGAGATCATTGTTATCATGGCTTATGTGATATGGGTGCTAGTGCTAGTGTTATACCTCATGACTTATACAAAGAAATTAAGCATGAGATTGCACCTGTTGAGTTAGAAGATATTGATGTTACAATTAAACTTGCCAATAGAGATACTATATCAGCAATGGGAATTGTTAGAGATGTTGAAGTCTTGTGTGGAAAAACTAAATATCCTGCTGATTTTCTTCTTCTTGGTTCCCCACAAGATAGCTTTTGTCCCATCATATTTGGTAGACCCTTCTTGAACACTGTCAATGCTAAGATAGACTGCGAAAATAATGTTGTTACTATTGGTTTAGGCGATATGTCTCATGATTTTAATTTCTCTAAATTTAGTAGACAACGCCGTGAAGAAGAATTTCCTAGTAAGGATGAAATTATTGGTCTTGCTTCTATTTCCGTACCTCCTAGTGATCCTTTAGAACAATATTTGCTAGACCATGAAAATGATATGTTTATGAATGAAAGAAGGGAAATAGATGAAGTGTTCTTTAAATAGGAACCTATTCTGAAACACAATTTGCCTATTGAAATTCTAGGGGATCCTCCTCCACCCAAGGGTGATCCCGTGTTTGAGCTTAAACCGTTGCCTGATACTCTTAAATATGCTTATCTTGATGAAAAGAAGATATATCCATTTATTACTAGTGCTAACCTTTCAGAGCATGAAGAAGAGAGATTATTGAAAACTCTGAAGAAGCACCATGCTGCTATTGGATATACTCTTGATGATCTTAAGGGCATTAGTCCCACTCTATGTCAACATAAAATAAATTTGGAAGAAGATGCCAAACCAGTTGTTGATCATCAACGAAGTCTGAATCCTAAGATGAAAGAAGTGGTAAGAAAAGAAATACTAAAGCTTCTGGAGGCAGGTAAAATTTATCCCATTGCTGATAGTCAGTGGGTAAGTCCCGTCCATTGTGTCTCTAAGAAAGGAGGTATTACCGTAGTTCCTAATGATAAAGATGAATTGATTCCTCAAAGAATTATTACAGGGCATAGGATGGTAATTGATTTCCGCAAATTAAGTAAGGCTACTAAAAAGGATCATTACCCCTTACCTTTTATCGATCAAATGCTAGAAACATTATCTGAACATACACATTTTTGCTTTCTAGATGGTTATTCTGGTTTCTCTCAAATACCTGTGTCAGCCAATGATCAATCAAAGACTACTTTTACTTGCCCTTTTGGTACTTTTGCTTATAGGCGTATGCCTTTTGGTTTATGTAATGCACCTGCTACCTTTCAAAGATGCATGATGGCTATATTCTCTGACTTTTGTGACAAGATTTGTGAGGTTTTCATGGACGATTTTTCCGTCTATGGATCCTCTTTTGATGATTTCTTGAGCAACCTTGATCGAGTTTTGCAGAGATGTGAAGAAACTAATCTTGTCTTGAATTGGGAAAAGTGCAACTTTATGGTTAATGAAGGCATTGTCTTGGGGCATAAAGTTTCTGAAAGAGGTATTGAGGTTGATAAAGTCAAGGTTGATGCTATTGAAAAGATGCCATGTCCCAAGGACATCAAAGGTATAAGAAGTTTCCTTGGTCACGCCGGTTTTTATAGAAGGTTCATTAAGGACTTCTCCAAAATCTCTCGGCCTCAGACTAATTTATTACAAAAAGATATACCATTTGTCTTTGATGATGATTGTGTAGAAGCATTTGAAATACTTAAGAAAGCATTGATTTCTGCACCTATTGTTCAGCCACCTGATTGGAATTTACCCTTTGAAATTATGTGTGATGCTAGTGATTATGCTTTAGGTGTTGTTCTAGGGCAAAGAGGGGACAAGAAATTAAATGTTATTCAATATGCTAGTAAAACTCTAGACAATGCTAAGAGAAATTATGCTACTACTGAAATAGAATTCTTAGCAGTTGTATTTGCTTGTGATAAGTTCAGACCTTATATCGTTGATTCTAGAGTAACTATTCACACTGATCATGCTGCTATTAAATATCTTATGGAAAAGAAAGATGCTAAACCTAGACTCATTAGATGGGTTCTCTTGCTACAAGAATTTGATTTACATATTGTTGATAGAAAGGGAGCTGAGAACCCCGTTGCAGACAACTTGTAGGTTAGAAAATGTTCTTGATGACCCACTACCTATAGATGATAGCTTTCCTGATGAATAATTAAATGTTATAAGTACTTCTCGTAGTACTCCATGGTATGCTGATTATGCTAATTACATTGTTGCTAAATTTATACCACCTAGTTTCACATACCAGCAAAAGAAAAAGTTTTCTATGATTTGAGACATTACTTTTGGAATGACCCACATCATTATAAAGAAGGAGTAGATGGTGTTATTAGACATTGTGTACCTGAGCATGAACATGAATAGATCCTACGCAAGTGCCACTCCGAAGCTTATGGAGGACACCACGCTGGAGATATAACTGCACATAAGGTATTGCAATCCGGTTTTTATTGCCCTACTCTCTTCAAGGATGCTCGTGAGTTTGTCTTATCTTGTGATGAATGTCAAAGAATTGGTAATATTAGTAGACGTCAAGAAATGCCTATGAATTATTCACTTGTTATTGAACCATTTGATGTTTGGGGCTTTGATTATATGGGACCTTTTCCTGCCTCTAATGGTTATACACATATTTTAGTTGCTGTTGATTACGTTACTAAGGGGGTAGAAGCTATTCCAACTAGTAGTGCTGATCATAACACTTCTATTAAGATGCTTAAAGAAGTTATTTTTTCGAGGTTTGGAGTCCCTAGATATTTAATGAATGATGGTGGTTCACATTTTATTCACGGTGCTTTCCGTAAAATGCTTGCTAAGTATGATGTTAATCATAGAATTGCATCTCCTTATCATCCACAGTCTAGTGGTCAAGTAGAATTGAGTAATAGAGAGCTCAAATTAGTTTTGCAAAAGACTGTCAATACGCCTAGAAAGAATTGGTCCAAGAAACTTGATGATGCATTATGGTCCTATAGAACTGCATATAAAAATCCCATGGGTATGTCTCCGTATAAAATGGTTTATGGAAAAGCATGTCACTTACCTCTCGAACTAGAACATTAGGCATATTGGGCTATTAAAGAGCTCAACTATGATTTCAAACTTGCCGGTGAGAAGAGATTATTTGATATTAGCTCACTTGATGAATGGAGAACCCAAGCTTACGAAAAGTCCAAGTTGTTTAAAGAAAAAGTTAAGAGGTGGTATGACAAAAGGATACAAAAGCATGAGTTTAATGTAGGTGATTATGTATTATTATACAAATCTCGGTTAAGATATTTTGCAGGAAAACTTCTCTCTAAATGGGAAGGCCCTTACGTTATCGAGGAGGTCTATCGTTCCGGTGCCATAAAAATCAACAACTTCGAAGGCACAAATCCGAAGGTGGTGAACGGTCAAAGAATTAAACATATATCTCTGGTAATCCTATAAATGTTGAAACCAATATTATTGAAACCGTAACCCCGGAGGAATACATAAGGGACACTTTCCGGAATGTTCAGACTCCGAAAAGGAATAGGTATGTGGTACGGTAAGTAAACCGACTCCAAAACAGTTCTAATGGCAATATTTCTCCGTTTTGGAATATTTATGTAGCGACCCGACCTCAGACGGTCAAGCCTGCGTTTCTTGTGCCATCCTCGGATCAAGTATGTTTGGCACACACAAGACATCAATGTATATATCAAAGTGCAATCACATGTATAAATAACGTAAAACTGATATATACCTCATAAGTCACCACGGAAACAAATAGTCGGGTATGGAGTCCCATCAACGCCATCGGCAGGTTGAGTGTAGACCGTAACCCTGTACCGTACTCTTACTCGTCGGAAGAAAGTATCTGCAACATGATACGTTGCAGCCGTGTAGGTCAGTACATTGAATGTACCGGCAAGATCACAACATGAGAAAACAGATGATAAAACTATACTATATGCAATATGGCTTTGTGGCTCTGTGTCTGAGTTTTGTTTGCGTAAAAGCTGGTTTTATTTTACCTACATCAAAGGAATAAATGAAGTCTGTACTATGGAGTTTTCTATCATGACATGGTTCCGCCAACCGATGTCTCATAGCCCAAAATCATCATAAGTTGCCCACAATTAAGTTATCAATCCGGTGTTGAGAGTTCCAAGATAGATCCAAGTCCAGATGCTCAAATTGTCCGTGAATCGGGACACGGCTAATCGATTAGGTTTAAACCCTCTGCAGAGGTTTGTACACTTTACCCGCAAGATTCGATCCTCTCTTTACGTTCTCGCACTTCAGAGTGTTTGAGAACAAGATGACCAAACATGGTCTTCCAAAGAGTTCCTCGACCACCGTCCGGTACTCAACCCATCCTACCGTAGTTCTACATCTGCTAGTACCGCCCCAGCCAGAGTCACAACTAAGGTCAACCAAGCGAGCCCATAATGACTTGCGGTTGCACAGTAAGCTTCGGGCATGAAGTATTCTTCCGTCTCTTTGAGTCTGGGTGAAGCTTTCCGCAAGATGTCATGGCGCTTCTCCATGCATCCCGGCCAACCACTGGTTTCTCCAGGGTGCCCGTCAACCGTCCTTCACCCAATAGTGTGTATTGAAATCTTGTCTTGAGTCTTGAAGTCTTGAGGCCTTGAAGATGCAGTCCTTGCAGATTCCATCATGGAGTTGTCGTCATTGACGTAGAATCCTCCATTCTCACACCACTCCCGAGTACTCATACCAAACCCCGTCTACTATAGCGTAACATTAAATAAAATATCGTCCCAGGCTGGGTAACAGGAGGGTGGGTTCCTACCTCATGCATACTACTCAACTACAAGGATTCAATAACACTACTGAGGGGTGGTTGCAAAGGTGCCACTATATGCAATAAAACATAGGTATGAAAGCATGGTCAAAGTGAACTTGCCTGGTGATGTTGACGAAGAAGAATTATCGTTCTCAAGAAATAACTTGATAGACTACTCGTCACTCTCTGATGAAATCTATATAACAAACATATCATTCACATAAGCACTCACACTAACAATCAAAACAAAAGAGAGAGCGAATAAGAATCAAGGAACTTCAAATAAAACTAGGAGTCTTCTTCTACAACATTCACAAAAATAGTTTTGTCTAACGGAAAATAAAACACTAAAATAACAGAGAATAAAATATAAATTTGGTTAAGACAAAAAAAAATAAATTATTTTTTATCAAGCTATTTTGAAAGTATTTTCAATTGGGAGTTAAAACAGTAGAGAAATCCATTGCAAGTTATTAGCGAACTTGAATTGATTTCACGATAACAAAATAAAAATAAATATAAAAACTTGTTGAACACCTACTGTTTAACTAATAGAAACCAAACATAAACTTTCTGAAATATAAAATAAAATAATTTAAAACAACTATAAAAAGAAGTAGCTATAATTGAATAGAACTAAAACAGAATTTGTTTTACATGAAACAATAAGCTAAAATACTCAAACAATTTTGAAGTTTTTACCACTGGTAAATATGATCACTAGTGATCAGTAGAAAAAGAATCAAATAAAATCTATTTTAAACTCCCGTAATAAGCAAAACAAGCTTTAATTCAAATCTGATCTAACTCAATTTTTATAAATCCAAACATAGACAAATTATATATTTTTGGAAACTACAAGAAAATTGTGATCTAACGCAAAAAGAATCAGCATCATTGGACTTCTAGATCAAAAGTTATAAGCTAAACAAGAACGGAACTAAATCTGTTACGGGAATAAATCTGAAAACGAAAACGGAGTTACCTGTACGTGAGGCAGAGATGGCAGGAAGGAGACGGCGATGTGGAGGGCTGCTCCGGCGAGGGGGCGAGGTCGCCGAGGTGGGGGGTGGCGGAGGAGGGGTCGGCGCTTGGGGAGGTGGCGCTGGGCGATGGGAGGTTCCAAGAGCTCTGGTGAGCGTTCTAGGCAGGAAAAGGAGGACGGTGGCGAGAAGGCTACGGGCAGGGGGGCGTGGTGATGGGAAAAATGGAACGAGGAGAGGAGGGGTTTTATAGGCGGTCTCGGGAGGCGCTGGGATGGAAAGACGAGGAGATCGGGAAGGTGGAGATTTCTGTCTCCATGGACATGGAAAGCTTCAGAACGTGAGAGGAAACAGAGGAAGGAGATGATCTCTTGTTGGGCTAGAATAGGAAAGTGCTTAATGGGCCAGCAGGTTTTTCCTAATAAAACGATTCCATTCCTATTTTTAAAATTAGGAAACTAAAACAATAAAAGGAAATCAAATCAATTCGAATAAAGAGTTTTATATACTAAAATTATCAGAAAAATAAAATGTAGATGATGAGCATTATTCCACGGCCAAAATAAAACTTAAAAAATGTTTTCAGAAAATCCTAAAGGCTTTATTTCTTTTTGAAAATAATTTTAAATAAAAACTTTGGTTTTTCTTGGCTCAAATATTTTCAAAATGCCCCTGATTTTGGAGGGTCATTTTCCTCCGCTCTTTCTTGCTTGCAAGAATTTATTTTCGGGTATTTCTCGGGAAGAAAAATAGAGAAGCAAGTGCAAATATTTGAAAGAATTAAATTGCAAAACTCCGCTCAAATTCTTTATAGTTGAAGAAGTCATGTCATCTTCTCTCATTGATTTTAATAGGATGAATTTGAATTTACGGAGAAGGGAAAGTCATTTTATTCCTCTCATTCAAAAGTTTTTGAAAAGGTTCAAATTTCACTCAAGTTTAATTCACTCAAGCAAACAAACAAACAATTCAATTAATTATATTAACATTCCAAAATTTGAAATTTTGGGATGTTACAAACCTACCACACTTAAAATGAATCTCGTCCTCGAGATTCGAAGAGGCTAGCAAGAAAAGGTTAGGGGTTGGGGGTCTGCTAGCAATTGTTTGGTCGGAAGATCAGGGGTGCTACCACACTTAAAAACAAGGTCATGGTTCCAATAAACTCAGATACTTCCTCTGGAGTGCCGACATTGTAGATCTCTTCACATATCTTACAATAGCTCCTTCATTAGCGCTCTTCTGTCAGAAGCATAGAGTGTTCCTCAAAATCTTGGGTCGGTGTGTCAACGTTGAAGTTCGTCCGAGACTGGATCTTCTTAGCTGATAGGTCTGTGTCCACTCTAGACAACTATCAAAATACTCATGGTGGTCTACCATTAATGGTTTCTCCTGCATAAAACGGGTCTGGGTAGAACCTCACCGTATAACCTACGTTTGGCAACGGTTGCCTGAAATGGGGTTCCATCGTCCTACCATTTTATGGTTTTATGGCTTATCGCGTCGACACTCTTCTAAGTTTTTCAAGGCTCTCGATTTTCCATCAACATATGATAGTTCATGATAGAAGTCTCGGTATGGGGCCAATCCATCCCGTGCTTGAACCATTACCACATACGTAAATATCGAATCACGTATTCTAACACTTGGGCATTCTCACCAAGATTACAGAAATTTCTCTTGTTCCCGAACTGGTTTCGAGTAAATCCATGGTTTCGCAAGCCAAACAAAACATCTATCGTTACTTCACCACTCTTAGGTTTTGCGTAACCTCCTACGGAACGTATGCTGATTTGATCACTGCTTCTTCCAAGTGTATTCCTTTATCCAGGTTACAACTGTTCCTTCTCAAAATCCTGGGCACGTGGGTTATGGCCCACTTCAGCACTAGTGCAGCTTTAAATCATCCTTGGAGTAACTCTCTTGTTACACCTCCTTTGAATCCAGAGTACTCTGTTTCTTCATACCATCATATCAAAACAAAACTCCAACTTATTTTGTTCAGCTTCCTTCTATGGACCGTCATGAATAACACATTTCTTTCTTCATTGATCTTGTGGCTTTACAGAGTACTATGACCAAAAGAATGCACAAGTTTATCCATAAAATCTCATTATTTTCATATCAATCTTTCATTACATCCTTAACCATTTTCGTAAATTCAAATTCCAAAAGTACTTTGTTACAAATGCTGCCACCCACATGATTTGGTATGGTCAGCATTACTTCCAACTTTATTCATTTATCCTCCTTGAGGATTCTTGATCCCAACCGAAGTGTGCGACATGAGCCTTGAAATCTTCAATCTTCTTTTTCATCATGGTGGTCTTGAGCTTCACCTTCATCATCTCTGCATGCACTTCGCTTAGGTATTCCCGAGTATAACGGAGTCTTGCTTCAAGTATTCTCCGATCCGGCGTATGGCTTCCATGGCTGCTTCATGAACAGCGTCGAAGAAAGTTGCTTGTGGCACACGTGAGATGGAAAAGTAATGCCCCATCCTCTTTGGGCAAACTCCTTTCAAACGGTGGAGGTGTACCTCCACATACCAAAGTTCCACTCGCTTTTGCATGAAGGGTAGCCTTTGTAGACTGCATCTCCTTCAAGGTGAATATGCTTCATCATGTCCTTCAAGATCTTGGGTAATCATGATCACTGGTCGGGGTCATGATCGTTTGAGGCCCTTAAGGAAAGACTCATAAAGGGTTGTCATCTGCATGTGTAGGATAGGAGCGGTGCTCGTAACAAGGAATGTATCTCCATGGGGAAATTGAAATTGTCTCCGAAAAAGTTTGGTGTACAGATTGTCCATGGGTTCAAGATTCCGGGTTTGGTTGAGATAGAAAGAGAAAGCAATTACCCACTCATCAACAAAATTATCGTTTGTAATGGGCGTTCTACTATGGTTTCGTTTCTAAGTCCTCATTTCTTGGTCTTCAATGCTCGGGAGTTTTCCAATTCTGATCTTTGTTCCCATATGAAGGCCTTCTACCATTCTTCCGTAACTTACGTCTCTCATGGTTGAAATAAATACAAATCTACGATATCGCATCTATCCAACCATTCAATAAACACACAAAAATAATAGCAACCAAGCATTCATTTATTCAATCAATACTACAGATATCCACCCACATAAGTTGGTATGGTCGATACTTAAATCGAGAAGCATTCATCTTTATTTCTCTCATGGTGGGATACTACTAAGCTAATTTATTAGGAACTTGGTCATTGTCCCCACCGGGCTTCTTCTTTGTGGACTTGATCTCCTCCGGTTCTTCGCTAGATTTTCTCTGTCGACACGGAGTTTCTTGTGACGACCTCAGATGTCTGAAGTTGTTCCTTGAGCTTCTGGATTTCAACGTCCTTGGCATGAGACATGGTCCTGCTGCTTTTCAGTTCCTGACGCACTCTCGAGATCTCGAAGTTCTCCTCCTCCAGCTTGTTTACCTTCAGTCTCTGAGTCTTGACCTCTTCTCGTAGTGCTTCATTGTCGAACAGGGCTTCCAGGAGGTCCATCTGAAGATTCTTGACGTATTGTTCCAGATCCTGATTGTACACTAAAAGTGGGGAGAACTTCATCTTTTGCGCTTCCGTCAAGGCAATAGTTGCTCCATCAGACTTCTGCCATCCAACCTTTCCAAAGAAGTGTGAGTTTAGTGCAGCACGATGACGATAGCATAAACGTGCAATAGCATCATGGACGGCAGTGTTGATGCCCATATCACAGTCACCATTTATAGTTCCGAAGATGATGTCTGCAGTCTTGGGGCTTCTTCGACCAAAAATTTGGGTCTTGACTCCCCATGATCTGGACGTCCTCTTAGTTGCCTTGATCTCAGGTATCGGTAACTTCAGCAGCCTGACTAGCTCCACAAGGAAGGGGCCTCCAAGAACCTTCTCGTAGTGTTCTCTTTTGTTCGAATGTAGCTCTCCATCTATAGTTTGAGATAAGGAAGGTTCATAAAAGGAATGAGGTGTTACGAGAGTAGTACAAAACAAAGGTCATTCCTATTGGGGTCTTCATATCACTAAGTCATTTTCTAGGGTCACGTTCTACAGCCAACATGTGCTCGATACCATTTCAGGCGACCGACCTCGAGACGGTCAAGCCTACGTATTCTTGTGCCATCCTCGATCAAGATCTTTGGCACACACAAGACATCAATGTATATATCAAAGTGCAATCACATGTATAAATAACGTAAAACTGATATATACCTCATAAGTCACCATGAAACAAATAGTCGGGTATGGAGTCCCATCAACGCCATCGGCAGGTTGAGTGTAGACCGTAACCTGTACTGTACTCTTACTCGTCGGAAGAAAGTATCGCAACATGATACGTTGCAGCCGTGTAGGTCATTACATTGAATGTACCGCAAGATCACAACATGAGAAAACAGATGATAAAACTATACTATATGCAATATGGCTTTGTGGCTCTGTATCGAGTTTTGTTTATGTAAAAGCTGGTTTTATTTTACCTACATCAAAGGAATAAATGAAGTCTGTACTATGGAGTTTTCTATCATGACATGGTTCCGCCAACCGATGTCTCATAGCCCAAAATCATCATAAGTTGCCCACAATTAAGTTATCAATCCGGTGTTGAGAGTTCCAGATAGATCCAAGTCCAGATGCTCAAATTGTCCGTAATCGGGACACGGCTAATCGATTAGGTTTAAACCCTCTGCAGAGGTTTGTACACTTTACCCGCAAGATTCGATCCCTCTCTTTACGTTCTCGCACTTCGAGTGTTTGAGAACAAGATGACCAAACATGTTCTTCCAAAGAGTTCCTCGACCACCGTCCGTACTCAACCCATCCTACCGTAGTTCTACATCTGCTAGTACCGTCCCAGCCAGAGTCACAACTAAGGTCAACCAAGCCAGAGCCCATAATGACTTGCGGTTGCACAGTAAGCTTCGGGCATGAAGTATTCTTCCGTCTCTTTGAGTCTGGGTGAAGCTTTCCGCAAGATGTCATGGCGCTTCTCCATGCATCCCGGCCAACCACTGGTGTCTCCAGGTGCCCGTCAACAAATCCTTCACCCAAAGAGTGTGTATTGAAATCTTGTCTTGAGTCTTGAAGTCTTGAGGCCTTGAAGATGCAGTCCTTGCAGATTCCATCATGGAGTTGTCGTCATTGACGTAGAATCCTCCATTCTCACACCACTCCCGAGTACTCATACCAAACCCCGTCTACTATAGCGTAGCATTAAATAAAATATCGTCCCGGGCTGGGTAACAGGAGGGTGGGTTCCTACCTCATGCATACTACTCAACTACAAGGATTCAATAACACTACTGAGGGGTGGTTGCAAAGGTGCCACTATATGCAATAAAACATAGGTATGAAAGCATGGTCAAAGTGAACTTGCCTGGTGATGTTGACGAAGAAGAATTATCGTTCTCAAGAAATAACTTGATAGACTACTCTTCCCTCTCTGATGAAATCTATATAACAAACATATCATTCACATAAGCACTCACACTAACAATCAAAACAAAAGAGAGAGCGAATAAGAATCCGAAGGAACTTCAAATAAAACTAGGGAGTCTTCTTCTACAACATTCACAAAAATAGTTTTGTCTAACGGAAAATAAAACACTAAAATAACAGAGAATAAAATATAAATTTGGTTAAGACAAAAAAATAAAGTATTTTTTTATAAAGCTATTTTGAAAGTATTTTCAATTGGGAGTTAAAACAGTAGAAAATCCATTGCAAGTTATTAGCGAACTTGAATTGATTTCACGATAACAAAATAAAAATAAATATAAAAACTTGTTGAACACCTACTGTTTAACTAATAGAAACCAAACATAAACTTTCTGAAATATAAAATAAAATAATTTAAAAACAACTATAAAAAAGAAGTAGCTATAATTGAATAGAACTAAAACAGAATTTGTTTTACATGAAACAATAAGCTAAAATACTCAAACAATTTTGAAGTTTTTACCACTGGTAAATATGATCACTAGTGATTAGTAGAAAAAGAATCAAATAAAAATCTATTTTTAAACTCCCGAATAAGCAAAACAAGCTTTAATTCAAATCTGATCTAACTCAATTTTATAAATCCAAACATAGACAAATTATATATTTTGGAAACTACAAGAAAATTGTGATCTAACATAAAAGAATCAGCATCATTGGACTTCTAGATCAAAAGTTATAAGCTAAACAAGAACGGAACTAAATCTGTTACGGGAATAAATCTGAAAACGAAAACGGAGTTACATGTACGTGAGGCAGAGATGGCAGGAAGGAGACGGCGATGTGGAGGCTGCTCGGCGAGGGGCGAGGTCGCGAGGGGTGGGGTGGCGGAGGAAGGGTCGGCGCTTGGGAGGTGGCGCTGGGCGATGGGAGGTTCGGAAGAGCTCTGGTGAGCGTTCTAGGCAGGAAAAGGAGGACGGTGGCGAGAAGGCTACGGGCAGTGAGGGGCGTGGTGATGGGAAAAATGGAGCGAGGAGAGGAGGGGTTTTATAGGCGGTCTCGGGAGGCGCTGGGATGGAAAGACGAGGAGATCGGGAAGGTGGAGATTTCTGTCTCCATGGACATGGAAAGCTTCAGAACGTGAGAGGAAACAGAGGAAGGAGATGATCTCTTGTTGGGCTAGAATAGGAAAGTGCTTAATGGGCCAGCAGGTTTTCCTAATAAAACGATTCCATTCCTATTTTTAAAATTAGGAAACTAAAACAATAAAAAGGAAATCAAATCAATTGAATAAAGAGTTTTATATACTAAAATTATCAGAAAAATAAAATATAGATGATGAGCATTATTCCACGGCCAAAATAAAAACTAAAAAAATGTTTTTCAGAAAATCCCTAAAGGCTTTATTTCTTTTTGAAAATAATTTTAAATAAAAACTTTGGTTTTCTTGGCTCAAATATTTTCAAAATGCCCCTGATTTTGGAGGGTCATTTTCCTCCGCTCTTTCTTGCTTGCAAGAATTTATTTTCGGGGTATTTCTCGGGAAGAAAAATAGAGAAGCAAGTGCAAATATTTGAAAGAATTAAATTGCAAAAACTCCGTTCAAATTCTTTATAGTTGAAGAAGTCATGTCATCTTCTCTCATTGATTTTAATAGGATGAATTTGAATTTACCGGAGAAGGGCAAAGTCATTTTATTCCCTCTCATTCAAAAGTTTTTGAAAAGGTTCAAATTTCACTCAAGTTTAATTCACTCAAGCTAACAAACAAACAATTCAATTAATTATATTAACATTCCAAAATTTGAAATTTTGGGATGTTACAATTTAGAAAAATACAAAAATGAGAAGCAGTCCGGGAAGGACACGAGGGCTCCACGAGGGTGGAGGGCGCGCCCTACCCCCTGGGCGCGCCCCCTACCTCGTGGGCACCTCGTGCGCTCTCCGGACTCCGTTTTCTTGCATGATACATATTTTGGTCGGTAAAAATTCATTATATATTCCCCTGAAGGTTTTGACTCATGTATCACGCAATTATCCTCTGTTTTCTGGGGACATGCATGTGGAGTTCAAAAAGTCAAGCCTCCCAGACAGAGCAAAGAAACTTAAGATCGAGTTTATCCCTTTTCGTCTCTTGCAGGAAAACAAGAAGGAATTATGCAAAAAGATATTAAGCCTGGAGCAAGAGATTGATGACTTGAGGGATCAAAATTCTGTCCTTAAGCGCAAATTAAGGAAAAAGCCCGCATCATCAACAACACCACCATCCTATTCACCAACAAAGGAGATATAATCACATGGGTATGGGGGAGGTGCCCTGGTATCGTATCACCATCACACTCCTATCTTTACCGTTTTTCTTAGTTCGATCCTATTAGAAGTATCTTGATCTAGTAGAATAAAGTTTATGGCATGATCTAGTTTTGAGTTTTGCTTTGTGATCTTTCTATGTAATCGAGTCCGTGAGCTATATAATAAAGATTAGTGTTGAGTCAAGGGCTTGATTATTTTTTCCATGATCTTGAGTGAATTAAAGAAAAGATAAAAAGAATAAAAAGAAATAAAGAGTTCATATTGATCTTATTGAGAGTAATGACTTCACATAGAAAGAGTATGATGATTAAAAGTTGTTGGGAGTTGGCAAACATAGCATTGGTCATCGTTGCAATTAATAGGAAGTAATAAAGAAAGAGAGGTTTCACATATAAATATACTATAATGGACATCTTTTATGATTGGGAGCACTCATTAAAATATGACATGCTAAAGAGTTGATGTTGGACAAGGAAGACAATGTAATGGGTTATGTTTTCTTATATCTGAGATAAAGTATATTGTCATGGATCATCCAACATGTTGAGCTTGCTTTTCCCCCTCATGCTAGCCAAATTCTTAGCACCAAGTAGAGATACCACTTGTGCTTCCAAAAAACCCTTAAACCAGTTTTGCCATGAGAGTCCACCATACCTACCTATGGATTGAGTAAGATCCTTCAAGTAAGTTGTCATCGGTGCAAGCAATAAAAATTACTCTCTAAATATGTATGACTTATTAGTGTGGGAGAAAATAAGCTTTATACGATCTTGTGATGTGGAAGAAATAAAAGCGACGGACTGCAGAATAAAGGTTCATATCACAAGGGGCAATATAAAGTGACGTTCTTTCGCATTAAATTGTCTGCATCCCACCATAAAAGCGCATGGCAACCTCTGCTTCCCTCTGCGAAGGGCCTATCTTTTATTATTATCTTCTACCTTATGCAAGAGTCATGGTGATCTTCGCCTTTCCTTTTTATTTTATCCTTTGGAAAGCACAGTATGTTGGAAAGATCCTGATAGATATATCTAATTGGATGTAGGGGGGCATGAGTTATTATTGTTGACATTACCCTTGAGGTAAAAGGTTGGGAGGCGAAACTATAAGCCCCTATCTTTCTCTGTGTCCGGCTAAAACTCCGTAACCACAAGTATTGCGTGAGTGTTAGCAATTATGAAAGACTAAATGATAGTTGAGTATGTGGACTTGCTAGAAAGCTCTGACATAGACTCTTTCTGATGTTATGATAAATTGCAATTTCTTCAATGACTGAGACTATAGTTTGTTAGTTCTCAATAAAGTTTTTGAGTCAAGATTTTGCATTGTGAGTAGATTATTACTTGAGCATAAGAAATCATATGACAATATCCATCTATGTTGCTGTTATGAGAATAATCATGATGCCTTCATGTCCGTATTTTATTTTTATCGACACCTCTACCTCTAAACATGTGGACATATTTACCATTATCGGCTTCCGCTTGAGGGAGTTGATACGTCCATTTTGCACCATGCTTTTATATTGATATTTATTGCATCATGGGATGTTATTACACGTTATGTCACAATACTTATGCCTATTCTCTCTTATTTTACAAGGTTTACATAAGGAGGGAGAATGCCGGCAACTCGAATTCTGGGCTGGAAAAGGAGCAAATATTAGAGACCTATTCTGCACAACTCCAAAAGTCTTGAAACTCCCGAAAGTCATTTTTGGAAATAATAAAAAATATTGAGCGGAAGAAGTACGCCAGAGGGGGACCCACTTGGCCACGAGGGTGGGGGCGTGCCATACCACCCAGGGCACGCCCCCTGCCTCGTGGGCCCCCTGTTGGCTCTCCGGTGGCCATCTTCTGCTATATGAAGTCTTTCGTCAAGGAAAAAATCAGAAGCAACCTTTCGGGACGAGACTCCGCCGCCACGAGGCGGAACCTTGGCGGAACCAATCTAGGGCTCCGGCAGAGCTATTCTGCCGGGGACACTTCCCTTTGGGAAGGGGAAATCATCGGCATCATCATCACCAACGCTCCTCTCACCGGGAGAGGGCAATCTCCATCAACATCTTCACCAGCACCATCTCCTCTCAAAACCCTAGTTCATCTCTTGTATCCAATTCTTGTCTCCAAGTCCGGGATTGGTACTAGTAGGTTGCTAGTAGTGTTGATTACTCCTTGTAGTTGATGCTATGTTGTTTATTTGGTGGAAGATCATATGTTCAGATCCTTTATGCATATTAATACCCCTCTGATTAAGAACATGAATATGCTTTGTGAGTAGTTACGTTTGTTCCTGAGGACATGGGAGAAGTCTTGCTATTAGTAGTCATGTGAATTTGGTATTCGTTTGATATTTTGATGAGATGTATGTTGTCTAGCCTCTAGTGGTGTTATGTGAACATCGACTACATAACACTTCACCATTATTTGGGCCTAGAGGAAGGCATTGGGAAGTAATAAGTAGATTATGGGTTGCTAGAGTGACAGAAGCTTAAACCCTAGTTTATGCGTTGCTTCGTAAGGGGCTGATTTGGATCCATATGTTTCATGCTATGGTTAGGTTTACCTTAATACTTTTGTTGTAGTTGCGGATGCTTGCAATAGAGGTTAATCATAAGTGGGATGCTTGTTCAAGTAAGAACAACACCCAAGCACCGGTCCACCCACATGTCAAATTGTCAAAGAACCGAACACGAATCATATGAACGTGATGAAAACTAGCTTGACGATAATTCCCATGTGTCCTCGGGAGCGCTTTTCTCCATATAAGAGTTTGTCCAGGCTTGTCCTTTGATACAAAACGGATTGGGCCACCTTGCTGCACTTTATTTACTTTTGTTACTTGTTGCTCGTTACAAATTATCTTATCACAAAACTATCTATTACCACTTATTTCAGTACTTGCAGAGAATACCTTGCTGAAAAATGCTTATCATTTCCTTCTGCTCCACGTTGGGTTCGACACTCTTACTTATCGAAAGGACTACGATAGATCCCCTATACTTGTGGGTCATCAAGACTCTTGGTCGTCCCCGACCAAGAGGCGGAGAGCTACAGCCAGCTCCTCGTCAGACAAGGCCCCCGAACTCAGGCGAAGCTTGTCTTCTTTGCCCCCAAGCGTCCACAAGGGGCGCGAGCGCGCCTGGAGCGGAGCCACCAGCAGCATCAGGAAATTCGTCAAGAGCATGGCCCCCGTCAACTTCGCTGCCTACGCGTTTCCCGGCTTCAGGTCGGCGGTCATCTTCTCAAGCACCGACGTCGCCCGGTCATCAGTAAGCTTCACGCAAGACCACGCCTCGTCAGACTGGGGCATCTCCTTCGGCAGCCTCAACCATGGGTGGACACACTTGCCATCCACCATGACCCACTTGCTCCTGAAGCCATCAGCCTTCTTCCCGGCCTTTGAGATCGTGTTGGCCTTGCTGGCTGCGACGAAGTTGGCAGACCCTGAGGTGTGGCCGTCGTTGATCCGGAGGAAGAAGAAGTGGCGTAGCAGTGCCACGGACGGCATCACCCCGACATACGCCTCACAGTAAAAGGCGAAGGTCGACAAGAGAAGAACGGAGTTGGGATGGAGATGGAGAGCTTGCAACCTGTAATGGCGGAGGACGACATAGAAGAAGTCGGAGAAGGGGGGAACCAGGCCCGCGATGATGTTGCTCATAAAGAGGGGGTAGAAGGTGCTATTCGAAGCCTCCGGCTCGGCGGAGCCAGCCCGGAGCTCGGTCTTCCCCTTCTCGTTGCTCTCCCCCACCGTCAGCAGGCGCGTGGCGGCGAGGTTCTTCTCCGAGACATTGGGCGTGTCTAGAGCCGGCTCGTACCAAGCAGGCGGCGCAGCAAACTTGGCCTTTCGGGGCGCCATTGGTCGGAAGCTCGGAAGGGGATTGAAGCAGATCTGTAGATTTCCAAAGCAAGGAGCGAGAAAGGGAATCTGGAGCAAGACGAAGGAAAGCAATGAAGGCAAGCATAGCCTGCGCCAGCCTTTTGTCAGTCGGGTAGTTGCCGAGGCAGCATGGGGAAGCAGAGACGCCCACGTCCAATCAATCGCCACGCGTTGTCCAAGGCCGCAGGTTGTTGGGGCCCGCGGCGCTCCGCACTTGCCCTTTGGCTTCATCTCGAAGCCAAGCCCGAGCGCGCCTTGGGCCCGGGGGCTACTATCGGTGTCCTGGGAACGGGGGTCCCCAGACTTGCCTGCCTGCGGCCCATGGCGTGGCTCCACCAGCGGCCCCGTACGACCCATCTTCACTAACAAACACTCAAGACCCTCGCGAGGGGCCAAGCCTCACAAGGCGGACGATACAAGACCTCCTCGGGAGCAGCCTCACTGGGCTAGCTCGTGAGGGTCGGAGAGATCAAGGCAAGGGACACCTCGCGAGGTTCCTGTGATGCAAGCCATGACGACTGGAGCCAGGCGGGCGCCAGCGCGCACAGTGTCCTCTGCTACCTCTTGAGCACTGTGTTGGTTTTCCCTTGAAGAGGAAAGGGTGATGCAGTAAAGTAGCGTAAGTATTTCCCTCAGTTTTTGAGAACCGAGGTATCAATCCAGTAGGAGGCCACGCACAGGTCCCACACACCTACACAAACAAATAAGAACCTCACAACCAACGCAATAAAGGGGTTGTCAATCCCTTCACGGTCACTTACGAGAGTGAGATCTAATAGAGATGATAAGATAATATTTTTGGTATTTTTATGATAAAGACTAAAAGTAAAGAAAGCAAAATAAACGGTAATAGAAATAGATTGTTGTTGGGAAATTAATATGATGGAAAATAGACCCGGGGGGCATAGGTTTCACTAGTGGCTTCTCTCAAGAGCATAAGTATTACGGTGGGTAAACGAATTATTGTCGAGAATTATAGAATTGAGCATAGTTATTGGAATATCTAGGTATGATCATGTATATAGGCATCACGTCCGTGACAAGTAGACCAAAACGATTCTGCATCTACTAATATTACTCCACACATCGACCGCTATCCAGCATGCATCTAGAGTATTAAGTTCATAAGAACAGAGTAACGCTTTAAGCAAGATGACATGATGTAGAGTGATAAACTCATGCAATATGATATAAACCCCGTCTTTTTATCCTCGATGGAAACAATAAAATACGTGCCTTGCTGCCCCTGCTATCACTGGGAAAGGACACCTCAAGATTGAACCCAAAGCTAAGCACTTCTCCCATTGCAAGAAAGATCAATCTAGTAGGCCAAACCAAACTGATAATTTGAAGAGACTTGCAAAGATAACCAATCATACATAAAAGAATTCAGAGGAGATTCAAATATTGTTCATAAATAATCTTGATCATAAACCCACAATTCATCAGATCTCGACAAACACACAGCAAAAAGAAGTGTTACATTAGAAAGATCTCCAAGAGAATCGAGGAGAACTTTGTATTGAGATCCAAAGAGAGAGAAGAAGCTATCTAGCGAATAACATGGACCCGAAGGTCTGAGGTAAACTACTCACACATCATCGGAGAGGCTATGGTGTTGATGTAGAAGCCCTCCGTGATCAATGCCCCCTCCACCGGGATGCCGGAAAAGGCCCCAAGATGGGATCTCACGGGTACAGAAGGTTGTGGCGGTGGAATTAGGTTTTCGTGGGCGCTTCTGATGGTTTAGGGGTACGTAGGTATATATAGGAGGAAGAAGTAGGTCGGTGGAGCCACGAGGGGCCCACGAGGGTGGAGGGCGCGCCCAGGGGGTAGGCTTGCCCCCCTGCCTCGTGGCCTCCTCGATGATTTCTTGACGTCCACTCCTTGTCCTCTGGATCACGTTTGTTCTGAAAATCACGTTCCCGAAGGTTTCATTCCGTTTGGACTCTGTTTGATATTCCTTTCCTTCGAAACACTGAAATAGGCAAAAAACAGCAATTTGGGTTGGGCCTCCGGTTAATAAGTTAGTCCCAAAAATAATATAAAAGTGTATAATAAAGCCCATTAAACATCCAAAACAGAACATATAATAGCATGGAGCAATCAAAAATTATAGATACGTTGGAGACGTATCATCCTCGTTTCCTCTTTGGTGCTAAAGGGGCAAGCGCAAGCGAGGAGTCCCGAGGCACCAGGCAAAGGTTTCCATATCGGTGCAACGAGACCAAGACCAGCAAGATAGCAAGACGGAGGTCACCATGGAGACCAAGACGGCGTCATCACCAGAGCCTTTGGCAGGCGAAGACCACCTTTAGTGAGGATAACTTGTACTAGTTGTCTTCCTTTGAATTTGGCCGTTGTTGGCTCCCTTCCAGCTCAATATTTGGGGAGAGGACCAGGGCCTCTATAAATAGGACTAGCCACCACGGTAGGAGGCAACTCATGTTGGATTAGATCCATTCCACCCTCACACTCACCAAGCACAAGAACACCTCTCCTCAGGAGGCTGTTCTTCCCTTGTACTATTCATCCTCAGCCCAAGAGGCAATCAACCACACCATACTAGAGTAGGGTATTACACCACAACGGTGGCCCAAACCAGTATAAAATCTCGTGTCTCTTGTGTTGCGGGTTCGTTGAGCTAAGCTTTGAGATCGCGGTGAAGCTGAGGGCGTGATTAGGTAGGGATAGATCTTCGTGCGCACCCCGGTGTTCGAACCTCAAGGGTTTTGCCGGAACCCGAGATCCGACACTTTCATCATGACTTATACATGTTCCTCTGACTATGAGATTATGCAACTCTCGAATATCGGAGGAACACCTTGTGTGCTATCAAATGTCACAATGTAACTGGGTGATTATAAAGATGCTCTACAGGTGTCTCCGATGGTGTTTGTTGAGTTGGCATAGATCAAGATTAGGATTTGTCACTCCGTGTATCAGAGAGGTATCTCTGGGCCCTCCCGGTATTGCTCATCACTATAAGCCTTGCAAGCAATGTGACTAATAAGTTAGTTGCGGGATGATGCATTACGGAACGAGTAAAGAGACTTGCTGGTAACGAGATTGAACTAGGTATGATGATACCGACGATCGAATCTCGGGCAAGTAACATACTGATGGCAAAAGGAATAGCATATGTTGTTATGCGGTTTGACCGATAAAGATCTTCGTAGAAAATGTAGGAGCCAATATGAGCATCTAGGTTACGCTATTGGTTATTGACCGGAGATGTGTCTCGGTCATGTCTACATAGTTCTCGAACCCGTAGGGTCCGCATGCTTAACGTTCGATGACGATTTGTATTATGAGTTATGTGATTTGATGTACCGAAGTTTGTTCGGAGTCCCGGATGAGATCATGGACATGACGAGCAGTCTCAAAATGGTCAAGACATAAAGATTTATATATTGGAAGGTTGTGTTTGGACACCGGAATGACTTCGGAAAGGTTCGGACATTTTCCGGAGTACCGGGGGTTACCGGAACCCCTCCCTTCACCAGAAGACTTCCTGCTCCATAGCTTCAAGCCTGGCCTCCACGGTTCCGGTCCCCTTGGGTCCTTGCACATCATGGAGGTGAAGCACCCCCTCATGCATCTGGATGGTTTGAGGGTACTGCACCACCTCCGCAGATATGGGTTAATGACGTTCTTGAAGAACTTGTCCTTGGAGGAGCTTGAAGCAGCCATGGTAGATGGGATCTAACAGGAAACAGCAAGGAAAAGAAAACAAAGGATTTCTCGGCGATACATTGATCAACAGCTTTGGGGAGTATATATAAATTTTTTTATCTTGGGAAACAAGCATACAATAGAAAAACGGAGTCCGGAAGGTGTCACAGGTGGGCACAACCCACCTGGGGCGAATCCTACTTGGACCGGGAGTCCAAGTAGGACTCCCCCCATGGCACGCCCCCCTTGGCCGGCCACCTCTCCTCCCCCCTTTATATATGTGGGAGGGGGGCACCCCAAAGAGACCAAGCCTTCTCTTAGCCGTGTGCAGTGCCCCCCCCCCTCCATAGTTACACACCTCGGTCATATCGTCGTAGTGCTTAGGAGAAACACTGAGCCGGTAACCTCATCATCACCATCGCCACGCCATCATGCTGAAGGAACTCTCCCTCGTCCTCAACTGGATCAAGAGATCGAGGGATGCCATCGAGCTGAACGTGTGCTGAACACGGAGGTGCCGCACGTTCGGTTCTTGGGTCGGTTGGATCGCAAAGACGTTTGACTACATCAACCGCGTTACTAAACGCTTCCGCTTTCGGTCTATGAGGGTACGTGGACACACTCTCCCCGCTCATTGATATGCATCTCCTAGATAGATCTTGCATGATCGTAGGTAAATTTTTTGAAATACTGCGTTCCCCAACACCATAGAATTTCTATATGCTGTTCTATAAGCCCAAAGTGCATCATCTAATTTCTTAGACCAATTCTTCCTGGACCTATTGATAGTCTTTTGCAAAATTAATTTTATTTCTCTATTTCTAAGTTCAACTTGACCACTAGACTGAGGATGATAAGGTGATGCAATTCTATGGTTAACATCATACTTGGCAAGCATTTTACGGAAAGCACCATGAATAAAGTGTGAACCACCATCAATCATTAAATTTCTAGGGACTCCAAACCTTGGGAAAGTAACTTCCTTAAGCATTTTAATAGAGGTGTTGTGATCAGCACTACTGGTTGGAATAGCTTCTACCCGTTTAGTAACATAATCAACAGCAACCAAAATATGTGTATACCCATTAGAGGAAGGAAAAGGTCCCATGTAATCAAATCCCCAAACATCAAATGGTTCAATAGCAAGTGAATAATTCATAGGCATTTCTTGACGCTTAACGATATTACCTATTCTTTGACATTATCATAAGATAAGACGAACTTACGGGCATCCTTGAAAAGAGTAGGCCAATAAAATCCAGATTGCAATACCTTGTGAGTAGTTCTATCTCCAGCATGATGCCCTCCATAAGCTTTGGAGTGACATTTCCGTAGGATTTGTCCCAATTCATACTCAGGTACACAATGTCTATTAATACCATCTACTCCTTCTTTATAAAGATGTGGTTCATCCCAAAAATAATGTCTTAAATCATAGAAGTATTTTTTCAGTACGTGCAGTAGGCTGAGGGGCAGCTAATTGTGGTTCCAGAAAGGGTGAAGATACCCCGAACAAACCCCTCAAAGGATTGTTTTCCATAGTAACAAGTGACAACAAATTTCAGCACACTATATAAATGTTTCCTTACCAAAGGCGCTTCATTCCCCGGCAACGGCGCCAGAAAATAGCCTTGATGACCCACAAGTATAGGGGATCAATTGTAGCTCTTTTGGATAAGTAAGAGCGTCGAACCCAACGAGGAGCAGAAGGAAATGACAAGTGGTTTTCAGCAAGGTAATGTGTGCAAGTGCTGAAATTGTCAGTAGCGGAGTAGTTTGATAGCAAGATAATTTGCAATGAGCAAGTAACGATAGTACTAAAAAAAGTGTAGCAAGGTAGCCCAATCCTTTTGAGGCAAAGTATAGGCCAAAACAGCTCTTATTATAAGCAAAACATTCTTGAGGGTACACGGGAATTTCATCTAGTCACTTTCATCATGTTGGTTCGATTTGTGTTCGCTACTTTGATAATTTGATATGTGGGTGGACCGGTGCTTAGGTGATGTTCTTACTTGAAAAAACCTCCTACTTATGATTAACCCTCCATAAGCATCCGCAACTCTGAGAAAAGTATTAAGAATAAATTCTAACCATAGCATTAAACTTTTGGATCCAATCGTCCCTTACGGAATAACGATAAACTGGGGTTTAAGCTTCATCACTCTCGCAACCCATCATCTAATTGCTACTCCACAATGCATTCCCTTAGGACCAAATATGGTGAAGTGTCATGTAGTCGACGTTCACATGACACCACTAAGGGAATCACAACATACATACTATCAAAACATCGAACACATATCAAGTTCACATGATTACTTGCAACATGATTTCTCTTGTGACCACAAGAACAAAAGTGACTACTCACAAATGATAATCACGCTCAAGATCAGAGGAGTATTAAATAGCATATTGGATATGAACATATAATCTTCCGCCAAATAAACCATATAGTAATCGACTACAAGATGTAATCAACACTACTAGTCACCCACAGGCACCAATCTATAGTTCCGATAACAAGATTGAACACAAGAGATGAACTATGGTTTGAGATGAGATGGTGCTGTTGAAGATGTTGATGGAGATTGCCCTCCCCAAGATGGGAGAGTTGTTGGTCATGATGATGACGATAGTTTCCCCCTCCAGGAGGGAAGTTCCCCTGGCGGAATCGCTCCGCTAGAGGGCAAAAGTGCTCCTGCCCAAGTTCCGCCTCGAGACAGCGGCGCTCCGTTCGGAAAGTCCTCTCCTTATTTTTTTTCTAGGTCAAAATGACCTATATACCGAAAGATGGGCACCGGAGGTGGGCCTGGGTGAGCACAACCCACCAGGGCACGCTTGGGCTCCCTGGCGCGCCCAGGTGGGTTGTGCCCACCCGGTAGGCCCCCTCTGGTAGTTATTTGCTCCAATAATTCTTAAATATTCCATAAAAAATCCTCATGAAGTTTCAGCTCATCTGGAGTTGTGCTGAATAGGTAGCCTGACGTAGCTTTTCCATGTCCAGATTTCCAGCTGCCGGAATTCTCCCTCTTTGTGTAGACCTTCCATATTATGAGAGAAAAGGCATTAGAATTAATCCAAAAAGCATTATTATGGATAAAAACATCATAAATAACAATAGGAAAACATGATGCAAAATGTATGTATCAGTGGTAAGCAGTATGACTATGATCCCCCACAACTCTTTGTGTTCTACTCGTGCATATCATCTATGTATAGACCTGGCTCGGATGCCACTATTGGGGAACGTAGCATGCAATTTCAAAAAACTTCCTACGATCAGGCAAGATCTATCTAGGAGAGGCATAGCAATGAGAAGGGGAGAGTGTGTCCACGTACCCTCGTAGACCGAAAGCGGAAGCGTTAGCTTAACGCGGTTGATGTAGTCGAACGTCTTCACGATCCAACCGATCAAGCACCGAACGTACGGCACCTCCGAGTTCTGCACATGGTCAGCTTGATGACGTCCCTCGAACTCTTGATACAGTAAAGTGTCGAGGGAGAGTTTCGTCAGTACAACGGCGTGATGACGGTGATGGTGATGTGATCCGCCCAGGGCTTAGCCTAAGCACTATGACACTATGACCGGAGGAGTAAACTATGGAGGGGAGCACCACACATGGCTAAGAGAACAATTGATGTGCTATGGGGTGCCCCTGCCCCCATATATAAAGGAGGAGGGGAGGAGGCCGCCGGCCCTAGGGGGCGCGCCATGGGGGGGGGAACCGAATAGGACTCCTAGTCCGAGTCCCCCCCTTCCTTCTCTTCGTGGTGGAAAGGGGGAAGGACGGGGAGAGGGGAAAGGAAAGGGGGGCTGCGTCCCCTTCCCCTTGTCCAATTCGGACAGCCCATGGGGGGGCACGCCACCCCTTGTGGGCTTCCCTCTCTCTCCTGTATGGCCCATAGTGGCCCAATACTTGAGAAAATTCCTTATTTGACACTGTCTTAAAATCTGCTTCCTTATTTAACACTGGAAAATTTTTTCTTCCCTATTTGACACAAGTTCTAAATTTTATTCCCTATATGACATTTCCGTCCATTTTGAGCCTAAATGACACCTGAAAAGACTCTTTTACCCCTCATGTAGTATCTCTGTGTGCGGGGCAGTAGCGCACACAGGCAGCATCAGTGCGAGGGCAGGAGCGCACACGCATCAGCACATACACATGCAGCAACACACACGCACGCGCGCGCACACACACACAGCAACACACGCGCAAGCGCGCGCACACACACACATGCACACACACGCAGCAACACACATGCGCGTGCACACACACACACACGCACACACACACACACACACGCAGCAGCACACACACATGCAGCGCATAGGCATGCAACAGCACACACGCACACGCGCACGTACACACGCAGTAGCAAACACACACGCGGCAGCACACACGCGCACGCGCACACACACACACACACACACACACACACACACACACACACGCAGCACACATGTGCGCGCGCACCCACGCATGCAACAGCACACACGCGCACATACACACACATACCACATGAGGGGCAAAATGGTCTTTTCACGTGTCATTTTAGGCTCAAAATGAACGGAAGTGTCGTATAGGGAATAAAATTTAGGATTGATGTCAAATAGGGAAGAAAAACTTTTTCAATGGAAAAAAAGGAACCAAATTTTAAGACAGTGTCAAATAAGGAATTTTCTCCCAATACTTTCCCCGGGGGGTTCAGGTAACCTCCCGGTACTCCGAAAAATACCTGAAACACTCCGGAACCATTCCAGTGTCTCGTCCAATATATCAATCTTTACCTCTCAAACATTTCGAGACTCCTCGTCATGTCTGTGATCTCATCCATGACTCCGAAAAATCTTCGGTCAACAAAAACACATAACTCATAATACAAATCGTCATCGAACATTAAGTGTGTGCACCCTACGGGTTCGAGAACTATGTAGACATGACCGAGACACATCTCGGTTAATAACCGACAACGGAACCTGGATGCTGATATTGGTTCCTACATATTCTACGAAGATCTTTATCGGTCAAACCGCAATGACAACATACATTATTCCCTTTGTCATCGGTATGTTACTTGACCGAGATTTGATCGTCGGTATCTTCATACCTAGTTCAATCTCGTTACCGGCAAGTCTCTTTAATCGTTTCGTAATTCATCATCCCGCAACTAACTCATTAGTCACATTGCTTGCAAGGCTTATCATGATGTGCATTACCGAGAGGGCCCAGAGATACCTCTCTGATACTCGGAGTGACAAATCCTAATCTCGATCTATGCCAACCCAACAAACACCTTCGGAGACACCTGTAGAGCATCTTTATAATCACCCAGTTACGTTGTGATGTTTGATAGCACACAAAGTGTTCCTCGGGTATTCGGGAGTTGCATAATCTCATAGTCAAAGGAATATGTATAAGTCATGAAGAAGGCAATAGCAATAAAACTTAACGATCATTATGTTGAGCTAACGGATGGGTCTTGTCCATCACATCATTCTCCTAACGATGTGATCCCGTTCATCAAATGACAACACATGTCTATGGTTAGGAAACTAAACCATCTTTGATTAACGAGCTAGTCTAGTAGAGGCTTACTAGGGACACTGTGTTTTGTCTATGTATCCACACATGTATCAAGTTTTCCGGTTAATACAATTCTAGCATGAATAATAAACATTTATCTTGATATAAGGAAATATAAAATAATAACTTTATTATTGCCTCTAGGGCATATTTCCTTCATCTAGCATCATCGGTGGGCGTGTGGAGGTTTGTCTCCGACGGATCTGCTTTTGGTGGATTTACTCGGATATGTTCGTCGTTCGTATACGCTTTTGTGTCTTCAAGTTGGATTCTTCCGACCTACGCCACTCTTCATCGGCGGCGGTTGTTGTTTTGGTCCACTGGTCCTATGGGGCCTTAGCACGATGACTTCCCGACTGTCGACTACAACAAGTTTTGCCCGGCTTCGGTGAGGGAGGGGCGACGACAGCGGCATGCCTTCGGCTCGCTTCAGATCTTGTACTAGTCGCTAGGTGTTCTATGAATCTGAATGTAATTTTTATTATTTCTGGTATTGGTTGTACTATCATGATTGAAGAGGAATAGATCAGATGTTTTTACGCAAAAATAAATAAATAAATAATAGTTTTTATTAAGTAATTTGAACTTATTATTGGAATTGTGAGAGCTACCTATAAAGTAATCTGAACGAAGCTGAGTCCATTTTTTAAGTTCATGCTTCTCATGTTTCTACTTATACATAGACAAATTTAATACACGTCCGTCTGCATATTGTTTATGAGGTCACTAATATGGCTAGAACTCATTAGAATTGTTGTTTCAAAGTGATGCAGGAATAAAGGTCGAAGCAAGGCTTAGGTTTAGGGACAAAAGGATCAGACTGGGTGGCGGCGGTACCGCGGGCGCGGATAAGGATGACAATGGGTAGGGTATGGTGCGGATAGAATAATCCCATACTCATACCCATGTTTCTCATGAGTGTTAAATTGTACACATATCCTGTGTAACTGCTGGTAGTTTACAGGCTTCGAGTTCATTGGCTTAACCATTGTACCTGGTCCCAAATTTCATATTACAAATTTGTGTGAATTGAATGACGAGTGTGTAGAGCTGATACATCTCCAACATATCTATATTTTTTTTATTGTTTCATGTTGTTATATTATCATTCTTGTATGTTTTATAGTCATTTTATATCATTTTTTGGTACTAACCTATTGACGTCATGTCAAGTGCCAGTTGTTGTTTTCTACATGTTTTTTTCATCGCAGGAAATCAATACCAAACAGAGTCCAAACGGAGTGAAACTTTTGGTGGATTTTTTTGGATCAGAAGACATCAAGTGGGTCGGAGAAGCACCTGAGGATGCTCCGAGGGGAGCACAACCGACCAGGGCGCGCCTGGACGCCCAGGCGCGCCCATGTGGGGTGTGCCCACCTCGGGTGCCCCCTGAACCGCCTCTTTGCTCTATAAATACCACATTATTCCAGAAACCCTGGTGAGTAGACGAAAATCAATTCCAGCCGCCGCAAGTTCCAGAAACACCAGATCCAATCTAGACACCATCACGGAGGGGTTCATCATGCCCATTGGTGCCTCTCTGATGATGCATGAGTAGTTCTTTGTAGACCTACGGGTCCGTAGTTAGTAGCAAGATGGCTTCCTCTCTCTCTTTTGATTCTCAATACAATGGTCTCTTGGAGGTTCACATGATGTAACTCTTTTTCCGATGTGTTTGTTGGGATTCGATGAACTTTGAGTTTATGATCAGATCTATCTTTTCATCCGTGAAAGTTATTTGAGTCTTCTTTGATCTCTTATAGCATGATTGCTTATAGCCTTGTATTTCTTCTCCGATATTTGGGTTTTGTTTGGACAACTTGATCTATTTATCTTGCAGAGGGAAGAGGTGCTTTGTAATGGGTTCGATCTTACGGTGCTTGATCCCAGTGGCAGAAGGGGAACCGACACATATGTATCGTTGCTATTAAGGATAACAAGATGGGGTCAATTTCTACATAAATATATCTTGTCTACATCATGTCATTGTTCTTATTGCATTACTCCATTTTTCCATGAACTTAATACACTATATGCATGCTGGATAGCGGTCGATGTGTGGAGTAATAGTAGTAGATGCAGGCAGGAGTCGCTCTACTAATCTTGGACATGATGCCTATATAATGATCATTGCCTGGATATCTTCATGATTATTTGAAGTTCTATCAATTTCCAACAGTAATTTTTTCACCCACTATTTGCTATTTTTCTCGAGAGAAGCCACTAATGAAATCTACGGCCCTCGGGTCTCTTCTTTATTATATTTGCCTTTGCGATCTATTTTCCTTTGCTTTTATTTTAAGATCTATTAAAAAAAATACAAAAATACCTTGCTACACTTTATTTTATTTGTGATCCATTTATCCAATCTATTACAACTTTACCCCGTCCTTTTGCCAATTTTTGGCACCGTTACCTGAAAGGGATTGACAACCCTTTAACACGTCGGGTTGCGAGTGGTTATTATTTGTGTGCAGGTGCTGTTTATGTAGTGTTGCTTGGTTCTCCTACTGGTTCGATAACCTTGGTCTCATCACTGAGGGAATTACCTACCGTCGCTGTGATGCATCATCCCTTCCTCTTTGGGGAAATACCGACGTAGTTCTAGCAGACATCAAAAGGAATTTCTGGCACCGTTGCCGGGGAGACATCATCAACATCTACCTGGTTCCTAATCATAAATCTCATCTCCTCGCAATTTACATTATTTGGAATTTGCCTCTCGTTTTCCTATCCCCCACTTCAAAAACAATTTGTCGTTTATTCGCCCTCTTTTTCGTTCGCTGTTTTCTTGCCGAATATTTTTTTTGCGTGCATTCTTGTTTGCGTAGTCATGATGCCTCCAAGAAAATATTATGATGTTCCTTACCCCCAATATTTTTCTTGAAATTGAGAAAAGTACTAAGGAATATATGACTACACAATTTGAGGATAATAAGTATTTTACCGAAGAACTTAAGGAGCACTCCGTTGTGCTAGATGCTATAACAAAACAACTTGATGATATTAGTAGATAAGTTTGCAATCTCCAATATAAGTATGGTTTTACTGAAAGTTTGCTAGGAAAAATATCCGATGCACAAGCTACCCTAGTAAATCAAATGGTCGCTAAACCAATCTTGTTAGAGGATGAAAATGATGAAGATCTCAAAATGATTGGTGTTTCTTCTATTGATTCCTTTTTTAGTAAAATTAAGATTGATGAAAAAGGGACTGGAGAAGAGTCAACTTTAGCTAGAAGGCGGCCCGATAATTCGTAGGGTGAAAATTTTGTTGAGAAAATTGATAAAAGTGGATTTGAAGAGGTTAAAACTTTAACTAGTGATGTACCCACTCTTTTTGATTACAAAGACTTTAATTATGATAGTTGCTCTTTGATTGATTATATTTCTTTATTGCAATCCATGATGTAAGGGCATATTTATCCCTAAGGTGTTTTGGTGATTGATGACAATGCTTTTGCGGACTAATCGTGTGCCTTGAGTTTTTCAAACGTTTCATCGCTAGGCACAAGACGGTTTGGTGCCCCTCGAAGACTATTGAAGACGGCGTTTTTCTATGTTTCTTTTTCGTGGATTTGAGTTGTAGGAAAGCCGTACTATTAAGAGGGGGTCCGCGTCAAAAAGGTTCTAGTGGAATCATCACGTACACGTTTCCTTCCTTGTCTCCACCTTCCCCTTGCACTTTGGAGCATCCCCCGTTTTTTCTCTATGCGATTGTCCTGGCTGCTGTTGCTGAGTTTGCGGCTGTACTGCTCCCGGGAGCGGTAGTACCGCAGGCACCTGCGGTAGTACCGTGCCACGGCGCGGTAGTACCGCGGGAGCCCACGGTAGTACCGCTCCTCTGGAGCCGTAGTACCGTGGCCCCGAGGCCAAGTGCCGCTGCATCGCGGTAGTAGGGGCGGATGTAATTTTTTACATCCGTGCCTCCGCGGTAGTACCGCACTTCGTGCACGGTAGTACCATGCGCGGCCAGGTTCAGTTGCCATGCGGTAGTACCGCTCCCCAGCGGTAGTATCGTGTCGGATTTTTGCATCGATTGATTTCCAGCGGAAATAGGCACGAATGTAATTTTATTCATCCGCGCCCTTCCCAGGCTAGGAATTTCCTGCCTTGCGGTAGTACCTCAAGGGGGAGCGGTAGTACCGCGCTCGCGGAAGTACCGCTTTCAGTCAGGCATGTTCTAGTCCCTGCAGCTACCGCGGTAGTACCGTGGTCCCTCACGGTAGTACCGCGTGGCCTTGCGGTAGTACCGCATGTCGCGGGCTGGTTAAGTGGATAACAGTTGGATTTTGTCCATAGCTATAAAAGGGGTGTCTCCTACCTCTAGTTGACCACCTCTTCCAACCCTAAGCTCCATTGTTGCTCCTAGCTCCATTTTCTCCCGATCTCACTCCCTAGCCAATCAAACTTGTTGATTTGCTCGGGAGTGGTTGAGAAGGCCCCGATCTACACTTCCACCAAGACAAATTTGATTCCCCCCACTAATCCCTTGCAGATCTTGTTACTCTTGGGTGTTTGAGCACCCTAGACGGTTGAGGTCACCGCGGAGCCATAGTCCATTGTGGTGAAGCTTCGTGGTGTCGTTGGGAGCCTCCAATTAAGTTGTGGATATTGCCCCAACCTTGTTTGTAAAGGTTCGGTCGCCGCCTCCAAGGGCACCAATAGTGGAATCACGGCATCTCGCATTGTGTGAGGGCGTGAGGAGAATACGGTGGCCCTAGTGGCTTCTTGGGGAGCACTGTGCCTCCACACCGCTCGAAAAGGAGACGTACTTCCTCTTAAAGGGAAGGAACTTTGGTAACACATCCTCATCTCCATCGGCTCCACTCTTGGTTATCTCGTGCCTTTACTTGTGCAAGCTTATTTGTGCTATATCTCTTGCTTGCTTGTGTGCTTATCATTGTTGCATCATATAGGTTGCTCACTTAGTTGCACATCTAGACAACCTACTTTGATGCAAAGTTTAAATTGTTAAACAAAAGATAAACATTGTTAGTTGCCTATTCACCCCCTCTAGTCAACTATATCGATCCTTTCAATTGGTATCAGAGCCTTGTCTCTTGATTAAGGACTTTACCGTCCGAAGAGTATGGTTGACGTCGTAGTAGGTGCGGAGGAGCACTCCGGTGCAAATCCGGTCTCTTCTACAGGAGATGGGGGAACCGCGGTCTCACGTGAGGAGTTCAATGTGGCGTTGGAAACATTGAAAACCTCCATGAAGACCGAGGTCAAATTCATGTTTCATGAATTCTTAGAAGGGCTTAAACTTTCCACCGCACCGTTGAAAGTGGGTGATCCCGCCAACAAGGTGACGGATGCTACCTCCGACAAGGGGAAAGCTACTAGCGAGAAAGCCCTTCCTTCTAGTGGTAAAAGTGGCACCGGCATCTTTGTCCATGTGGAACGTCCACTTGTCTATGGTGGAACGATTCCTTCTACTCACTTGAATCATGCCGGTCCTCCCCCCAAGATTGATAAAAAGGAGGATTTTGATTCTTGGGTCTATCGTTTTAAGCGTCATTTAAATCATGTGAACACTAACCTTTGGAGAATCATTGAAGAAGGTTTTTATCCGCATGACCGGAGCAACTTCACTCCTAGAGAAGTCGTGGATGATCAATTCAATGAGAATGCTCTCTTCATCATCCAAGAAGCAATCCCTCCCGAAGACCTTCCTCATCTCCGGCCCTACTCATTGGCCAAAGACGCTTGGCGCCAAGTGGTTTCCCTCTATCGGGGAAGCGCAAGCATTCAACGTTCCAACTATGAAGTGGTACAAGATGAAGCCGATGAGTTTGCAATGAAAGAAGATGAAGAACCTCGTGAGCTCTATCGGAGAGTTACCAAGCTCGCGGTCTCCCTCCGGGATCATGGAAGTAAGGACACGAATGACAATTGGATCAAGCGCAAATTCCTCAAGGCAATGATGCCCTACCACAAAGCCATGTCCTCCGTCATTCGTCAAAGGCCAGACTTCCACACCTTGTCCTCAAGTGAGGTGTTAGATGAGTTTGTGGCTATGAGCATATTGGACAAGACTGCCGAAAATGCGGTACTTCGCTCTCAAAGAGCAAAAAGACCCAACCTTGCATTGAAGGCCAAGGTCTATGTCTAAGAAGAGGAAGAGGAGGAAGAAGAGGAGAGCAACCTCGAAGATACGAAGTATGCCTATCATGAACACATGGCACTTTCTTCAAGGCAATTTTGGAGAAAGAAGAACTCAAGGCCCAGCTTCAACAAGAACAATTCAAGTGGCTCAAAGGGCAAGCAACGAGTGAGGACTTGCTTCAATTGTGGCAATGTGAGCCACTTTGTTGCAGAGTGCCCTTATGAGAATAGGGAAGACAACGGTGGCAAGCTCATTCGTAAGGACAAGGCCAAGTCGTTCCCCAACAAGAGCAACTTCACCAAGAAGACTCCTCCCAAGGCATTGGTGGTACAAGAAGAGTACAATGAGGATGATGACGATGATGAAGATGGTGAGTCGGTTGCCATGGCCACCGTTGCCATTGCGACGACTCCACGGGTGTCTCTCTTCGACTCACCCAATGAGAGCATCACCGCCAAGTGCCTCATGGCTAAAGCCACCAACAAGGTAACTCCCAACATCAAAACTACCATCATCAATCATCCGTCTTCCACGGATAGCATTGATGAACATGAGGGAACTAATGTGGAGGAGAATGAGTTTGAGGCCTTTATGGGTAAACTCAAGGGCAAATCCAAGAAGCACTTCGTTGCTCTCTTGGAACAACTTGGTGAAGCCAATGACATGATCGAGGCTCACGAAGATACCATCTCTAAGATGGAGGGGCATAGTCGTGACTATGCCGATGAGATTTCGGATCTTGCCAATGCTCTTGTGGAAGAGCGTGGTCTTCGTTTGGCTCTTGAGGAGTCATACAACGATGATCATGCTAAATTAAAGAAAGATCATGATCATGATCTTGTTGTTTCACGTGTGCTAAACTCCAAGAAGGCAAAGCTTGGGGTTGATCTTGCTAGACTCAAAGAGGAGTTTGACATTCTCGACAAGGCTCACAAAGTCTTGAAGGGTGTTCATGCTAGCCTCAAAGAGTCTCATGATCAACTCCAAGTAAAGCTAACCAAGGAGAAAGCCACATTTCCTCATATGGTGTTGATTGATAATGCAAATGCTACTAACCCTTGTTGTGAGCATGTGCATCTTGTTGAGGAGAATGCTAAGTTGAAGGAGCAACTTGAGAAAGGCCTTGTGACATGCATACAAGGTGAGAAGAACCTCAACGACCTTTTGAGCAATCAAAAGGAAGTTGTGGCTAAGGAGGGATTGGGTTACTTTTAAGCCCAAGAACAAGAAGAAGAATGACAAGACCAAACGACCTCCTCCTCTCAAGCAAACTTTTGTGAAGGAGGGAGAGGGTGCTTCCAAGGAGAAGAAGAACAATGCGAAGGGTGGCGGTGTCAAGAAGGGCAATTCCACCCCTCCCAACAAAGCCGGCGACTTTAATCCTTCTTATGTGTTATGCCGTACTAGTGATGGGCATGTTTATGCCAAATTTGCTGGTTCTCCTCATGAATACATTGAATGGTCTATTTGGGTTCCTAAGACCCTTGTTACTAACATCAAAGGACCCATTACAAAATGGGTACCTAAAACCAAGCATTGATATCTTGTAGGTGTTTGCTTCCGGTGGGGGATCATGGTTGCTCGATAGTGGAGCTACAAATCATATGACCGGAAGCAAGGACTTGGTGGTGGACGTGCACAAGATTCCATCTATGCCCACCAATGTCGAGTGGGGTGATGCCTCGTCTTCTAAGGTATTGGGACTCGGCAAGGTTGTCATTTCTCATGATCTCACGATCGAGAAGGTCATGCTTGTAGAGTCCCTTGCATACAATTTACTTTTCGTTCGTCAACTTGCAATCATGGGCTTTGCCATTTTCTTTGATATTGATACCGTGGCCCTCTTGTGGAGCAAGACTCTTAAAGTAGCCTTTGTTGGGCATGTCGAGAATGGTCTATATGTGATTAACTTTTCGGAGCGACCCACTAAGACCGCGACATGCCTAATGGCTAAAGTTGACGTGGGATGGCTTTGGCATCGCCATTTAGCCCACGTCAATATGAGATCTTTGCAAAGTCTTCTCAAGGGGGACCATGTCCGTGGACTAAAGAATGTTAGTTTTGCTAAATATCGTGCTTGCAGTGCTTGTATCGAAGGAAAGCTTCATGAGAAGGCTCACCCTCCCACGACGATCATTTACTCGAAGAGGCCTTTGGAGCTCCTTCACTTGGATCTCTTTGGGCCTCCATCCTTTGATAGTCTTGGGGGTATAAAGTATTGCTTGGTGATTGTGGATGACTATTCAAGATATACTTGGGTGTATTTCTTGAAGAGGAAGAGCGAGACCCTACAAATCGTCATTGACTTTGCAAATGAAGCACAACGTCAACACAATGCAAAGATCTTGACAATAAGAAGTGACAACGGCACCGAGTTCAAGAACTACACCTTGGATGAGTTTCTTAGTGATGAGGGGATCAAGCATCAATATTCCGCACCATACACCCCTCAACAAAACGGTGTTGCGGAGAGGAAGAACCGGACGTTGATGGATGCGGCAAGGACCATGATGGCGGAGTTTAGGTCTCCATACAACTTTTGGGCCGAAGCCATCAACACCCATGTCATGCATCCAATCAGCTCTACCTCCGCAAGGGCTTGAACAAGACTCCATATGAGATACTCACTGGTAACAAGCCCAATCTCAAGTACTTTCGGGTGTTCGGGTGTAAGTGTTTCATTCTCAAGAAAGGTGTTTGGTCGTCTAAATTTGAGGCTAGAGCTTATGAGGGCATATTTGTTGGTTATTCTACAAACTCTCATGCTTACCGTGTCCTCAATAAATCCACGGTACTTATTGATGAGACGTGTAACGTGGAGTTTGATGAGAATAACGGCTCCAAAGTGGAGGAAAGTGACACTTGTGATGTAGGTGATGAAATTCCTCCTCAAGCCATAAGAAGAATGGGTGTTGGTTTTATCCTACCCACTGAGGAACCCCTTGTGGTCGAAGGAGAAGGACAATGCTCCACTCAAGTGGAGCCATCACCAACCCAAGGCCCACACGCTTCCGAAGAACAAAGTGAAGGCCCTCAACCTCATGAACAAGACCAAGGGCAAGATCATGCTCAAGATGGTGTTGACACACCAAGTGATGCCCAAGGTCAAGTTCTCTCCCCCGAGCAAGTTCAAGATCAAGGACAAGCTCAAGACAGCGCTCAAGATGATCAAGTGACCGCTCCTCAACTCACCACCAAGGAGGAATTAGAGCGTCGTGCCGCCAAGATTGCTTCCAAGCTCTCCACCAAGGGTCATCTCATGAAGAATGTACTTGGAAGCATTCAAAAGGGGGTAAGCACTCGTAGAAAATTGGCAAACTATTGTGAACATCACGCGTTTGTCTCTTGTGTTGAACCCCAAAAAGGTATATGAAGCACTCGAAGATCCGGATTGGCTTAATGCCATGCATGAAGAACTCAACAACTTCGAGTACAATAAGGTGTGGAGATTAGTGCCAAGGCCAATGGGGAACCACAATGTCATTGGGACAAAGTGGATTTTCAAGAACAAGCAAGATGCTCATCGGACCATCATTCGCAACAAGGCAAGATTGGTGGCACAAGGCTACTCCCAAGTTGAGGGTATCGACTACGGTCAAACCTTTGCTCCCATTGCTCGTCTTGAATCCATTCGTTTGTTGATTGCTTATGCTTCTCATCACAACTTTAAGTTGCAACAAATGGATGTGAAGAGTGCTTTTCCTAATGGTCCTATTAATGAGTTGGTTTACGTCAAACAACCCCCCGGGTTCGAGGATCCCTACTTTCCCGATCATGTGTATCAACTCGATAAGGCACTCTATGGCCTTACACAAGCCCCACGTGCGTGGTATGACCACCTTACCGAGTTGTTACAAGATCGCGGGTTTGAAGTTGGGCTAATCGATCCCACTCTTTTTACTAAGAAGGTCAAAGGGGAGTTGTTTGTGTGCCAACTATATGTTGATGACATTATCTTTGGTTCCCCTAACAAAGCTTTCAATGAGGAATTTGCCGCACTAATGACCTCAAAGTTCAAGATGTCTTCCATGGGAGAGTTGAAGTTCTTTCCCGGTTTCGAAGTGAAGCAAAGAAGAGAAGGTACCTTCATCAACCAAGCTAAATACACTCAAGACATGCTCAAGAGATTCAAGCTAAGTGATGTCAAGCCGGCTTCCACTCGAATGCCCACAAAACGCCAACTTGACATTGATCCCAGTGGTAAAGCGGTGGATCAAAAGGTATACCGTTCCATGATTGGATCCTTGCTTTTACCTTTGTGCATCTAGACCGGATATCATGTTGAGTGTGGGAATTTGTGCACGGTTTCAAGCCGCACCTATGGAAAGCCACTTTGTGGCAGTCAAGCGAATCTTCCGATATTTGGCTCATACCCCAAACTTTGGCTTGCGGTACCCAAGCGGAGCAAACTTCAAGCTTGTTGGATATTCGGATTCCGATTGGGCGGGAGACAAAGTGGATAGGAAGTCCACTTCCGGAGGGTGCCAATTCCTTGGTTGCTCTTTGGTAAGTTGGTATTCTAAAAAGCAAAGTTGTGTGTCTCTCTCGTCCACCGAAGTGGAGTATGTGGCGGCCGATAGTTATTGTGCACAACTCTTATGGATGAGGCAAACTTTGAAGGATTACGGTGTCATTTGTGACAAAGTGCCTCTTTGGTGTGACAATGAAAGTGCCATCGAGATTTCTCTCAACCGGTGCAACACTTCAAGACGAAGCATATTGAGATTCAGTATCACTTCATCCAGGATCACATTAGGCGAGGGGAGATCGAGCTCAACTACGTCAACACTCATGATAACCTTGCAGATATCTTCACGAAGCCTTTGGATGAAGCAAGATTTCGCGAGTTAAGGCATGAGCTAAATATCATTGATTCGAGCAATGTTGCTTGAACCCTTGCACACCCCACCATACTCAACTTGTTGTCTTGTTTAGGTGTAGGCATGGACATAGGGGAGTGTTGTTCTATCAATGAACTCTCCCTCCCCCCATTATGCATAAATTGATCAATTCTTTCACATTAGCCATTTTTGATGGTACTTGTGCTTCAAAGACGAGTTTTGGTCATGGGCCCAAGGATAATTCTTCGCGGTGCCATACCAATTGACTCAAACATAGGTAGCTCCGGCCACCGCCCTCTCTTTGGAGAGGTGGTGTCTCGTGGTTGTTTCTTGTTGTTGTTTGCATTTCTACCTTCATGTGTCGCGTGTTCTTGTGGTGTCTCTTGTGCTCGAAGTTTCCTTGCGAAGACCTCTCTTTTTGTGTGTTTGAAACCTGTTTTTCTTGAGCTCACGGTACTACCGCAGCCTGCTACGGTACTACCGCGTGTGGAGAGCACGGTACTACCGCCCCAATGCGGCAGTAATTTTTTGCTGCCGCCTGGGAAAGCGGTACAACTGCTTTGGTGCGGTACTTCAGCCCAAGCGGTACTACCGCGATGATGTGCGGTACTACCGCGCTGTCGCAGGCGCGTGGGGGATAAGGACGGGCAGGGGGAGTTCTAACTCCCCCATACCCATTCGTCAGTTTTCCCCACTTCGTCTCTCTCTCTCTCTCTCTCTCTCGCTCAAGAACGGGGCCGGAGTCCCTCGTCGGATCTCCGCCTCCGGCTGCTCTCCTTCGATTCCGACCGGTGGGATCGTTCCCCACCACGTGCTCTTGCCATGGAACAAGGTCTTTCCCCAAATCCCTCTCTCTTTTGGATGTTTTCTTTGCCTCTAGGTTTTTCGGGAGATGCTTGTGTTCTTGAGATTTTAGGCTAAATCCTTGCAAGAGTAGGATGTAGGAGAGTAGTATTGCGTAGGGATTATACTTGATATGTTGTCATGTGATAGATTTGATCAACCGTAGTACCGCCGTGGTTTCGCGGTTCTTCTCAGATTCAAAAACTGGTTCGGATCAGACGCGGTGCGGTACTACCGCCCGTTCGGTGCGGTACTACAGCACGAGCTGTGGCACTAAGATCTTACTACTGCTCCCAGTCCCTGTACTACCGTGACATCACACGGTACTACCGCGACTAGGAGCGGTACTAAAATTTTAGTACCGTAGCCCCTGGCAGTACTACCATTGGGGTCCAATCTCTCTCGTGGCAATTACCACGTATGCTTTCTACGTGTTTCTTTTGCTTTGCCGTGGTCTTTGCATTGATCCTTTTTGCTTGTCGTGTGTGTTTTGCGCTTTGTGTCTCAGGTGGTGGCTCTCACCGTTCCAATCCCTGTCGTGACACTGGCTCCAAGCGTCTGCGCAATCAAGGTGATGCACCAGAGGGCTCCAATGCCCCCAAGCGCCATGTCAAGACCACCGCTAGCAAGCACAAGGAACCCGCTAAGGGCATGGACGAGATTCCCCTTTCTGAGTTCATCCATCTCAGGTAGATCAACCCTTATGTGAATCCTCGTGCTACCATCAGAGGCTATGGATTGTTTTGGACCAAGCAGCAGACTCTCACTTATCTGGATGTCATCAAGAACAAGCAAAATACCTACGTGGATGTCAAGTGGATAGACATGCATCACCTGAGGAAGGACAAGTTTCGTGAGTACTTTGGAGAAGCTCTGGATTTGGTGGAGCAGTTTGGTATTGAACATGTGATCTCTTTCCACCTTGACTATGACCCTGAGCTTATCTGTCAGTTCTTTGCCTCAGTCTTCTTTCACACTGGGGAGGAGCGGAGGATGACCTGGATGACCAATGGGCGCCAGTTGACTACTACCTGGAAGGAGTTCATGGATCTGCTCCAGGTTCCTGATGACGGGCTCAACACAACCGTGGGTGTTTGCCCCCATGCCAATCCTGAGTTTGCTAACAAGAACAAGATACAACTGTTCTATGTTGAGAAGGTGCTTCCCAATGGCAAGTCAACGTGGGTGCTGAACTCCTTTCTGGATATCATGTATCGCATCTTCCGCAACTCTCTGTTCCCTCGCATTGGCGACAAGGACAAGGTTCATGCCTATATGGTGGATATGATGCTCCTGTGCGAGGAGGCACGTGTGTCTCAGACTCAGCCACTTGATGTCTCACACATCATATGGTGTGAGCTTCGGTTTGCGGTGTTCAACCGCAGGTGCCTATCTATGGACCATACCTGTTTATGTTGATCTCCAAGACTTGGGAGAAGCTGTACCCTGGTGATGAGTTCCTTTCTCCAGACTGGATTCGGCATGACCCCATCAGTCTTCGTGTCAAGCCCGACTGGGCCAACACTACTACTCGTGCTGAGGCGTCTGCTGCTAGGAGGGCTGTTGATGAGGAGTAGGCTGGAGCAGAGGATGTTGCTGAGCACCGTGCTGCTAGGTCTTCCCATAGTTCCTCTGAGCCCTCGTGGGCCAAGAAGCTGAAGGACAAGATGAAGACTCTTTTCTACATGCAAGCAAAGGGGCAGTACAGGACTCACGTGGCATCCAAGGAGAGTCGCCGCCGCGACAAGAAGATTATGAAGGTCTTTGGAGAGGACGTCTCTGGCGGTTCTGAGGAGGTCATCACCCCGGAGGCCGAATGGATGGCGAAGCTAGGCTTCAAGTGGTCTGATTCTGAGGAGGACATCGAGGAGGACGTCCCTGCCGCCGAGTCTGACGGGGAGTGTTGGGATGATTTCTCTGCTTGAGCCACCCATTGTGTGTAGGTGTCCTCTCTGCCTTTTTGGCGTCTTGATGCCAAAGGGGGAGAGAGTGTAGGGATTTGCGAGTCGTGTGTCGTGTTCGGTGTGTTTGCTTTCTCGTTTGAACCTCGTTTGAACCTCGTTTCGGTTGCTTTGGTTTGGTTTGAGACTTATCCTTCATATGGTGTAAGACATATGCACTCTATCCTATCTTAGTGAGCTTATGATATTTTGTGCTACCTATGTCTTATGCTCTTGTTTAGATGTTAGTCTTACTATTGCAAGATATGCCTTGTCTCTAAAATATAGGGGGAGTGTTGATCCTAGTTTGTGTGTTGTGTAGTCCAAAGCATCCATCTAGATTGCACACATCTAGGGGGAGCCCGTCTATATTTTAGAGAGGAGGGGTTTGCCTCGGCTCAATATTATTTCCCTTTGTGCAAATCCCGTATTGTCATCAATCCACCAAAAAGGGGGAGATTGTAAGGGCATATTTATCCCTAAGGTGTTTTGGTGATTGATGACAATGCTTTTGCGGACTAATCGTGTGCCTTGAGCTTCTCAGACGTTTCATCGCTAAGCACAAGACGGTTTGGTGCCCCTCGAAGACTATTGAAGACGGCGTTTTTCTATGTTTCTTTTTGGTGGATTTGAGTCATAGGAAAGCCGTACTATTAAGAGGGGTTCCGCGTCGGAAAGGTTCGGGTGGAATCATCACGTACACGTTTCCTTCCTTGTCTCCACCTTTCCCTTGCACTTTGGAGCATCCCCCGTTTTTCCTCTATGCGATTGTCCTGGCTGTTGTTGCTGAGTTTGTGGTAGTACTGCTCCCTGTCACGACCGGTTTTCCAAAAAAATACTTATTGAGAAACCGACCATTTTATTTCAAGTATGAGAGAAATCCTCCTTACTAGTAGACAAAATCTTGATACAGAAGTCCAGAAGTACTAAATATATTACAGGATTGAGCTGAGGTCGCTCAACAATTTATTATAAGCACGCCAATATTTATACATAAGGCGGATATGACACAAGGGTGTGGTGGCATACTACTGACTCGTAATAAAAGTGGTGGTGGATGTGTCACAGTGAACTGGGTGACATGACCCCTACTCGTGCAGCTCATCGAGCGTCGAAGTGAGGCTCGATGATTTTATTTGGGTAGCGGAAGCGTATATGATACAAGTGACCAATTCCAGGATCGCACGGGACTGACTGGGACTCCTCTAGGCGTCGGACTCGCTATCGAACTCTTCATCCATAAGATCGCCTTCACAACATCTCGCCAAATCAACAAGCCGTGAGTACTTTGAATGTACTCGCAAGACAGTTCGGACATAAGATATAACAAATGCAAGCATGTTGCATCATGAGCAATTAGCAATGCACACTCAAATAATAAACTTGCACGACATGTTAAATAAAAGGAAGTCAGCGGTAGTCCTCCGAAATCCCAACAAAATAATGAAAACCGATCGGTGTCCGCAGGCGGCGCCGAAAGGTGAACAAATAAATTAACATGCCGCAGTCGGGCGTCTAAGCGACACCACATAAAGGGCTTATATTGAAAAGTAAATGACAGTACGTGCCACAGTCGGACGTCTGAGCGACATCACGTAAATGGCTTATATTGAAAAGTAAATAACAAGAGTGCCACAGTCGGACGTCTCAGCGACATCACATAAAGGGCTTATATCGAAAGGAAATAACAAGAGTGCCATAGTCGGACGTCTGAGCGACATCACATAAAGGGCTTATATCGAAAGTAAATAACAAGAGTGCCAAAGTCGGACGTCTGAGCGACATCACATAAAGGGCTTATATCGAAAGTAAATAACATAAATGCCACAGTCGGACGTCGGAGCGACATCACATAAAGGGCTTATATTTCATTGTCGTATTCAAGCAGTATAGACCATTTCAAGGAAAATACACAGTTAATAATTATAAATGGGTTAGTCCATCCACGGGAGTAATCATTAAGCCGGATTTACCACTCATGTTTGTTCACTGGAGATTTGTCAAGGAGACTGACACTGAGACTGACAAAGACAGGTGGAACACAGACCTTGACCATGGATACGGTTACTTGAATGAGTTTGACTCTGCAGAGTTTGTACTATTTAACCACAGCCAACGGATTTCAGTTGTCACGAGGGACTAGTTCCGTTTATGGTATTTTAGAAGAAACACATCTAACCAGTACACACCCAATTCCAAATTCCGCTGCCAGGAATCACCCTAGGCAACATTCAATAAAAACTCTAAGACGGGGAGGTCACAACCTCGAATAGCATGGGATCAAATTTATCTCGCGCGCTCTAAGGGGTGCCCCCCTCTCGGTCCCAACCGGAAACACCCATGCCCCATGACCGGATGACGGGCTTTAATCCAGGGCCATGGAACCCTCATCCCGGTCCCTCTGTTTGGTGTGTACCAGGAAAGAGGTTTGCAACTTACTAAACCATATTCTTTGCAGAAAACATGTGGTAGTACAAGGAAGGGAACGGATGGTAACCTGACTTAATCCACGTTGATACTGGAGTTAAATGGTTTGGCATAAGACTGGCATGCTTCAACAATACCATCTTACCACCTATCATGTCACCACATGATCATGTAAACTCACATCGAATCACACATCGAGTTTCGAAGCTCACTCGCAAAAGTTTTGCATGCAACATAACATTTACGGATGTTCATATAAACATGCCATGAGGTAACCACTTAAGCAAACATGCAAAACACTCATCATATCAAAGGTTCAAACATGCTTGCCTGGTTCGGAGTAGTCGGAGTCTAGCTCGGTGAAGTTCGTGGTTCCTTCACCTCCTTCGGTATCTACGGTACAAAGAAAACGCGTACTAATGTAAATACCGTGGGTGCACAAAAAGTGTTCCAAACATTTTCCAAATAAATATGATAAAAAATAGACAGAAAAATCAAGAGGACCGAAAAAGAATCAATCAAAAATCATTTTCTGTTTAAAAGTTATTAGAGTTTTAGTCCAGGGACTTGTCTGTAATGAAACAGAAAGTTTCCAGGGGGCAGAACAGAAAAAGGCAGAAAAATGTTTCAGTTAGAAAGCATATTTGCCTGAATGCGCTTTCCAGAAAAACGGTTCTAAAAATAAAAGAGAGGCTGACGAGGGGGTCCCACCTGTCAGGTTTGAATATTTGAGGGAGAAACAGAGCGCGCCGGCGCCCGAAGCTTACGGTGGTCGCCGGCGACGATCCACGGCGAGTCAGGAGGAGCGGAGGTTACCTATAGAATCAATGTGCTCTCCCGCGTCTTTGGGTGGTGGAGGTGGTCGTCCGCGAGCACCACGTCGACGGCGGCCCTCACTCCGGCGGACGGCGGCTCGGGTGATGGTGGGTTTCGTCAGGGAAGGCTGCAAGTGCCAAATTGAGGCGTGGGTTAGGTGATTGAGTGCCCTAGTAGGCTACGTGCAGGGTTTGGGAGGTGGGAGTGGCCTCACCGGAGCGGATCGCGCCGGAGCTCGAAGCGGATCGGGGCGGCCGGAGATGGAGGAGAAGACCTCCTCGGGGTCCTCCTAGGAGTCGAGCGTAGCTCTGGCGAGGTGGAGTGAGTGGTGCTGGTCGAAGGCAAGCTCGGAGTGGCTATTTATAGCCGGCCCAAGGCGGTTCCGAGAACGGGATAAACTCCGGCGGTGATTACGGCGAGGCAGTGGCCAGACGGTTGGTTTAGGTGGCTGGGCATCAATGTGAGGATGCACTGGTTACGTTCAAACGTTAACCTCGGCTGGATTTGGCCTGCTCTGTGGTTTCGACAGAACGGCGCCTCGCGGGCCCGTCAGCGGCAGAGAGCGCGCCCTGTGCTCGCCAGGCCACGGCGACGGTGCCACAGCGTGCACAGAGGAGGAGAAGGCCACGCGGAGGCCTCGGGTGGTTCGGGCGGCACTGGTCGGCGCCGAAAGCCGAGTCGGCCGATGTTGGTCGCCACGGGTGGCACTGCCACCGCAGAAGATGCCGGAGCTGGCGAGCCACGTCGCCACCGACGCCCGCGCCCGGCCAAGAGACCTTGCGGCACTCTGGATAAGGAGGGGGAGCAGTGCGCAAGAGGCCAGCACGAGCATATGTGAGATGGATGCCAAGCTCTGAAGAAAACGACACTGTCGTCTGAATCCAAACACTGAATCTGAATTTTCTGAAACTGAACAGCAACAGTGCATGCCAGGTGCTCGATGAAATGATTTTGGCATGTGGGAAATTTATCTGGAGCTGATCTTTGGTGAGGTGATCTCTCAATGCATCTGGGGCCTGCCTGATTTTTGTCAGAATTTTTTGGAAAAGGAAAAATATGAATTTCACCAAATTTGACAAATCTGGTCCAAACTTGCTGTGAGTAAAACTTGAAAATTTTGAACTGTGGAAGAGTGGATCTTGATGGATCTAGGTTGGGGATGCTAAGGAGTAGTCAGAGGAGTTGGTTTGGGATCAAAACTCAAAGTAAATTTGGTACTTCCTTTGTAAACCACCTAGGTCCAAAAATAATGGCAGAAATAGTTTTGGGGATAAAATAAATGGAATAAAAAATCAAAAAGGGTTGAGCTTGTTGGAATTGAATATTTGGCTTGACCCAAAGTGGAGGGAGGGGTTTTGGAAGAGATTTTTAACATGAGGCATGTCAATGGAGAGTGGTTTGAATAAATGAAAATTTTCAAAAACCCAAAGGATTTCTTTTTAATAGAGATAATTTCCAAAAATAATTGTGATGAGCCAACACCAATGAGAAGCCTTCAATACCAAACACCAAGATTGAGGAAGACACAAAAATAAACTATTTGTCAAAAGAGAAATTTTTTTGAGAAGCAGAGTCTTTTTGGAAAGATTTTAAATAGTCTCCTTCAAATCAAATAAAGAGTTTGATAAAAAATCAAATTAAATTTTTTGGAGTGTCACAACACCTACTCCCTTAGGAAAAATCTTGTCCCCGAGATTTCAGCTGGTCCTAAAATAGGTGTGGGTGTTCTTCCCGAAGAAAATCTTCTCTTTTCCCATGTTGCCTCATCTTCGGTGTGATTGCTCCACTCTACTTTGAAAAACTTAATTGCTTTCTGACGGGTTCTCCTTTCAGACTCCTCTAATATTTTTATTGGGCGTTCCCTGTAGGTGAGGTCTGGTTGTACGTCAATGTCCTCATGAGATACCTGCTTTTCGGGGTTTCTCACACATTTCCTTAACTGTGAGACGTGGAACACGTCGTGGACGTCGGACAGCTCTTCGGGTAGGTCTAGCTGGTAGGCTATTGTGCCTCTTCGTGCAACTACACAGAAGGGTCCGATAAATCTTGGTGCTAGCTTTCCTTTAACTTTGAATCGTTGCAGGCCCCTCATAGGAGATACTTGGAGGTACACATACTCACCGGGTTTAAAACTGACTCCCCGATGTTTTCGATCGTAATAACTCTTCTGTCGGCTTTGAGCTGTCTTGAGTCGGTCCCTGATTTGCTTAACTTTCTCCTCAGCTTCCTTGAGCATATCTGGGCCGAAGATACGGCTGTCTCCTATCTCTGACCAATTCAGTGGAGTACGACATCTCCGCCCATACAAGGCTTCGAAAGGTGCCATTTGAAGGCTGGCTTGGTAACTGTTGTTGTATGCAAACTCAGCACATGGCAAGCTTTCTTCCCAACTGGTTCCATAGGTGAGGACACATGCTCTCAGCATGTCCTCTAGAATTTGGTTTACGCGTTCAGTTTGTCCATTAGTCTGGGGGTGGTATGCGGTACTCAATGCCAGTTGAGTTCCCAGAGCCTGTTGTAATTGATCCCAAAATCTAGAGACAAATTGAGTGCCTCTGTCAGATATTATAGTCTTTGGGACTCCATGCAGACAAACTATGCGGGAGAGATAAAGCTTGACAAGCTTCTGAGTGGTGTAGGTTGTCTTTACGGGAATGAAATGTGCCACCTTGGTTAATCTATCTGTGATGACCGATATGGCATCGTTTTCGTGTTGCGACCGGGGTAGTCCAACAATAAAGTCCATCCCAATTTCATCCCATTTCCACTCAGGTATCCTGTTTGGCTGTAATAACCATGCTGGTTTTTCATGCTCGGCCTTAATGCGTTGACACGAATCACACCATGCAATGAAGGTGGCTATATCCCTCTTAATACCGTGCCACCAAAAATTTTCCTGAATGTCTTTGTACATTTTGGTTCCTCCCGGGTGGATTGAATATGGAGCGGTGTGGCCTTCGGCTAGAATTTGCTGTTTGAGGTCTTCTATATTTGGTACGCAAAGTCTATCTCCGTACCATAGTATTCCCTTATCGTCTATGACAAATTCTGAGGCCTTGCCCAAACTCACTTTCCTTTCTATGCCTTCGATGCTGGGGTGTCCATGCCGAGCCTCCTTAATTTGTTCCATTAAGGTAGACTGTATTTCCAAATTTGACACATCGCCCTCGGCGACCATCACCATGTTGAGTTTGGTGAACTCCTGCTGAAATTCAGGTCTCAAGTTTGGCAGACTGTCGCTGCCTGAACTGGGGTTTCGACTAAGAGCATCTGCCACTACATTCGCCTTTCCTGGATGGTAGTGAATACCAACATCATAATCTTTCACTAACTCCAACCAGCGTCGTTGCTGTAAATTGAGTTCTGGTTGTGTGAAAATATACTTGAGGCTTTTATGGTCCGTGTATATTTCACAACGATTTCCAAGTAAAAAGTGCATCCATTCTTTGAGTGCATGAATGACTGCTGCCAACTCCAAGTCATGAGTAGGATAATTTTCTTCATGCTTGCGAAGTTGCCTGGAAGCATACGCGACTACCTTGCCTTCTTGCATTAATACGCATCTGAGGCCCTTCCTGGATGCGTCGCAATACACCTCAAAACTTTTGTGTATGTCTGGCACAACCAATACTGGTGTTGTTGTTAATTTTATTTTGAGTTCTTGGAAACTTTTCTCGCAAGCTTCAGTCCATTCAAACTTCTTATCCTTCTTGAGCAACTACGTCATTGGCTTTACTATGGTGGAGAATCCTTCAATGAACCTTCGGTAATATCCTGACATTCCCAAGTAACTTCTTACATCTGTTACGCTGGCTGGTGGTTTCCAGCCAAGCACGGCCTTGACTTTTTCCGGGTCTACGGCAACACCTTCTTGGGTTAAAACATGGCCAAGAAAACCAACCTGTCTTAACCAAAATTCACATTTGCTGAACTTGGCGTATAATTGATGTTTCCTTAATTCTCCCAAAGACAATTACGAGATGTTCAAGATGCTCTTCCGGTGTCTTGGAGTATACCAGAATATAATCAATGAACACCACAACAAATTTGTCCATAAATCTCATAAACACTTTGTTCATGAGGTGGAAAAAATATGCGGGGGCGTTTGTTAGTCCAAACGGCATTAATGTAAACTCATACAGCTCGTATCTGGAAGTGAAGGCTGTCTCGGGGATATCTTCTGTCCGAACTTTCAATTGATGGTATCCCGACCTTAAATCAATTTTTGAGAAAACCTTAGCTTGAGCGAGCTGGTCAAATAAATCATTTATCCGCGGCATTGGATATTTGTTCTTGATTATGACCATGTTGAGTGCTCGATAGTTTATACACAATCTCAGTGTCCCATCCTTTTTCTTAGCAAATAAAACTGGTGAACCCCAAGGTGAGGAGCTGGCTCGTATAAATCCTTTGTCCAGTAATTCTTTTATTTGCTTCTTTAATTCCACCAACTCGGAGGGTGCCATTCTGTATGGTTTCTTGTAAATGGGGGTGGTTCCAGGTGCTAGTTCAATGCTGAATTCTATCTCCCGGTCTGGTGGCATGCCTGGTAGTTCTTCGGGAAATACGTCGGGGAACTCACACACTACTGGAACTTTGCTTAATTCTGAAACGTCCACCTTGTTCAGTCTTGGTTGCCGTGGCATTTGTCTTTCTTGAGCTGAAATTTTTATTGTCTTCCCGTGATGATGGGTAAGAATTACTGTCCGGTTGAAGCAGTCAATAAATCCTTTGTTGGTGGTTAACCAGTCCATTCCTAGGATAACATCCAGTCCCTTATTTTCCAATACAATAAGGTTTGCATGAAACTTTAATATCTCGAACTCAATGACCACACCTTGGCAGTAACTCTGAGTGACTTGCTTAATCCCGAGGGACTTGATGATCATGGATTTTTCCAAGGGAAGCATCAAAAAATTATTTTGGAAAGCAAATTTCTTTGAAATGAACGAGTGAGAAGCTCCAGAATCAAACAAAACCGTGGCAGGTATTGTGTTGACAGGGAACGTACTGAGTACGATATCCAGGGCATTCTGTGCTTCCTCCTTGGTCAAATGGTTCAAGTGACCCTTCTTGTGATTATTATTGGGGTTGAAGTTGTTACGCTTGGGTGTTGAATTATTCCCACCGTTGTTCGGCTTGGGAGCTGAGTTTCTTGGCTTTGGGCACTGTTTGGCATAATGCCCTTCCTCTCCAGCGTAGCAAGTAACACCTGGGTGGTATGTAAAATCCTTGTCCCTTGCATGAAAATTCTTGATCGTGTGGGACTTTGGTTGTTGACTTGTTTGCTCCACTTTTCCGGAAATCAGTCTTGTTCCGGTTGTTGCGAGCTTCAGTTGTTTGGTCCCTCTTGCGCTTGCGAAAATCTTCCAAGCTGCGGCGCTCATTTTCCAAGGTAATGGCTTTGTCCACAAGTGTTTTGAAATCCGGAAAGGTGTGTACGACCAGCTGTCATTTAAGTGCTGGTGCAAGACCGTCCAGAAATGTTTCCATATTTTTATTCTCAGTCATGTGCTCTTCGTTGGCATAACGAGATAATTGAGTAAACTGACTGTTGTACTCAGTTACCGTCATGCCTCTCTGCTTGAGGTCATCAAACTCCCATTTCTTGATCTTCATAACGCTTCTGGGGATATGCGCCTACTTAAAACCTTCTTTAAATTCTTCCTGTGATGTTATTTTCATTGGGGTGCATGTGTAGGAAATTTTCCCACCATGATGCAGCTGCTCTGTGAGGTAGTGAGGTGCATATAGTACCTTCTCGCGTCTGAACATTATGCAATAATTAATTTCCTCTCAATGTCTCGAAGCCAATCATCGGCCTCAAGAGGTTTGTCAGTGTGCGAGAACGTTGGGGGACGCGTCTTTTGTAGTTCTGACAATTTCCCATATTGATGACATGGTTCATCATTTCTTGGTGGTGCTGCTGGCTTTGTTCATAAAGTCGACATACTTGGGAAAAAGCTGCTTCACTACCCTGCTGACTTGACTGCCCCTGTGTGAAATTGTTGCTTGTTTGGGTACCATGATTTTCCTCTAGCGGACTTGGCATGGAACGAGTCCAAGGACGAGACATTTTCCTGTAACATCCCAAAATTCTAAATTTTGGAATGTTATATTAAATAAATAACTATGGTTGTTGTCTGATCGTTTGACTGATTGATTGAATGGAATTGAGTGGAAATTGAAACTTTTGAAAGTTGAATGAGAGGGAATGAAATGACTTTCCCAAACTTTCCATTTTGCATTTTTGGATCCCAATTGAACTCAAGTTCATTGCAACACCAAAAACCTAGAAGTGAAGATGACATGACTTCTTCCATGTTGAAATGAAAAGGGTTTTGGGAAAAAGATTTGAATTTCATTTGGGGATATTTCAAATTCAAAACTTTATGCAACTCAATGATTTTCATGAGGGAAGATAAAATGACTTCTTCAATTATATGAAATAGGAGTTGGAAGTTATAATGAATCAAGTTGAAAATCATTTGAAAGTGCTTTGAAACCCTCTTTCAAATTTTGAGTTTTGAATTTGAATTTCAAACTTTGGCATGTGGGAAACATTTCAAAAACTAAACCTGATAAATACTTGAACAAAAGTATGAGAGGAGCAAACATCACTCCAAAAATATCAGAGGAAACAATGCTAAAAGATTTGGATTCAAATCTGAAATTTATTTGAATTTGAAAAAAAAATGGATTTTTATAAAGTTTGGATTTTGCCTTTGGAAAAATGTTCAAATGAAAGGGAATATTCCTCTGATCATTTTGGTATACATATACCCTATATAAAGTATTTATAGATTGGGTTTTATTTTTGTTTTTGTTTTATTTAAAAAAAATAAATAAATAAAGAAAACCCCCCCTCAGGCACCAGCCAGACCCCCTGGCCCAGCCAGCGCCGAACCCCCACTGGCCAGCCCACCAACGCCCGACCACTGGCGCCAATGAGCCGCCCAAGACCCCCTCTCTCCCTCGCCTGGCGCCACGCCTCGGCGATCGACCTCCTCCTCACCCTCTCTCTCTCGTGACCCGTGGGACCCGCCCGTCTCCTTCCCCCGCCCACGCCATCGAGCTCGCTGAGATCGACCGGATCCCGGGATCCGGATCCCCGATCGCCTCGATCCCCTCCGATCCCGACGACCCCTGGCTATATAAGCCGCCACCCCGCACCCCATTCCCCCTAGCCTCGCGGACCCCTCTCCTCTCCTCCCGAGCTCACCGAGCACCGAAGCCCTCCCCGCCGCCATTGTTGCCGCCGTCGACCCCTGGTCCACCCCGACCCCCCCAACACCACCGAACCCCTCCCGTCCTCGTGCGCGTCTCCCGACGAGTCGCCGGAGCTCGCCGGCCTTGGACGCCTCGGCGATTTCGCCGCCCGCCGCCGCCGCCGTCGCCGGAGTCCGGTAAGTCACCGGCAATCTCCCTCCCCGTCCGATCCATCTTAGACGGCTAAGATTAGAGCCCCCGAAGGGGTAGGTTTTATTTATAAAACCGGCTGGCCCAATCGGTTAATTTTTAGGTTAGGTTTTTATTTTTTTAGGCCCGGTTCGTTTTAGTTAACCCTAGAGCCCGTTTAGCCTATCTAACGCTCAGGGCACAGTATAGGCCCATTAGGCCTTTTTCTTTTTATTTTGATTTTCTGTTTTAGCCGAATAGTTTCAGTTTTCAAAAATGAATATCTTTTATTCTGTTTAATATTTTTGAGTGATTCTTTTTTTTGTTGGATTGCAAATTTTATGTAGTTTCTGTAAAATATATATTTAGCTATGTTAAAAATAATTAAAAATGCTTTAATATTGTTTTAGCCAGAATAGTAAATCTGCTATAACTTTAGTTAGAAAAATTATTTTTGCATGATTCTTTTGTCACCACTTTATTTTGACATTGCCAAACCCTAGAAATTAATTTGGGTATTTTAGGATTAATAAATAATTAGTTCTAAGCAGAATCCTATTAATCCTAATTAATTAACTAGTTCTGTTTTCCTAATTAATTAATTAGTAAATTAATTTATTTTTAACTTGTGATTAGTTATTCTAGGTTAGTTTCTGTCATTCTAGTAGATGAACTTTTATTTATAATTAATAAAAGTTTTAAATTATTTTCTTAATGGAAATTGGATTAGGCCTAAAATGAGTTTTATAATAGCTTTTAATTAATTCTTTTTGCTCCTAGTTGCTTAGTGAGACCTTTTCTGTTAAGTTAACCTAAACCATGATTAGGTTATATTAAGAAATTTTTGTTATAAAAAAAAACTATTTTCGTTATTGTTTGGAGTAGGGAAAACTTTGAATTGGTTTCTTTGAGTTTTCTTTTTTGGATTTGGTTTTGATTGTTTTGTTGTGGTATGTTACTTTTGTTATGTTGTGTTTTGTGATCCTATTGCTATGAGCTTATTATAGTTATTGTTTGCCTCGGTAGAATTTCCGGAGTGCGAAGATTGCTACCACGAAACCCTAGTTCTTTCAAGATCGTCAACCGAGCAAGTTCACTTTGACCATGCTTTTCTTACCTATGTTTTATTGCATGTAGTGGCACCTTTGCAACCACCCCTCAAGAGTGTTTTTGAAATTCTTGCAGTTGAGTAGTATGCATGAGGTAGGAACCCATCACCCTGTTACCAAGCCCGGACATTATTTCTTTTAATGCTACGCTATAGTAGACGGGTTTGGTATGAGTGCACGGAGTGGTGTGAGAATGGAGGATTCTACGTCAATGACGATAACTCCGTGATGGAATCTGCAAGGACTGCATCTTCAAGACCTCAAGACTTCAAGACTCGAGACAGGATTTCAATACACACTCTTGGGTGAAGGATTTGTTGACGGGCAGCCTGGAGAAACCAAAGGTTGGCGGGATGCATGGAGAAGCGCCATGACATCTTGCGGAAAGCTTCACCCAGACTCAAAGAGATGGATGAATACTTCACGCCGGAAGCTTACCTGCAACCGCAAGTCATTATGGGCTCGCTTGGTTGACCTTAGTTGTGACTCTGGCTGGGGCGGTACTAGCAGATGTAGAACTACGGTAGGGCGGATGGGTACCGGAAAGTGGTCGAGGAACTCTTTGGGAGACCATGTTTGGTCATCTTGTTCTCAAACACTCAAAGTGCGAGAACGTGAAGAGAGGATCGAATCTTGCGGGTAAAGTGTACAAACCTCTGCAGAGGGTTATAACCTAATCGATTAGCCGTGTCCCCGGTTACGGACAATTTGAGCCTCTGGACTTGGATCTATCTCGGAACTCTCAACACCGGATTGATAACTTAATTATGGGCAACTTATGATGACCTTGGGCTATGAGACACCGGTTGGCGGAACCATGTCATGATAGAAAACTCCATAGTACAGACTTCATTTATTCCTTTGATGTAGGTAAAATAAAACCAGCTTTTACGCAAACAAAATTCAGATACAGAGCTACAAAGCCAAACTGTATATAGTATAGTTTAACATCTGTTTTCTCTTATTGTGATCTTGCCGGTACATTCAATGTACTGACCTACACGGCTGCAACGTATCATGTTGCGATATTTCCTCGACGAGTAAGAGTTACGATCTGAGGTTACGGTCTACACTCAACTTGCCGATGGCGTTGATGGGACTCCACACCCGCTTGATTGTTTCCACTGAGTATTATGAGGTATATATCAGTTTTACGTTAATTATACATGTGATCGCACTTTGATATATACATTGATGTATTGTGTGTGCCAAAGATACTTGATCGAGGATGGCACGGAATACGTAGGCTTGACCGTCGAGGTCGGGTCGCTCTGAATATGGTATCGAGCACATGTTGACCTATGGGACGTGACCCTAGAAATCGGAAAGCCCTAGGACATGATATCTCAAAACTTTATTTTCAAAAAGACTCTTACTTCTCATCTTTTCTGATTTTATCAAATAGACCCTCTCACCTCAAATGGTTAGAATATACCCCTTATCCTTTGATTACCCGGAGGATCAACTGAAGACGCTCCAAGAAGGATTGATATCGGAGAACTGATTGGCCTCTTCAGAGTAAAGAGGATTTCACCATGTATTAGAAGCTAGAACAGTTGAAGACTCCGAAGACTTGGAAAGATCTGAAGAATTATTAGACCTTTAGAAGACCAAACCCCTGTTATACACTTACGTTAGATACGATGATTTGTGAGCTGTCATTTGTTTGATGTTTTTCTGACAGCCACAAAATAAAACTTGTTTCTTCAAAAAAAATATTGTTTGTATTGTGTGTATATCCCCCCCCCCACCTCTCTCATATCTCATCCCAAAACCCTTGAACCCGTAGATGATGAATGAAGTTGGACTGATATTCTCGATCAAGACTCAGGCCGGAGGCGAGCTATGGATTCAGAACATGGAGAATCACTTCGGAAGCAATTTGATTCCAAGGAAGTATGAGGTCCAATATGCTCTTCAGTACTTTACAGAAAGTGCTACAACCTGGTGGAAAATGCATCAAGCCATACAGGGATTTAATGGAGCAAGGACTTGGGAGGAATTCAAGAAGACCCTGATGAGATCACGTCTCATCCGGAAGCACTATGATAACCCGGAGAAGAAACCTTGTGCCTGCAAGATTTGCGGAGAAATAGGACACACCCAGGAGGAACACAAGGATGGATGCCCTCATTGTGAGGAGAAACACCCAGCTGAGGAAATGCCCAACTAGCCAGGTGACTTGCTTCCTGTGTGAAGGAACCACCCACTACCCGTGCAAAGGTCACATTTACTCCAGCGGTGCAACAAACTATCCCAAGCAGGAAGATGGAATGAAAGAAGCCCTCAAAGAAGATCTAGAAGAACCAGTAATGACTGAAAGTGTTGAAGACCTGGATGGAGAAGGTCTCAACAGATTTTACCCCAATGCCTGCTATTCATGTGGAGAAGGACATTTTCACAAGATTGCACCAAGGAAAGAAAAGAGTATCCGGATACTTCCGACGGAAGCAATAGAGTTTGATCCACGGGGAATAGAAGGTTTGATCGAAACGAAGAAACCGTGAAGAGAAAACAAAGACACCCTCGTAACAACCCAATGTCTCGCAAATAGGGACAAGAGTCATATTACCTGTTTTGAATGTAAGGACGCCGGACATTATGCCAATCATTGTCCCGAAGGAAGCAAGGAACTCAAGGAGCAGGCACCATCTCCAAGAAGCCCAAAGACTTATCGAAAGTCATTTGTTTTCGCTGCAAGGAAGCAGGACATTATGCTACTAAATGTTCCGACAAGACAAAAGCTGGAGCTGAGTAGTTGGAATTTTGATTATGGATAATAGGAGTAGTAGAAAGCAATTTCATTTTCATGAGCTCAATGAATTGAGTTATGTAATAGATTACTCGAGAGATTGTAATAGTTCGTGACTCAATAAAGTTGTAATGTCACATGCTGAAAAGCTTTAAGGAGTTGTCATATTTTATCTTGGAAATAAATATTCTGGATGAACATGGAAGAAAGTGAGTTGTGATGCATAAACAGGAAATTGGAAATTGAGTTTGAAGTTTTGTTTGATGATATGAATGTGTGCCTGTGAGATAAGTACCTTAATTCGAGCATCATTTCTGCTTTCACAACCGCAGATGACAACCCTTTATGAGTCTTTCCTTAAGGGCCCGGAAACCATCATGACCCTGACAAGTGATCATGATTACCCGAAGATCCTGAAGGACATGATGAAGCATATTCACCTTGAAGGAGATGCAGTCTAGAAAGGCTACCCCTTCATGCATAAGGGAGTGGAACTTTGGTATGTGGAGGTACACCTCCACCGTGTGAAAGGAGTTTGCCCAAAGAGGATGGGGCATTACTTCTTCATTTCACGTGTGCCACAAGCAACTTTCTTCGATGCTGTTCGTGAAGCAGCCATGGAAGCCATACGACAGATCGGAGAAATACTTGAAGCAAGACTCCGTCATACTCAGGAATACCTAAGTGAAGTGCATACGGAGATGATGGAGGTGAAGCTCAAGGCCACCACAATGAACCAGAATATCGAAGAATTCAAGGCACATGTCGCACAATTCCAAAGGGATCAAGAATCCTCAAGGAGGAAAAAATGAATAAAGTTGGAAGTAATGTCCACCATACCAAACCATGTGGGTGGCAGCATTTGTAATAAACCTTTTGGAATCTGGATTCACAAAAAAATGATTAAGGATGTAATGAAAGATTGATATGAGAATAATGAGATGTTATGGATAAACTTGTGCATTCTTTTGGTCATAGTACTCTGTAAAGCCACAGGATCAATGAAGAAAGAAACGTGTTATTCATGACGGCCATAGAAGGAAGCTGGACAAAATAAGTTGGAGTTTTGTTTTGATATGATGGTACGAAGAAACAGTACTATCGGATTTAAGGAGGTGTAACAAGAGAGTTACTCCAAGGATGAGTTAAAGCTGCACTAGTGTTGAAGTGGGCCATAACCCACAGTGCCCAGGATTTTGAGAAGGAACCGTTGTAACCTTGATGAAGGAATAAATTGGAAGAATCAGAAGTCCAATCAGCATAGGTTTCGTAGGAGGTTACGCAAAACCCTGAGAGTGGTGAAGTAACGATAGATGTTTGTTTGGCCTGCAGAATTAAGGGATAACCGAACCCAAGTTCGTGGACAAGAGAAATTCTGCAATGCTTGTGAGAATGACCGAGTGTTAGAATACGAGATTCGCTAAACCTTATACAGGGTAATGATCTGGGTGCGGAATGGATTGATCACCATACCGACTTACTCGTATCTTCGCTCCTGCTATTTGGAATGGGTAAATCTAGAGACTTACCCATAGTAAAGTGACGACGCTCGTTGAAGCCTTGCTTAAGCCTTAGAGTGGTATGATGATAAACCCATATACATGGCAGTTGTTGCCAAACGTAGGTTATACGGTGAGGTTCAACCCAGACCCGTTTTCTGCAGGAGAAACCATAAATTGTAGACCACCATGAGTATTTCGATAGCTGTCAAGAATGGACACGGACCTATCAGCTAAGAAGATCCAGTCTCTGACGAACCACAACTTTGAAGAACCAACCCAAGGTTTCGAGGAAAAACTTTACGCTCCTAACAGAAGAGCGTTAATGAAGGAGTTATTGTAAGATATGTGAAGATACATACATTGTCAACCCTCCAGAGGAAATATCTGAGTTTATTGGAACCATGACCTTGTTTTTAAGTGTGGTAGCACCCCGACCTTTCGACCAAGACATTTGCTAGAAGACCCCAACCCCTAACCTTTTCTTGTTAGTTTCTTCAATCTCGAGGACTAGATTCATTTTAAGTGTAGGTTTGTAACATCCCAAAATTCTAAATTTTGGAATGTTATATTAAATAAATAACTATGGTTGTTGTCCGATCGTTTGGTGATTGATTGAATGGAATTGAGTGGAAATTGAAACTTTTGAAAGTTGAATGAGAGGGAATGAAATGACTTTCCCAAACTTTCCATTTTGCATTTTTGGATCCCAATTGAACTCAAGTTCATTGCAACACCAAAAACCTAGAAGTGAAGATGACATGACTTCTTCCATGTTGAAATGAAAAGGGTTTTGGGAAAAAGATTTGAATTTCATTTGGGGATATTTCAAATTCAAAACTTTATGCAACTCAATGATTTTCATGAGGGAAGATAAAATGACTTCTTCAATTATATGAAATAGGAGTTGGAAGTTATAATGAATCAAGTTGAAAATCATTTGAAAGTGCTTTGAAACCCTCTTTCAAATTTTGAGTTTTGAATTTGAATTTCAAACTTTGGCATGTGGGAAACATTTCAAAAACTAAACCTGATAAATACTTGAACAAAAGTATGAGAGGAGCAAACATCACTCCAAAAATATCAGAGGAAACAATGCCAAAAGATTTGGATTCAAATCTGAAATTTATTTGAATTTGAAAAAATGGATTTTATAAAGTTTGATTTTGCCTTTGGAAAATGTTCAAATGAAAGGAATATTCCTCTGATCATTTTGGTATATATATACCCTATATAAAGTATTTATAGATTGGGTTTTATTTTTGTTTTGTTTTATTTAAAAAATAAAGAAAACCCCCCCTCAGGCGCCAGCCAGACCCCTGCCCAGCCAGCGCCCGAACCCCCATCGCCGTGCCCACTACCGCCAAACCACCACCAGCCCGAGCCGCCCAAGACCCCTCTCCCTCCCCTCGCCTGGCGCTCTCGCGCGGTCGACCGCCTCCTCCTCACCCTCTCTCTCTCGACCGTGGGACCCGCCCGCCTCCTTCCCCCCCACGCCATCGAGCTCGCTGAGATCGACCGATCCCGGGATCCGGATCCCCGATCGCCCGATCCCTCCGATCCCCGACGACCCCGGCTATATAAGCCGCCACCCCGCACCCCATTCCCCTAGCCTCGCGGACCCCTCTCCTCTCCTCCCGAGCTCACCGAGCACCAAGCCCTCCCCGCCGCCATTGTTGCCGCCGCCGACCCCTGGTCCACCCCGACCCCCCAACACCACCGAACCCCTCCCCGTCCTCGTGCGCGTCTCCCCGACGAGTCGCCGGAGCTCGCCGACGCCCGGACGCCTCGACACACTTTCACCGCCGCCGCCGCCGTCGCCGGAGTCCGGTAAGTCACCGGCAATCTTCCTCCCCGTCCGATCCATCTTAGACGGCTAAGATTAGAGCCCCCGAAGGGGTAGGTTTTATTTATAAAACCGGCCGGCCCAATCGGTTAATTTTTAGGTTAGGTTTTTATTTTTAGGCCGGTTCGTTTTAGTTAACCCTAGAGCCCGCTTAGCCTATCTAACGCTCGTATACACGATATAGGCCCATTAGGCCTTTTTTTTTTATTTTGATTTTCTGTTTTAGCGAATAGTTTCAGTTTTCAAAATGTATATCTTTTATTCTGTTTAATATTTTTGAGTGATTCTTTTTTTGTTGGATTGCAAATTTTATGTAGTTTCTGTAAAATATATATTTAGCTATGTTAAAAATAATTAAAAATGCTTTAATATTGTTTTAGCCAGAATAGTAAATCTGCTATAACTTTAGTTAGAAAAATTATTTTGCATGATTCTTTTGTCACCACTTTATTTTGACATTTCCAAACCCTAGAAATTAATTTGGGTATTTTAGGATTAATAAATAATTAGTTCTAAGCAGAATCCTATTAATCCTAATTAATTAACTAGTTCTGTTTTCCTAATTAATTAATTAGTAAATTAATTTATTTTTAACTTGTGATTAGTTATTCTAGGTTAGTTTCTGTCATTCTAGTAGATGAACTTTTATTTATAATTAATAAAAGTTTTAAATTATTTTCTTAATGGAAATTGGATTAGGCCTAAAATGAGTTTTATAATAGCTTTTAATTAATTCTTTTTGCTCCTAGTTGCTTAGTGAAACCTTTTCTGTTAAGTTAACCTAAACCATGATTAGGTTATATTAAGAAATTTTGTTATAAAAAACTATTTTCGTTATTGTTTGGAGTAGGGAAAACTTTGAATTGGTTTCTTTGAGTTTTCTTTTTTGGATTTGGTTTTGATTGTTTTGTTGTGGTATGTTACTTTTGTTATGTTGTGTTTTGTGATCCTATTGCTATGAGCTTATTATAGTTATTGTTTGCCTCGGTAGAATTTCCGAGTGCGAAGATTGCTACCACGAAACCCTAGTTCTTTCAAGATCGCCAACCGTGCAAGTTCACTTTGACCATGATTTTCTTACCTATGTTTTATTGCATGTAGTGGCACCTTTGCAACCACCCCTCAAGAGTGTTTTTGAAATTCTTGTAGTTGAGTAGTATGCATGAGGTAGGAACCCATCACCCTGTTACCAAGCCCGGACGTTATTTCTTTTAATGCTACGCTATAGTAGACGGGTTTGGTATGAGTGCACGGAGTGGTGTGAGAATGGAGGATTCTCGTCAATGACGACAACTCCGTGATGGAATCTGCAAGGACTGCATCTTCAAGACCTCAAGACTTCAAGACTCGAGACAGATTTCAATACACACTCTTTGGGTGAAGGACGGTTGACGGGCAGCCCCGAGAAACCAAAGTGGTTGGCGGGATGCATGGAGAAGCGCCATGACATCTTGTGGAAAGCTTCACCCAGACTCAAAGAGACGGATGAATACTTCACGCCGAAGCTTACCCGTGCAACCGCAAGTCATTATGGGCTCGCTTGGTTGACCTTAGTTGTGACTGGCTGGGGCGGTACTAGCAGATGTAGAACTACGGTAGGGATTGGATGGGTACGGACGGTGGTCGAGGAACTCTTTGGGAGACCATGTTTGGTCATCTTGTTCTCAAACACTCAAGTGCGAGAACGTGAAGAGAGGGATCGAATCTTGCGGGTAAAGTGTACAAACCTCTGCAGAGGGTTATAACCTAATCGATTAGCCGTGTCCCGATTACGGACAATTTGAGCCTCTGGACTTGGATCTATCTCGAACTCTCAACACCGGATTGATAACTTAATTATGGGCAACTTATGATGACCACGGCTATGAGACACCGTTGGCGGAACCATGTCATGATAGAAAACTCCATAGTACAGACTTCATTTATTCCTTTGATGTAGGTAAAATAAAACCAGCTTTTACGCAAACAAAATTCAGATACAGAGCTACAAAGCCAAACTGCATATAGTATTGTTTAACATCTGTTTTCTCTTATTGTGATCTTGCCGGTACATTCAATGTACTGACCTACACGGCTGCAACGTATCATGTTGCAGATATTTCCTCGACGAGTAAGAGTTACGATACAGGGTTACGATCTACACTCAACCTGCCGATGGTGTTGATGGGACTCCACACCCGTTTGATTGTTTCCGCTGAGTATTATGAGGTATATATCAGTTTTACGTTAATTATACATGTGATTGCACTTTGATATATACATTGATGTACTGTGTGCCAAAGATACTGATCCGTGGATGGCACAAGAATACGAGGCTTGACCGTCTGAGGTCGGGTCGCTACATTTCCACTCTGGGGATATATTTTCTAAAACTCATAAGAAAAGGAAATTGAGTCGCAAAAATAAATAAATATGCGAAGGCGGAAAAGTTTGAACACTCCAAGATTTTTCAAGAAAATATTTGATTGTGCATGGAGAAGGACCGCTCAGTACATATCTTACACGTAAGCAGTAATTATACAATACATCACTCAGGATGTGCGTACACCTTCCTGACATGTTATTTAGGCTAGTGCACTTCTTGCAGTTCCTACATGATGCGCATACAAACTACTTCTCACAACCTATATACATATAAACATATCATACAAGCTGGCACATCGCAGGGCTGCTAGGCGCACTCAGTCGGAGATGGTAAGGATGTCCCTTGGCCTTCCGAGGGTAAGACCCAGTGATGCTGGGGACTCAACCTCCTCCTCACTAATAGGCTCCAGGCGCAAAGTGCTGCGTTGAGGAGCTGGAGCGGGTGCGATAGGTGGTGCAACACGGATTGGAGTAGGCATAATAAGTGGTGCCGCACGGACTGGAGTGGGTGCAATAGGTGGTGCAACACGGACTGGAGTGGGCGCAATGACTTGGTCAAACTCCTCAGTGGTAGGCAGGCGACGAGCGGTGGCGAGGATGGCAGGTGAATAGGATGCTGAGGACGAGACGAAGGTCAGTTGTGGTGCTGTGTGGAGGAGCTCCCTCCTGTTGGCGGAACAGCCATGAACAGAGTCCATACGAGCAGCCACAAGGTCGTCCACGAGGTTATCAAAAGCTGCCTCAAGAGCCTGGAGGTATTCAACAAGCATCTCAATAGCCTCATCTCGCTCTCCCCTCAGGCAAGCGAATGCATAGTGACAGGTGTATGGCACGTGGCAGGGAAGATAGCGGTAGCGACGAGTCTTCATCGAAGGAAGAACATCCCGGAGACGAGCTATCACCTCACGGGCAGCCATCTGCATGGCATGTCTCTCCGTAGGCATGGCCCTACCAACAAATCGGAATTGGCGTGACTCTGAACGCCCTCCCTTGAACTGCACCGCGGCCTGGTGCATGGTCAGACTATCGCTGATCTTGTGCTGGTAGAGTGTGAACACTGGACGGACCGATGGCCCAATCGCGATCTTGACGATGTAGGTGACGAGCTTGATAAACCCCTCAGGTACATCGGCGAACACCTGTGACTCACAGTCGCTACTAGCCATCTACAAAAGTAGACAAAAATTCCGAATAGTCAGATCATAAATTTATGATGACTAACAGAAAAATTGCTACGTTTTGCAAAATGCTAAAATAGTGCCTAAGATGCTAATAACCGATTAGCGATCGCACCTAATGGCTTCCTACAGTCAGCCTGGCTCTGATACCAAGTTTGTCACGATCGGTTTTCCAATAAAATACTTATTGAAAAACCGACCAGTTTATTTCCAGTATGAGAGAAATCCTCCTTACTGGTAGACAAAATTTTGATACAGAAGTCCAGAAGTACTAAATATATTACAGGGTTGAGCTGAGGTCGCTCAACAATTTATTACAAGCGCGCCAATATTTATACATAAGGCGGATATGACACAAGGGTGTGGTGGCATACTACTGACTCGTAATAAAAGTGGTGGTGGATGTGTCACAGTGAAGTGGGTGACATGACCCCTACTCGTGCAGCACATCGACCGTCGAAGTGAGGCTCGATGATTTTATTTGGGTAGCGGAAGCGTATATGATACAAGTAACCAATTCCAGGATCGCACGGGACTGACTGGAACTCCTCTAGGCGTCGGACTCGCTATCGAACTCTTCATCCATAAGATCGCCTTCGTCAACATTTGGCCAAATCAACAAGCCAGGTGAGTACTTTGAATGTACTCGCAAGACAGTTCGGACATAAGATATAACAAATGCAAGCATGTTGCGTCATGAGCAATTAGCAATGCACACTCAAATAATAAACTTTCACGACATGTTAAATAAAAAGGAAGTTGTCAGGACCCCGATTCCAGGTCACATCGACCTAGCCGGTAACACCTCATATCACTTTGCGGCCTCACGCACGGTATTCCCACGGGTGTCGCCTTACCATGGCCCGGGACCGTTTGCGCCTTTTGGCTCACGTATATGATGGTGTCGCTAGTATCCACATGACAAAGAACCCGGGCCGACATGGCTAGTCGTGAACCCAAAGCGGCGCTAACCTATGGGGACAGGCATACATGAATCACATCGAGCATGTCGGTCATCAACATATGTATTCGGGCTGTAGCATTTGGGCTAACAGACTCCGTATTCGGGCTGTAGCAGCTAGGCAGGACTCGAATACCACCGCGTGACATTTCCCGAAGGACAGACATAGGAACGGTGAAACACATGCCGCCAGTCAAGTGACCAAGCGGTAGTCTTTGGGCTAGCAGGACTCCGGTGAACCGGCTGTAGCGGACTACTATCGCCGTAAGCACGAGACTACATTTCCCCATATGAGAGGCTGCCAAGGATAAAAAACTAGTTCGTCGGATCCCACTCATACCAAGCATTTCAATCATACACGCAATATGCCCGATATGAGTAAATACAACAAGGCATCACAACAAAACTCTACAACTCAAGTACTTTATTTAAGGGCCCGAGGAGCCATACATAACATATCCATACAGGTAGGGGTCACATGACCCAACACTCAAGTCATACAATCATACAAGCACATGCGAAGTAAACTAGTCTCGAGTACGACTCTAGAAAGAAAGAAAGCTTGTTGGAGCCTTTCTATCTACAAGGCCCTTCACAAGTCTTAGATCGCCACCGGGTGGCTAGTTCACTGTCAAGTCGAGATCTACATAGAACCCATCGGAGGGGCAGTGTTGTCCTCTGAAAACATTAATTAAGCAAACATGAGTACGGGGTACTCAGCAAGTCTTACCACGTAATCCTATCATACATGCACATTCTCAAGAAGGTGGTGGAGTTATTTGCAGCAAGCCAGCTTTGACTCTTGGCTAAACTATCCTACGTAACACCATTTGTAAAGCATTTGTCGCACACGAGTCCTCTAATCACCAACACAATACTCCACCGTGAATCCTCTCTCGTCATCCCCGAGAGGGCCATCCGCGGTACTCACACTTATCTTGAGGATTTTAGTAGTGTCCATTCACTTGTCTATGAACTGATATAAGCAACCCAGAAGTCCTTCTCCGTGGACGCGGCTATTCGAATAGATTATATTACAAACCCTGCAGGGGTGTACTTCTTCACACACGCTCTCACCACTTACCGCCGTTTACACGACATGTACTCGGCAACCTTCAAGCGGAAGCCCAACGTGGGTGTCGGCCACAACCTACCTAAACACTCAAGTCTCTAGTCCAGGTTTATCGCCTATTCGGGTTCCATCCGCAGGAGTCCGCCGAGGTTTCCCATACAGCCCGAACGATGTGTGCGGGGTTCCCGAGATACCAAACGGGCACTTTCGGTACACCGACCCACGTGCCTACCGCAACACAACCCACCCCTAAGGTCAGCGTTGCGTGTGGCCCCAAAGATGCTACAAACACGTAAACTACTTGCAACTCCCTGACTAGGAACAAGGGTGGTTAAGAAGCCAAGAGGGTCCATTGGTTTCGGCCCAATGCGTGGTAGTAACTATTTCATGGATCACAAACACAGATCTCAGTTCTTAGGATCGGCTTCAATGAAACAACCCACCATGTACTCCTACATGGCCTCTCATCGATACCTTTACCAAATCGTGTTCAACACTTTCACTCTCGAACCAACACAACCTTTCACTCCAGTTCATCACCCGATGAGCCGACTGACACAACTCTAAGCATAGCATGGTAGGAATCACAAACATGGCTCAATCAACTCCTACACATACTAGTGGGTTTCATCTAGTTACTGTGGCAATGACAGGTCATGCAAAGGAAGTGGGTTCATCTACCGCAGCACACAACAGTTTGAATCGCGTTGTCTTAATGCAGTAAACGAGAGCAGAGGCGAGAACATTGGTTTGTATCGGAATGATCAATGAGTTGCTTGCCTGATGGAACGGGGGTAGGGTACTGCCCTTCAGATGGATAGTCGAGGTTATCCTCGGGGGCAGAACCTATCACGAAAAACATACCGAAAGTAAACACACATGACAATATGCAACAATATGATGCATGCTATGACATGGCAATATGGATGTGTGTTGGCTTAGTGCAAGCTAAAACAGAAAGGGATGAACCCATTTGAACCAAAGATTCAAATGCTAGCCCATTTGGATTAGCCCTAAAGGTGCATTATCTTATTCTGGTTAAACAGCAAGTTTAACTTGTTTTAACATGCATGAAACCTGTACCAATGGATAGAATGGATTTTTCTGATAAATTTTCATATATAAATCTTTGCATTTGGAGTTACAGATTAAAAGTTATAAGCATTTGAAATTTGAATTATATTATGGAATTTCCTATATTAGAATAAATCCAGAATTTAGATTAATGCGTCAGCCATGCGTCAGCATGACGTCAGGGTCAACGGAGACGTCCAGTCAAACCCGACGAAGGTCCGGGTGTCGGGTAATTAGTTTAACTAAAATTAATTAAAACTAATCCTATTTAGTTAGCGGTGGCTGGGCCCCATCTGCCGCTGACTCATCTGAGTCAACCAGGCCCACCAAGTCAAAACCACGCTCGGCTGCACTCGTCTAGCCGCCAGCGAGCCCGGCGTGGCGGAGGAAGTGCGTTTACGATTCCGCGACCAAACGAGCCATGGAGGGTGGCTATGGGTAGCTGGGAACATGCCATGTTACTTGGTGGAGTCGGTTGGGGTCGGGTGGCGGAGTCGGCGTCGGCGACGAAGCTAGGCGGCCGAGGTTCGGCCGAAGACAAACTTGGGGCTAGAGGGGTCGGTGAGGTGCGGGGAGTGTGTGGTTAGACCCCATGGGGTGCGGTGAGTGTGATGGACACCCAGAGGTGGCCGGAGGGTGACCGGGAGCGCGTCGGCGACGAGCTCCATGGCGGCGGGTGCGGATGAGCTTGGTTCGGTTGCTACGCTGCTCGAGAGCGAGAGAGAGAGGGAAGGGGAGGTAGATGGGCTCACGGGCGACGCGTAGAAGCTCTCGTCGAGGTCGAGGACGGACCGGAGCGACGACGGCGTTGAAGGGGATCTCTGGCGACGGTGGACTCGGCCGAGGGCGGTGTGGTGGATTCGGGGCACTAGAGCAGGCGGGGCTCGACTAGTTTGGGGTAGTCGAGGGCGGCGGAGCTCCTGGACAAGGTGAGGAGGAGCACAGACGGCGAGGAGCGTGGTTCTGGCGATGGTCTTGGCGGCGGCAAGGTCGGCCAAGGCGGGGCGCGAGGGAGAGGAACCGGGAGGAGAGGAGGTGTCCAGGGGTTCGGGGAGAGAGAGAGGCGATCCTCGTCGGCACCGGCGAGAGGAGCGGCGAGGCGGCGACCAGGTGCGTGGCACCCATGCGGTGCCCGCCGTCGAGCACCTGGCTGCCTGCCTGGCCGAGCCAAGCAGCTCGCTGGCGTGGCTGCTGGGCTGGGCCGGCAGGTGGGCCGGGTAGGTGGCGCCAGGTAAGTCCTTTCCTGTTTTATCTTTTTCTAATTTTTCTGCAACTTTGTGGAGTTTTCTAAAATACCAAAACAGTTTTAAAATTCACCAAAATGCTCCTGGTCCATTGTTGAAATATTTCCAACATGAAACATTTTGGTTTGGCAATTTTTGGACATTTGAAATATTTTATGTAATTTGAAATGCTCAAATTCAAATGCCAATGATTTAATTCAAGGACCTTTGGATGACCTAGAAAATGATGCACCATTTTTGACATAGGCTCTGAACCAAAGCAAAGACGATGAGCATTTTGAAGGGCATTTCAGGTTCATTGAAATAATTTTAGTAAACCCTAGTTGAATTAAGGGGGGTTACGGGTTTTCCTGTCTTCCCCATTTCAAATTTAAATGAAATTTAAACATGATGCACACCCTAATGCATGGTCTAGCTCGGATGTGACAAGTCGGTAGTAGTCCTCCAAATCCCAACAAAATAATCGAAACCGATCGGTGTCCAGGCGGCGCCTCGAAGGTGAACAAATAAATTAACATGCATGATCAGGCGCCTAAGCAACACCACATAAAGGGCTTATATCGAAAAGTAAATGACAAGTAAGTCGTGCCACGGACGTCGTCGAGCGACATCACGTAAAGGGCTTATATTGAAAAGTAAATAACAAGAGTGCCACAGTCGGATGTCTGAGTGACATCACATAAAGGGCTTATATCGAAAGTAAATAGCAAGAGTGCCACAGTCGGACGTCTGAGCGACATCACACAAAGGGCTTATATCGAAAGTAAATAACAGGAGTGCCACAGTCGGACGTCTGAGCGACATCTCATAAAGGGCTTATATCGAAAGTAAATAACATAAATGCCACAGTCGGACGTCGGAGCGACATCACATAAAGGGCTTATATTTCATTGTCGTATTCAAGCAGTATAGACCATTTCAAGGAAAATACTCAGTTCATAATAATAAACGGGTTAGTCCATCCACGGGAGTAATCATTAAGCCGGATTTACCACTCATGTTTGTTCACCGGAGATTTGTCAAGGAGACTGACACTGAGACTGACAAAGACAGGTTGAACACAGACCTTGACCATGGATACGGTTACTTGAGTGAGTTTGACTCTGCAGAGTTTGTACTATTTAACCACAGCCAACGGATTTCAGTAGTCATGAGGGACTAGTTCTGTTTATGGTATTTTAGAAGAAACAAATCTAACCAGTACACACCCAATTCCACATTCCGCTGCCAGGAATCACCCTAGGCAACGTTCAAGAAAAACTCTAAGACGGGGAGGTCACAACCTCGAATAGCATGGGATCAAATTTATCTCGCGCGCTCTAAGGGGTGCCCCCCTCTCGGTCCCAACCGGAAACACCCATGCCCCCTGACCGGATGACGGGCTTTAATCCAGGGCCATGGAACCCTCATCCCGGTCCCTCTGTTTGGTGTGTACCAGGAAAGAGGTTTGCAATTTACTAAACCATATTCTTTGCAGAAAACATGTGGTAGTACAAGGAAGGGAACGGATGGTAACGTGACTTAATCCACGTTGATACTGAAGTTAAATGGTTTGGCATAAGACTGGCATGCTTCAACAATACCATCTTACCACCTATCATGTCACCACATGATCATGTAAACTCACATCGAATCACACATCGAGTTTCGAAGCTCACTCGCAAAAGTTTTGCATGCAACATAACATTTACGGATGTTCATATAAACATGCCATGAGGTAACCACTTAAGCAAACATGCAAAACACTCATCATATCAAAGGTTCAAACATGCTTGCCTGGTTCAGAGTAGTCGGAGTCTAGCTCGGTGAAGTTCGCGGTTCCGTCACCTCCTTCGGTATCTACTGTACAAAGAAAACGCGTACTAACGTAAATACTGTGGGTGCACAAAAAGTGTTCCAAACATTTTCCAAATAAATATGATAAAAAATAGACAGAAAAATAAAGAGGACTGAAAAAGAATCAATCAAAAATCATTTTCTGTTTAAAAGTTATTAGAGTTTTAGTCCAGGGACTTGTCTGTAATGAAACGTAAAGTTTCGAGGCGTAATGTAAAAGGCGAAAAACATTTCAGTTAGAAAGCGTATTTCCCGAATGCGCTTTCCAGAAAAACGGTTCGAAAAATAAAAGAGAGGCTGACGAGGGGGTCCCACCTGTCAGGTTTGAATATTTGAGGGAGAAACAGAGCGCGCCGGCGCCCGAAGCTTACGGTGGTCGCCGGCGACGATCCACGGCGAGTCAGGAGGAGCGGAGGTGTAACACCCCGGACGTAACTTTCCATATTTGTAACTCCAACTCTTGCCATTTTCGGCATTGTGATATGATATTCCCTCCGTGGTTGGGTTTTTCTTCCTTTTGTATTTTGTCCATGTCATGCATTTTTCATCATGTCATCATGTGCATCGCATTTGCATACGTGTTCGTCTCATGATTCCGAGCATTTTTCCCGTTGTCCATTTTGCAATCCGGCACTCCTATCTCCCCCGGCGGCCCCTTTTACGTTTTTCCGTGAGCGGGTACTAAACCTTCTCGGAATGGACCGAGGTTTGTCAAGTGGCCTTGGTATACCGCCGTTAGACCACCGGTCAAGTTTCGGGTCATTTGGAGCTTGTTTGGTACTCCAACGGTTAACCGCACTCTCCCATAGGCCTCTTTTAAGTTGCAGCCCAACACCCCTTCAAAATAGTTCAATAACCCATCTAAGTCATTTCCATGCTCTCCGTCGTTCGATCACGATCGTGTGGGCGAAAACTACACCTCATTTGGACTCTCCTAGCTCCCTCTATGCCTATTTAAACACCCCCATTCTAAATCCGGATCAACCCTAGCCTTCCCTACCTCGCGCCGGACGAAACCCCACGCCGTCCGGACATCGTCCGCCCGCCAGCGCCACGCCGCCCGCGAACCAGGCGCGCCACGTGGTGCCCGCCACACCGCGCCGCCCAGCCCGCCGAGCCCGCAACCCCCCATGACCCGTTGCCGCGCGCCTCCCGGCCCATGGCCCGCCTCCCTCCTCCGCCGCCTCGCCGCCCGGCCGGCCGGCCTGCCGCCCCGCCGCCATGGCGCCGCGTCCGCCTCCGCCGCCTCCTCGCCTCCGCCCGGCCGCCCCTTCCGCCGCCGGCCATTGTCTCCTCCTCCGGCCGGCCCGCCCGGCTGCTACCTCCTCCGGCGAGCAGCCGCGCCGCGCCGCGCCTCGCCCGATCTGGATCGGGCGGATCCCGATCTAGACGAGGGTTGACTTTCTTCCCCTCTCTTTTTCGTCTAAGTTTTTAATCCTGAGGTTATTTCGTGACATTTTCAACGCATCGTAACTTTGCATCTGTAGCTCCATTTTGCGCGTATAATATATCAAAATGTTTGTCTCGAAGAGTAGATCATTTCACCTCATTGCATCATTTTCATTTGAGCTCATATTGATGCCCGAAATGCTGTTAGAAGGAGGCTATGTGATGTTAGTTTCTGTTTCTTAACAGAACTTGCACTTTTGTTATTTTTGCTATGATTGATGTGTGCACCCTATGAATTTGAGTCCTACATGTGTTTTGTAATATGCCATGCCATATTTACAAGGGTGTACTCCATGTATTTTTTGTGATCTATGTGGTGACTAGCACAAGCATGCAAAGTAGGTGTCCTGATGTTGCTGTTTTCAACTCTGTTTGCTGATATTTTGATGCCATGTTAACTCGATGCTACCGAGAGATCCATGCATATTTTGAGATACTTCAGTAAGGATGTTTTGTTCTACATGTCTTGCTCTATCTATCCATGCCCTTTTTTGCAATTATGGAGTGCGATAGCTTGAGTCAATCGAGCTCTACTTTTGCTACCAAATGTTTCCTGGCAGATTGTTTACATGTTATTCAATTTTGCCAAGGTTGTTGTGGTTGATCCATGTATGCTATGATGTTGTTCTTGCCATGTATGTCTTCTATGCCATGTCTTCTTGATGTATGTATGCTTGGTTTATCATATAAGGCTCTGTAGTGAGTGCATCGAGCTCTTAAACATGCCTACTGTTATCAGTTTTGACATGCCATGTTGCTGAATCATTATGAAACTTGCGATATTGACATGGGTGTTACTATATTTTTCTGATCCTTTTGGCTTATGGTCAGTAAGGGACTTTTGTTGTATGCTTTGAGTAGATTCATGCCATGCCTTGTTTTGCTATTATAAGTTCCTGTAGCATGTAGTCTTGTTGCTCGAACATTGCTACCGATGCTGTTTTTGCCATGTCCACTGATATTTTGTGCACTTTTGCCATGCTTGTTTGAACCTGTTATGATGTGATTTAGCCGTAGCTCAGTGTTCATCTTTTGTCAAGCATCTTGTGTAGATCACTGCCATATACTTTTTTGGTACGTTTGCGTGCAGTAGCTTAATTTCTTGTTGCTTGCTAAGTGGAATCATCTTTAATAATGGATTTGTGCCATTCTTGTTTTGCTTGTCATTTGCAAACCGTGCATCCGATTCGGTGATCTTTATATCGATTTCAACCGAAATCATCTCATCTTTCCAGTGGCATACTTGGTTTGCCAAGTTGATGCCTGGTTCATCATTTTCCTTCCGAGCGCATCGCATTGCATATCACATCCCGCATATCATGTCATGTTTTGCATCATGTTGCTTGTGCATTGCACCGTGATTTATTGTGGTTCCTTTGTTTGTGTTCTTGCTTTGGGTAGAGCCGGGAGATGAGTACGTGAACGAGGAACCTGTTGAGAACGCTTACGAGGATCAAGCTTTCGACAACTCTGGGAACATTGCAGGCAAGATGACCATACCCTCGAAATCACTTCTATCTTTGCTATGCTAGTTGCTCGCTCTTTTGCTATGCCTATGCCATGATGCCTATCACTTGCTTATCATGCCACCCATATTGCCATGTCAGCCCCTAACCATCCTTTCCTAGCAAACCGTTGATTGGCTATGTTACCGCTTTGCTCAGCCCCTCTTATAGCGTTGATAGTTGCAGGTGAAGTTGAAGTTTGTTCCTTGTTGGAACATGGAGATGTTTTTCCTTATTGGGACATGTTTACTTGTTGGGGATATCACAATATATATCTGCTATAATTAATGCATCTATATACTTGGTAAAGGGTGGAAGGCTCGGCCTTATGCAGTGTTTTGTTCCACTCTTGCCACCCTAGTTTCCGTCATACGGTGTTATGTTCCTTGATTTCGCGTTCCTTACGGTTGGGTGATTTATGGGACCCCTTGACAGTTCGCTTTGAATAAGACTCGTCAAAGAAGGCCCAACTTTGGTTTTACCATTTGCCACCTAAGCCTTTTCCCCCGGGTTTTCGCGAGCCCGAGGGTCATCTTTATTTTAACCCCCCCCCCGGACGGTGCTCCGAAAGTGCTGGCCCGAACCGAGCAGCCTGCGGGGCCACCACGGGGAAACTCGAGGCTTGGTTTTACTCGTAGCTTGACTTATCCGGATGTGCCTTGAGAACGAGATATGTGCAGCTCCTATCAGGATTTGTCGGCACAATCGGGCGGCTTTGCTGGTCTTGTTTTATTGCTGTCGAAATGTCTTGTAGTCCGGGATTCCGAGATTGATCGGGTCTTCCCGGTAGAAGGAATATCCTTCGTTGACCGTGAGAGCTTATAATGGGCTAAGTTGGGACACCCCTGCAGGGTATTATCTTTCGAAAGCCGTGCCCGCGGTTATGAGGCAGATGTGAATTTGTTAATGTCCGGTTGTAGAAAACCCGAAGTTGGCCTCAATTAAAATGCACATCAACCGCGTTTGTAACCGTGATGGTCTCTTCTCGGCGGAGTCCGGGAGGTGAACACGGTGTTGGAGTTATGTCTGACGTAAGTAGTTCAGGATCACTTCTTGATCGCTACTAGCTTCACGTCCGTGCTTTGCTTCTCTCCTCGCTCTCTTTTGCGATGTAGCCACCATATATGCTAGTCGCTTGCAGCAGCTCCACTTTACAACCCTGTCCTTCCTATAATCTTAAATAGTTTTGATCTCGCGGGTGTGAGATTGCTGAGTCCCCGTGACTCACAGATTCTACCAAAACAGTTGCAGGTGCCGACGATGCCAATGCAGGTGACGCAACCGAGCTCAAGTGGGAATTCGATGAGGAACGTGGTCGTTACTATGTGTCTTTTCCTGATGATCAGTAGTGGAGCCCAGTCGGGATGATCGGGGATCTGTGTAGCATTTGGGGTATCTTCTTTTATTTTGGTTCCGTAGTCGGACCTTGAGCGTACTCTGAATGATGGATGTTTATTTATGTACTGTGTGAAGTGGCGACTGTAAGCCAACTATGTATCTCTTTCCCTTATGTATTACATGGGTTGTGTGAAGATTACCTCACTTACGACATTGCTTTCAATGCGGTTATGCCTCTAAGTCGTGCCTCGACACGTGGGAGATATAGCCGCATCGAGGGCGCTAAGTTGGTAATCGAGCCTTCCCGACTTAGGAGCCCCCTACTTGATAGTTTGTCATGCGTTGTTGAGTCTAGAATGGAAAATGTTTTGAGTCTTAGGATTATATATATCGGAGAGTAGGATTCTTTTACTCCCCAGTCCTTAAATCGCTCTGGTGAGGTATCCCGACGTGAGTTTTGACTCTTCTCTCCTCAAATTTCACTAAAAAATTTTAGGATCACGCTGGTATCTTGGGATCGTTCCGATGGTTTTGTGGCGAGAACATTGTTCTTGGTGCCTCGACATATAGGGGTTGTGGCGGTGTCCCGGGAGTTGAGCTCCGAGGTGTTGTCGTCACAATTTTATCGTTGCGATTCGGAATACCTGAGTTTTACCGACATCGAAATCTCTTTTGTGCAGTTGTTGGTGAGATAACCCCGATAACCCAGTACTGGGGCGAGCTCGGGAGTATTGCCATGACTTGTATAACGGATGTTTTTTGAAGGTCGAGGTACACGATTTCCGAGGATTTCTTGGTTATGTGTTGACGGATGGATACAGCTGGATCTAGGTATTGTTAGTTTGGGTGATATATTTTGTGTCCCCTGTATCCCCAACACCGAGTGCATAACCAGAATGTTTGGGAGTTTATAGGTGGGAATTCTAGTAGCTTACGGGATATCTTTCCGACGGATGTATGATTTGAGATTGGGGTTCAACGTCTAGTGGTCCGCCCATTCACGGTCGATTCTGATGGTCGCGAGACGTCTTAAAGAATCCTTGGCTATGCTGATTCGGGACGTCTTGTTTGTCATTCGTGACGTCCGCTATACGTCGTGTCCGTGTGGGCCCCACCACTAACACTTTGGGCGTAAATCTCTATCATGTGTTTGTTCGGCTCATTCTAGAAGCCAATCTTTTGTTTTCAGTTGTGATATTCGATTTGTTTCTAAGACAGATGGTGTTTCCATATCTTTATCTAAGTGGCTTCTCACCCTAATGGACGTGTGATGATTAACTTCTGGAATTCATTCGTTCATTCTCGTTCGAATGTTTATTGTGAAGACTATATGTTGCAATTTCTATCCGTTGATTCTACTTGTCTATTTGTCTATCAAAGTGCTAACGGATGTCACCCTCTTCAGATGGCTCCGCCAACTCGTCGAGAATCCGGAGCGGAATGATGGGAATCGATCGAACCTCCACCTCCACCTCCGCCTCCGGAGGCCTGGCAAGCTATCATGGCAGCCACCAATGCCAATGCTCGATGATTTTGCAGCTCTTGCAAGAACGCACTCAGGGCAAGGCAATCAAGGAAATGAAGGTCAAGGCAACAATCAGCCGCACTTTGCTACTCTCGGTCGGTTCCTCGCTAATCAGCGAAGTCTTTCGGTTTACGTGTCGAGGCCACGACGCCGACGATTGGCTTGTGGACATCTGCAAGCATTTTGATTGTAGCAATGATGACTGAGGACTTTGTCAAGTTTGCATCGTTTCAACTCAAGGACCAAGCTGCCGAGTGGTACCAAGAATACAAAGATTCCAGAGGAGGTCGTGTCATTACAGGATGAGTTCCGCCGAGATTTCAGAGCTCACCACATTCCGAAAAGTGTTGTTGAGAGCAAGCGTGAGGAGTTCCGCAATCTCAAGCAAGGCAACATGTCGTGTATCAATACAATATCCAGTTCGAAACTCGCTCGCTTTGCTAAGCAAGACGTACTGATGAAAAGAGTATGATCTATCAATTCAGAGGTGGTCCGAGAGAAGATCTGCAATTAGCTCTTGTGCTTTTGAGCCGAAAAAGTATGATGAATTCTACAACATGGCACTCAAGCAAGAAGCTGCCCAGCTCAAATGTGAGGCTTCTAAGAAGAGAATCAGGATGCAGTTCAGTCTTCTTCTTCCTCTCAAGTGGCAGCTAAGCAGCAGAAGTTCTACCTTCCTCCTCCTCTGTTTACGTCACCTTATCGAGAAGAACTCATGTGGTCGTGGATCTTCCCACCCACCCAACCCAAAGCTATCGTAACAAGTCTAATTCTCAAGCTCCAAGGTCAAGTGCTCCTTACCACCGTCCGCTCTCGAGGTGACTTGCAACAAATGTCGTGAAAGGTCACTATGCGAACAAGTGCTTCAACCAGAGGCGCCTTCCGCCTCCTCCTCTGTGAAATCTTCCAGCAATGCAAAGGTCAAGCATAATCCAAAGCATGCCAAGGTCAATATGATGAATGCAGCTCAAGCGGAGGAATCTTCGATGTGATAATGGGTAATCTCTCGCTTAATGATATTCCTGCAAAAGTCTTATTTGATCTTGGTGCATCGCATTGTTTCATGTCAAGACCGTTTTTGCCAAGCATGAATTCACTTCTTCTCATTTGGGTAAACCCATGGATGTCATTTCTCCGTAAACGGTTGAGCTCCAGTTTGGTGGTTCCGGATGTTTCTATCAAGATGGGCGATTATAGATTTCGGCTAAACCAATTGTCCTTGGTGACTCGGATATTGATCTTATTCTCGGGATGGATCGGCTTTATCAAAGACAAAGCTCAGCTTGATTGTGCTGCCGTGAAATTCAATTGACTCACTCTTCTAATGATGTGATCATCTATGCGCTCGTGATGAAACCATTCGGTTGTTTTCTCTCAATGAGAAGGGCGAATTGAATGCTATCTCTCGATTCCATCGTTTGTGAGTACCAAGATGTCTTTCGGAAGAGCTTCCGGTATGCCTCCTCATCGGCCGCTTGAATTCGTTATCGATCTTGAGCACAACATCGAACCCGTTTGCAAGCGTCCATACAAGCTTGGACCTGATGAGCTGAAGGAATTGAAGAAGCAGCTCGATGAACAAGAGCGTCTGGTTTGATCGGACCGAGTTCATCTCCTTGGGGTTGTGGTGTTCTTTTGTCCGGAAGAAGGATGGCACGGACCGACTTTGCGTCGATTACCGTCCATTGAATAAGAAGACAATCAAGAACAAGTATCCACTTCCCAACATCAATGAGCTTTTTAACAACCCAAAGGTGGCAAAATTTTCTTCAAGCTTTACCTTCCGTATGGGTTATCATCAGATTCGCATTCGTGAGCAAGATATTCCCAAGACAGCATTCAGAACAAGCTTTGGTTCTTATGAATATACTGTCATGTCTTTCGGCCTTGTCAATGCTCCTCCAACATTCTCTCGGATGATGAATTTCATCTTCAACCCCTACACTAATGAATTCGTCTTGGTCTATCTTGATGATATTTTGGTCTTCTCCAAGAATAAGAAGGATCATGCCAAACATTTGCGATTGGTGCTAGACAAGCTTAGAGAGCATCAATTCTATGCGAAGTTCTCCAAATGTGAATTTTGGCTTGATGAAGTGCTTTATCTTGGTCATATCATCTCCGCCAAGGGCATCGCTGTTAATCCCGAGAAGGTGTCCGCAATTGTGAATTGGGAACCTCCTCGTAATGTCAAGCAGCTCCAGATTTTCTTGGTCTTGCAAGCTATTGCGAAGATTCGTTGAGAACTTCTCCAAGATTGCAAAGCCTCTTTCCAACCTCCTCCAGAAGCATGTGAAGTATGTCTGGTCTCCTGAGTGTGACGTTGCTTTCAATACCCTCAAAGAGAAATTCGTCACAGCTCCTGTCTTGACTCCTCCTGATGAATCCAAACCATTTGAAGTTTTCTGTGATGCTTCTCTTCAAGGTCTCGGTGCTGTGTTAATGCAAGAGAAGAGAGTTGTGGCTTATACCTCTCGCCAGTTGAAGCCCAACGAAAAGAACTACCCCACTCACGATCTTGAGTTGGCTGCAGTTGTCCATGCATTGATAACATGGAGACATCTCTTGTTGGGAAGGAAAGTGGACATTTTCACCGATCACAAGAGTCTCAAGTATATCTTCACTCAGCCCAACCTCAACCTCGGGCAGACTCGATGGGTCGAAATGATTCAAGAGTACAACCCAAGTATTGAATATACTCGGGCAAGGCCAATGTCATTGCAGATGCTTTGAGCAGAAGGCTTATCGCAACAGTTTAATCCTCAAGCCCTTCCAACCGGATCTTTGTGAAGCTTTCATAAGCTGAATCTTCAAGTTGTTCCTCAAGGCTTTCTTGCCAACCTCATAGTCTCTCCTACTTTGGAAGATCAGATTCGTGAGGCTCAACTCCTGGATGCCATGGTGAAAAAGGTGAAACGTGGTATCGACAAGGGCATTTCCAAGTACAAGTGCTTCCACATTGATGAAAAAGATACTCTTTTCTTTGAGGACCAGATTGTGGTTCCTAAGGGTGATCTACGTAAAGTCATTATGAACGAGGCACACAATTCGCTTCTATCCATTCATCCTGGAAGTACGAAGATGTACCAGGACCTCAAGCAGTCATATTGGTGGACTCGAATGAAGCGAGAAATTGCTCAATTCGTGAATGAGTGTGATGTCTGCAGAAGAGTGAAAGCAGAACACCAACGACCAGCTGGTCTCCTCCAACCTCTTGCTATTCCGGAATGGAAGTTTGATCATATTGAAATGGACTTCGTGACTGGTTTTCCAAAGTCCAAGCGTGGAAATGACGCTATCTTCGTTGTCATTGACAAGCTCACTAAAGTGGCTCATTTTCTTCCTATCAAAGAATCCATCACAGCAGCTCAGTTGGCAGAGCTATACACCTCCAGGATTGTCTCCTTGCACGGCATTCCACAAGTGATCTCTTCAGACCGTGGCAGCATCTTTACCTCCAAGTTTTGGGATTCTTTTCAGAAGGCCATGGGCCCCAACATTCGTTTCAGCACAGCTTTCCATCCTCAAACAAGTGGCCAAGTTGAGCGAGTTAATCAAATCCTTGAAGATATGCTCAGGGCTTGTGTCATTTCTTTCGGTATGAAGTGGGAAGATTGTCTTCCATATGCCGAAGTTCTCCTACAACAACAGCTTCCAAGCGAGTTCGGCAAGGCCCCATTCAAAATTCTCTATGGCGTAAAGTGTCGTACTCCTCTCAATTGGTGCAGAGACAGTGAACGCCAACTTCTTGGCAATGACTTGATCACGAAGCGTAAGAAATGTGCAAAGTCATTCGTGAGAATCTCAAAGCCGCGCAATCGCGCCGGAAGAGCTATTATGATGATAAGCACCGTGATGTAGCTTCTGAAATCGGAGACCATGTCTACCTCGCGTCTCTCAATGAAAGGCACTCGTCCGCCCGGTATCAAAGGAAGCTTGCCCCTAGATCGTGGGTCCTTTCAAGATAATTGGCAAAAGAGGCGATCTCGCCTATCAACTTGAGCTTCCGTCCAACTTCGCAAATGTGCACGATGTGTTTCACGTGTCACAGCTTCGCAAGTGCTTCAAGACTCCTGAGCGCACTATCAACTTCGAAGAAATTGACCTTCAAGAAGATCTCTCTTATCATGAGCACCCCGTTGCTATTCTTGAAGAAACCGAGCGCAAGACTCGCAACAAGTCAATCAAATTCCTCAAAGTGAAGTGGTCACACCATTCCGACCGAGAAGCCACACGGGCGCGAGGATCACCTCCGTTCGAATATCCGGAGTTCTTTCAGTCCTAGATCTGGGGCGAGATCCTCTTGTAGTGGTGGAGTGTTGTAACACCCGGACGTAACTTTCCATATTTGTAACTCCAACTCTTGCCATTTTCGGCATTGTGATATGATATTCCCTCCGTGGTTGGGTTTTTCTTCATTTTGTATTTTGTCCATGTCATGCATTTTTCATCATGTCATCATGTGCATCGCATTTGCATACGTGTTCGTCTCATGATTCCGAGCATTTTTCCCGTTGTCCGTTTTGCAATCCGGCCCTCCTATCTCCCCCGGCGGCCCCTTTTATGTTTTTCCGTGAGCGGGTACTAAACCTTCTCGGAATGGACAGAGGTTTGTCAAGTGGCCTTGGTATACCGCCGTTAGACCACCGGTCAAGTTTCGGGTCATTTGGAGCTCGTTTGGTACTCCAACGGTTAACCGCACTCTCGCATAGGCCTCTTTTAAGTTGCAGCCCAACACCCCTTCAAAATAGTCCAATAACCAATCTAAGTCATTTCCATGCTCTCCATCGTTCGATCACGATCGTGTGGGCGAAAACTACACCTCATTTGGACTCTCCTAGCTCCCTCTATGCCTATTTAAACACCCCCCATTCTAAATCCAGATCAACCCTAGCCTTCCCCTACCTCGCGCCCGGACGAAACCCCATGCCCGTCCGGACACGTCCGCCCGCCAGCGCCACCGCCACCCCGCGAACAGAGGCGCGCGCCGTGGCGCCCGGCCACACATACGCCGCCCGGCCCGCCGAGCCAGCCGCCCCCATGACCCGTTACCGCCCGCGCCTCCCGGCCCAGCCCGGCCTGCGCCTCCTCCGCCGCCTGCCGCCCGGACGGCCCGCCGCCCGCCCTCGCCCGGCGGCGCCGTCGCCGCCTCGCCGCCTCCTCGCCTCCGCCCGTCGCGCCCGCCCGCCGCCCGCCGCCGTCTCCTCCTCCGCCGGCCCGCCCGGCTGCTACCTCCTCCGGCGAGCCGTCCGCGCCGCCGCCTCGCCCGATCTGGATCGGGCCGGATCCCGATCTAGACGAGGGTTGACTTTCTTCCCCTCTCTTTTTCGTCTAAGTTTTTAATCCTGAGGTTATTTCGTGACATTTTCAACGCATCGCAACTTTGCATCTGTAGCTCCATTTTGCGCGTATAATATATCAAAATGTTCGCCTCGAAGAGTAGATCATTTCATCTCATTGCATCATTTTCATTTGAGCTCATCTTGATGCCCGAAATGCTGTTAGAAGGAGGCTATGTGATGTTAGTTTCTGTTTCTTAACAGAACTTGCACTTTTGTTATTTTTGCTATGATTGATGTGTGCACCCTATGATTTTGAGTCCTACATGTGTTTTGTAATATTCCTTGCCATATTTCCAAGGGTGTATGCCATGTATTTTTTGTGATCTATGTGGTTACTAGCACAAGCATGCAAAGTAGGTGTCCTGATGTTGCTGTTTTTAGCTCTGTTTGCTGATATTTTGATGCCATGTTGACTTGATGCTACCGAGAGATCCATGCATATTTTGAGATACTTCAGTAAGGATGTTTTGTTCTACATGTCTTGCTCTATCCATCCATGCCCTTGTTTGCAATTATGGAGTGCCATAGCTTGAGTCAATCGAGCTCTACTTTTGCTACCAAATGTTTCCTGGCAGATTGTTTACATGTTATTCAATTTTGCCAAGGTTGTTGTGGTTGATCCATGTATGCTATGATGTTGTTCTTGCCATGTATGTCTTCTATGCCATGTCTTCTTGATGTATGTATGCTTGGTTTATCATATAAGGCTCTGTAGTGAGTGCATCGAGCTCTTAAACATGTCTACTCGTTATCAGTTTTTGACATGCCATGTTGCTGAATCTGTTAACGAAACTTGCGATATTGACATGGGTGTTACTATATTTTTCTGATCCTTTTTGGCTTATGGTCAGTAAGGGACTTTTGTTGTATGCTTTGAGTAGATTCATGCCATGCCTTGTTTTGCTATTATAAGTTCCTGTAGCATGTAGTTTTGTTGCTCTGAACATTGCTACCTGATGCTGTTTTTGCCATGTCCAGCCTGATATTTTGTGCACTTTTGCCAAGTTGATGCCTGGTTCATCATTTTCCTTCCGGAGCGCGCATACGCATTGCATATCACATCCCGCATATCATGTCATGTTTTGCATCATGTTGCTTGTGCATTGCACCGTGATTTATTGTGGTTCCTTTGTTTGTGTTCTTGCTTTGGGTAGAGCCGGGAGACGAGTACGTGAACGAGGAACCTGTTGAGAACGCTTACGAGGATCAAGCTTTCGACAACTCTGAGAACATTGCAGGCAAGATGACCATACCCTCGAAATCACTTCTATCTTTGCTATGCTAGTTGCTCGCTCTTTTGCTATGCCTATGCCACGATGCCTATCACTTGCTTATCATGCCACCCATATTGCCATGTCAGCCCCTAACCATCCTTTCCTAGCAAACCGTTGATTGGCTATGTTACCGCTTTGCTCAGCCCCTCTTATAGCGTTGATAGTTGTAGGTGAAGTTGAAGTTTGTTCCTTGTTGGAACATGGAGATGTTGTTCCTTATTGGGACATGTTTACTTGTTGGGGATAACACAATATATATCTGCTATAATTAATGCATCTATATACTTGGTAAAGGGTGGAAGGCTCGGCCTTATGCATGGTGTTTTGTTCCACTCTTGCCACCCTAGTTTCCGTCATACGGTGTTATGTTCCTTGATTTCGCGTTCCTTACGGTTGGGTGATTTATGGGACCCCTTGACAGTTCGCTTTGAATAAGACTCGTCCAAAAAGGCCCAACTTTGGTTTTACTATTTGCCACCTAAGCCTTTTCCCCCGGGTTTTCGCGAGCCCGAGGGTCATCTTTATTTTAACCCCCACCCCCCGGACCAGTGCTCCTTCGAGTGCTGGCCCGAACCGAGCAGCCTGCGGGGCCACCACGGGGAAACTCGAGGCTTGGTTTTACTTGTAGCTTGACTTATCCGGATGTGCCCTGAGAACGAGATATGTGCAGCTCCTATCGGGATTTGTCGGCACAATCGGGCGGCTTTGCTGGTCTTGTTTTATTGCTGTCGAAATGTCTTGTAGTCCGGGATTCGAGATTGATCGGGTCTTCCCGTAGAAGGAATATCCTTCGTTGACCGTGAGAGCTTATAATGGGCTAAGTTGGGACACCCTGCAGGTATTATCTTTCAAAGCCGTGCCCGCGGTTATGAGGCAGATGGGAATTTGTTAATGTCCGGTTGTAGAAAACCCGGTTGACCTCAATTAAAATGCACATCAACCGCGTGTGTAACCGTGATGGTCTCTTCTCGGCGGAGTCCGGGAGGTGAACACGGTGTTGGAGTTATGTCTGACGTAAGTAGTTCAGGATCACTTCTTGATCTCTACTAGCTTCACGTCCGTGCTTTGCTTCTCTCCTCGCTCTCTTTTGCGATGTAGCCACCATATATGCTAGTCGCTTGCAGCAGCTCCACTTAACAACCCTGTCCTTCCTATAAGCTTAAATAGTCTTGATCTCGCTGGTGTGAGATTGCTGAGTCCCGTGACTCACAGATTCTACCAAAACAGTTGCAGGTGCCGACGATGCGGTCAGGTGTGACGAACCGAGCTCAAGTGGGAGTTCGATGAGGAACGTGGTCGTTACTATGTGTCTTTTCCTGATGATCGAGAGTGGAGCCCAGTCGGGACGATTGGGGATCTGTGTAGCATTTGGGGTATCTTCTTTTATTTTGGTTCCGTAGTCGGACCTTGAGTGTACTCTGAATGATTGATGTTTATTTATGTACTGTGTGAAGTGGCGACTGTAAGCCAACTATGTATCTCTTTCCCTTATGTATTACATGGGTTGTGTGAAGATTACCTCACTTACGACATTGCTTTCAATGCGGTTATGCCTCTAAGTCGTGCCTAGACACGTGGGAGATATAGCCGCATCGAGGGCGTTACAGGAGGTTACCTACAGAATCAGTGTGCTCTCCCGCGTCTTTGGGTGGTGGAGGTGGTCGTCCGCGAGCACCACGTCGACGGCGGCCCTCACTCCGGCGGACGGCGGCTCGGGTGATGGTGGGTTTCGTCGGGGAAGGCTGCAAGTGCCAAATTGAGGCGTGGGTTAGGTGATTGAGTGCCCTAGTAGGCTACGGGCAGGGTTTGGGAGGTGGGAGTGGCCTCACCGGAGCGAATCGCGCCGGAGCCCGAAGCGGATCGAGGCGGCCGGAGATGGAGGAGAAGACCTCCTCGGGGTCCTCCTACGGGTCGAGCGTAGCTCTGGCGAGGTGGAGTGAGTGGTGCTGGTCGAAGGCGAGCTCGGGGTGGCTATTTATAGCCGGCCCGAGGCGGTTCCGAGAACGGGATAAACTCCGGCGGTGATTACAACGAGGCAGTGGCCGGATGGTTGGTTTAGGTGGCTAGGCATCAACATGAGGGTGCACTGGTTACGTTCAAACGTTAACCTCGGCTGGATTTGGCCTGCTCTATGGTTTCGATGGAACGGCGCCTCGCGGGCCCGTCGGCGGCAGAGAGCGCGCCCTGTTCTTGCCAGGCCACGGCGACGGTGCCGCAGCGTGCACAGAGGAGGATAAGGCCACGCGGAGGCCTCGGGTGGTTCGGGCGGCGCTGGTCGGCGCCGAAAGCCGAGTCGGCCGTTGTTGGTCGCCACGGGTGGCTCTGCCACCGCAGAAGATGCCGGAGCTGGCGAGCCACGTCGCCACCGACGCCCACGCCCGGCCAAGCGACCTTGCGGCGCTCTGGATAAGGAGGGGGAGCAGTGCGCAAGAGGCCAGCGCGAGCACTGGCGAGATGGATGCCAAGCTCAAGAAAACGACAACGTAAATGCGAATCCAAACACTTGAAATCTGAATTTTACGGCTGAACAGCAACGAAGCATGCGGTGCTCGATGAAATGATTTTGGCATGTGGGAAATTTATCTGGAGCTGATCTTTGTTGAGGTGATCTCTCAATGCATCTGGGGGCTGCCTGATTTTTGTCAGAATTTTTTGGAAAAGGAAAAATATGAATTTCACCAAATTTGACAAATCTGGTCCAAACTTGCAGTGAGTAAAACTTGAAAATTTTGAAATGTGGAAGAGTGGATCTTGATGGATCTAGGTTGGGGATGCTAAGGACTAGTGAGAGGAGTTGGTTTGGGATCAAAACTCAATGTAAATTTGGTACTTCCTTTGTAAACCACCTAGGTCCAAAAATAATGGCAGAAATAGTTTTGGGGATAAAATAAATGGAATAAAAAATCAAAAAGGGTTGAGCTTGTTGGAATTGAATATTTGGCTTGACCCAAAGTGGAGGGAGGGGTTTTGGAAGAGATTTTTAACATGAGGCATGTCAATGAAGAGTGGTTTGAATAAATGAAAATTTTCAAAAACCCAAAGGATTTCTTTTTAATAGAGATAGTTTCCAAAAATAATTGTGATGAGCCAACACCAATGAGAAGCCTTCAATACCAAACACCAAGGTTGAGGAAGACACAAACATAAACTATTTTTCATAAGAGAGTTTTTTTTTTAGAAGGAGAGTCTTTGAAGAAAGATTTTAAATAGCCTCATTCAATTCAAATAAAGAGTTTGATAAAAACCAAATTAAAATTTTTGGAGTGTCACACTCCCTGGAGTGGTAGTACCGCACTTCGTGCGCGGTAGTACCGCGCGCCGCCAGGTTCAGCTGCCATGCGGTAGTACCGCTCCCCAGCGGTAGTATCGTGTCGGATTTTTGCATCGATTGATTTCCAACGGAAGTAGGCACGGATGTAATTTTATTCATCCGCGCCCTTCCCAGGCTAGGCCTTTCCTGCCTTGCGGTAGTACCGCAAGGGGGAGCGATAATGCAGCTTCATGGAAGTACCGCTTTCAACGAGCATGTTCTAGTCCTTGCAGCTGCCGCGGTAGTACCGTGGTCCCTCATGGTAGTACCGCGTGGCCTTGCGGTAGTACCGCGTTTCTGGGGCAGTAGTACCGCATATCGCGGGCTTGTTATGTGGATAACAGTTGGATTTTGTCCACAGCTATAAAAGGGGTGTCTCCTACCTCTAGTTGACCACCTCTTCCAACCCTAAGCTCCATTGTTGCTCCAAGCTCCATTTTCGCCCGATCTCACTCCCTAGCCAATCAAACTTGTTAATTTGCTCGGGAGTGGTTGAGAAGGCCCCGATCTACACTTCCACCAAGAGAAATTTGATTCCCCCCACTAATACCTTGCGGATCTTATTACTCTTGGGTGTTTGAGCACCCTAGACGGTTGAGGTCACCGCGGAGCCATAGTCCATTGTGGTGAAGCTTCGTGGTGTCATTGGGAGCCTCCAATTAAGTTGTGGAGATTGCCCCAACCTTGTTTGTAAAGGTTCGGTCGCCGCCTCCAAGGGCACCGATAGTGGAATCACGGCATCTCGCATTGTGTGAGGGCGTGAGGAGAATACGGTGGCCCTAGTGGCTTCTTCGGGAGTATTGTGCCTCCAAACCGCTCCAACGGAGACGTACTTCCTCTCAAAGGGAAGGAACTTCGGTAACACATCCTCGTCTCCACCGGCTCCACTCTTGGTTATCTCGTGCCTTTACTTGTGCAAGCTTATTTGTGCTATATCTCTTGCTTGCTTGTGTGCTTATCATTGTTGAATAATATAGGTTTCTCACTTAGTTGCACATCTAGACAACCTACTTTGATGCAAAGTTTAAATTGTTAAAGAAAAGATAAAAATTGTTAGTTGCCTATTCACCCCCCCTCTAGTCCACTATATCGATCCTTTCACATGATAAATTCACCCCATGCTTATGAACAAAATAAAGCTTTTACTAAACATATTGTTGATGCTATGATGAAAGCTTTGGAAGAAAAGTTGGAATTAGAAGTTTCAATTCCTAGAAAATTACATAATGAGTGGGAACCTAGTATCAAATTCAAGATTTAAAATTATGAGTGTTTTGCTTTATGTGACTTGGGTGCTAGTGTTTCTACAATTCCATAATCTTTATGTGATGTGCTTGGTCTTACTGATATTGAAGAATGCTCTTTGAATTTGCACTTGGCGGATTCTACTATTAAAAAGCCTATGGGAAGAATTAATGTTGTTCTTATTCTTGCAAATAGGAATTATGTGCCCATAGATTTTATTGTTCTTGATATTGATTGCAATCCGTCTTGTCCAATTCTTGGTAGACCGTTTTAACGCACCATTGGTGCCGTGATCTAGAAACAAAGATGACAATAATTAGATCCTTGCTTTATGCCTAGCTAGGGGTGTAAAACGATAACGCTTATTGGGAGGCAACCCAATGAATAAAACTTATTTTTGCTTTGTGCTTTCTGTTCTTGAGTGTTTACAATATTATGCTACTGTTATGATTGTGTTTTTTTGGTTTAATTAGTGTTTGTGCCAAGCAAAGCCTTTAGGATTATGTTGGGTGATAGTAGATTTGATCTTGCTGAAAAACAGAAACTTTTGCGCTCACGAAAATAATTCTCATTTTTAACATAAGAGTGCTTTTGAGTTGATTCTTTTTGCAGAACATTAGTATACAATTTTTTCACGTGGTCCTTATTTTTTAGAATTTTGGGAGTTACAGAAGTATTCGAAATATCTAGATTGCTACAGACTGTTCTAGTTTTGACAGATTCTGTTTTCTTTGTGTTGTGTGATTGTTTTGATGATTCTATGGTTTTCTTTGATGAGCTTTTTCCATAGAAAAGTTGGAATACAGTAGATATAATGCAAGAATAAAATATGAGTTGGTTTGCTACAGTACATATAGTAGTTATATGCTTTCTTATATTAACGGATCTCACGAAGGTTTTATTGAGTTTGTGTTAATGAAGTTTTCAAGTTTTGGGTGATGTTAAGATGGATGAAGGAATAAGGAGTAAGAAGAGCCTAAGCTTGGGGATGCCCATTGCATCCCAAGCTATTATCCAAAGAGAAGCAAGCAACTAAGCTTGGGGATGCCCCGAGTGGCATCCTCTCTTTCTTCTAACGACCATCGGTATTTTACTCGAAGCTATATTTTTATTCGTCACATACTATGAGTTTTGCTTGGAGTGTCTTGTATGATATGAGTCTTTGCTTGTTTTTCTTTTCATTTTAAGTCTTGAATCCCTGCTGGACACACTTATTTGAGAGAGCTAAAATTATGCCATGACTTGTTAGAATTGCTCTCTATGCTTCACTTAAATCTTTATGAGCTATGGAATTGCTCTAATGCTTCACTTATATCTTTTTGAGCATGATGTTCTTTAGTATTTTTGAAGAAATGCTCTCATGCTTCACTTAGATTTATTTGAGAGTTAGTAAAAAATTTATGAAATTCTCTCTTGCTTCACTTAAATTAATTTGAGAGAAAGAAATGGTATGCTCATGATCTTCCCCTGTATTTGTTTGAGCTTATCAAAACCAACACATGAAAGTTAGTTCCAAAGTGATAGATATCCAAGAAGGATATAACAAAAACTTTCATGAAGATCATTGGACAAAATTAACTGGATTCCTTGTAATAGTTTGAGAAATGATGAAATGATATGTGAGTCATGTTGATGAGTAATTATGCTTTAGTAAGAATATTGGTGTTAAGGTTTGTGATTCCCTATGCAAGCACGAAAGTCAATATTTATGCAATGAAATTACATCCTATTTGTGGTGCATTATTCGGTGTTAATTATGCTTAATGCCCGCTTATGAGATTATTCGTTTCTTGGTTGGTCGCTTCTCAATCTTTTGCTAGCCTTCATTTTGCACTAAGTATGATCACTACTTGTGCATCAAAAACCCTTTAAACTAGTTTTGCCATATGGGTCCACTATATCTACCTATATGCGGTATTCTTTTGCCGTTCTAAGAAAATTTGTATGTGCCATCTCTAATTTTCAAAATACACTTCTCTTTTGTGTGATCGTACCGCTCACGAGGCGGTGAGGGGTGGCTAATATTTTCCATGCTAGATGTGTTATTCTCATGATGAGTGCTTATTCACTTGTCATTGCACAAGAGTAAGGCAAAGCTATTAGGGATGCCCAGTCCCGAAATGAAAAATGAATTTACTTTATGTTATCAAATAATAAATTCCTTGGAAAGTGTTGGTATGGAAGGCACCTGTGGATACATTTGGCCATGGAAAGTGAAAGTGTGGTGGAAAAAGGAATAAACTTTATTTTCTGTTTGGAAACCGCCTATAATATATCTAGCATGGAAAGTGTTGGGAACTCTAAGTCGTTTTCGTTGGTGGGAAAAGCATACCTCCCAAAATTTTTTTATCTCTATGTTTTTGCTTTGAGCTCTGGCACCTCTACAAATCCCTACTTCCCTCCACGAAGGGCCTTTCTTCTACTTTATGCAATTTTTATTTTTAATTTGAGTCCCCATCTTCTCTTAAAAAGCACCAACTAGAAGGCACTATGATCGTACTTGAGCATTGGGTGTAGCTAATATGCGAGTGTGTTTCATGAATGGATCAATGATTGAGCATGATGGGCTAGGGATATCTTATTTTAGCGTTGATATTTTGAAAGACATGGTTGCTTGTTGATATGCTTGAGTATTTAAGTCTCATGTCAAAACTAGACTATTCATTTGAACCTTATAAAAGTCCAAATGTACATGCTATAAAGAAAGAATATGAGATGACATGTTAGGCAGCACTCCACATAAAAAATTATGTTTTAATCATTTACCTACTTGAAAGTGCAACACTATCCCTGGGTGGTTTTGGTAATTCCTAACAACATATAGCTCATTGAACTAATGCTCTTTCAAGATGATCATTTCAAAAAGTTCAATGATTGGCATGGCATGGACTAGAAATGTGGACCCCTCAAAATGCTAAGGACACATATTGGCTCAAGCTCAAGACTCTACATTTTCATTTTAGTGATCCAAGATCACATTGAGTCCATAGGAAATCCAATACTATTAAAAGGGGATGAGGAGCTGCTTAATGGCTCGCTTGCTCAAAATGCTTAGTGATATGCTCCAAAAGCCCTCAACCACTTTCTCCTATCCACATATGTCCCAAACCAAAATTCAAACTTGACCCCACCGATTTGATCAATCCGGCGCCACCGAGTTCATTTGACATAGCCAGTGCTAGAAACCCTAGTCAGTTCGATCTCACCGATAGGGATCTCGGTCTCACCGAGATGGGATTGCAAACTCTCTGTTTCCCTTCGTAACGTTTCGGTCTAACCGAGATGAGTGATCTGTCCCACCGAGTTCGCAATGCAAACTCTCTGTTTCCCTTTCGTAACGTTTCGGTCTCACCCAAATGAGCGATTAGGTCCCACCGAGTTTGCCTGACCAACTCTCTGTTTTCCTATTACAGAAATCGGTCTTACCGAGTTTATGTGATCGGTCTCACCGAGATTATGTTATGCCCTAACCCTAATGAAATCGGTCCCACCGAGTTGACATGTCGGTCCCACCGAAAAGCCTAACATTCAAATTTTGAACCAAATCAGTCTGACCGAGTTTCATGATTCGTTCTCACCGAGTTTGGTAAATTGTGTGTAAAGGTTAGATTTTGTGTGGAGGCTATATATACCCCTCCACCCACTCTTCCACTACGAAAAAAAGACACATCCGTGACATTTTGGGCCGAACAAATTTTTTTCTGTCATACTTATGACACTTCTATGACGATAATTGTGACAAAACCCGGTATCATCATAGATGTGGTGGGCTCCTAGTTCTATGACAAAAAATCATGATAGAAAATGGGCTTTTCATCTTGGGCGGGCCGGAGACGCAGCTCCATGACATTCTTTGGGCCGTCCATGACGGAAAAAACCATGGTAGAAGCGAGGGAGAGGAAAATATCTGGGTGTTCCCGGTTACGGTTGGTGGTCGGGGCCGAGCGATGCACGTTTCTCTCATACACGCACGCGCGTGGGTGCGAGGCGTTAGGCTCTAACTGAACCCGAGCGAGGCGTTGGGCTCTAACTGAACCCGAGCGATTGCACTGCAGGCTACGCGTTACTGAACCCGAGCGATCGATCGATGGCTGTTCCCGGTGGGGGTGGATGAACAGGACCCCATGGTGTTGCCTCTGGATGAACAGGACCCTGATTGATCGAGCCGGTTGGGGCTGGATGAACAGGACCCCGTGGAGGGCTGGATGAACAGGACCACCCCGTGGAGTGTTGGATGAACAGTAGACGGTGGAGGGCTGGATGAACAATAGCCCATGGAGGGGTGGTTGAACAGGAGCCCATGGAGAGGCTGGTTGAACAGTAGCCGGTGGAGTAGCGTGCGGTGGAGGCTGGATGAACATGAGCCCGTGGATGAACAGTTGCAGGTGGAGGCTGGAGGAGGTCGACGGTGGATGAGCAGTAGCCCGTGGAGGCTGGAGGGGGTTGACGGTGGAGATGAACAGTATCCCGTGGAGTCCCGTTTTGCGGTACGCCACACCCCTCCCGATGAACAGGACCCCCTTTTCGACCGTAGCGCTCCAACACAAGTCCGTTTCCTCCGTTTTGCGGTACGCCACACCCCTCCCAATGAACAGGACACCTGTTTCAACCGTAGGAGGTCCGCTTCCTCCGTTTTGCGGTACGCCAGACCCCTCTCGATGAACAGGATCCTGTTTCGACCGTGGCCGGTCGAACACAGGGCCGTTTCCTCCGTTCTGCACTACGCCATGCCTCGTTTCCATCGGCTGTTCCGTCCAAGCCATCCCGATGAACACGACGACGCACTCCGTTCCGACCCAGCTGGTTGGTTCCCCATGAACACGATGACGACGCAGTTTCTCCATTCCGACCCAGCCATGTACACGAGCCCTGGCCGTACGTATGCGCGAGTAGGCGTTCGAGACCACGCTCGTATGTACGTATGTGGCTGTATTTTCTTTCTTCCACACTGGCCGTTGTACGTACGTGTACATGCTACGTGTGCGCCTCTACTACGACACATGCGCGCCTCTACATCGACCAGTATGTACGTACACGTTCGCGACCAGAATGACAACGCTACGTACGCTTCGACCGGGTGGGGCCCGACTGTCAGGCACTTCCTTACATGCGAAGATGTAGCTGGTGGGTCCTAGCAGTCAGGGGGCGAATCGGTTTTTTTTTGCCCGGATGCACTTCCTTGCGTGCGAAGATGTAGCTGGTGGCTCCCAGCAGTTAGGGGGAAACATTTTTTTCATGAAATATGGTGGCCCGTCCGGTGGGTCCCCGCTGTTAGGTGCAGGAATAATTATTTTGCGCGTAATAAGGAGGCACTTCCTTGCGGCTGCCGTGGACCTAGCTGCCAGCCTCCCACATACAGTACTCTTCCGATGGAAGTCGGTCATTGACCACATTGACCACGCCGCGCTGAGAGCACCAAGGCAGTGGACGACGCCGAGGCCTAGGAAGGGGATTACGCGGAGCCAGGGAAGACGCGGCAGTGGATGCCCACGCGGAGAGGAGTACGAGGGTTCACTGGTTCGGCTGCGGTGTGAGGCTGCCGTCACCGTAGAATAACAGGGGGTGTGAGTGACTAGAGGGATGACCTGGCCATCGGTGGGAGTAGTAGGGGGCGGTGAGGCCTCCACGACATCACAGCCGACCACGGGAGGCAGGAGCACGCGACACGACCGGCGCTGGTTTGGGTGGCTGGAGCAAGAAGACCAGAGGTTGAAGAAGCACTACGGCCGTTGGATGGACATCGTATGGTCACTGGAGCTAGAATCGTTCATAGATTGACTAAGTCAACAAAGACCTCCGTCCCCGTCAACTTAGTAGGCCCACAAGTCAGCCTCCCACTATGGTGGGTCCTAGCTGGCAGGGGTATTCATTTGTTTGTGCACAATAAGGAGGCACTTACTTGCGTGCGAAGATATAGTTGGTGGGTCCGACCTGTCGGTGAGCTTAACATTTTTTTCACGAATCTGAGGCCCTTCCGGCGGGTCCCAGATGTCAGGTGGAGGAATCATTATTTTGCACGTAATAAGGAGGCATTTCCTTGTGTGCGTAAGTGGACCCAACTGTCAGCCTCTCCACGTATAGTCCACTTCCGATGGATGTTGTTCGTTGACCACATTGACCACGCCGCGCTGAGAGCATGAGGGCGCTGGACGACGGCGAGGCCTACGAAGGGAACGACACGGAGCCCGGGAAGACACGGGAGTGGCTGCCCAAGCGGTGGAGAGTATGAGGGTTGATTGGTTCGACTGCCGTCCCCAGAAAATAACAGGAGGTGTGGGTGAGTAGAGGGATAGACAGGCCAGGGATGCGAGTATATGATGGGGCTGTGAGGCCTGCCCTACAGCACAACCGGCCACGGGAGGCAGGAGCAGGCGGTTCCGACGGCGCTGGTTTGGGCGGCTGGGGTAGGAAGATCAGGGACTGAAGAAGCATGATTCTCGTTAGATTGACATTTAACGGTCTCACGCTGGTAGAGTCGATTGTTGACTAAGTTCCGTTTTTGAGAAACCTTGTGTACGCATGAACTTAGTAGGCCCACAAGTCAGCCTCCAAATCTGTGGCAGACAACATAGAGCCCATTTGCTATTTTTTAATAATTTGCAGCCCATTTGCTAATTCTTAAGTAATTTATAACATCCCATTTTCTGCCCAGGACCACGGTCAAAAAGTTCAACCTTATTTTGCATATTTCGGTGGAGTCCGAACTTTTGTAATCCCGAAATGATTTTAAGAACTTATTGATTTGCCAAAAAAATCGTTTTGTTTTTGTAAGAAAATAAGACGTGGGACAATTGAGTTGGTTTAAGGGAAAACGAGTGGTAAAAAAAATCAGCGCTGGGAGGGAAAACAACAACAAAAATAAGGATGTAAATATGAAAAGGGAATTTTATGTATTTTGAATATAATTATACATGTATATGAACTAGTAAAACTATAGGTAGAGATTAGAAAACGGATGTATGACATGCGTTTCAAGAGGAAAATAGAACTGGGTTGTGTGTTTAATTCAGTAAAAAAACTGCCTGCGGATGTTTTAAAACAAAATATTACAAACCGCTGGCGGGCCAGAGGCCAGTAGATACCTGCTGGATCTTTGTGCCCCGTTGTCGTCATGGGCTGGGCCTGTTAAAAACAAAACCAAGCCTTGGCAGTCTATAGCCCAGTTGAAACTTGCTCGACCTGAAAAAACAATATATGTGCTCAATAAACGAGAGAATTCTGCAAGTACGAACTGATAACTGGGATGCAGCAGGGATTTTGTTCTTTCATCGTGATAATAAGTGCATGTACTTGCTTCGAAAATTTGGGAGAACTGGGAATTTGAACGGCAGGTGCTTATGCTACCCATCAAATAAAAATCAGGTGCCTGAAAATTCTTTTCGAAACAAATGATTCAGCTTTATATCCACGTCGACCCTCGGCATGATGGTTGGAAGCAAATGCCAAGTTCGTACCATAAGATCGTTGACAACAATACCAACTTGCGGACGACAAGGTAATACAAGTACCAATACCAAACTAACTTATAATCTTTTTACTCCTGGCCCTAGTGTTCGTTTGGTACAAAATCTTGCAGAGGACTAGCTCCCACTCCTTCTCTTGCTCCAGTCCCGTGAGGTGGTACTGGTGCATCACCCGATTGGTCCTCTGCTGGTCGGTTCTGGTTGGTGTGCAGCACGTAACCTTTTGCTGCCCGTCTCGGCCGTTGACCATCACCGACAAGGTATGCCGGTGTTGTGCCACATCGCGTGCATGCCGCACTCCGACTGTATCTTGCGATGCGTCCACGTGCCCCTTTTGAATGCCCTCGAATTGTGCTGGAAGAAATGTTGCTTAGGCCACTCAGTGTGATACCTACAGTGTTGTTGAATACAAGTTTTAGTGTACGTAGTTGGCATTTTCATAACATCTTTGGCATGTTGCTGTCGGATGTGGGGTTTCGGCAAACCCTTGAGGTTCGAACACTGGGGTGCGCGCGAAGTCTTTCCCTCCTGCTGATCTATGCTCTAGCTCGCTAAGATCTTGCAAACGAACTCGGGGAACTCACAACACAGAGAGATGCAGGGTTTATACTGGTTCGGGCCACCGATGTGGTGTAATACCCTACTCCAGTGTGGTGGTGGTGGATTGCCTCTCGGGCTGATGATGAACAGTACAAAGGAAGAACAACCTCCTGAGGTTGAGGTGTTCTTGTGCGTATGAACTTGTGGTGTGAGGGTTCGATCTCAACCCGTTCGGGGTCTGTCCCCTCCTACTGTGGTGGCTAGTCCTATTTATAGAGGCCCTGGTCCTCTTCCCAAATATCGAGCGGGAAGGAAGCCAACAACGGCGGGCAAATTTGAAGGGGGACAACTAGTACAAGCTATCCTTAAAAAAGCGGTCTTCGCCTGCGAAAAGCTCTAGGGTGACGCCGTCTTGGGCTCCACGATAACCTCTGCCTTGCCGTCCTCCTGGTCTTGGTCTCATTGCACCAATATGGCAACCTTTGCCTGATGCCTCGGTACTCTTCGCCTGCGCTTGCCTCCTTAGCACCAAAGAGGAAATGAGGACGTTGCGCGCACCGGCGCTCGCCTGGCACCCGCCTGGCACCGTTTGTCATGGCTCACGTCACGAGAGCCTCGTGAGGTTTGCCCCGCCTTGATATCTCTGCTCCTCGTGAGCCTGTCTAGCTAGGCCACTCCAGAGGAGGTCTTGCGTCGTCCGCCTCGCGAGGCTTGGACCCTCGCAAGGGTCTTGGATGCCTTGTTGATGAAGATGGGCCGTATGGCCTGCTGCTTAGCCACGCCGTGGGCCACAGGCAGGCAAGTCTGGGGACCCCCTTTCCCAGAACGCCGACAGTAGCCCCCGGCCCAAGGTGCGCTCGGGCTTGGCTTCGGGGCGAAGCCAAGGGTCAAGTTCGGAGCACCGCGGGCCCCAAAAGCACGTGGCCTTGGTCGACGTGTGGTGGTTGATCGTACATGGGCGTCTCCGCTTCTCCACTCTGCCTCAGCAACTGCACGATTTGACAAGTCCCTGCGACATGCAAGCAAAACCATCATTACCTACAATCGTGGGCGACGCCAGTTGGCCTTCTCTTGCTATAAATGGGGAGAGGGGCGGAGCCCCCATTGCCCATCTCTTCCTTGCTTGCTCGCTTCTCTGCTCCATTGCTTGCGGTGCCATCGATGGCGCCACGAAAGAAGTTCTCTGCCGCCGAGAAAGGAAAGGCCCCTCGTGAGGGCCTCGGCTCCCCGGCACCCAAGCGTGGCCGCGGCCGTCCGCGCAAGCACGCTGCGACCCTCGTCGTGGCCCACCATCGAGGTGGCGCCGCGGTATGCGATGGGGATCATCCCTTCCACGGTGGTTCAGCCGATGAGGGGAGGCGCGCGCTGGTGGCGCGGCCTCCCCGCCCGCGCTTCCATTCGGCTGAGGTGTCGCCGGAGTTCGTTGTCTCGTCGAAGAGCCCGGCCGGCAGCTGGCTCCAACTTCCGCGCTTCTTCGACGGTGAACTGTCGGCCTCTGGTCCGGGCGGGCTCTGGCTGCAGGCGGACGGCTGCTGTAGCAGGGCCTCTTGGGTCGCGGTCGAGACTTCCTCCGCGGGCAACATAGCCCTGGCCCGCGGCTGGCAGACGTTCGCCCGTGCGCGCGGCCTGGGCAGGCAGTGCAACCTCCATTTCAGGTACGATGGTAGTCGACCCTCTATGTGAGGGTGTTCGGGGAGGATGGCCGCCGCGCCGGGTGCTGCCCCGAGACGAACGATGGCGAGGAGGTGCTCGTCCTTGGTGACGGTCGCAATGAGGGCGAGGGAGAGCCTGCCCTCGGCGGCGACCGCGCCTCCTCAAGCTACGGCGGCTCTTCCTCCGGTGACAGCTCCAGCAGCGGTGGCTACGATCAGCCGTCGCGCCGCCGCGCCCGCTTTGAAGGAGGATGCAGGAGGGGTCTGGCTAGGCTCAGAGCATTGCCTAGGGCTTGCCTCTGTGGATTGCTGCAACACTGCTTTGCTTAGCTTTTTCTTTCTTTCCTGCATCGAAAAAACAAAACCAGTTTGGGCCCAGAGGGGCGTGTATCGAATTGCGGCCTTTTGGTTAATGCACTGTGCGTGTCGTTCCCATGTTGTGTTGTTATTTCGCGCAAGGATAACTTAACCTTGTGTGTTATGGGACGCCCCTTCCCTCATGTGGTGTCTGCGTTGCTTGGAAACTGCAAAAAAATTCATTAGGGGGTGCGCTAAGAGTTTGTCGTTCACCCGAGCCTTGGCATGGCGCCTTGTATTGCAGTACCCGAGGGGCACGGATTAGGAGAGATGTGACAACTTCCAGGCTCGAACGAGGGTGGCTCGCGAGAAGGCAGGGAGAAGAGAAATGCTCGTGAGGGCACCTGCCTAGCCCCCTCGCGAGGTATGCGAGAGAGAGAGATCATGAGCAAACCAGAGCTGAAAATGCGGTAAAAGGCTAGGGAACCAAATTAGCAACGAACACCAAGAGCAACTTCGATTAAGGAAAAGCGAGCCAACTATGGAAAGCAAATGAGAAGCCGCGTCCGGCACCTAATATAGTCTTCATGTCTTCTCACCGGCGCGGAGCTAAGTGCTGTCCACTAGGCGTGGGAGGGAGCCCCAGGGCCTGAGGCCGGCGCTCCTGAGACTCCGGGGCGTGTACAACCCCAACTCATTATTACGTGAGAGTGTCACGGGCGGCGATTCTTCACAGGCACCGGGCCTTCTTCACAGGCTCTGGGCCTTTCTTCTCAGGCTCTGGGCCTTGCTTCTCAGGCTCTGGGCCTTGCTTCATGGATAGAACTTCCGTATGTGCTGGATGTTCCTGGCATTCTGGATGGGCGTCCCATCCTGCGTCTCCAACCGCGCTGCACCCGGCCTGGACAAGTGGACGACCCTCAACGGGCCCTCCACATGGGCGAAAGCTTGTGCAGCCCCCTACCTCGAACGTCCTGGAGCGGATGTTGCGGCAATGGTACCGCCGCAGAGCTTGTTGGTACCTTGCCGCCCTCAGTGCGGCTTCGCGACGGTGCTTCTCCCCCAGCACAAGATCCATCCCCCGCGTGGCGTCCTCCTGCATTTCGTCGAACGCCAGGACCCGCATGGAGCGATGCTTAACCTCGTGAGGAAGTACTGCCTCGTCCCCATAGACGAGGAAGAATGGAGTCTCGCCCGTCGGCTTGGTGGCAGGGGTACGAGTGGACCACAGCACGGACTGGAGTTCGTCGTACCAGCCTCTGCCGCAGGCCTCCAGCTTCTTCTTGAAGGTCCTAGTCTTGAGACCCCTCAGGACCACAGCGTTGGCGTGCTCGGACCATTGCTCATGGGGTGGGCCACCGAGGCGTAGCAGATCTCCGTTCCAAGGTTAGAACAGTAGGTTTTGAAGAGGTTACTAGTAAACTGCGAGCCGTTATCTGTGATGATGCGGTTGGGAACCCCGAAGCGGCTCACGAGGCCCTTGATGACCTTGACAGCTGAGCCAGCCGGAATGGTACGGACGGCTTCCACCTCCGCTCACTTGGTGAACTTGTCGATGGCAACGTAGAGATAGCGGTAGCCCCCTGGCACCCGCGGGAACGGGCCCAAGATGTTCAGCCCCCAGACCGTGAATGGCCACGTGAGCGGTATGGTTTGGAGGCCCTGTGCAGGCTGATGGATCTGCTTGGCGTGGAATTGGCAAGCTTCACAAGACTTCACCAGCTCGGCTGCGTCGTTGAGTGTTGTAGGCCAATAGAACCCACTTCGGAACACCTTGCCAACAAGGGTCCGTGACAATTAGTGGTGTCCGCAATCACCGCCGTGTATGTCAATCAGCAACTCCTTTCCTTGATCGCCGGAGATGCAGCGTAGCGTGACATCATTCGGTCGCTTCTTGTACAACTCGCCGTCCTGAATGCAGTATGCCATGGCCTGTCGGGCCACGCGCTCCGCGCCCTCTTCCTTCTCCGGCAGCGTCCTGTGCATCAGGTACTCCTTGAATTCCTGGGTCCAGCACTTTTCCTGGGGCTCGAGCGCCAGGAGCAGCCGAGCTCCTGTGGTTGGGCCGCAGGCTGGGGCTTCCGTGGCCGGGGGCTGTGGGAGCTCCTCCCGAGGCTGAGTCGTGCTCGAAAGAGGTGGCATAGCCGATGGCTTGAAGAGCTGTTCTTCAAAGATGCCGGGCTCTTGCGGTTGCCGCTTGGATGCTCTCTTGGCGATGTCGTCGGCTTCCTTGTTGGTGCCCCGGGGCACGTGCTGCAGCTCCAGGGCCAAGAACTGCTTCTCCATCCTGCGCACCTCCGCAAGGTAGGCCTCCATGTGCTCGTCCTTCGGCTCGTACACTTTGCTGGAAGCAGAGTTGCACGGCGTAGTAGAGCTTGTCCTGAGTGGGCGAGATGAGCACTGCTCCAGCCCCCGCGCCCTGCTGCGCAAAGGCGCCATTAAAATGCATGACCCAGCCGTCTGGTGCCTCACTTCCTGGGGAGGTGGACCGGTCTTCTCCTTCCTCAAGAGCCGGGGCATCTGTCCATTCTGCCACAAAATTGGCGAGTCCGGCTCCCTTGATGACCCTGGTGGTGCTGAACTCCAGCTGGAATGCTTGCAGCTCGATGTTCCATTCAGCGAACCTTCCGGCCGAGTTCGGGCTCCTGAGTACCCTCTCCAATGGGTAAGATGAGACAACCTTGATGGGGTGGCCCTAGAAGTAGTGTCGCAGCTTGCGCGAGTCCACCAAGAGTGCGAGCAGGAGCTTTTGCGGCATGGGGTAGCGTGCCCTCGCATCCCGCAGTACGATGCTGACAAGTACACCGGGTGCTCGACGAGGGCTGGCACACTGTTAAGGCTCGGGTCCTGCGGAGGTTGTGGCGTATCCTGAGGCGAGGGTTTCCTGAGACCTGACTGTCCTTGGGAGCTTTTGCGATGTAGCCCTGCTGAGCTTGGTCTTCCACCGTTGATGGCTCTACTGCGCCTTCCTAACCCTGCGCTGCATCAGCTCCGGCTTCGCGCGGTGCACCCTTGTCTTGGCGCTCCTCCCGAACCGCCACGAGTGCCGCGCTGGCGGAGTACGGGGTGGCGGCAAGGTAGAGTACCACAGGCTTGAGTGGCCGTGGTGCCACCATCACTGGGGGGCTGGTGAGGTATTTCTTGAGGTCTTTAAAGGCCCGGTCGGCCTCCGGGGTCCACTCGACGGGGCCCTTCTTCTTCATGAGCTTAAAGAAGGGCAAGGTGCGCTCGCCAAGCTTGGAAATGAAACGCCCTAATGCGGTCACCCGTCCTGGCAGCTTTTGCATCTCCTTGAGGGTCTGTGGTGGGCTCATGTCTTCGATGGCCTTGATCTTCTCCGGGTTCGCCTCGATCCCTTTGTGGGATACAAGGAACCCTAGTAGCTTACCGGAGGGGACGCCAAACACGCACTTCTCCGGGTTAAGCCTCAAGTTCACCCGGTGCAAGCTCTCAAAGGTCTCCTCCAAGTCTTAAATCAACGTCTTCGCCTCGCGAGATTTGACCACTATGTCATCAACGTAGGCCTATGTGTTCTTGCCGAGCTGCCGCCCCAAGGCAATGTGCAGCAGCCGCTGAAAGGTTGCGCCCGTGTTGCGCAGGCCGAAGGGCATGCAGGTGTAGCAGTACACCCCACACGGTGTCAGGAAGGCCGTCTTATCCACATCCTCCACCGCCATCTTGATTTGATGGTATCCGGAGTACGCATCCAGGAAGCATAACAAGTCACACTCGGTGGTGGAGTCGATGATTTGATCGGTGCGCGGAAGGGGGAACGGATCTTGGGGGCAAGCTTTGTTAAGGTTGGTGAAGTCGACGCACATCCATTCCTTCCCACCTTTCTTCGGTACCACGACAGGGTTTGCCAGCCATTCGGGGTATCGAACCTCTCGGATGGTACCTGCTGCCTCCAGCTTGCGCGTCTCTTGGACGATGAAGGCCTGCTTTTCTATGGACTGCCGTCTTGCCCGCTGCTTCACGGGGCGCATGTTGGGGCACACCCTTAGATGATGCTGGATCACCTCTCTCGGGACCCCTACCAACTGATTGGGCTCCCACGCGAATATCTCCTTATTGGCGCGCAAAAACCTCACCAAATCTTCTTCTTGTCCCGGGTCAAGGCTGGTTCCTATGGTAAAGGTGGCTCCTGAAGACCCGTCCTCGTCAACTGGCACCTGCTTGGTCTCCGCCTTGTATTGAGTGAACAACTGCTTCTTCTTGGCAGGCGCGGTCTCTTTGGCCTCGGGCGTCCTGGCGCCGGCTGGCTGTGCTGCTGTCGCAGCCTTGAAGGCGAGCCTGAGCGCCGTCACTGCTTCCTTAGTGTCCCCCTTGATGGTGAGGACGCCCTTGCTCCCTGGCATCTTCATGAGGTTGTAGGCCGGGTGAGTCGCCGCCATGAACTGAGCGAGAGCCGGGTACCCGAGTATGGCATTGTACGGGAGAATGATGCGGGCGACGTCGAAGTCCACCAACTCAGTACGGTAGTTGTCGCGCGTGCCGAAGGTGACGGGGAGGCAGATCTGCCCCAGAGAGTAGGCAGCTCCACCGCCTACTCCCGAAAAAAAGGCTTGTTGAGGTTGAGCCTCTCGGGCGGCACGTGGAGGAGGCCGAAGGCTTCTACAGAGAGCAAGTTGAGGCCGACACCGCCGTCGATGAGGGTCTTGGTGACGGCCACATTGCAGATGGTAGGCGTGCAGAGCATTGGGAGCATGCCAGAGCCGGTGGTGGAGCCGGGGCGATCTTCTGAACCGAAGGTAAGGTCGGCCTCCGGCGCAGCCCAACCTGGTGGAGCTCCCGGGCTCTTGGAGGCTGCCCCAATCTGGCGGAAGAAAGGCTTGCCGTGGCGATCTGAAGGCGGTGCTTGAGAACCGCCCAGCAGCGCCGCGACCGCGTGGTGCGCCGGCACCGCGTAGCGCGTGATGAAGCGGTCGCGGAGCTCCTCCCAAGACGCCACCGTGGACCCTGGGAGGTTGAGCAGCCAGACGCGTGGCTCGCCGGTGAGAGCTATGGGGAACCAATTGGCCATGATCTGGCCATCGCCTCCGGCATTGAGGATGGCCTCCTCGTACGCCTGCAGGAATGGTGCCGGGTCTGCCGCGCCGTCGTAATGCGGCGGCATGTCTGGCTTGAACTTGGTCGGCCACCGCACTTGCCGCAGGGCGGGGGCAAGGGCTCGGTACCCAGACTCCCTGCTGCTGGTGTCGGTCGCAGATGCGGATGGCGGCGCGCCTGCCATGGGAGCGAAGCGCGGCGGCACAAGGAGCGGATTGGTGGAGAGGAGCCCCGGCGCACCCCTACCTGGCGCGCCAAATGTCGGATGTGGGGTTTCGGAAAACCCTTGAGGTTCGAACACTGGGGTGCACGCGAAGTCTTTCCCTCCTACCGATCTATGCTCTAGCTCGCTAAGATCTTGCAGACAAACTCACAGCACAGAGAGACGCATGGTTTATACTGGTTCGGGCCACCGATGTGGTGTAATACCCTACTCTAGTGTGGTGGTGGTGGATTGCCTCTCGGGCTGATGATGAACAGTACAAAGGAAGAACAACCTCCTGAGGTTGAGGTGTTCTTGTGCGTATGAACTTGTGGTGTGAGGGTTCGATCGCAACCCATTTGGGATCCGTCCCCTCCTACTGTGGTGGCTAGTCCTATTTATAGAGGCCCTGGTCCTCTTCCCAAATATCGAGCGGGAAGGGAGCCAACAACGGCGGGCAAATTTGAAGGGGGACAGCTAGTACAAGCTATCCTGACAAAAGCGGTCTTCGCCTGCGAAAAGCTCTAGGGTGATGCCGTCTTGGGCTCCACGATGACCTCCGCCTTTCCGTCCTCCTGGTCTTGGTCTCGTTGCACCAATATGGCAACCTTTGCCTGATGCCTCGGTACTCTTCGTCTGCGCTTGCCTCCTTAGCACCAAAGAGGAAATGAGGACGCCAAGGCCAAGACCGGGCGCCGCCTGCACCCGCCTGGCACCGTTCGTCATGGCTCACGTCACGAGAGCCTCGTGAGGTTTGCCCTGCCTTGATATCTCTGCTCCTCGTGAGCCTGCCTAGCTAGGCCACTCCAGAGGAGGTATTGCGTCGTCCGCCTCGCGAGGCTTGGACCCTCGCGAGGGTCTTGGATGACTTGTTGATGAAGATGGGCCGTACGGCCTGCTGCTTATCCACGCTGTGGGCCGCAGGCAGGCAAGTCTGGGGACCCCCGTTCCCAGAACGCCGACAGTTGCAGTCACTTGTTTCACTTTTTATTAACTGTCAAATTGTAATTGCTTCACCAAGTCTGCGTCTAAAAAGAAAAATAGAGCTATAAACAAAGGAATATGTTTGTGCAAGTAGACGGCTGAACGGTGTCTTACCTGGAAGTTTCTCAGGATAGGTGTAGCATATGCCGTGCTCGTTGTCGATGGTTGGTACGAACAAATTGATGAGAGGGTGAGATCTCACGCTGTCAGCACTCACTTTGGCCTCAAGGTGCTCGATCAGCTCCTGATCCGTGGGATCGAACTTCACGCTAGCCGGCAGCACCGGCCAATCCTTCTTCGACTTGCATCGGTTAATTCCAGTTATATGGTACTCAATGTATGATCAATCAACTGTTTTAAGTGAATGATGAAAGATTTCGACAGATAAGTGGTACTCCAAATCTGAAGTCCAGAGTACCCGAACACGCCGCCGGGATTCTTGTGTCACCTCATGCGTAGCGTGTTGTCATATCAATTCAATGTGTGGACATGATGAATAATTTGACCGACGTATACTAGTACTGCTACTATACTACTTACTAGTCGTATTTAGTGTCACATTTTAACCATAGGTTTAACTAACAAGTACGCACTTGAAGCCTATATATATATATATATATATATATATATATATATATATATATATATATATATATATATATATATATATATATATATATATATACATACATACGCATAAAGATCTCCATCATCATTATCAAGACATCCTGCGCAGTGAGTTAGGATGCACTTGATCCCGTAAATGTATCTATCCTTCAAACCAGGAGTGCTTCAAACTAACAATAGTACATAATATCCAACAAAAGAGGGTCGTACACAGCAGCAGAATACATGGCTCGAGACTAGATATCGCATTTAATCAAGTTGTGCATATTTGCTGTTGGCATGAACCACTTCGCCGATGTCGGTTTGCAAAAGCCATCCATCGCATGAAAGCTTGATGCCTTTCACACACTAAAGATTATCTGGCAACAAGCTGTGTCGACGAATCTCTGGATATGGTGATTCATGAAACCCATGGTATGATGTGTAAACACAGTCCCCCCTGGCGAACGGAAGTTGCATAGCACGGTAATCATTACCGGTTGGATGATCGAATAATTGAGCCCAAGGAACATGGAGTGGTTGTCGAGGCTGTAAAGCCGCCTCCAATTGAATACGCCTGGCGCAACAGAGCTGGGATCTTTCTCGAACACGAAGCAGCCATAGCCATCAATGTCATGAACGCCCCAGGCATTATACTGCATGTGGTTTGATGAAATGGTTTGGTCAATTTGGTACGTGCAAATGAGCATCAAATGACCACCGTCAGCTGAATGAGCGATAAACCACCACCCATCGGCTGGTATGATTCCAGATCCTGGAATCATGAAGGCCAGCGCATTTGCATCTGCTGCAACAATTCAAATTGGAGACCAAAAGGACAAAAACAAACAATCATGTTCAGAGTATGTGTGGAATTAAGATTATTATAAAAATGACACATATCATAGACAGAGAATTGCAATGTCGTGGTCATAATCATACCCCAAGTTAAAAAAAATAAGCCAATGGCTTTCATATTCTAGCAATATATCATGGTTCAAACATCATGTAACAATGAGAGGAAAACATATATGACAGGGCCTACTCATATTCTACCATAGCACTTACTACAATTATCATATCAACTCTAAGCAATAACATGCGTTGTTATAAAAATCCTGGAAATGAGAGTAACATATAGCAATCATGAGGTTATACTCATAATATCTATTCTAACAATCATTAGATACCAATTGTTCTCATATCAACTCTAACAATAACATGTGTGGTCATAAAAATCTAGGAAATGAGAGGAACATATAGCAATGATGTGGTTAAAGACATACTATATATTCTAAATTTGTAACAATGAACATGCATTCGTATTCTTAAGGTAAAGGTGAGATGAGATAGAACAATTACACGATTTATAGATTCCACCAAAGATAGGCAGCCAATCATAAGGCCGACCGCATAAACAATGCCATCATGCACTATAGCATCAGACAGAAGTGTTGAGTGAACAGGATCGACGATGAGCCATAACCATGTATGGCGACCGGATTCCAGATAGACTAATCCCATGTTGAACACGACAATGAGCTTGTAATCCATGTAGTCTTCTGATGGTGTGGGCACTTCGCAGATTACAACCTTCAGCAAATAGAGGTCGAGCCAAAAGCTCGACGCTTCTCGTGCGTAGTAGGAAGGAGTGTCCGGCGGGCCGCGAGGCTCGATGGCGGCGGTATCCAAAGATGGAAGGGTGATCTCTTGCTGGGTGTAGATATCCACAAGACACCACGGACTACCGGATTGGTGGATGAGGATGATCCAGTTGGCCTTCATGCCCGCCCAGTAGTGGCCGCGCATGAAGGACAGGTGGACGGGTAGTGGTAGCATGTCGAGGGGCACCACGGCAACCTCCGTAGGATCGTCAAGTCAGTGTCTGGGCCACCTGCGAGGATCGGGCATCAGCAAGCAGGGTGTCTTGAAAAGAGCCGGCCGATTGCAGACGAGTAGACGGTACAAAGACACCGTGCATGCGGCCAGACGGACGGTGCTGAGTAGGTCCATATGATTACAGAAGAGAACATCAAGGAGGGAATTCCAATCGCGGCTCTGCGTGTCAGTCGGTTCTGCCATTGGGGTTTTCGGTGCGTGCGAGCCAGCGGGGAAGTGGATTCGGGCGGGCAAGCGAAGAAGCTTCTCCTCATGTGGCCGAGCAGTGAGCGGGGGGATATGGTACGCATGAGCTACCAAGGAAGATAGCGCAGCGGCGAGCAAAGGAGTGGGGGAAATGGTGTGCGGCCGACGATGGAGAAGAGAGGAGGAAGAAGAAGAGAGGAGGAAGAAGAGTGGAACATGGGGAAGAAAGTGCATCAAATATCAATTCTACTACTACTACCAGGATATACCGTCCTTCACAGTGTAAATAGTTACACCGATGACATGTGGGTCTACCACAAGAGGGCCCATATGTCAGTTAATGGAGGACAAAAGCGTGCTCTACTGGCAAACATGATGGCAGTACTGGGTAAGGCTGATTTAGTAACACCAACACGCTGGTTCAGCTTATTAATTAAGTGTCCCATCTACTGCAGCGTGTATTGTCACTTCACTGCGAAGACTAGTTGAATAGTTCTCTCTGACCAAGATGGGGAACAATGGATCACGAAGACTTGCTTTCTACATTATCCCTATGCCTCTACGCTCACTTCACTCATTTTGCTCCGTACGTAGTCACTTGTTGAAATCTCTAGAAAGACAAATACTCCGTATTTGGGAACAGAGGGAGGATTTACTCCGTACTTTCGAACAGAGGGAGTATCACCATATGGAGGGAACAGAGGAAGCTCGAAATATGAACATGTCAATGGGAGGGATTAAGCCCCATGCATGCATGCATGCATGCAACATGCAACACTCACACGTACACATGGACGCACGCAACACTCATGCACCCATGTGGCACACAGCACACGACGCAACACACATGCTCACGCTCAAGTGCTCAACCTACTCCCTACATCCGTGAAAGACTGTACATTTAGATATTTACACATTGACCAGGGCATAATTAACGCCCAAAAGTAGCAGACTTATGTGTGCATGTGACCATTGAGATAAGAAGATTAAATGAAGGTCGTTGCATGCTGTAATTAAGGATAGACATGTAGCCTATACCTAGAGCACAAGTTGGTGCATTAGTCAATCAATATCAATTTAGATTAAAGGCTAAATGCATTGGAAGTGTAGTACTACACTCTTTGTTTTTTAGCTGATTTCTTTGCTCTGCCAACTGACAGGTGGGACCCAGAAACTAGGTGACAATTTAACCAGTCAACAAAGTGCCACGTCGACTATGTGGCCGGTCAGTAGGGTGCAATACGATGTTTCTCGATGAGCTAGTGATCGATAATCACCGCAAAACTATATATAGTGACCGTAAAGAGCGATTGTTACATACGTTGACCGCCAGTATATTTTCTTGTTTCAAATTAAGCCATATTAATCGGAAATGATGCAGTATGGACTAGTACTAGTACTACTTTGATGTGTCCCATCAACTCGCCGAACAAGGAGAAGCTTGCTTACTACGCCTCTCCCTCGCCCATGCGCGCGGTGGTTCGCAGGACGAGGAGAGGGTTTTGACTACAGCGCCCTCTCCCTCTCACTCTCCCTCTCCCTCGCCCTCGCACTCGCGGTGGACGTGCAACAGTTCAATCGGTGTTAGATTGCCAGAAGCATAATGTACTGTAGTATCAACATTGTTGGACCTTCCGAAGAGGCGAAGAGTCAAGTGCAAGTTCCACACGAGTACGAATTGTTGAACCTCCCGAAGAGGCAAAGAGCCAAGCGCAAGGTTTTATAGGAGTTGTCGTCCTAGTAGGAGCATACTACAACTATAGCGAACGATGCTACTGTATGATGCCGCCACGTCACGTATATCCAAAGCTGTGCCACCTTTTTTTCTCAAAGAGCGTGTTGGAGCCCGTGCTACAACCACACAAGTTGCACGTACACATAACACATTTACAAGTAATAAATTCTAAAGGACAAATGCCAGTATGCCACACAACTTCATCTCCAATTCATGTGATAAATTTGTGCACGACTAGTCTACATATATTCACAGCACTACCATTCACAATTTACCGTACTCCACTTACAGGTTATAGATGGGCTACATGTCCTCCTCCAGGTTCCAGTCCCAGGTGTTCTTCATGGATGGCACGATCCATAGCGGTGGGCAACAGGAATCATTGTCGCAGCTTTCTAGTCCGGTTCCACACGATGGAGACTCATCCAAGCTGAAGCGGCATAAATCAGGGATAGCGTGTCCCAGCATGTCGTTCATCCAGCGGTGCGCACTGAAGACACAACCATGCTTCATGAATGGCAGGCCTTCCGTGTCGGGCACGGAAGGTGGCATCCGCTTCGCAATGGGGTAGCTGTCCCCAATGAAAAGTGAGTACTCTCCAAGAGTGTTCCTTGGCACCCACGTAGCATCACGGGGGTCAAACTCGGCGCCGTTCATCTGCTACACGCGGCATCTCAGATCTGGACACATGGTGACGTGCATAGTCAAGGTCCATGCATAATAATGTTGTGCTCAAATATGGTGATCAGTAATACTATGCAGCAAATAGTACTACTCCGGTATAGAGGAAGTAAAATAACCGGCTTATTATATATAGCCACTCTTGGCCACATGGATGAGATAGTAAGACATGGAAAAACAAAAATGGTGGCAGCTAGTGGGTTCAAGTCTTCAAGGGCCTAGCTAGCTATACGCGTCCTCCAAGGTAAAAAGTACTCCTACTAGTACGTAAGTAGAGTACTAGTGCAACAATGAAAGAGAAGGCGAGAGGGTTAAAAATGGAATACCGGGTAGATGGTGACGGTCCGATCGTGGTAGATTGTGTGATCATGTTGCACATCAGTGGTACCAGGGGTAACGACTGCTAAGATAGTTGATCCCAATATGCCAAAGTCAGCTACAAGGTTCCAGGTTAGACCGAATCGCGGATGCAAATGCACATCCAGGATCGGCAATCTTATTTTTATCGCATGATGACTAGTCCCTGCAAAATAATGGAGTACCGTTACGGATGCAAATGATGGTTTGTGCATTCCGTTTGTAATCTCCCGTACCGTAGGATGGCAACCAGATGAAACAAGTCCCCTGGCTTGTCACCGCGAAGATGCGGCCTAGATGGCGCACGGTGTCTTCGAACGTGTAGGGGTACAAATCTGCCGCCACCAACATGCGCCAGCCTCTGCCGGTACTGCCTCTTGCATTGATGGCAATCCTTATGTCGAACACCATGATGAGATAGTAATCATCGTAGCCGCGTCGCTTTGTCGGCGGGTCCGCAATTACTATCTTCTTCAATCTCATGTAGGCATCATCATACGTATTAAAGCCCAGCCAGTCCAGAAGGCCGATCCCAATGGTGGAGAAGGGGTCTACCGGAATGGCCGCACTGTTGTGGATGTTGTGCAAAATGGTGGTGGTAGCCGGCCGTAGGTATGCAAGCCAATCTTTGTTGGCACCGACCTAGACCAATATATAAGACGGTGGGCAACGGAGAAATTACGGGATGGAAATGGAATAACTAAGTACTACATGATCAAACTCCATTATTGACCTGCTCATCGAACAAAATCCGACTACCTCTCAACGTCGGCAACTCTAGCGGAGTCAACGTGCAACCATGGCCAGGGGTGGTGGACTATTCTAAGGATTATCCCATAGAAGAACCTTCTCCTCGAGGACGCATGGAAGACCAACAAGCATGGCCTTTTCCCAAGCCTTTTTAAGCATCGTCTTGAAAAAGTTGGTGCAAGAAGCACCGAGTCTTGCAGCTGTGAGGACGTCGGAGCGGCGTGCGATTTCTCCCAGAGGATCGTCCTCCAAGGTATCCCAGCCCCGATGAGGAGGAGAACCGCCTGGCGAATCCATGGGATCAACAATGAACTGCCTTTTCTTCGGGGGGAGTGGAACTAGCGAGGAGGAGATAAGAGCGTAGTAACCGCAGGGCCTCGTCCCTTCCAACTGTAGATCGTTCCTTAGTGAAGGGGTCAGGCTATTATTTACTACTAGTACTAGCATTATGGGACGTTATGGGATTGCATTATACTATAAATAATAGCACTAGTAAGAAATTTTTGGCACTAGCAAGTAGTTTTTGGCGTGGATTAAGAATTTTTGGGTATGTTTTTGCTATTTTTTGTACACGCCAACTAGTGTCAAAAACGCCTTACATTATGTGACGGAGGAGTACGATCTTCAGAGCAAGAGTACTAGTACTACTTTCTCAACTAGTAGTGCGATGTACTGTACTTCTAGAATAGTGCACCCGTTTTGAACTCTGGAATCTCAGGGCCAAGGAGCTACGGTTGGAAGTGGAGGGTACTACCGTTCTCTAGAACCATCGTTGTACTATCAATGCAGGGAAAGTACACCTGTGTAGTGGCCTAGTGGGTACTCTCGGTGCTCTATTCAGCCGCTCCTCTCACGTAGCTGGCCTACTCAGCTGCTCCTCTCACGCACACACTAGCAGCCTGTTTATCAGCGACGGTTACTACGGGGGCAGAACATTTGAGTTATTTGATATAGCGAGACTAGGCTTTTCGCTTCCATTTGTGGAGGTGTAATGGATCTCGTTGAACTTTGTTAGTAGTTCCTTCTTTATGAGTGAGATGAAGCAAAGCTTTTGCCTCCGTTTCAAAAACAACACGTCAAGCGGAATTTCTTTTATAGTAGAGCCGATAATGGAGTGAAGTCCATGCATGCAACACCACAAGCTACGGAGTAGTAGTAGAGCACTTTACGTACAGAGCCATATTGCACAGTTCTCAATGCCCGCCAGGCTTTTCCGGCTCCTCGAGCTTAATTGGGAGGCGCTAGTTTAAATATGCTACTAGCTGATGAGGAAGCTGCAAGCGAGGTGCGGCTAGGGCGAGCACGCGAGCCACGAGATGCTGGGAAGGAAAACCCGTTCACGTGGCTAGGCTATCCAGTGCACCCAGATTGTGGTGTCGCACGTCCGTTTGACTTCAAAACTCAAAATACTCATGTAAAATAGTGGCTCGCAGCAAAGTTACTATTTAAAAAAAAGGCCGTCGTGCGTTCAACCGGGATCGAACCCACAAAACTAGGTATACACTCCCGCGACCACTAGTAGTACTCGTTGGAGTACAACGCAACCTAGAATCGCCTTTTGTCGCTAGTAGTACATTGTTGCTTACAAGAAACCCCTAATAATGCAAGAAACCACTAGTAATGCCAAGAAACTACTACCACTTGCATAAGTGACAGACTTAAGATAAGACTACCTTATAAACCATTGTACATGCTCTTACCAACCAGCCCTACCAAGAAACGACTACTCTACAAAGTGACGTTATAGGCACGTTTCAACCCATGGCCCTGTTTGGATACATTTGTTGTCAATCTAACCCTGCCATCCAAACACCACTTTGGTTAGAGTTAGTTCAGGGTTAGAATCTAACCTCCGACTTAGAGTATCCAAACAGGCCCATGTCGCCCATTGTCAACGCCTTCTATTCGACCGCTATGACTTGTGGGACCTACATGTCAGTCTGCACAAAAATCCCCGAGTGACCTCCTACCTCCGGCCTGTCCACATAGTCATCCTCGGCCATGGGACGCGGTTACCGCCGCCGGAAGAATGCAATGTCAAAACCGCTGGCGGTGCGGAGGCCATCTTGCGGCAGCCCGGATGCCAGCTCCGTCCGGCGCTCGCAGCCGCTAGCTAGCCAAGATAGCACCGTCCAGCTACTTGTCTGCAAGGTTTGCTAGCTAGATTGGCACGGCAGCGCGGCGGCTTGCTCGCGTGCGCCGCGCTAAGGCTAGCCATCTGGCTCGAGCGAAGGCCAGCGCGGCGGCTTGCTCGCTCGCGAGACACGCTCGGGCCAGCCTGCCAACCAGTGCGGAGGCCACAAGGTCCGCCCATCCGGCGGAGCGGCGCCAACTCGCCATCACCGGCGCCACCGACGAACACGCATCAAGACTGTTTGAAGTAATGTTCAGGAAAAATAATGATTTGAGGGGAATAACAGGATAGAAGGTCGATGTGGGTCCCTCGTGTCAACGGTCAAACAAAATGTGTTGGTTTGTTGCCTCACAAGACACACGTGTGGGCCAACCTGTCATAAATGGGTTTAAACTAATTTATTAGGTATTCTCTCTGTCCCCATAATATAAGATGTTTTTGCAAGCTAAACTAGCTTGCAAAAACGTCTTACATTGTGGGACGGAGGGAGTACTAGGTAGTAGTTTTTGGCGTGGATTAAGAAATTTTGGGTATGTTTTTGCTATTTTTTGTACAATAGATTCTTCCTAGGGCTGGTTGAAAGTGGTAGTTTTTTGTTAAATACTCTACATATTGTAAGTAGGAGTGAAAGTTAAGCTTTGAAACCCAATAAGCAAGGCTAGTTACATAGTGCATATGTGTACATGATTGAAAGTAAATATCAACCATGAGTGACTAATATATTGATGGAAAACTCGAAACTATGGAATACTAGGGAAAAAATTGCATGGTTGGAAATACTAGCAATGTTCATGTGCATTGCAACGAACCATAATTAGAATAATACTTATTCACAAACTTGATACAAAACACTCTAATTTTGATATACATATATCACTAGAGATATATTATGTTTCAATTAGAATATATTCCTTGGGTTGTTTTGGTGAGGTCACAGAGGGATGTGGTTGGTCTTAAGATACTAATTATGGGTTTTTCTGCAAATTGGTAGACAAGTGGGATGTTGGTGAGAAAAGGCAACAACTTACCTCACAGTCGTTAGATGTAGATCTAATGGTCACAAACTACGGATGGAAGACACACCACCATCACCAACTTGTCTTCTGTAGGAGTACTAGCAAGATCCGTGCATTGCACGGAACATCAAGATGCATTTTTTTATAAAAACACTCGTTGTGATTGACCCATGCGGGTGTAATCCCATGTGTAAAAACTAATGATATCTCGAGAAATAGGAGATAAGGTGAAGAGGAGTGGGGCGTGGTGGTGATTGGTGGTCGGACTGAGTGGAGGCATGGGGATTGACGACGCCGGCAGCGGCCACCAGGCCAGTTTGTTCCAGAGGCTTCCTTTCTGAATTGCTCAACAATGAGGTTGTTGGAGATAAGGATGAAGGGAAGGCCTTGTCTGCAAATGTGGAGAGGGGTACGGGTATCTTTTAGTTTAATTTCCATCAGTCAGATAAAGATCGGACAGTCTATATTGCAAGATGGCACGCGTACCATCATCACCAACTCGGTTTTTTATAAGAGAAGAAATATAAGTATGGAGATACTAATGTATTATCGATACTTGTTTCCGTAAACTAGCTTCTTCATTCTATTCAATGGCTCAGCATGTGAGGCCTTAGCACAATGACTTCTCGACTATGTAAAACAAAGGTTTTCCCGTCGCCGATAAGGAAGGGTGACGGCGGCGCGCTTTTTGGCTTGCTCTAGTCCTAGTAGTCATACTAGGTGGTCTAAGCATGTGTAGATTTATTCTTTTTCACGTCTCGTGTTCGTCGTACTGCCACGACTGTTGATGAATAGACGGTAAGTTATTCATGGGGAAACCCTTGTTGAGCGTGTTTGCAAGAGAGAGAGAGAGAGAGAGAGAGAGAGAGAGAGAGGGAGAGAGAGTGCGTGTGTGATATGTCTAGAGACCGAGGCAATGATAATAGATTCTTTGTGTCTATGTGTGTGGAGGATAGAGAGAGACATGTACATGGGGCTTTGGTGTTGTGTAACGTGGATACACATATACATAATTAGAGAGTGAGTGTGTGAGATACACATGCGGACATGGGGAGAGATGAGGATCCAGATTAATGGGTGTTTGTGCGTGTCTGTGTGTGTTTGTGCACGCGTTTGTGTGTGAGAGGGAGTGTGTGTATGTGGAGTAGAGAGACCACTAATGATGTAAACCTAGTATAAGGGAAGGGGGAACAATGTGACATGTGTAGTAGCGGGATAGCATGGGAGCGGGCGGGGGGAGAAGACTATTTGGAAGAGACATCGAGTGTGTGTGGGAGAGGGGTGTGAGAGTGAGAGAGAGAGAGAGCTAGCGACAGAGAGAGAGGAAGAGAGGGGGATTTGTGTCCATAAATGGCGTATAGATAGGGAAACAATGTTGATGTTGTTTGAAATTGGCCTATGCACGGAGGCGCAAGGGAAGCGATTCATCGTGTGTGTGTGTGTGATAGGGACTTCATGAGAGATCTAGAATAGATGGTGTAGAGAACAATGTGCGAGATCGAGAACGATGATACATTAGGGAGCTATGGAAGCAGTCACGACATATATGTATACAGGGAGGAGCTGGGGCGGGTCCGCATGTGGGAGAGATAGAAAGAAGAGAGTGGTGCACAAGGAGACACAGTGTGCTTGTTTTGCAGTGGGGATGGTGTGTGAGGTGAGTGTACGAGAACCACATAACTAGGGAGATAGACGTTTGGGGGCGACGTTTTGTGTGTATGGGAAAGATACACTCTACATAGTGCATGTGCTTGGGAAAGAGAGATGTCGGGAGACCAAGCTAGAGAGTGGGGGAAGAGATGTGTGCATGCCCAAGAGACAAAGTGATAGAGACCTATATTGGGGTCCGGACTTTAGAAGAGAGAGGGGTGTTAATGTGCTCGTGCGTTGGTGTTTGGGGTAGAGAATGACTTCTCTGTGTGTGGGGGGTGACGAGGGGAGGTTGGCTTCAGATAAAGAGTGAGGTGTCTATATTTGAGGGACTTCAGCGTAATTGAGATATACATGGTCAATAGTGTGTGCACTCATGGTTGATCAGTTTGTTTCACAGTTTGGACTATGAGATAACGATACTTTTGAACATGCATGATATACCTTGATGTACCAAAATTACAAACCTAATATTGGAATTTTGGAATCCGACTCCATCATTACCTTTTGTAATTCATTTAAACGGAGGTACATTTTTTAAGCCGAGATTTCGTGATTTCAAATTCATATATCGAACCTAGAGATATACACATACGGGCATGTTCAAACTTTATAATCATCCGCTTTATTCATACACATACACATTTTTTATTTTGTCATCATATTTAGGATAAACACATTTGGAATTTCATTTGAATTGGACCGTATGATGGTATATGCTTGTAGTAGCTCAATGATCCATATTTCAATTGAATGGACAATCTAAGTTTTGAGTTGGAGAAATTGATTTTCAAAACTTGCACTTTTTTTGCGTGCAAAACAAACAAATTCTCAGCCATGATATCATAGTCGGCCGTAAAAGAGCAGAATATAATTTCAGGCGACAAAAGCTTTCAAACTTCCCACTCACATCGAAATATCTCGCGCCCGAAAGTTTAGCCCTATGATATTCCTGTTTTACCCCTGCCACATGAACGGAAAAGGGTTGCTTTGGTAACTCCATTGTTTTCCCCTCTTTGCCCCCAACATTCTTCCCCTGAGCCCCTCCCCTTCCCCTCCCCGACCCCCCCCCCCCAACCATGGCAAGCCGCCGAATCTACTCCTCCGCCGCAGCGGTGGACCTCACACCCCGACGGATCTACCTTCCGCACCTTGGAACCCCCAACTGCCAACTCACCACTTCACCGGAGCCGCTTCAGCGATCGGCTTGTCCACCACCCAGCATCTCCTAGACCGCCATCATGGTCCACCGCACCGGATCTGCTTAACCGCGCCTCGCCCACCACAAAGTAGACCTTCATCGACTCCCTTGTCCATCCTTCGCTGGCCCTTCATTCAAGCCCTCATCCGCCGCAACAGATCCGCCACCGAAAGCATCAGAACGCGCTCGCCAAGCCTTCGCCCATCGCACCGGACCCGCTTCCACGGACGCCATATTCAATTCCACCGCCCTGCTTTACCGACGCCGCAGCCTCATCAAAGTTATTTCGATTTGTACTCCTTCGGTTTTTCTCTTTATCGTGCAAGTGTTCACTTACCATAGATGAGCTTTCTTGTATGTCGACAGGCGCCGCAACCGTAGCACCGGAACCGCTTCAGCGACGGTGACAGCCGGCCCAAACTCATCCGCAACACGAGCACCATCGATGATCCTTAGCTATCAAGTATGCCAACGATACCCATACGCCGTCGAGAATCACATACTATTATCCAACGACCGGCGCTTACCCTCACTTTCTTAGCATAAGCACCGCACCTTTGAATTACTTCAGGGCATCATTTAGTTTATCATGAGACGCGTTATTCTGCTTGCACTCAGAGGGCCATACTTCGGCAAAGGAACATGTTACATGTGCTAAATTACATACCAAAGGCACATATAGTTAATATGCTTTAGTTTTGTCCTAAGTATTACTGTACTTCCTAGATATCACTGCCTACTATTTTACTTCTTGCATGCTATATTTATGATAATGGTGTTGTTCTGATGCCACCTGTTGGTTCCATCATACTACTTCATGTTCTCTATGCTTAATTACACATCAGCAAACTAGCATGTGGTTCCGCTGGTTTTTGTTCATTTTACCCTACATTTTCTGATGCTAGCTATTACATCACTGCTCCGAGCCTCTATTCATTACTTTTTTGTGTGTTCTTGATCTTCCCAAGTTGCATTACTAATTTGATGCTTCTATTAATTATGGAGCTACCAACCCCATCAAGCAAAATATTTGTTCTTTTGGGGCTGGCACCTCGAACAAGCATAAAAATAGAGGGAAGCAAATATATTGTCGTGTATGCACACACCCTTCTTTCATTAGTTTAGATGAACCATTGATGATCAATTCCAACCAAAGGCATGCGATTAAAATTAATTTTACCTAAATAGAGGGTGCGAATAAACTACAACAAGTAGATTTGCAACCACGGATGTCAAGATATCTTCAAAGAACATTGCAACAGCAGCGAGGCTTCACAAAGAACATATGGTAAGCCAAAGTGTTTTAGTACATGTGAAATGTAATGCGTGTGGGCTGCTTTCTTGGCTTGTGCCTCAACCTGTAATCCTACGTAATAACAAATAATTCAGTTGTCTCGCTTTGGCGGTATTGCTTGATTCAATGCTTGTTTGTTACTTGTTACGCTATACCTAAGTTGGCTAATATGTCAGCAAAGGTTCGCTGTACTATCATAAAGAAATGCATGCCTAGTTCATTTGAGTCCTTAAATTTTCCGCTGAACTTCATCACAAGACTGTCTTCGTAGTTTATATGAGGCCACACCGTTAAGTGCTTTCTCGATTATTTCAACCGCTTAGATGCCTTGGCAACTTAAATATAGTGGTGGTACACTCCTTTTAACTAGGGATGTCAATCGGGTCCCGCTTAATCCCGATTAAAGTCCACTAGTGGTATGATAGTTCAAAAGAGTTTTTGTTTTTGAGGAAAATGAACCAGGAGCTAGCAAAACTAACTAGATGGGACTCATGGATTTCGCTTATTTGCCACTTACATCCCTAGTTTCATCTTACCATTTTAATTTTTTTTGGCTGATGCTGCTTCAACCATTTAAATATAGCTTGCCATGCTCGCAATAATACATATGTCGCTTACTATGTAAGCTTACTGCTCGGATCATGCGATAACTATCTCTTACTTATGTCCAATGGAAACCTTTCAGATGCCGCTCACACTAGGAGACAATGTACAACCCCGTAATCTATTTGTGGAAACAAAGGCACCATCCATGTTACCAGATGGTAGAAGTTCAGAGGCAACACCACCGGACAGCAGTCTGAGCACAGATATTATAGTTCTTGAGGCTCTACTAGAGGCAGAAAGAGATGGTGTGGCTGCCATGAATGAGGTAATCTCGACCTTGAAGCTGGAAATTATGCAATTAGCTGCACACATTATGCAAGGAACCCAAGAATTGGAGGAAGTAAGAATGTTGCATTTGAAGACGGAGGAGGTCTCACATTTCGCTATCCAAGCCCAGGTAATCCCAGTTCTTCTTTAGATAGCAGCTGAAATTGTCATTGGATTATTGTACTTGCATGTTGTGTCATGTCTCTAAATGGATTATGTTGTAAGAACCCCTATGTTATCCATGTGTTGTAATGATCCGAATTTTTTAGGCGAGGTAATCCTCAGTACTTGTATGATTGACATAAGGTGAACTATTTTTCGTGTGAGCATATTGTATTGGATGAAATAACTCTTTGACTCAAAGTGTATCCAACCTACCGAATTCAAAGATCACGTCATTTCTAAATCATAATCATATATAAAGGTGGAATAAATATTTGTTGGGTTTTGAAGAAATAAATAACAAAACATAGAATTATCTATGGATATTCGATTCAATAAAATTGATTTGGATTTAGTTGCCGTGGCCTGTGGCAAACGTGAATGTTAATTCTTCCAAGTTTTGAACGGTTGCTAAACACCCACTATCATTTGTGGGATGCCCAAGCAAGTGTTTATAGATGGAAATTACTATCTACCCCGACACTTGACATCCTTATCGACCGGACTTACACCGTGTCGATAGGGGTAGACTAGTAACTTCAATCGACGTGACACGACGGCCTCTGAGCCCATTCAGACACGGTGGGCGCCAAACGTATGCAAAACACATTTGATTCGAGCTCGACGAAGACATGTGTCTCTCCTCCATTTCCCATTTATCCATGGTGGGCGGCAAAACAAACTCTCCTTGTCCAAATCGATGTAGGCTAATATTTTAAATAGGGCAGATGTAACTTCCTCAGACGTGACACAACCGCCCTACCAACAGCCCTGTTCATGCACCATGGGCGCCAACCGTGGTGGCAAAACACCTCTCCTCGCCTCAAATCGTTACGCAAATATTTGGGAGATGCGAGATTACCGCCCTATCCCCAACCGACGTGATGTCCAAAATTTTAAACGGGGATAAGTTTGTAACTTTCCCACATTTCGCATAAGCGCCCCAAAGTTTGAGATCCCCTCCCTCCATTTCCCCATTCATACACCGTCGGTGCCACGACAACCTCCCCACTGCGGCCAGCCTCCTCCGTCCGCCACCCCATCCTCCACCTTTCCGGAGCCGCTGCCCCTACCCCTTCGTCCACTGCAAGAGATGCACGTCTCTCATCCACGGCGCCGGACTAGGATCCTTTCATTGCATCATCTCGCTTCATCGGCGCCGTCGTCCACCTTGCCGTTGCCACTCCTATGACCGCCTCGTCGACGACAACAAGATTTATCCCCCGACCCGACCGTTTGCCATCTAAAGTCTTCTTCCCCGCCGCCGACAGCCATCGCACCCGCAGCACCCTCAACAATTCAGCAGGGGCCTACACGGTGTCGCAAGAGAGGTGGTACTCTTCCATATGTGCTTAAATTATTGATCTCATCCGGAAAATAGATCTTAAATTGTTTACTGTACTTTGCTTGTCCGTACCAAATCATAGTGGCTAGTTGAATGCAAACATTGGTTGTGAAGTAGCTTTGTCCGGTTTGCACCTTCAGATCCGCCATGTCATGGTCACTATACCCGTAAAGCTTATGGTTTTCCCCCTTTATATTCACTACCATCATCGTAGGTGCTTCACTGCTTCGTGTCGTGCTAGCACTGCTCCTCAAGACCTCAACCCGTCAAGTGAAACAACATGCCACTCATAATTCCAAAGCTTACGTGTTGAAATACGAATCTGATATGATGCTCATATTACTAAAACAGAGAATGTTTAATTGGTCACCTAATGTTCCTATATTCGTTTCGAAAAGCATGTGCGCCACCCATTGGTCCAGCTAGTTCCACTTTCCTGATTTTACTCTTGATGCTTAGGGTTTTCCCTTTATCTACTCTACTATGATCTCATGAGGTGCTTTCGTCAGACTAGCATTACTCCACCCTTCAAGCTAAACAACACAACACTCAAAATTCCAAAGCTTAGTTGTTCAAATATGATTGTGATATGATACTGATATTAGTTAACAGACACATTTAATTGGTTAGCTAAAGGTCCCACTTGAGTTTCCAAATGCATGTCGCGACATATAGAGAGACAGCAGAATTGCATTTCTTTGTCACTTGTTGACCGTACTTTCTTGTCCATACCAAATCTTAGTTGTTATTTCAAAGCAAACATCGGTTGAACTACCCTTTGCGCGGTTTGTAGCTTCAGATCTGCCGTCCCACTGCCACGGTCAACACTATACTCATCATGCTTACGGTTTCCCCATTTTATGATGACCACGATAAGCCTACATGGTTCGTGTCGTAATAGCACTGTGATAAGTCCATTTTGCATCATGCTTTTATATCGATATTTATTGCATTATGGGCTGTTATTACACGTTATGTCATAATACTTATGCCTATTCTCTCTTATTTTACAAGGTTTACATCAGGAGGGAGAATGCCGGCAGCTGGAATTCTGGGCTGGAAAAGGAGAAAATATTAGAGACCTATTCTACACAACTCCAAAAGTCCTGAAACTCCACGAAAGTATTTTTTGGAAATAATAAAAAATATTGAGCGGAAGAAGTACGCCGAGGGGTTCCACTGCCACGAGGGTGGGGGCGCGCCTACCCCCTGTGGCACGCCCGCCTCGTGGGCCCCTGCTGGCTCTCCGGCCATCTTCGCTATATGAAGTCTTTCATCGAGGAAAAATCACAAGCAACCTTTCGACGAGACTCCGCCACGAGGCGGAACCTTGGTGGAACCAATCTAGGGCTCCGCAAAGCTGTTCGCTGGGGACACTTCCCGGAGGGGGAAATCATCGCCATCGTCATCACCAATGCTCCTCTCATCGGGAGAGGGCAATCTCCATCAACATCTTCACCAGCACCATCTCCTCTCAAAACCCTAGTTCATCTCTTGTATCCAATTCTTGTCTCCAAGTCCGAGATTGCTAGTTGGTTTATTTGGTGGAAGATCATATGTTCAGATCCTTTATGCATATTAATACCCCTCTGATTATGAACATGAATATTCTTTGTGAGTAGTTACGTTTGTTCCCGAGGACATGGGAGAAGTCTTGCTATTAGTAGTCATGTGAATTTGGTATTCGTTCGATATTTTGATGAGATGTATGTTGTCTATCCTCTAGTGGTGTTATGTGAACGTCGACTACATAACACTTCACCATTATTTGGGCCTGGAGGAAGGAATTGGGAAGTAATAAGTAGTTGATGGGTTGCTAGAGTGATGTAAGCTTAAACCCTAGTTTATGCGCTGTTTCGTAAGGGCTGATTTGGATCCATATGTTTCATGCTATGGTTAGGTTTACCTTAATACTTCGCTGTAGATGCGGATGCTTGCAATAGAGGTTAATCATAAGTGGGATGCTTGTTCAAGTAAGAACAGCACCCAAGCACCGGTCCACCCACATATCAAATTATCAAAGTACCGAACGTGAATCATATGAACGTGATGAAAACTAGCTTGACGATAATTCCCATGTGTCCTCGGGAGCACTTTTCTTTATATAAGAGTTTGTCCAGGCTTGTCCTTTGCTACAAAAAGGATTGGGTCACCTTGCTGCACTTTATTTACTTTTGTTATTTGTTGCTCGTTACAAATTATCCTATCACAAAACTATCTGTTACCACTTATTTCAGTACTTGCAGAGAATACCTTGCTGAAAACCGCTTATCATTTCCTTCTGCTCCTCGTTGGGTTCGACACTCTTACTTATCGGAAGGACTACGATAGATCCCCTATACTTTGTTGCAGATATGCCCTAGAGGCAATCATGTATGATGATATTTCCTATGTGTTTATGAATAAAGATAGTCCTTGGACATTATCAATGATGTGTATCAGCAAGTACGTGACTTGTTTGTGAGACTATGCATTGTATGATAACTGTCCTAAAAGGTCCCTAGTCGAAAGGGCTGTGTGGATGCGCAGCCAACTAGACTAGCATATGACACGGTTGATGGCTTGGTCTCACTAGCCATGAAGCATTGGATGCTAACCGGATAATATGGGCTTGGAAAGGTCTGGTCGGATTCGACATAGTCGGATCCGAGTTGAGATAAGGTCCTAGTCGGACAGACCCAACTATGAGACGCAGCGATATGTCATCTGTGAGTCTCTAGTACAACATACATTCTATGTCCTAAGACCTGAGCTGGCACATGTACTTGGGATGGTGACAGACTTGCTTTGGGCTGACCATCCATGACTGGGTAGTTACAAAGGTAGTTTTCAGGCTTGTCCAGACCCATGCTGCGAGACATGGTCGAGCAAGATGGGATTTGCCCCTCCGACCAGGAGAGATATACTCTGGGCCCCTCGTGTGATCCGACCAGGATAAGCATGGCCATGCGACAAGGATTATGAGATAATCCAGATAGTGGTCGGCATCACTGGAACGAGAAAGAGGTCGGGCTAGCACAAGGGTGACAAACTCGCCTTGAGCTCGACAAAATATATCGTGTGGTAAAAGGAATGGATGTGTGATGTACAGGTTCGCCTAACCAGCTTCCTAGTCTGCTTGGTGTTCAGCATGCCTTGCTAGAGGCCGCTACCAACTGTGCGGTTCGGAGGTGATCCGAACTGCGACCAAGCCGGCTTGAACCTAAGGGGTCGCGCACTTAAGGTAAGGAACCTACGAGGTCCGATCTGGGGATACTAGTCGGATGTGATCCGAGTTGTATCCGGATTGTGGCCGAGTAGACTTATGGGCTTTAGGGTCCGTGCGAGGCCCAAGTGTTGAGCCTGCGACGGACGCCTATATAAAGTGGAGGTGCCGCACACTCATGAGATTGATCGCCTCGGCACTGTCACTAGGGTTTGCATGTGTTCTGAATAGACACCTCCACTCGCCGCCGGTTGTGTGATCGGACCTACCAGTCCGCCGCACGACGTTCCTCCTGCACGCGCGGATACCATTAGAGGCGGTGCACCTGCGCCGCTCCGGCGAACTTGTACATGGGATCGGACGAGCGGATGTTCGAGGGAGATCGGACGAGGAGGAGACGATCCACGCGGACATGCTGCCCCAACTCTTCTTCCGCTGCACGGCACTGCGCGTCTAGTGGTAACGAACTGTGATCCATCTCCCGTAGCATGTTCTTGGTTGTTCTGTGCGTAGGAAATTTTAAATTGCAGTCGCCTCACCCTACAGTAGAACTCGACAGTGGTTTCAAAGCCTCTGCTATATGATTTTGATTCAGATCGTATGCATATTAGATATGTGGAGGAGGCAGATGAGATTTGTTGTCGTTGTTGAGATCGGCTGTATGCACGGTTGATGAGATCAACAGCACATGGGGATCGATGAGGCTATGTTTTCTGTCAACCGGGATAGATGAGGTCGTGACATGATCTACCCCTATCGGTCGGTTATCCACCATCGGGGTTAACACTGAAACGTAAATCCGAATCGGATTCACGATGATCGATGAGATCGGTCAGATCAGAGAATTCGGCGTGATCGGAGTTCAGATGTGATCTATGATTTCTGAAAACGTATGCGTAGCGCCTTGTATTTCGTACCTGATACACAAACCGATAGAATGTGATTCTATGCATAGCTTTGTTTTGCAGGTTTGATGTGAATAGTATGGCTCATGTGTATGTGATGCATGTGTGTAATTTATACATGGCCTGCGCGTCATGTTTGTCAGCCGGCATGAGCCAAAGTGATGTCATTATATTGTATAATGACATGTGTGTCGACTTGTGACTCTATGTAAAATTCATTACTAGTTGTAGTAGTTGGATAATAGAGATCAGGTTGGTGGCTTGGCGTCCGGGCGTGACAAACAAGATGGAGTTCCTAGATGGTCATCGGAGTCGGAGCCGACCTGGAAGAACGTCCATGAAGGAGCCATACTATTTCACAATATATGTTTATTTGTGATTGATATGCTTGTTTTCTATGCATGTTAGAATGATAGAAAGATCCCTCATGAATATCAAGCGAATTTCCATCCCCGATGTTGCACCTTCGCACGCCAAGTACGCCTAGTAGTGGGCTCATAAAATTGAGGTGCTGCTGGATGTCCTTGAACCAAGGGTTCAGATGGACACGCATATGCATCGCATCAAGTTAACTTGACAAGGCTATCAAACGGTTTTGAGCCTTGTGGCAAAGAAGGTTGGGGCCGGGTATGAGATACCTTCCTGACCGACAGGAGTCGTATAGACATATGATTAGCAAGGAGTTGCTTACCGGATAGGCATGTTGTCTAGCAGTGATGCTAAAGCTCACTAGTCGCATGTGCTAGTCGGATCCTGAATCACTGAAAGTTTGCGGAGGGATGCCAACTTCAGTGGGAGTATTCTCGTTTAAGGCTTGAATTACTCTACCTAAACACATTGCTTAGTGATTGCATATTTTCTATTGTAGATCAATGGCACCTCCTGCTCAACCTAACTTTGCATTGAAATCAATTCTGGAAAAGGATAAACTGAATGGAACAAACTTTACCACCTAGTATAGAAATCTGAGAATTGTTCTCAAGCATGATAAAAAGGATCATGTTCTAGAGGATCCACTTCCAGAGGAACCTGCCGATAATGCTAGTGCCACAGCTAAGAATGCCTACCCAAAACTCATTGATGAATCAACGGAGATCAACTGTCTGATGCTGGCTTGTATGGAGCCCGATTTGCAACAGCATTTCAAAAATGTTGAGGCTTACGATATGATTGAGAGTCTCAAGAGCATGTTTCGCATACAGGCTAGGACCGAAGGTTCAACGTCTGCGATCCTTGATGGATTGCAAGCTGAAGGAAGGTGATCCATCGAGCCCACATGTGATCAAGATGATCGGATATGTGCAAGCTTTGGATAGGTTGGGCTTCCCGCCTTGGATGAGCTGGCTATCGATGCGTTCGGGTTCTCTTCCGCCCAGCTATGGGACGCTCATCTCGAACTATCATATGCATGGCATGGATAAGAAGCTCACTGAATTGCATGGGATGCTCAAAGTGGCAGAGCAGGATATTAAGAAAGGCACGGATCAAGTGTTGATGGTGCAGAAATCGGCTAAGTTCAAGAAGAGTTGGTCTAAGAAAAAGGCTAAGGCAAAGGGCACGGAGACGGTAACCTCCGCCGCTGCGCCAAAGTCTGGACCGGACTCAAAGACCATTTGCTATAATTGCAAGGAGGCCTGTCACTGGAAGAGGAACTGTAGCAAGTGCTTTGCAGAGCATGGCAAGAAGGCCGGATATGCTTCTTCAGGCAAAGGTACACTTGTTGTATATTTTATAGACATTTACCTTGCTGACATACCTAGTAGCTCTTGGGTATTTGATACCGGATCAGTTGTTCATATTTGCAACTCGATGCAGGGGCTGGTAAGAACTAGGCGTGTGGCACAAGGGGAGATTGACATCAGGGTCGGCAACAAAGCAAGAGTTGCTATGTTAGAGGTCGGCACGATGCAGCTCCAGCTTCTTTCTGGATTTATTTTGGAATTGAATAATTGTTATTACATTCCTGCACTTAGTCAGAACATTATTTCTGCCTCAAGTTTGATGAGTCAGGGTTATGAATTCAATTTAAAGGACAATGGTTGTTCATTTTATTTGAATGGTATGTTCCACGGCTATGCACCCATTGTTGATGGGCTATTTATACTGAATCTGGAACAGGAACCGGTCTATAATGTGAATGTCAAGAGGCATAAGCCTAATGAGATAAATCCGACATACTTCTGGCATTGCCGGCTTGGACACATTAGTCTGAAACGCATGAAGAAGATCCATGATGATGGGCTCCTAACTTAGTCCGACTTCGGGTCGTTCGAGACAAGTGAATCATGCTTGCTCGGCAAGATGACTAAGTCTCCTTTCGCAAAGAGTTGCGAGAGGGCGTCCGAGTTGTTGGAGCTTATACACAGTGATGTGTGTGGTCCAATGAGCACAACTGCCAGAGGCAGCTATCAGTACTTCGTGACTTTTACCGACGACTTGAGTAGATTTGGATATATCTATTTGATGAGGCACAAGTTGGAAACTTTTGAAAAGTTCAAAGAGTTTTAGAACGAAGTTGGGAATCAGCTCGACAAGACTATAAAGCTTCTACGATCTGATCGTGGAGGTGAGTACATGAGCCAGGAGTTTGATGATCATCTGAAAAGCCGAGGTATAGTACCTCAGCTCACACCTCCGGGCACGCCACAAAGAAACGGCGTGTCGGAACGGAGGAATCGTACCTTGTTGGACATGGTCCTCTCTATGATGAGCAAATCAGATTTACCCTTGTCATTCTGGGGATACGCTCTAGAAACTGCAGCTTTCACACTTAACAGGGTACCATCAAAATCCGTAGACAAGACACCCCATGAGATTTGGACCGGGAAGAGTCCCAGTTTGTCTTTTCTAAAGATTTGGGGTTGTGAAGCATTTGTCAAGCGACTTATGTCAGACAAGCTTACACCTAAGTCAAATAAATGCATATTCGTGGATATCCGAGGGAAACCTTGGGATATAACTTCTACAACCGGAAGAGAACAAAGTGTTTGTTGCTCGAACGGGTTTTCCTTGAGAAAGAGTTTCTCGGTCGGGAGGCTAGTGGAGGACGGTCCGACTCGAAGAAATTCGAGGACCACTGGGACGGCTCGGCTGGTGATGAGATCATACCAGAGTCACCGAGAACCCGTAGTGGAAGCGGCACCGAACCACGGTTGTCGGAGAGATTGCGCAGAGTGCGCGATGTATTGTTGCTCGAAGCGAGGAGCCGCCACATATGCGTAGCGATGGTGAGCCCAGATTCGAGGCATGGCTGGAGGCCATGAGATCCGAAAGTTAAAGTCCATGGATGAGAATCAAGTCTGGGACTTGGTTGATCCGCCGCCTGGCGTAACAGCCATTGGTTGCAAATGGGTCTTTAAGAAGAAAACCGATGTGGATGGAAATGTTCAGATCCACAAAGCTCGGCTTGTCGCTAAGGGTTATGGACAAGTTCAAGGAATTAACTACGACGAGACCTACTCGCCGGTAGCGATGCTGGAGTCGGTGAGGATCGTACTAGCTATAGCTGCATATTTCGATTACGAGATAAGGCAGATGGATGTCAAAACGGCTTTCCTTCACGGAAACTTAACCGAGGACGTGTATATGATACAGCCCAAGAGTTTTGTCAATCCGACTAGCACTAGTAAGGTATGCAAGCTCAAGAGATCCATTTATGGGTTGAGGCAAGCATCTCGGAGCTGGAATATTTGTTTTGATGAGGTCGTCACTGGTTTCGGCTTCATCAAAAGCGAAGAGGACTCTTGTTTATACAAGAAGTTAAGTGGGAGCTCGATAGTGTTTTTGATCTTGTATGTGGATGTGATACGTCTCCAACGTATCTATAATTTTTTATTGCACCATGCTATATTATCTACTATTTTGGACTATATTGGGCTTTATTTTCCACTTTTATATTATTTTTGGGACTAACCTATTAACCGGAGGCCTAGCCCAGAATTGCTGTTTTTTGCCTATTTCAGTGTTTCGAAGAAACGGAATATCAAACGGAGTCCAAACGGAATAAAACCTTCGGGAACGTGATTTTCTCACCGAATGTGATCCAAGACACTTGGACCCTACTCCTAGGGAGCCAAGAGGCGGTCACGAGGGTGGCCCCCCCCCCCTTAGGGCGCGCCCCCCCTGCCTTGTGGGCCCCTCGAAGCTCCACCGACGTACTCCTTCCTCCTATATATACCTACGCACTTCAAACGATCGTAACAGAGCCAAAACCTAATTCCACCGCCGCAACTTTCAGATTCACGAGATCCCATCTTGGGGCCTGTTCCGAGCTCACCGAGAGAGCCGCCATCACGGAGGGCTTCTACATCATCATAGCCCTCCGATGAAGTGTGAGTAGTTTACCTCTGACCTTCGGGTCCATAGTTAGTAGCTAGATGGCTTCTTCTCTCTTTTGGATCTCAATACAATGTTCTCCCCTCTTGTGGAGATCTATTCGATGTAATCTTCTTTTTGCGTGTGTTTGTTGAGACCGATGAATTGTGGGTTTATGATCAAGTCTATCTATGAATAATATTTGAATCTTCTCTGAATTCTTGTATGTATGATTGGTTATCTTTGCAAGTCTCTTCAATTATCAGTTTGGTTTGGCGATTAGATTGGTTTTTCTTGCCATGGGAGAAGTGCTTAGCTTTGGGTTCAATCTTGCGTTGTCCTTTCCCAAAGGATGTAGGGGCAGCAAGGCACGATTGCATCGTTGCCATCGAGTATAACAAGATGGGGTTTATTTCATATTGCATGAATTTATCTCTCTACATCATGTCATCTTGCTTAAAGCGTTACTCTGTTTTTAACTTAATACTCTAGATGCATGCTGGATAGCGGTCGATGAGTGGAGTAATAGTAGTAGATGCAGGCAGGAGTCGGTCTACTTGTCTCAGACGTGATGCCTATATATATGATCATACCTAGATATTCTCATAACTATGCTCAATTCTGTCAATTGCTCAATAGTAATTTGTTCACCCACCGTAGAATACTTATGCTCTTGAGAGAAGCCACTAGTGAAACCTATGCCCCCCGGGTCTATTCTCATCATATCAATCTCCATCACTTCAATCTTGCTTTGCTTTTTTACTTTGCCTTTTACTTTTTACTTTGCATCTCTATATCAAAAATACCAAAAATATTATCTATTATCTCTATCAGATCTCACTCTCGTAAGTGACCGTGAAGGGATTGACAACCCCTAATTGCGTTGGTTGCGAGTAGCTATCTTTTTGTGCAGGTACGAGGGACTTGACACTACTAGGAAAAGGGCTATAGATGGGATGGACACTAATGGCGCACTGTACATGTGGTGCGCCATTACTAAATACTAATGGTGCACCATGTGTTGGTGCGCCATTAGTGTAGATATACTAATGGCGCACCACATCCCACGATGCGCCATTAGTAAATTTTTTTTAATTTTTTCAAAACTACTAATGAGATGGAGTGGTGCGCCATTACTATGTTGACATAGTAATGGCGCACCACACCCACCGTGTGCCATTAGTAGTTTTGAAAAAAGTAAAAAAATTAAAAATATTTGTTACTAATGGCGCACCATGTCTCGGCGCCATTACTAGTTTTAACTAGTAATGGCGACCGCCCACCGGTGCGCCATTACTAAGTTTTTTCAAAAAAATCAAAATAAATAAATTTTTTTTCAAATTAGTAATGGCGCACTGTGGGTGTGGTGCGCCATTATTAGTTTAACTAGTAATGGCGCACCACCCCACGATGCGCCATTACTAACTTGCCCCAACACCGAATGCACCCCCGTGGATCGCTTTTTAGTTTAAAAAAATAAAAGAAAATGATGGAAATGTCAAAAAATAAAAGAAAATAAGTTTCCCATGAGATATGTGGTCTAGTTGTTGGGAAAATTTACAAATATGAATTTCGCCTTTATTTGCAAAATCTCTCCGAAATTTGTAAATGGGCATAACTTTTGCATACTAACTCTGATGAAAAAGTTTTTATATGAAAATCATCTACTCGAAAAGTTACATCCAAATTTAACGGGGAACCTGTTAAACATTTTAAAATCCCCAAAACCTAACAGAAAAAAAGTTACGGGCCTTTCAAGATCTAGAGGCAAAAAATTCAAAAATTTCAACTTACTAGTGGCGCACCGTGGATGTGGTGCGCCACTAGTAACAGAAAAAAATTGGTTTTGAATTTTTTTCAAAATGATACGTAATATGACCGAAAGTTTGAAATATTTTTCAAAATTTCATCATAGTCATGAACATGAACAAAGTCCTAGACATCAACAAGTGATAATAGGATTGATATGTTAGATATATTAACAAGTGCCTGTGAAGTGAGCTGTTGCTGGGGTTGGATAGAACTCTGAAGTTAAGCGTGCTTGGGCTGGAGTAGTGTGAGGATAGGTGACCTTTCGGGAAGTTTGACCATGGAGTGCGATTTGACCCGAGATTAAGCCATAGTGACCTGAGATTAAGAAAAAAAATTGAAAACAAAATTTAAAAAAATTGAAAAAAATTTGAAAAATATAATTGAAAAAATATTGTTACTAATGGCGCACTTCTATGTGGTGCACCATTAGAATACCAGATACTAATGGCGCACCACAGGTGCGCCATTAGAAAAAAAATCTAATGGCGTGGTACTAATGGCGCATCGGTAGTGTGCCATTAGTAGGCAAAACCGGTGCGCCATTAGTAGGCCTTTTCCTAGTAGTGTGAGTGTGGCCTCCTACTGGATTGATACCTTGGTTCTCAAAAACTGAGGGAAATACTTACGCTACTCTGCTGCATCATCCTCTCCTCTTCGGGGAAAACCAACGCAAGCTCAAGAGGTAGCAGGATGACATACTACTGATCGGAAATGATGTTTCGATGCTGAACTCGGTCAAGGAGTCATTGAATTGCAAGTTTTCGATGAAGGATCTTGGTGAGGCAATGTACATTTTAGGCATTAAGATCTATAGAGATAGATCGAGGAGGTTGCTCGGCTTAAGCCAGAGCATGTACATAGATAAAGTGTTGAGGCGGTTCAACATGAGTGAGGCGAGGTTCTTGCCACTCTCACATGGTATAAGGCTAAGCGAGACTCAGAGTCCTTCGACATATGATGAGCGAAGTAGGATGAGTAGGATTCTCTAACACCCCAAAAATTTAACTATGTTTTGTTTATTAAAATTTTGCCAGGAAATTAAAATTTTATTTTTTCTGAATTTATTCTTGATCTCAGAGCCTCTCTATTCTTTTAAGTTGTGGAGTTTTCACCCAAAGTAAAAAAAACTTTTCAATCATTATTGGACTTATTTGCCCTCTCAATGAAAACAATTCTTTTATCAGTGGGATTATTTATATAATTATTTTTCCTGGGCTTTATTTCTCTAAAATGGTTTTTCATAAGTTTTAGGGTTCCATTTGCACTGCAACCCTTTGATAAACTTATTTAAAAATCCCACCAAAATTTGGGGATGACATATGATGTCCCTAAATCACTTTTATGCAAAAACATCCTTTGGTCATTTGAAGATTTTTAGCTATAACCCTAGTTTTCAAATCTGGTCAAATTCCACTTTTCCACTACAACCTATTTAAATATTTCTTTAAAACTCCCACCAAAATTATGGGATGTCAGTCGGAGTATATTATTCAACTTTTTGCAAAAACCCAGTGTTGTTCTTTGAAAAATTTGAGTGAATCATCCTCATTTGCATTCTGGTTCAACTTCGTGATTTGTACTGCAACCATATTTTTGCTTGCTCTTTTTCCCTCGATTCTTTCTCCTGCTTGTAGACCACCCTACCGAACCCATAAGTCCAGGGGACTGGACCCATTGGAAGATTTTTTGTCCATGAAATGATGCCCTCAAGTTTCTGTCCAGAATTGGTTTTCTTAAAATCTTGCACTAACAAGATACTAGTTTTGCCAAACTAACTTTACCACCTTCTTATTCCTCCAAAGAGACTATGATCTGGGGATTTTGGACACCCCAAGAGTTGCCTAGATGCCATTGGCATTCTGTCAAACACCTTGAGTGCATGGACAGTTTTGACATGGGTTTTGTCTTTGCACTGTGACCTTGCATCTCTGGACAGACTAGCATGTCCACTAAGCCCCTAGGTTACCCTAACCCAGACCTGTTGAACCCCAGCCTCACCCAAGACCTCTGGCACGCCCTGGCATTGCATCAAGCACCTGGTGTGTGCATGCGCTGGGCGCGACCAGAGCGTGCGCCCGTGCCGCAGCGTCGTGCCCCTGGCCCTTGCTCGCCAGCAGAGCCACGCCCGCCCTCATCCACACACCGGAGCCCTCCAAGACAGCCCATGGAGCCCTATAGCGCCGCCGTCAGGTTGGCCGTGTCGGGTAGCGGCGGCCACAGCCGCCTCTGCCACGGGCGGTGCCGCCCGAACCACTAGCACTCACCAGCTCGCCCCTGAGCAGTTCTAGCTTATCCCCTCGCTCTGCCAGACCCCGCCAACCGTCGCCACGCGCCCCCTAGCTACAGAACGGCCGCCGCGAACCGACCTCGCTATGCTATAAATGGAGAACCCCGAGCTCGTCCCAGCACTCAGGCAGCCTCAAGCCATCTCCCTAGGGCCCCCCCCCCACGGCCAGCAATCGACGGCAGGAGGTCTTCTTCCTTGCCTCCGCCAGCTCGCCGCCGCCACGATCCAGCCCCACTGTCGCAACCAGGGCCTCCCCCATCATTCCAAAGACCACCGCTCGACTGCCCATGACCCTACGGAACCGCCCAACACCTCAAACCCGCTCGGGAACCACCGCAGCCCAGAACCCCAAACTCAACCGAAGCTGTCGGCCACCGCGAAGCTCACCGCCGACGACTCCCTTCGCCCCCACCACCCTAGCGACCACCAGGAGGACCGCCCCAGGCTGGCGGATCCATCCCTGCCCTCGGGAGCCCGCGAGGAGCCACAAATCGCCGGCGTCGATCGCCGGAGCCCCGCCTCCGCGCGGTTAGAGGAGGAAGGAGGCGGGGGATGACTTGCCAAACCTGACCAGTGGGCCCCCTGGACCCACTGTCAGTGACCCCGAGCCGGGCCACGCTGGCTAAGTGGAATCGTAAAAGCAAAGTACGCCTTCGACGTGTTCAGTTTTCGAAACGTTTTTCTTTTTTTTCTGTTTTATTTTAAAAACAAAATTTGACCAAAACTTTGACTGTCTATATCTTTTGAAATAAAACTCCAAATGAGTTGATTCTTTTTCCTACCTCTCTCAAATATTGTCTAGTTTATTTTAAGATTTATTTGAAAAAAATTCAGACAAATTTTTTGCACTGTTTTGAAACTATTTGTTGATTTGAATAATTTCAAAATTAGGTTTTGAAGAAGAAGTCGACTTTCAAGAGGCACACCCCACTTGCATACCCTTGAAGGCAAGCATTTTGAACCCTGGCATAATATTTTTGTGTATTTGTTGACACGATTATAACACCACCTTAATGCGGAGAACTCGTTATTTTATGTGGTGACGTGATCATTTGCATGAATGCATATTGGAGATTTCCTTGCTATTGGAAATGGATATGCTTGTGATGGTAATCGTCCTCGTATGCCTTGCATGCATGCCGGAAAGAAACCCGGGAAAACCTTTGCCTTGGGTAGGCGTGAGCTTGTCTCCGGTCTCCGTCGGGACGGTTATGTCCGGTATGGCATAGTGAGGTATAATGAGTGGTGATTTTGTTGGGTGAAATATATATTGGTTACACATATCATGTAGGGAATTTTTAAACCTCCTGAGTCGAATCAGAGATCGAGTCTTGTTCCAAGAATCCCCATACTTGTTTCAGACTACCACTTGTCCCTGCAGCAGTACTGCACGGTTCAAGAAGTTCTCAACCCTTTCTAGCACACACCGCATGTAGAGGCTATGGTGGAAGATACCGACCGCAGCCGGTAGGCATGCCACCTGGTCCAGTGGTCATGGGTGTTTCCGTTGGGACCGAGACGGGGCACCCCTTAGAGCACGCGATATAAATTTGATCCCATGCTACGCGAGGTTGTAGCCTCCCACTTAGAGTTTTGCTTGACAGTGTCGTGGGTGATTCCGCACAATCGTAAGTTGTTGGTGTGTGCAAGTCGTGTGTTTTCAATTAAAAGATCAGAGACGGAATTAGTCCCGATGGACTAAAGGAACTACTTGTGGGTAAAGAGTACACCCTCTACAGAGATTATATCTATTCGAATAGCTGTGTCCATGGTTAAGGACTACAGTCTGGGTTAGGTCAAGTGTCGGTCTTAGTGTCGGTCTTCGGAGGAGAAACCACTAAACCAGAACTTGGATCATGACTGATGACTTGTGATGATTATGTTTGTTTTTATTATGGACTAACCCATTATATTATTTGAATTATTGAGTATCCCTGGGACGGTTCTACCTCCTGGATATTCACTGTGATCATTTTACTTTATAAGCCCTCTATGTGGCGTCGCTGAGACGCCCGACTATGGCATGCTTGCTATTTATTTATCGTATAAGCCCTTTATGTGGTGTCGCCGACGCCTCGATCGTGGCATGCTTGCTATTTATTTATCGATAAGCCCTTTATGTGGTGTCGCATGACGCCTCGATCGTGGCATGTTTGTTACTTATTTCTCCAGAAGCCCTTTATGCGGTGTCGCTGAGACGCCCGACTGAGGCATGTGTCACATTATTGTCCTTCCGAGGCGTCGCTTCAGACACCCGATCGGTGCATTTTGTTACTACCTGTTATTGCATATTCATGTAGTATATAAATAACCTGCTTGCATGTATCAAGGATATTATTTTTATGACTGACGTTGTGAGCATAGAATATTTTAGAGTATGATCATTGTTTGTTATATTATACCCGTGTTTATAATGTTTGCGAGTACATTCAAAAGTACTCACTGGCTTGTCCCTGGCTATTGTCTTGGCCAGATTTCTTGCTTGGAGAGGAGCGTTGCGATGACAGCCCCGGAACCTAAGCAACAGTGATAGCAGCCTCGCGAAGATAGGAGTTAACCTGGTCAGCTGTTCCTGTGGGGAAATGGAGTCCCATAACGTTCATGATCCACAAACCGCTTCCGCCATCAACCACTAGAAACCGTTTGTTGTACTCATAGGCCAGAATGGTCTTGTACTACATATTTTGTATTTTTCTTGGAAATTTCTGTATCAAGTTGGTGCCTCATCAGCTAACAGTAATCTTGGGGCTGGTGAGCACAAGGACCATTTTTGGGAAATTAATACCCCGAAAATCCGGTCCTGACAAACTTGGTATCACAGCCAGGCCAACCATTGGCTAATCCTATCTTAGCCAGGTCGAAAAACCTTGGAAAACCAACCCACCAGACCTTAACCTAAACCCAGCCAAGCTTCTCGTGCAAGATAGCCACACAGTGACCCGACACCTTTTGGCAGTCGATGCCCAACCTATCAGCCTAGCCTGTCGATCACGCACCAGTGACCGACACTAAAATTGTCTCATTCGCAAGCGCATGAAGGAAGACTCCGCCCCTTTTCTATAAAAAGGCACGCTTAGCCTCAACCCAGCATGTAACAGCCTCTGCCCAAACCAAGCTAAAATGCCAGACCCATTGTTCACAATGAAACCACGGCAACCAACCTTGGAGGTTTTGTGACCGTATAGCAAACCTCACCCGCCATAGCTTCGTGTTAGAAGAGCCCCTGCAATATGTTGTGTACCAAGGACTCATGAGCGTGAGAGCCGCCATTTCGGGCCACTATGCACGCTTCACGGTAGGGGTCTATCGCCGAACGCCTTGCTGTGTTCACCGAAGGACAACTTCCTTTGAGCCACAAGCCATCCAACTAGCTGCTCGAGAGGTTATAGTTGAACTCGCACTTATCGCCTGAGTTAATCGTCGCCGTTTCTTCTACTACCCCAGCCGTGCCGGGTATGGTAGGCCACCCTAGGTTTCCAACGGAAATCATGAGACGGACCCTGCATTGTTGCATCTGGTGCGCTATGTAAGTGCACTAGAGGATATGTTCGATCAAATCACCCTTGATCTGATCGCAGCTCGTGGAGAGCTGATTCGCCGAGCCCCGGCAAGAAGAGAAGGTGAGCCCGATGATGACAACCCAGTCGTGCTGTTCGGACAACCGATCGAGTCCCTGAGGTCTGCCCCAGTCATCGACCAAAATACCTTGATGACCCCGTATGCTTGTCACGCTTTTGGGAACATTGCCCAACGGGATTGTTGCCAACAATCCCTGGGATGGTCATCATAGCTACCCCGACCCTGCAGCCCCTCAACCCCCTCCAGCTAATCCCGACGGTGAAAATCGTGGAGAAACCTCGATGTCCATGAGGCACGCCCGCTTAGATATTAACGAGGTAGAATAAGTCACTCGAGTAGTACCGAGTCTTAATATGGCTACACCCTGTAACCATGTGATCCTGTATCGCCGTGATTAAATGCTATTTGCTTGTGCACCCATATAGTAGCCCTGCATAAGTACGTTGGTGTGCGATTGCATTTTTAACCCGGGCATAGCTGCCAACCCCGACGACGCAAAATTTGTGCTATGAGAAAACACTTTTTCAGTTTCAACTAACAGGAATGATATTTTCTAAAACAAGTCTTAACAAATCTCGAGGACGAGATTTTTTTTTCTTAAGGGGGGTAGTGTTGTAACACCCCAAAAATTTAACTATGTTTCGTTTGTTAAAATTTTGCCTGGAAATTAAATTTTTATTTTTTTTGAATTTATTCTTGATCTCAGAGCCTCTCTATTCTTTTAAGTTGTGGAGTTTTCACCCCAAGTAAAAAAACATTTCAATCATTATTGGACTTATTTGCCCTCTCAATGAAAACAATTCTTTCATCAGTGGGATTATTTATATAATTATTTTTCCTGAGCTTTATTTCTCTAAAAAAAATTTTCATAAGTTTTAGGTTTCCATTTGCACTGCAACCCTTTGATAAACTTATTTAAAAATCCCACCAAAATTTGCGGATGACATATGATGTCCCTAAATCACTTTTATGCAAAAACATCCTTTGGTCATTTGGAGATTTTTAGCTATAACCCTAGTTTTCAAATCTGGTCAAATTCAACTTTTCCACTACAACCTATTTAAATATTTCTTTAAAACTCCCACCAAAATTATGGGATGTCAGTAGGAGTATATTATTCAACTTTTTGCAAAAACCCAGTGTTGTTCTTTGAAATATTTGAGTGAATCATCCTCATTTGCATTCTGGTTCAACTTGGTGATTTGTACTGCAACCATATTTTTGCTTGCTCTTTTTCCCTTGATTCTTTCTCCTGGTTGTAGACCACCCTACCAAACCCTTAAGTACAGGGAAGTGGACCCATTGGAAGTTGTGTCCATGTAATGATGCCCTCAACTTTCTGTCCAGAATTGGTTTTCTTAAAATCTTGCACTAACGAGATTCTAGTTTTGCCAAACTAACTTTACCACCTTCTTATTCCTACAAAGAGACTATGATCTGGGGATTTTGGCCACCCCAAGAGTTGCCTAGATACCATTGGCATTCTGTCAAACACCTTGAGTGCATGGACAGTTTTGACACGAGTTTTGTCTTTGCACTGTGACCTTGCATCTCTGGACAGACTAGCATGTCCACTAAGCCCCTAGGTGACCCTAACCCAGACCTGTTGAACCCCAGCCTCACCCAAGACCTCCGCACGCCTCGGCATTGCATCAAGCACTGGTGTGCGTATGCTGGCGCGCTTAAAGGCGTTTTTTTGCACGCGGCGCCGCGCGCCGACGCTGCGTGCGTCCCCTGGCCCTTGCTCGCCTGCAGAGCCACGCCCGCCCTCATCCACACACCGGAGCCCTCCAAGACAGCCCCTGGAGCCCTACAACGCCGCCGTCAGGTAGGCCGTGGCGGCTAGCGGCCGGCCACAGCCGCCTCTGCCACGGACGGCGCCGCCCGAACCACTAGCACTCACCAGCTTGCCCCTGAGCAGTTCTAGCTTATCCCCTCGCCCTGCCAGACCCCGCCAACCGTCGCCACGCCCCTCCTAGCTACAGAACGGCGGTCGCCTACGATCCTATCCACGGCCGCCGCGAACCGACCTCGCTACGGTATAAATGGAGAACCCCGAGCTCGTCCCAGCACTCAGGCAGCCGCAAGCCATCTCCCTAGGGCCCCCCCACGGCCAGCAATCGACGGCGGGAGGTCTTCTTCCCCGCCTCCGGCCAGCTCGGCCGCCGCCACGATCCAGTCCCACTCGTCGCAACCAGGGCCTCCCCCATCATTCCAGCGCCACCACTCGACTGCCCATGACCCTACGGAGCCGCCCAACACCTCAAACCCGCTCGGGAACCACCGCAGCCCAGAACCCCAAACTCACCCGGCCGCCGGCAGTCAAGGAAGCTCACCGCGGGCGACTCCTTCACCCCACCACCCTAGCGACCACCGGGAGGACCGCCCAGTTGGCGGATCCATCCCTGCCTCGAGCCCGCGAGAGCCGCTAATCGCCGGCGACGATCGCGAGCCCGCCTCAAGCGGTAGAGGAGGAAGGAGGCGGGATGATCACAAACCTGACCAAGGCCTCGACCCACTGTCACACACCCCGAGCCGGTCCACGCTGGCTAAGTGGAAGCGTAAAAGCAAAGTACGCCTTCGACGTGTTTAGTTTTCGAAAAGTTTTTCTTTTTTTTTCTGTTTTATTTTAAAAACAGAATTTGACCAAAACTTTGACTGGCTATATCTTTTGAAATAAAACTCCAAATGAGTTGATTCTTTTTCCTACCTCTCTCAAATATTATCTAGTTTATTTTAAGATTTATTTGAAAAAAATTCAGACAACTTTTTTGCACTGTTTTGAAACTATGTGTTGATTTGAATACTTCCAAAAATAGGTTTTGAAGAAGAAGTCAACTTTCAAAAGGCACACCCCACTTGCATACCCTTGAAGGCAAGCATTCTGAACCCTGGCATAATATTTTTTTGTGTTGGTTGACACGATTATAACACCACCTTAATGTGGAGAACTCGTTATTTTATGTGGTGACGCGATCATTTGCATGAATGCATATTGGAGATTTCCTTGCTGTTGGAAATGGATATGCTTTTGATGGTAATCGTCCTCGTATGCCTTGCATGGATGCCGGAAAGAAACCCGAGAAAACCTTTGCCTTGGGTAGGCGTGAGCTTGTCTCCGATCTCCGTCGGGACGGTTATGTCCGGTATGGCATAGTGAGGTATAATGAGTGGTGATTTTGTTGGGTGAAATATATATTGGTTACACATATCATGCAGGGGATTTTTAAACCTCCTAAGTCGACCGTAGATCGAGTCTTGTTCCAGTAACCCCCATACTTGTTTCGTACTGCCACTTGTCCCAGCAGCAGGTAGTGTACGGTTCAGTAAGTTGTCAACCCCTTTCTAGCACACACCGTACAGAGAGGCCATGGTGGAAGATACCGACTGCAGCCGGTAGGCATGCCACTTGGTCCGGGGGCATGGGTGTTTCCAGTTGGGACCGAGAGGGGGGCACCCCTTAGAGTGCGCGATATAAATTTGATCCCATGCTACGCGAGGTTGTAGGCTCCCCACTTAGAGTTTTGCTTGACAGGTGTCGTGGGTGATTCCAGACACCAGTAAGTTAAGCTGGTGTGTGCAAGTCAGGTGTGTTTTCAATTAAAAGACCGTAGAGTACACCCTCTGTAGAGATTATATCTATTCGAATAGCCGTGTCCATGGTTAAGGACTACAGTATGGGTTAGGTCAAGTGTCGGTCTTAGTGTCGGTCTTCGGAGGAGAAACCACTAAACCAGAACTTGGATCATGACTGATGACTTGTGATGATTATGTTTATTTTTATTATGGACTAACCCATTATATTATTTGAATTCTAGAGTATCCCTGGGACGGTTCTACCTCCTGGATATTCACTGTGGTCATTTTACTTTATAAGCCCTCTATGTGGCGTCGCTGAGACGCCCGACTGTGGCATGCTTGCTATTTATTTATCGTATAATCCCTTTATGTGGTGTCGCTCAGACGCCCGACTGTGGCATGCTTGCTATTTATTTATCGATAAGCCCTTCATGTGGTGTCGCATGCACGCCTCGATCGTGGCATGTTTGTTACTTATTTATCCTATAAGCCCTTTATGCGGTGTCGCCGAGACGCCTGACCGAGGCATGTGTCACAAGATTGTCCTTTCGAGGCGCCGCCTGCATAATTCGATCGGTGCATTTTATTACTACCTCGTTATTGCATATTCATGTAGTATATAAATAACCTGCTTGCATGTATCAGGGATATTATTTTTATGACCGACGCTAGAGCATAGAATATTTTAGAGTATGATCATTGTTTGTTATATTATACCCGTGTTCATAATGTTTGCGAGTACATCCAAAAGTACTCACTGGCTTGTCCCTGGCTATTGTCTTGGCCAGATTTCTTGCTTGGAGAGGAGCGTTGCGATGACAGCCCCGGAACCTAAGCAACGGTGATAGCAGCCTCATGAAGATAGGAGTTAACCTGGTCAGTTGTTCCTGTGGGGAAATGGAGTCCCATAACGCCGATGATCCACAAACCGCTTCCGCCATCAACCAATAGAAACCATGTGTTGTACTCATAGGCCAGAATGGTCTTGTACTACATATTTTGTATTTTGCTTGGAATTTCTGTATCAAGTTGGTGCCTCATCAGCTAACAGTAATCCTGGGGCTGGTGAGCACAAGGACCATTTTTGGGAAATTAATACCCTGAAAATCCGGTCCTGACAGATTCCGTATGCCTCGGCAATCGGATCCATCATGTATGCCATGATCTGTACAAGGCCAGATGTTGCTTTTGCAGTAAGCCTAACAAGCAGATACCAAGCCAACCCAGGTGAGAGTCACTGGGCAGCAGTAAAGACTATTTTGAAGTACCTGAAAAGGACTAAAGATATTTTCCTAGTTTATGGAGGTGAGGAAGAGCTCGTCGTAAGGGGTTACACCGATGCTAGTTTCCAAACCGACAGAGATGATTGTCGATCCCAGTCTGGATTTGTGTACGTCATGAACGGAGGACCAGTGAGCTGGATGAGTTCCAAGCAAGATACGATGGCTGATTCTACCACAGAAGCCGAATACATTGCGGCTTGTGAAGCTGCGAAGGAAGGTGTTTGGATCCGGAACTTTCTGGATGATCTTGGTATTTTCCCAGCCTCGGTAAAACCGTTGGACCTTTATTGTGATAATTCTAGTTCCATCGCACAAGACAAGGAGCCGAGGAACCACCACAAGGTCAGACACATAGATCAGAAATATCACCTGATACGAAAGATCGTAAAGAATGGTGATGTAAAGTTATGCAAGATTCACACGGATGCAAATGTTGCAGATCCGTTAACTAAGCCGCTTCCACAACCCAAACATGAGGGGCACTGAGGGAGTCCTAGATTAGGGGGTGTCCGGATAGCCGAACTATCACCGTTGGCCGGACTCCTGGACTATGAAGATACAAGATTGAAGACTTCGTCCCATGTCCGGATGGGACTTTCCTTGGCGTGGAAGGCAAGCTTGGCGATCGTCCCCCCGTGTCTCTCTGTGTCCCTCTCTGTCTCCTCGTTCCCCTTTCTATGGTGGCTAGCCCTACTTATATAGACGAAGGCCCTGGGCCTCTTCCCAAATATTGAGGGGGAAGGGCGCCAACAATTGGCTATTTTGAAGGGGAACAGCGGGTACACTTATCCTGACTAAAGTTGGTCCTCGCCTGCCAAAGGCTCGTGATGACGCCGCTTGGGCTCCACGATGATCGCATTCCAGCCGCTGGGGCTGGTCTTGGTCTTGTTGCACCAAACAGATGCCTTTGCTTGATGCTCTTGCTCGCGCTTGCTCCCTTTGCACCAAAGAGGAAAGGAGGACGCTATGCTGGCTGGCGCCTCGATCGGGCGCCTCTTGGTCGCCACGGCTTGCGCCATGGGCACCTCGCGAGGTACCTGCCGTGAACTCTCCGCCTCATGAGCCAGCCTGACGAGGCCGTGCTGAGGAAGCTCTTGGTCGTCCGCCTCATGAGGCTTGGCCCCTCGCGAGGGTCTTGAGTTGGTGTTGATGAAGATGGACCGCCCTGGCCTCCTTGAGCCACGCCAGAGGCCAGCAGGCAAGTCTGGGACCCCTGCCCTTAACGCCGATGGTTAACGACTTGCCATCTCTCAAATTTGATAAATGGCCACACAAAAGGTAATATTTTAAATTCACAAGCGTTGCTTAGCACATATGAACAAGTTTACAGCGTACAGGATAACAAATGCGAGTCTATTCAAAAATTACATCTTTGGAGCATTCACCCGCTATAAGGCGGGCACCTTCAGACGCCTCATAGTACATTTCGGCTTGCGATGCTCCTTGCCCTTTGGTGACCCGTCCGTCACAAGCTTCTCAGCATACAGCTTGCCCCAGTGCACTTTAGCACAGGCAAGGGCCCGACGGGCACCTTCAATGTAGACGGAGCGCTTGATGACTTCAATCCATGGACAGGCGTCCACCAGCCGCCGCACTAGCCTGAAGTAGCTCCCAGGCATGGCTTCCAATGGCCACAGTTGAATTATGAGGCCCTTCATGGCCTGTTCGGCGACCTTGTGGAGCTCGACCAGCTGCTTCAGCTGGTCGCCAGGGCATCGGATGTCCGCCTCAAAGATACCGAGACCGTAACACCTTTTCCGTCGAGCTCCCTCCTTGGCGCGGTAGAACGCAGCAGCGTCGTACACACCACGGGGCAGATCTATGAATGCTCCTGGAGAGCTCCGGATTCGGGTAAGTAATAGATAATCCACTTTCACATGCTTGCTTTGCATAAATAATGCCTTACCCGCCGCTATCTTCTTTAATGATTCAATTTCCTGGAGGGCTTTTTGGGCTTCGGCCTTAGCGGCTTTGGCATTCTCAAGAGCCGAGGCGAGCTCGGACTCTCGAGTCTTCGAGTCACGCTCCAAACTCTCATGTTTTTTCACGAGAGCCGGAAGCTCTTGCCGCACCTCCGCCACCCGCGCCTCCTGCTTCTCTCGCTCGATGCACTCTGCGGCCGCTTTGCTTTCGGCCGTGGACACCGCTTCCTTCAGGGTCGCCACCTGCTCGCGGGCCCCTACAATACCCACGTTAGTCCTATCATTTTGCAACCAAATCCTTTCTATAAGGTATTACTTTAATAAGGTATTACTTACCTTCCTTGTCCTCGAGCTGCTTCTTGGCAAGGCCGAGCTCGTTCTCGGACCGCCAAGGCTCGCTTCAATGCATTGACCTCCGCAGCTGGGCTTGGCAGAGGTCAGCAGCGGCCTGCATTCCCATATTGACATACTTATGTTAGACTCCTGCATATAGCTTTTTAGATCCTCATCCGCTTTTCTTCCCAACACCGAACTAAGCATCAGGCTACTGCCTATGCGGTAATATTTTTGCATATTCTAAACTTACCTCAAAGCCTCGTTAGAAGGCTGGTATAAGCTTCACCAGCCCGCTTGGCGGATCGAACTTTCTGGATCACCACACTCCTAACAGTGCGGTGCTCCTCGTTGATGGAGGCGCCGTTAAGCGCCTCCAGCAAGCTATCCGGTGCCTCCAAATGGACGGAGGTCACCGGCGTTGTAGTCTTGCCCTTCTTACGAAGGGGCCGCTTGCCGGACTTCGGAACCACTGAAGGTTCCGGTACAGAGTCCGGCACAAGGCTGGACTTAGAGCCCTCTGGGGTCTCGCCCCCTTTGCACCCAGAGTCCGGGAGGTCGCCTTGCGGCGCCTCCAGGACCACCTCCTCCTGGCTGGGCCCCTTTTGGGACTCCACCGCGGTGTCGTCCGCGTCACGAGGAGAGGAGGCGGTCGGAAGTGAAGTACTATTCACATCCGACGAATCCAGGGAGCCGCTCGACGAAGCGGCGCGCTTCGTCCTGGGCGGGCTACATGGTTATATTCGCGTTAGAAGACACTATGCGACAAATAAAAAGTCATGAGCTATTCCGAGTCCGGACACTTACGATCTCGCCAGGCTTGGCCCTTGGTGGCCACTCTCCTCGCTGTTGTCGGCGCCGGTGGAGAAGTCCGGAGGAAGGGTCCTTCCTTTCTTGACCTCCGCCTCCCGGGGGCGACCTTCCTTTTCTCTCTCTTCACTGGGAGAGGCTTTTTGCTCCTCCCCGTCCTCAGGGGAGGATTCCGCCTCATAGTCATCGGCAATGAGTCCGACAACACATGGCGTCGGGCGCTCCTTCGAGTCCCCCTGGCCTTCTTCTTGGCCTTCTTCTCCGGTACCACATGAGGTGCCGGAGCCAGGAGCCCCGGCTGCGGGTGTCCGCTGGGTCTTCTGGCAAGGGAGCCGGACAGCTTAACCTGCCCGGACGTGTTACGCCAGTCCTGTCAAAGGTAAGGAGTTTAGATCCCACATAGAGTCAAACTATGAAAACAAGAGTCTCAGAAGGGCAAAATAGCTTACCTCGGTAACTTGGCGCCATGAGCTGAATCCATGATCTTGATAGTGGATGTAGAGCCTCGCGCCTTTGAACAGCACCTTCCGCATCTTCCTACGTGGTGTCAAGAGCCTTTTCAGAGTTTGGTGCTGTGCCGGATCGAACTCCCACAATTTGAAGGCCCGTTGTTGGCATGGGAGGATCCGCGGATGAGCATAACTGACTACATTGACAAGCTGAGATTCTTGTCCACCAGGGTTCGGACGCAGGTTTGGAGTCCGACAGCTCTTCCGAATCACCCCACGTCAGGCCCGTCTCTTTCCATGATGTGTGCCGTGTGGGGAAGCCGGATCGGAATTCGGGGGCCACCACCCATTGAGGGTCGCGTGGCTCGGTGATGTAGAACCACCCCGATTGCCACCCCTTTATGGTCTCCACAAAGGAGCCCTCGAGCCATAGGACTTTGGCCATCTTGCCAACCATGGCAGCTCCGCACTCCGCTTGGCGGCCGCCCACTACCTTCGGCTAGACATTGAAGGTCTTCAGCCATAAGTCAAGTGGGGCTGGATGCGAGAAAGGCCTCGCACACCCACGATAAACGCCGAGATGTTGAGGATGAAGTTCGGGGCCAGATCGTGGAAATCCAGCCGTAGTAGAACATGAGCCCCTGGACAAATGGGTGAAGTGGAAAACCTAGTCCATGGAGGAAGTGGGTGAGGAACACCACCTCTCATGGGGCCTAGGGGTGAGAATGAGCTGCCCTCTTCGGGAGCCGGTCGCTGATGTCGCTGGACAAGTATCCGCCTTCCGCAGTTTTTGACTTGTCCCTCCGTGACGGAGGAGACCATCCACTTGCCTCCCGCTCCGGACATGGCTGGAGAAGGTTGAGGAGGGATGTGCGGACTTGGTCACTGGAGCTCGAGTGCACGGAAATGGATGAGCAAAGGAGGAAGAAGGCGAGGGATAAAAGGTGGATCCTTATCCCTTATATGGGCGGACGGTTATGCGCCCCCCGCCACCGGTAAAACTCGCTATCTCCCAAGCGCCGTAATCAATGGCGCGTTGGGTTACCCACGTCCGTATTGATAGGAATCCGGAATAAGGGGCATGATCTCCGCTTTGATAAGACGTGCCAAGGAAACCGCCGCTAAACGCTACTGAGGTGGAACAAGAAAACGATTCAGATAAAGGCTCGGCCGTGGTGTGATGTCACGCCGCGGAATAAGTCAGCAGATCTGTGCAAAGGTTATTCTCTCTACGGTAGTATGTGGAACTTGTTTTGCGAGCCGACACTATCCTTGTGTTCAAAATCTTCTATGAAGTATTCGAGGAGGAACCCGCCTTGCAATGCCAAGACAATACGCTACCGGATTCGTCATCATTGAAGCGTGGTTCAGGGGCTACCGAGGGAGTCTGGATTAGGGGTGTCCGGATAGCGAACTATCACCGCTGGCGGACTCTGGACTATGAAGATACAAGATTGAAGACTTCGCCCCGTGTCCGGATGGGACTTTCCTTGGCGTGGAAGGCAAGCTTGGCGACACGGATATGTAGATCTCCTACCATTGTAATCGACTCTGTGTAACCCTAACCCTATCCAAAGGTCTATATAAACCGGAGGGTTTTAGTCCGTAGGATGAACAACAATCATACCATAGGCTAGCTTCTAGGGTTTAGCCTCTCGATCTCGTGGTAGATCTACTCTTGTACTACCGATATCATCAATATTAATCAAGCAGGAGTAGGGTTTTACCTCCATCGAGAGGGCCCAACCTGGTAAAACATCGTGTCCCTTGTCTCCTGTTATCATCCGCCTAGACGCACAGTTCGGGACCCCCTACCCGAGATCCGCCGGTTTTGACACCGACAGGCACGTTAGAGCTATGGGCATTCGATGTCTATTTGATTGACTCTAGTGCAAGTGGGAGACTGTTGGAGATATGCCCTAGAGGCAATCATGTATGATGATATTTCCTTTGTGTTTATGAATAAAGATAGTCCTTGGACATTATCAATGATGTGTATCAGCAAGTACGTGACTTGTTTGTGAGATTATGCATTGTATGATAACTGTCCTAAAAGGTCCCTAGTCGAAAGGGCTGTGTGATGCGCAACCAACTAGACTAGCATATGACACGGTTGATGGCTTGGTCTCACTAGCCATGAAGCATTGGATGCTAACCGGATAATATGGGCTTGGAAAGGTCTGGTCGGATTCGACATAGTCGGATCCGAAAGGAGATAAGGTCCGAGTCGACAGACCCAACTATGAGACGATCGATATGTCATCTGTGAGTCTCTAGTACAACATACGTTCTATGTCCTAAGACCTGAGCCGCACATGTACTGGATGGTGACAGACTTGCTTTGGGCTGACCAAACGCTACTCCGTGGATCGGGTAGTTACAAAGGTAGGTTTCAGCTTGTCCGCACTCCATGCTTGCGAGACATGGTCGAGCAAGATGGGATTTTCCCCTCCGACCAGGAGAGATATACTCTGGGCCCCTCGTGTGATCCGACCAGGATAAGCATGGCCATGCGACAAGGATAATGACATAATCCAGATAGTGGTCGACATCACTGGAACGAGAAAGAGGTCAGGCTAGCACAAGGATGACAGACTCGCCTTGAGCTCGACAACATATATCGTGTTGTAAAAGGAATGGATGTGTGATGTACAGGTTCGCCTAACCAGCTTCATAGTCTTCTTGGTGTTCGGCATGCCTTGCTAGAGGCCGCTACCAACTGTGCGGTTCGGAGGTGATCCAAACTGCAACCAAGCCGGCTTGAACCTAAGGGGTCGCGCGCTTAAGGGAAGGAACCAACAAGGTCCGATCCGGGGACACTGGTCGGATGTGATCCGAGTTGTATCCGGGTTGTGGCCGAGTGGATTTATGGGCTTTAGGGTCCGTGCGAGGCCCAAGTGTTGAGCCTATGACGGACGCCTATATAAAGTGGAGGTGCCGCACACTCATGAGATTGATCGCTTCGGCACTGTCACTAGGGTTTGCATGTGTTGCGAATAGACACCTCCATTCTCCGCCGGTTGTGTGATTGGACCTAGCAGTCCGCCGCACGATGTTCCTCCTGCACGCGCGGATACCATTAGAGGCGGCGCACCTACGCCGCTCCGGCGAACTTGTACGTGGGATCGGACAATCGGCTGTTCGAGGGAGATCAGATGAGGAGACTATCCATGCGGACATGCTTCCCCAACTCTTCTTCCGCTGCACGGCACTGCACGTCTAGTGGTAACGAACTGCGATCCATCTCCCGTAGCATGTTCTTGGTTGTTCTGCGCGTAGGAAATTTTAAATTGCGTGCAGTCAATGCACCCTACCGTAGAAATCAACATACTTGTGGGTCATCAAGACTCTTTTCTTGCGCCATTGCCGGGGAGTGAAGCGCCTTTGGTAGGTGGAATTTGGTAAGGAAAATTTTATATAGTGTGCTGAAATTTACTGTCACTTGTTACCATGGAAAGTAATCCTCTGAGGGGCTTGTTCGGGGTATCTTCACCCCGACCAGTAGAGCAAAGAGTTGCTCCTCAACCTACTGAACCTACTAAAAATGAAAATGTTTCCTTTGAAGTTCCTTCGGGTATGTTAGAAAAACTGCTAGATAATCCTTTTGCAGAAGATGGAACAAAGCATCCTGATGAGCACCTAATCTATGTGGATGAAGTTTGTGGATTATTTAAGCTTCCAGGTATACCCGATGATGTTGTTAAGAAGAAGGTCTTCCCTTTATCTTTGCAGGGAGATGCATCGACATGGTATAGGCTGTGTGATGATACGAGGTCATGGAACTATAAACGAATGAAATAGGAATTTCATCAGAACTATTATCCTATGCATCTTGTTCATCGTGATTGCAATTATATATATAATTTTTGGCCTCGCGGAGGAGAAAGCATCGCTCAAGCTTGGGGAAGGCTTAAATCAATGTTATATTCATGACCCAATCATGAGCTCTCAAGAGAAATAATTCTTCAAAAATTTCATGCTCGGCTTTCTCATAATAATCAATCCATGCTCGATACTTCTTGTGCTGGATCTTTTATGATGAAGACTATTGAATTCAAATGGAATTTATTGGATAGAATTAAACGCAACTTTGAAGATTGGGATCTCGACGAAGGTAAGGAGTCAGGTATGACACCTAAGTTTGATTGTGTTAAATCTTTTATGGATACCGATGTTTTCCGTAAATTTAGCACTAAATATGGACTTGACTCTGAGATAGTAGCTTCATTTTGTGAATCTTTTACTACTTATGTTGATCTCCCCAAGGATAAGTGGTTTAAATGTCATCCCCCCATAGAAGTAAAAGTAGATGCACCTACTAAAGTTGAAGAAAAGACTATCGCTTATAATGATCCTATTGTTCCTACTTCTTATGTTGAGAAACCACCTTTCCCTGTTAGAATAAAGGGTCATGCTAAAGCTTCAATTGTGGTTCATAAAAGTAATATTACAACTTGTACATCTCCTGAGCAAGTTAAAGTTGAACCTAATATTGCTATTGTTAAAGATCTCTTGACTGATAATATCCATGGGCATGTTATTTATTTCTGCGGTGAAACTGCTAGAATTGCTAAACCTTGTGCTAAAGATAAACATAGACCTGTGGTAGGCATGCCTATTATTTCTGTTAAAATAGGAGATCATTGTTATCATGGCTTATGTGATATGGGCGCTAGTGTTAGTGCAATACCTTATGACTTATACAAAGAAATTATGCATGATATTGCACCTGCTGACATAGAAGATATTGATGTCACAATTAAACTTGCCAATAGAGATACTATTTCACCAATGGGGATTGTAAGAGATGTTGGAGTCTTGTGTGGGAAAACTAAATATCCTGCTAATTTTCTTGTTCTTGGTTCCCCGCAAGATAGCTTTTGTCCCATTATATTTGGTAGACCCTTCTTGAACACTGTTAATGCTAAGATAGACTGTGAAAAGAATGTTGTTACTATTGGCTTGGGTGATATGTTTCATGAGTTTAATTTCTCTAAATTTAGTAGACAACACCGTGAAGAAGAATTGTCTAGTAAGGATGAAATTATTGGTATTGCTTCTATTGACGTACCTCCTAGTGATCCTTTAGAACAATATTTGCTAGACCATGAAAATGATATGTTTATGAATGAAAGAAGGGAAATAGATGAAATATTCTTTAAACACGAACCTATTCTGAAACACAATTTGCCTGTTGAAATCCTAGGGGATCCTCCTCCACCCAAGGGTGATCCCGTGTTTGAGCTTAAACCGTTGCCTGATACTCTTAAATATGCTTATCTTGATGAAAAGAAGATATATCCTGTTATTATTAGTGCTAACCTTTCAGAGCATGAAGAAGAGAGATTATTGAAAACTCTGAAGAAGCACCGTGCTGCTATTGGATATACTCTTGATGATCTTAAGGGAATTAGTCTCACTCTATATCAACATAAAATAAATTTGGAGAAAGAAGCCAAACCAGTTATTGATCATCAACGACGGCTGAATCCTAAAATGAAAGAAGTGGTAAGAAAGAAAATACGAAAGCTCCTTGAGGCAGGTATAATTTATCCCGTTGCTGATAGTCAGTGGGTAAGTCCTGTCCATTGTGTCCCAAAGAAGGGAGGTATTACTGTTGTTCCTAATGATAAAGATGAATTGATTCCGCAAAGAATTATTACAGGTTATAGGATGGTAATTGATTTCCGCAAATTAAATAAGGCTACTAAAAAGGATCATTACCCCTTACCTTTTATTGATCAAACGCTAGAAAGATTATCCAAACATACACATTTTTGCTTTCTAGATGGTTATTCTGGTTTCTCTCAAATACATGTGTCTGCCAATGATCAATCAAATACTACTTTTACTTGCCCTTTTGGTACTTTTGCTTATAGACGTATGCCTTTTGGTTTATGTAATGCACCTGCTACCTTTTAAAGATGCATGATGGCTATATTCTCTGACTTTTGTGAAAGGATTTGTGATGTTTTTATGGACGACTTTTCCGTCTATGGATCTTCTTTTGATGATTGCTTGAGCAATCTTGATCGAGTTTTGCAGAGATGTGAAGAAAGTATTCTTGTCTTGAATTGGGAAAAGTGCCACTTTATGGTTAATGAAGGTATTGTCTTGGGGCATAAAGTTTCTGAAAAAGGTATTGAAGTTGACAAAGCCAAGGTTGATGCTATTGAAAAGATGCCATGTCCTGAGGACATCAAAGGTATAAGAAGTTTCCTTGGTCACGCCGTTATAGGAGGTTCATTAAGGACTTCTCAAAAATTTCTCGGCCTCTGACCAATTTATTACAAAAAGATATACCATTTGTCTTTGATGATGATTGTGTAGAAGCATTTGAAATACTTAAGAAAGCATTGATCTCTGCACCTATTGTTCAGCCACCTGATTGGAATTTACCCTTTGAAATTATGTGTGATGCTAGTGAGTATGCTGTAGGTGTTGTTCTAGGGCAAAGAGTTGATAAGAAATTAAATGTTATTCAATATGCTAGTAAGACTCTAGACAATGCTTAGAGAAATTATGCTACTGCTGAAAAAGAATTCTTAGCAGTTGTATTTGCTTGTGATAAGTTCAGACCTTATATTGTTGATTCTAAATTAACTATTCACAAGGATCATGCTTCTATTAAATATCTTATGGAAAAGAAAGATGCTAAACCTAGACTCATTAGATGGGTTCTCTTGCTACAAGAATTTGATTTATATATTTTTGATAGAAAGGGAGCTGAGAACCCCGTTGCAGACAACTTGTAGGTTAGAAAATGTTCTTGATGACCCACTACCTATGGATGATAGCCTTCCTGATGAATAATTAAATGTTATAAGTACTTCTCGTAGTACTCCATGGTATGCTGATTATGCTAATTACATTGTTGCTAAATTTATACCACCTAGTTTCACATACCAGCAAAAGAAAAAGTTTTCTATGATTTGACACATTACTTTTGGGATGACCCACATCTTTATAAAGAAGGAGTAGATGGTGTTATTAGACGTTGTGTACCGAGCATGAACAGAGCAGATCTCACGCAAGTGCCACTCCGAAGCTTATGGAGGACACCATGCTGGAGATAGAACTGCACATAAGGTATTGCAATCCGGTTTTTATTAGCCTACTCTCTTCAAGGATGCACGTAAGTTTGTCTTATCTTGTGATGAATCTCAAAGAATTGGTAATATTAGTAGACGTCAAGAAATTCCTATGAATTATTCACTTGTTATTGAACCATTTGATGTTTGGGGCTTTGATTATATGGGACCTTTTCCTGCCTCTAATGGTTATACACATATTTTAGTTGTTGTTGATTACGTTACTAAGGGGGTAGAAGCTATTCCAACTAGTAGTGTTGATCATAACACTTCTATTAAGATGCTTAAAGAAGTTATTTTTTCGAGGTTTGGAGTCCCTAGATATTTAATGACTGGTGGTGGTTCACATTTTATTCACGGTGCTTTCCGTAAAATGCTTGCTAAGTATGATGTTAATCATAGAATTGCATCTCCTTATCATCCACAGTCTAGTGGTCAAGTAGAATTGAGTAATAGAGAGCTCAAATTAATTTTGCAAAAGACTGTCAATAGGTCTAGAAAGAATTGGTCCAAGAAACTTGATGATGCATTATGGGCCTATAGAACTGCATATAAAAATCCCATGGGTATGTCTCCGTATAAAATGGTTTATGGAAAAGCATGTCACTTACCTCTCGAACTAGAACATAAGGCATATTGGGCTATTAAAGAGCTCAACTATGATTTCAAACTTGCCGGTGAGAAGAGGTTATTTGATATTAGCTCACTTGATGAATGGAGAACCCAAGCTTATGAAAATGCCAAGTTGTTTAAAGAAAAAGTTAAAAGATGGCATGACAAAAGGATACAAAAGCGTGAGTTTAATGTAGGTGATTATGTATTGCTATACAACTGTCGTGTAAGATTTTTTTGCAGGAAAACTTCTCTCTAAATGGGAAGGCCCTTACGTTATCGAGGAGGTCTGTCGTTCCGGTGCCATAAAAATCAACAACTTCGAAGGCACAAATCCGAAGGTGGTGAACGGTCAAAGAATCAAACATTATATCTCACGTAATCCCATAAATGTTGAAACCAATGTTATTGTCAGGACCCCGATTCCAAGTCACATCGATCTAGCCAGTAACACCTCATATCACTTTGCGGCCTCACACACGGTATTCCCACGGGTGTCGCCTTACCATGGCCCGGGACCGTTTGCGCCTTTTGGCTCACGTATATGATAGGTTCGCTAGCATCCATATGACAGAGAACCCGGGCCGACATGACTAGTCGTGAACCCAAAGTGGCACTAACTTATAGGGACAGGCATACATGAATCAATATCGGGCATGTCGGTCAGCGGCGTGTGAATCCGGGCTGTAGCACTGGCTAACAGGACTCGGGAACCCGGGCTGTAGCAGGCTAGGCAGGACTCGGATGTCACCGCGTGACATTTCCCGAAGGGACGAACACAGAACGGCGTGAATCACATGCCGCCAGTCAAGTGTTCCAGAGCAGTAGTCTTTGGGCTAGCAGGACTCCGTGAACCGGCTGAAGCGGACTACTATGGCTCATCAAGCACAAGACTACATTTCCCCATAAGAGAGGATACCAAGGATAAACAACTAGGTTGTCGGATCCCACACATACCAAGCATTTCAATCATACACACAATATGCTCGATATGTGTAAATACAACATGGCATCACAACATAACTCTACGACTCAAGTATTTATTCATTAGGCTCCGAGGAGCGAGATATTACAAACATGGGTCTCATGACCCAACATTCAGAGCATACAAATCAAAGCACATGCGAAAGCTTAACATGTTTGAGTACAGACATCTACAAATGAAAAAGGCTTAGAAGCCTGACTATCTACCAGATCCTCCCGAGGGCACTAGATCGTAGCTGAGGTATCAAGCTAAACGTCCAAGTCCACGCGGAACTACTAGCGAGACCGAAGTCTTTCTGCAAAAACATAAAATAGCCAAACGTGAGTACAAATGTACCCAGCAATACTTACATCAGAACTAACTACATATGCATCGGTATCAACAAAGGGGGTGGTGGAGTTTAACAGCAACAAGCCAGCTTTGACTCGGTGACTATCCTGAACTACGACTGCAAGTAACTCTTTTGAGGTGGCGCACACGAGTCCACATATTCACCATATCAATACACCACTATGGATCCGCTCCCGTCTCCCTACGAGAAGGCCATCCATAGCACTCACGCTTATCTTGCGTATTTTAGAGTATCCACTTTCACTTGTCTATGACCTGATATAGGCAACCCAGAAGTCCTTTACCACGGACACGGCTATTCGAATAGATCAGTTATAACCCTGCAGGGGTGTACTTCTTCACACACGCTCTCGCCACTTACCACCATGTACACGTCGTGTATCTCAGCAACCTTCAAGCGGAAGCCTGGCGAGGGAGTCGGTCACGACCTGACTAACCACACAAGTCTGTAGTCCAGGTTTATCGCCTATTCGGGTTCCATCCGCGAGGAGATCCGGCCGGAGTTTCGCTCACAGCCCCAAACGATGTGTGCAGGGTTCCCGAGACACCAAACGGGCACTCGGTACACCGGGCCACGGTGTATCTACCGCATCATAGCCCACCCCTAGGGTCAGCGCTACGCACGGCCTCCAACTCATATCCTACAAACACCAGAAACTAGTTGCAACTCCTGGACAGAGGGCAAGGGCAGTTAATAAGTCGAGAGGGTCCATTGGTTTCGTGCCCAATGCGTGGTAGTAGCTGTTCAAGGATCACAAACACAGAACTCAGTTCCTGAGGATGGTTTCAATGAGACAACCCACCATGTACTCCTACATAGCCTCTCACCGCAACCTTTACCAAATCGTGTTCACACATTTAGCTCTCAACAGTACGACATGTTCACACACCTCCGATTCATCCCCGATGAAGCAGACCTGACTCAACTCTAAGCAGTAGCAGGCATGACAAACAAGCATGAATGAGTAGGCACATCAGGGCTCAAACAACTCCTACTCATGCTAGTGGGTTTCATCTATTTACAGTGGCAATGACAGGTCATGCAAAGGAAAGGGGTTCAACTACCGCAGCAAGTAACAAAAGAATCGTTGTTGTCCTAATGCAATAAAAGAGAGCATGAGCGAGAGAGTGGGATTGTATCAGAATGAACAAGGGGGTTTTGCTTGCCTGGCACTTCTGAAGATAGTATAGTTCTTCATCGGTGTCATCGATCTCACCGTCGGTATCATGTCTATCGAGAGGGGACAATACCGGCAACAGAGAAGGAAAACACAATCAATGCAGTGCACAATATGATGCATGATCATGACATGTCAATATGCTGTGTTTTGAGCTAGTGCAACTAGCAACATGTTAAATGGAGTTGGTTTGAACCCCAGGTTCAAATTCAAACTCCATATGTGAGAGTTTAAATGCCATTATAAGATTTGGCCTAAACAGCAGCCCTAAGTTGTTCTATCATACATGAAAATGGTACAGATGGATAGATTGGGTTTTTCTGATCATTTTTCATATATAAATTATTTCATTTGGAGTTACGGTTGAATTTCTATGATTTTTAGAAGTTTTGGCTATTTTCTGGAATTTCTGAGCGCCAATTTCTTCTTGAGTTCTTCGATCTCGTACTTAAGATCGTTATTGTGTCTTGCCAGAGCTACGATCTCGTCCATGTAGTCCTTGCGTGTAGTCTTTAGTTCTTCTTCCAATTCGATGATCCTTTCCTTCGTCTTCTGCAACTCCAACATGTCATTGCACATTTGATTCTCCTGGCGTCGAATGTGCTGGTTTAACTCCTGGATGAAAGCTGCAATGGACCTATCCTTCTTGGTGTTGACGACGTCCCGCTTGTCATCTCGGCGTCCGCAACTCTGGTAGATGGTGTCCTTGAGATCTACTTGATAGACTTCTCCAATGCGTCCCATGGTGATGTGAGCTGCCATGCTCTTTCCCTGACTCCAAGTTGGTGCAATCAAAACACTATCTATTGGCTTGGTGATTGGGGCGAATGTCCTTCCCGAACGTGAGCATGAATCTTCCAGCGCTCCTCTTGAGCAGAGTGGCGTTGAAAGTCCCGTGAAGCTTGGTAGTCCAATGTTCGGTACTTAGTAATTTCCTTCAAGTGAAATCCAAAAGGTGTGCCTTCATCCGGTTGGGTGTACTTGATCTTCGCGTCCGGCCATCCTAAAGAGAGTAGAAAAGATGAGGAGTTAGAAAGTGAGAAGAGAGAGTGATCTATGGCTTTAACTTAGTGGTCGTGTCCTACAGTCAGCGTGTGCTCTGATACCATTCTCTGTAGCGACCAGACCCGAATGGATCTAGCGCTCTGTGCTCAGTGTCATCCTGGATCGATAATCTGACACCACACAAGATTTCAAGGATTTATAGCAGAGTAGCAATCACACACTTATTACATCGTTGTCCACAAGGGAACTGAATACAAAATATGGCTTAAGGCCATCTAATAATAACAACGGAAGACTTGGAAGATAAGCGAGTCCATCAACTCCAACGGCATCATCGAGTATAGAACCACGACCTAACACCTTACTGTCGTTCGAAAAGTCTGCAACGTGAAAAGTTGCAGCCAAAACGGGTCAAGACATGGAATATGCCGGCAATGTAACACATAAAGAGTAATGAATGAATAAGCCTATACTACATGCATATTTGGCTGGTGGTAAGGCTCTCTGTTACATTTGCATAAAGCTGATTTTTCCCTACATCAAAGGAATAATTTTATTTAACTATCATAGTGGTTGTTAAACATTGAAGATGGTTGACAAGATCCTCAATCCCAATTAAAAGGTACTCAACAAAACCCAATAACTTTTATTTAGAAGTAACATGTTGAGATTCACATGATAATCAAGTACGGATACTCAAATTGTCCATAACCGGGACACGGCTAATCATGATTAGTTTATACACTCTGCAGAGGTTTGCACTTTTCCCCACAAGACTCGATCGCCTCCGCTTGGTTCTCGTGACTACATGGTGTTTGAGAAACGGATGACCGAGACATAGTCTTCGAAGCGCTAGCACCTTACATGTGGGTAGACCGTACCAACCTATATCCCCTACATCAGCTAGTCTGCCCGTAAGAGTTCAAGACGACTTAGTCAACTACGCCAGAGCCCATAATTGGCTTGTGGCTGCACACGGAAGTTTCCAGCTGAATAATCTTATGATCCCTTAGAGCCCAGGTGGCGGTCCAAGAAATACAGCAAGTCTGATAGAAACCAGGTGCCTCAATCCACCCAGATGTGTGTTTAGGTTGCCACCTTAGATAAACCATTAATTACAATCTCACATCTGTCATGGATATTCACTCACCCAATCCACGCCTACTAGCATAGCATGGCATGAACAAGCAAACGAGAAGTAACTCCCAAGGTTTCATAAGTAAAACAGTATTAGGTACTACCTCAATCTACTTCCCAAAACCCACAATTTAATTAGATCCTAACCATGCAAGTGTTTGAGGAATAGATCTAATGCATAAAACTGGGTATGAGAAGGGTATGATCAAAGTGTTACTTGCCTTGCTGATGATCCGCGTGTCCTAGAGATTCGAAGTAACAAGCGGCGCACTCCGGTGATCTAACGCAGACAAACAACAAGCATACAATAAGTACTCATCTAATGCACAGGGAAATCTCGAATAAAAGATCTAACCAGAGAGTTCAACTTAAGAACCCTGGTTGCAAAAGAATCGAATCAAAATAAACTCCGAAAGTCGAAACTCGAGAGAGAACGTCTCGGTTTAGCAATCTGAAATTAGGTCAAAATTTCACAGTGGCAAAACTCTGTGAAAGTAGGGTAGTCGGAACGGCGGTTTCATTATGAAACTCCAGGCGCTTGAATCACCTGATTCCGATAAACGAGCGAGAAATAAAACAGTTTTGAAAATCAGATCTGAAATCAAATCAGAAAAATAACGGTTTAATTCCGATTAAAAGAAAAACGACGAACGAGTTAAAAAGCGAACGTTCGTTAACAGAACGAATCTAACGAACGCGTTCACTGAAACGAACGGTTTGGTGAACGTCCGTTAATTAAGAAAACCGAAAAAAATAAAACCAATCTAGGTTTTTTTTTAAAAAAAAACCGAACACATATTTTTTTTAAAAAAAAAACCGGACGGTTCGGTAAGAAAACCGGATCGGGCGCGGGGCGGCTACCTCCGGCGGCTCTTCGCCGGCGAGGTCCGGCGGGGTCTCCGGCGGGGCTCGGCGGGTCGGGAGGCGAGGGGCTCGGGTTCCCGGCGACGGCGGCGTGTGCTCGGCGACGAGGGCGACGGCGGCGGCGTGCTCCGGTCGGGAGAGGCGGGCGGCGGGGCGAGGTGAGGAGAGAGGGGGCCGGGGGGGCTATTTAAGAGGGGGAGGAGAGGCGGCGCCGGGTGGCTTGGGGGAGGGGGCAGCGGGAGTCGGGGTCGGGCGGACTCCGGCGGCGGCGGGGCTGCCGTCCTCGAGCGGGACTCGGCGCGGGAGCGGGAGGGAGACGAGGGGATGGGCCGGGGGCGCGCTGTTTTTTTTATAATTTAAAACAAAACAAATAAAATAAATATCAAATGAACTCCAAATTAATTAAAACAAATTTTCTCCGACTCCTAAAAATGAATCGAACAAAATGAACTTTAAAACAAAATACATGCAAAAATATTTTAAATGCTCATTTTGCCTAAGCAAAATAAATCTCCAAAACCCAAATTTGGTTTATTTATAATATCTTCATTTTTTCCTAACTGTTTGGGAAAGTCATATTATTCCCTCTCAAGATATTTTTATAGGAAAAACTTTATGAAGATAATTTAAATAATCCAATGATCCTATTTTCAAAATTTGAGAGATCCCAAATATGAAAATTACGAAACTTCCAACTCTCTCCGAGGGTCCTTGAGTTGCGTGAAATTTCTAGGATCTGAAAAATGCGAGAAAATATGATATGCATGATGACCTAATGTATAACATTCCAAATTGAAAATTTGGGATGTTACAAACCTACCCCCTTAAGATGAATCTCGCCCTCGAGATTCGGGTTGGCTAGAAAATAGGTGAGGTGGTCCTTACAAAACTTCCTCTCTTTCCCGGTGGCTTCATCCTCGGTCACGGTGGCTCCACCGAACTTTGCAAAACTTGATAACCTTGCTGCGGTAACTCTGCTGGCATAATCGAGAATCTTAACCGTCTTTCTTCATATGTCAAGTCATCCTTCAACTGAATTGCCTCCAAAGGAACTGTGTCTCTTAACGGTACCTCTGCTATCTCGGGTGACATTTCTTCAATCGAGAAACATGGAATACATCATGAACTCCTGACAGTCCTTCCGCAATTCCAACTTATACGCAACTTCTCCCATGCGTTGCAAAATCTTATATCGCCCAACAAAACGGGTGCTAACTTTCCTTTAACTCCAAAACGCTTCACTCCTCGGCGGGGATACTCGAGATATACTGCTCTCCAACTTCATACTCAATCGCTGCGCTTTGAATCGGCATAGCTCTTACATGCGACTGGGCTACCTTGAGCCTGTCTCGAATCAACTTAACTTTCTGTTCAGACTCCTTAATCAAATCTGGTCCAAACAATCGACGATCTCCGTTTAGTCCCATGACAACGGTGTCCTGCACCTTCTTCCATCTGAGCCTCGAAGGTGCCATCTTCAAACTGGTTTGGTAACTGTTGTTGTAGGAAAATTCTGCATCTGACAAATTATCATCCCAACTAGATCCATAATCTAGTGCACAAGCTCTCAAATGTCCTCCAAAATCTGATTGACTCTCTCGGTCTGTCCATCGGTCTGTGGGTGGAAAGCTGTACTGAATTCCAATCGGGTTCCCAATGTTTCGTGCAACTGGTTCCAAAATTTCGAAGTAAATTGGGTTCCTCTGTCTGATACAATGCTCCTTGGAATTCCGTGTAAACACACAATTCGGGTCATGTGTATCTTTGCCAACTTAGCACTGCTATAGGTAGTCATAACTGGAATGAAATGGGCTACCTTGGATGGTGTAGACGGGTTGGTGCGGTTCTGTCCGTTGCTTCCTCCATTCCCGTTCCCATTCTTGGTGCCATTATGGTTGTGCGAATTACCTCCTCCATGGGTATGCTGAAACTGAATTCCTGATTTAGGGGTATAACGAGGCTTCTGCTGGGATCCTGAGTTATACTTCCCTTGTCCATACTTCCGCTTGCGGTTCTCAATTTGCTGCTGCTTTCCCTCAATCATGAGAGCTCGGTCTACTAACTCCTGGTAGTTATTGAAACTTGCTACCATCAACGGCATGCTGAACTCATCATTCAGTCCTTCTAGAAACTTCTCCTGTTTAGCTGCATCTGTAGCAACGTCATCTGGGGCATAACGTGCTAGTTTGCTAAAGTCATCCACGTACTGGCCAACAGTCCTTCCTCCTTGGCGTAAGTTGCGAAACTCACGCTTCTTCATGGCCATGGCTCCTGCTGAAACATGGGCAGTGCGAAAAGCTTGCTGAAACTGGTCCCATGTGACAGTGTCTACGGGATAAGTGGCTGTGAAATTCTCCCACCATGCTGCTGCGGGTCCTTCAAGCTGATGTGCTGCAAACTTCACTCTTTCACCATCTGTGCATCCTGCAGTGGTCAGCTCCCTTCCTATCTTGCGGAGCCAGTCATCTGCTACAATTGGCTCGGTGCTACTGGAATACACCGGCGGGTTCAGTCTAAGGAAACGAGTCAGATGATCCGCAGGTGGTGGTGGTGGCGGTGGGTTGTTGTTGTTGTTGTTGTTGTTGTTGTTCTGCACCAATGTTTGAATCAGGGTATTCTGCTGCTGGATCAATTGGGTGATCTCTGGCGGGAAAACGAATCCGGGGTCGCGTCTCGGAGGCATCTGAAGGGTTTTGAAAAGGAGAGAAAGTAGAATAGAATGAGGTCTAAGGGGAAATCACTACCCAAATGCACATGAGCAAATCACACAAAATTCACTTCATTCAATCAAACAAGGGTTACAACGATCTAACTATCGCAAAAGTGCGTGTACTATAATGTTTACATGGAGGGAATACTACTAATATGTGGGGGACTTCTACTAGTTTGAACCGGTGGATGACTCCATGATGTCTGCTCCAGCTTCGTCTTCAAAGTCGGGTTCACTTGGATCCGAATCGGAGTCGTCGATGTTGATGTAGTCGATTTGGTGTTCGACATACTGGTCTTCATTCCTGAGCGCCAATTTCTTCTTGAGTTCTTCGATCTCGTACTTAAGATCGTTATTGTGTCTTGCCAGAGCTACGATCTCGTCCATGTAGTCCTTGCGTGTAGTCTTTAGTTCTTCTTCCAATTCGATGATCCTTTCCTTCGTCTTCTGCAACTCCAACATGTCATTGCACATTTGATTCTCCTGGCGTCGAATGTGCTGGTTTAACTCCTGGATGAAAGCTGCAATGGACCTATCCTTCTTGGTGTTGACGACGTCCCAGTTGTCATCTCGGCGTCCGCAAATCTGGTAGATGGTGTCCTTGAGATCTACTTGATAGACTTCTCCAATGCGTCCCATGGTGATGTGAGCTGCCATGCTCTTTCCCAGACTCCAAGTTGGTGCACTGAAAACACTATCTATTGGCTTGGTGATTGGGGCGAATGTCCTTCCTGGAACGTGAGCATGAATCTTCCAGCGCTCCTCTTCAGGCAGAGTGGCGTTGAAAGTCCCGGTGAAGCTTGGTAGTCCAATGTTCAGGTACTTAGTAACTTCCTTCAAGTGAAATCCAAAAGGTGTGCCTTCATCCGGTTGGGTGTACTTGATCTTCGCGTCCGTCATCCTAAAGAGAGTAGAAAAGATGAGGAGTTAGAAAGTGAGAAGAGAGAGTGATCTATGGCTTTAACTTAGTGGTCGTGTCCTACAGTCAGCGTGTGCTCTGATACCATTCTCTGTAGCGACCAGACCCGAATGGATCTAGCGCTCGTGCTCGATGTCATCCTGGATCAAGAATGCCGACACCACACAAGACTTCAAAGGATTTATAGCGAGAGTAGCAATCACACACTTATTACATCGTTGTCCACAAGGAACTGAATACAAAATATGGCTTAAGGCCATCTAATAATAACAACGGAAGACTTGGAAGATAAGCGAGTCCATCAACTCCAACGGCATCACCGAGTATAGAACCACGACCTAACACCTTACTCGTCGTTCAAAAAGTCTCGAACGTGAAAAGTTGCAGCCCAAAACGGGTCACACATGGAATATGCTGGCAATGTAACACATAAAGAGTAATGAATGAATAAGCCTATACTACATGCATATTTGGCTGGTGGTAAGGCTCTACGGTTACATTTGCATAAAGCTGATTTTTCCCTACATCAAAGGAATAATTTTATTTAACTATCATAGTGGTTGTTAAACATTGAAGATGGTTGACAGCATCCTCAATCCCAATTAAAAGGTACTCAACAAAACCCAATAACTTTTATTTAGAAGTAACATGTTGAGATTCACATGATAATCAAGTACCGGATACTCAAATTGTCCATAACCGGGGACACGGCTAATCATGATTAGTTTATACACTCTGCAGAGGTTTGCGCACTTTTCCCCACAAGACTCGATCGCCTCCGCTTGGTTCTCGCACTACATGGTGTTTGAGAAACGGATGACCGAGACATAGTCTTTCAGAAGCGCTAGCACCTTACATGTGGGTAGACCGTACCAACCTGTAACGCCCCTGATGCGGCTATATCTCCCACGTGTCGAGGCACGACTTAGAGGCATAACCGCATTGAAAGCAATGTCGCAAGTGAGGTAATCTTCACACAACCCATGTAATAATTTAATGGAGAAAGGTACATAGTTGGCTTACAATCGCCACGTCACACAGTACATAATTAAACATACATCATTCAGAGTACACTCAAGGTCCGACTACGGAACCCAAAATAAAGAAGATACCCCACATGCTAACACAGATCCCCGAATCGTCCCAACTGGGCACCACTACTGATCATCTGGAAACGACACATAGTAACGACCACGCTCCTCGTCGAACTCCCACTTGAGCTCGGTGGAATCATCTGCACTGGCCTCATCGGAACCTGCAAGCTGTGTTTGGAAGTATCTGTGAGTCACGGGACTCAGCAATCTCACACCCGCGAGATCAAGACTATTTAAGCTTTAGGAGGACATGGTAGTAAAGTTGAGCTGCAGCAAGCGACTAGCATATATGGTGGCTACATCGCAAAAGAGAGCGAGAAGAGAAGCAAAGCACGGTCGTGAAACTAGTATTGATCAAGAAGTGATCCTGAACTACTTACGTCGACATAACTCCAACACGTGTTCACTTCCGGACTCCGCCGAGAAGAGACCATCACGTTACACACGCCGTTGATGTGTATTTTAATTGAGGTCAACTTTGTGTTATCTACAACCGACATTAACAAATTCCCATCTGCCTCATAACCGCAGACACGGCTTTGAAAGATATTACCTGCAGGGTGTCCCAACTTAGCCCATTATAAGCTCTCACGGTCAACGAAGGATTATTCCTTCTACCGGAAGACCCGATCAATCTCGGAATCCGGACTACAAGACATTTCGACAGCAATAAAACAAGACCAGCAAAGCCACCCGATTGTGCCGACAAATCCCGATAGGAGCTGCACATATCTCGTTCTCGGGGCACACCGGATAGGTCAGCCTACGAGTAAAACCAGCCCTCGAGTTGCCCGAGGTGGCCCAGTGATCTGCCGGTTCGGGCCAGCACTCGAAGGAGCACTGGTCCGGGGTTAAAATAAAGATGACCCTCGGGCTCGCGAAAACCCGGGAAAAAGGCTTAGGTGGCAAATGGTAAAACCAAAGTTGGGCCTTCTTTGGACAAGTCTTATTCAAAGCGAACTGTCAAGGGGTCCCATAAATCACCCAACCGTGTAGGAACATAAAATCAAGGAACATAACACGGTATGACGGAAACTAGGGTGGCAAGAGTGGAACAAAACACCAGGCATAAGGCCGAGCCTTCCACCCTTTACCAAGTATATAGATGTGTTAAACATAGCAGATATATATATATATTGTGATATCCCCAACAAGTAAAACATGTTCCAAAGAGGAACAACATCTCCATGTTCCAACAAGGAACAAATTTCAGCTTCACCTGCAACTAACAACGCTATAAGAGGGGCTGAGCGAAGCGGTAACATAGCCAATCAACGGTTTGCTAGGAAAGGATGGTTAGAGCTGACATGGCAATATGGGTGGCATGATATAGCAAGTGGTAGGCATCGCAGCATAGGCATAGCAAAAGAGCGAGCAACTAGCATAGCAAAGATAGAAGTGATTTCGAGGGTATGATCATCTTGCCTGCAATGTTCTCAGAGTTGTCGAAAGCCTGATCCTCGAAAACGTTCTCAACAGGTTCCTCGTAAGCGTTCTCGTCTCCCGGCTCTACCCAAAGCAACAACAACAAGGAACCACAATAAATCATGGTGCAATGCACAATCAACATGATGCAACATGACATGAAATGCAATGATGTGATATGCAAAGCGTATGTGCACTCGGAAGGTAAATGGAAAACCAGGCATCATCTTGGCTAACCAAGCATGCCATCGGAAAGATGAGGTGATTTGGTAGAAATCGATATAGAGATCACCGGAAGCGGATGCACGGATTGGATATGACGGGCAAAACAAGAATGGTGAGAAACCTCGATACCAACATGTTGAACAAGCCATGCATGTGTGCAAATTACCTCATAGCACAAATCAATTAACCATGCCCAACATAAAACAACACCTAATGATGATGCAAAAGACATGAACACAAACTTGCCCAAATGCAAAAACCAATGACACCACTGAGATGGTGGGATTTTTCTACCCAAAAACATATATAATATGTTAGGGTTGCATTAGAAAAATCATCACAAAACAATAAGTAAAAACCTGCCTAAAAAGGAAGTAGACAGAATAGGCAATTTCCAGATTTGGAAATGTCCAGATTTGGACCTGCCCAAAACAGAAATGGAAACAAACCAGATATGGAAACTAGGGTGAAAGAAATAAAAATGCATGAGGGGAGAAGGCGCTGGGAGGCTGACATGAAGACCCCACTGTCATAGAGACAGGGGTGACCATGGGTTCTAAAAGGGGGGAGAAAAAGAGCCCCAGGGGGGATTCGAACCCGGGTCTCCCCGGTGGAAACCTTCCCCTGTTACCACTGGGCTGGTGCGGCGGAGTCTGACAGAGGAAGGGCTCTGACCCTGATCTACTGCTGCTGCAGAGGAGAAGCACCGAAGGGAAAACGAAAATAACAGAGATAAAAGGGGGGGGCGCGCTGGGGTTCGAACCAGTCGCCGCAGTGGTAGAGCGACCAGTCGACCAGCTCGGCTCTGGTAGGGATCTGGTAGGAAGCGGAAGCCAGCGACTTATCTAGTTACCCTGCCCTGATCTAAGAACAGAGGAGCCGCACCGATGCCGGGCGAGGCAACGGCGGCTCTGGGGACTCCGTGCCCTCGAACACGACGGGACACACGAGGGGAACTCCACGGGAACAGGACGGACCAAGCCAGAGCGTGGCTAGTGGCAACTACACGCGCGGCAAGCTACACCGAACCCAAACAAACTACACCACACCGGAGCACGCCGGGCGCGACACGAACAAGGATCGGCCCTACTCTACGGTGACCTAACGACGACAGGAAGGAGCAGGGAGGAAGGGGGTTATACCTCCTTACCCTAGGACACGAGAACGGCGACGGAGACGGGCTGACGGCGACGAGATCAAGCTCTGAAGATCGCCGGGGACTCTGACCGAGAGGAAGACAGGTTCAGGGCGTCGGTGTACTTGGCGCTCCGGGACTCCGTAGACGACGTCGTGGTCGTAGACGACGACGAGGAAGAAGGTTGACACGGTACGCAGGGTCGGGGTGGCCGGAGAGCACGCCGGCGATGGAGACGCGCTCGGATCGCCGGGTCGAAAGCGGGCGGCGATCTTGGGGATCCGCTTACCTGGCGGCGGCGGCGAGAGGGAGAGGGGAAACCCTAGGCTCGATTTGACGCGGAGGGGAATAAGAAGGGGGCTAGGGCGACGGAGACGTGCTCGTGCTCTCTCGTGCTCCGGGGTCCCCATGGCGATGGCGACGAGAGGGAGAGAAAAGGCGGGTGCGGAGGCACCGGGCGCTCGCTGCCAGGCGGGACCGGCGATGCCACGTGGTCGGGATCCAGCGGGGGTAGACGCGCGCGTGGGTGCGCGAAGGCAGGGAGAGGAACGCGTGCGGGCTGGCGCGCCTTCCTGCTGGGCTGCGAGGCTGAGGAAGCTGGGCCGGCTCGGGAAGCCGAGGCCAGTGGAGAGCGGCTGCACAGGCTGCTTCTGCTGCTGCCTCTTCTCCCTTTCCTTTTTCAAAATAAAAGGAAGAGAAAGAAAGTGCAGAAAGAAAAGAAAAGATTTAGAGTGAAAGGAAAATATCCCCACACTCCTGGAATTCTCCTCTATTTAAATAATTTGAAATGGACATTTTAAAGGTAGAAAAATAATGCAAGTTTGGAAATGCTTCAAACTTGTGCCATTTTTGAACCTGACCATAACAACTTCAAATGAGGAGATTTTGGGCAGAGAGGTTTAGTGCAACAAGCAAGATTTTTAGGGAGGAGATGAACATTAATTGAAGGAGGGAAAATATATGGCATTTGAAAGAGAAAGAAGTATAGGGAAGGAGGGGATGGTAATGCAAGATGAGAATGGCACATGCACAACATGACATGCAAGAGAACACCACAACCACATGACAAGAAGGGAAAATGCAAGATGACAATAGGCACAAATGCAAAATGGCAAAAGGAGCAAACAAAGAAAAAGAAAACCCACATGACCAAAACAACAAGAGGCCAAGCATGACAAGAACCCACAAGAATTGGATGAGGCCAAATTGATATATAGCCCAAAAAGGGGAAGTTTACATCCAGGGTGTTACAACACTCCACCACTACAAGAGGATCTCGTCCCGAGATCTAGGACTGAAAGAACTCCGGATAATCAGAACGGAGGTGATCCTCACGCTCCCAGGTAGCTTCTCGGTCGGAATGGTGTGACCACTTCACTTTCAGGAATTTGATTGACTTGTTGCGAGTCTTGCGCTCGGTTTCTTCAAGAATAGCAGCGGGTGCTCACGATAAGAGATCTTCTTGAAGGTCAATCTCTTCGAAGTTGATAGTGCGTTCAGGAGTCTTGAAGCACTTGCGAAGTTGTGACACGTGAAACACATCGTGCACGTTTGCAAAGTTGGATGGAAGCTCAAGTTGATAGGCGAGATCGCCTCTTTTCCCAATGATCTTGAAAGGACCCACGTATCTAGGGGCAAGCTTCCTTTGATACCGGCGGCGAGTACCTTTCATTGGAGAGGCGGAGGTAGACATGGTCTCCGATTTCAAAAGTCACATCACGGTGCTTATCATCATAATAGCTCTTCCGCGCGATTATGCGGCTTTGAGATTCTCACGAATGACCTTGCACATTTCTTACCGCTACGTGATCAAGTCATTGCCAAGAAGTTGGCGTTCACTGTCTCGAGACCAATTGAGAGGAGTACGGCACTTTCGCCATAGAGAATTTCGAATGGGGCCTTGCCGAACTCGCTTGGAAGCTGTTGTTGTAGGAGAACTTCGGCATAAGGAAGACAATCTTCCCACTTCATACCGAAAGAAATGACACAAGCCCCGAGCATATCTTCAAGAATTTGATTAACTCGCTCGACTTGGCCACTTGTTTGAGGATGGAAAGCTGTCTGAAACGAATCTTGGTGCCCATGGCCTTACGAAAAGAATCCCGAAACTTGGAGGTAAAGATGCTGCCACGGTCAGAAGAGATCACTTGTGGAATGCCGTGCAAGGAGACAATCTCGAGGTGTAAAGCTCGCCAACCGAGCTGCAGTGATGGATTCTTTGATAGGAAGAAAATGAGCCACTTTAGTAAGCTTGTCAATGACAACGAAGATAGCATCATTTCCACGCTTGGACTTTGGAAAGCCAGTCACGAAGTCCATTTCAATATGATCAAACTTCCATTCAGGAATAGCAAGAGGTTGAAGGAGACCAGCTGGTCTTTGGTGTTCTCGCTTTCACCTTCTGCAGACATCACACTCATTCACGAATTGAGCAATTTCTCGCTTCATTCGAGTCCACCAATATGATTGCTTGAGGTCATGGTACATCTTCGCACTTCCGGATGAATGGATAGAAGCGAATTGTGAGCCTCGTTCATAATGACTTTTCAGAGATCACCCTTAGGAACCACAATCCGGTCCTCAAAGAACAGAGTGTCTTTGTCATCAACATGGAAGCACTTGTACTTGAAATGCCCTTGTCGATACCACGTTTCACTTTCTTCACCATGGCATCCGAAGTTGAGCCTCACGAATCTGATCTTCCAAAGTAGGAGAGACTATGAGGTTGGCAAGAAAGCCTTGAGGAACAACTTGAAGATTCAGCTTGCGAAAGATTCACAGAGATCCGGTGAAAGGGCTTGAGGATTAGGCATTGCGATAAGCTTTCCTGCTCAAAGCGTCTGCAATGACATTGGCTTTGCCGGAGTATACTCAATACTTGGGTTGTACTCTTGAATCATTTCGACCCATCGAGTCTGCTGAGGTTGAGGTTGGGCTGAGTGAAGATGTACTTGAGACTCTTGTGATCGGTGAAAATGTCCACTTTCCTTCCCAACAAGAGATGTCTCCAAGTAATCAAAGCATGGACAACTGCCGCCAACTCAAGATCGTGAGTGGGGTAGTTCTTCTCGTTGGGCTTCAACTGGCGAGAGGTATAAGCCACAACTCTCTTCTCTTGCATTAACACAGCACCGAGACCTTGAAGAGAAGCATCACGAAACACTTCATAAGGCTTGGATTCATCGGAGGAGTCGAGCAGGAGCTGTGACGAGTTTCTCTTTGAGAGTCTTGAAAGCAACGTCACACTCGGGAGACCAGACATACTTCACCTGCTTCTGGAGAAGGTTGGAAAGAGGCTTTGCAATCTTGGAGAAATTCTCAACAAATCTTCGGCAATAGCTTGCAAGACCAAGAAAGCTGCGGAGCTGCTTGACATTCTGAGGAGGTTCCCAATTGACAATTGCGGACACCTTCTCGGGATCAACAGCGATGCCCTTGGCAGAGATGATATGACCAAGATAAAGCACTTCATCAAGCCAGAATTCACATTTGGAGAACTTGGCATAGAACTGGTACTCTCTGAGCTTGTCTAGCACCAATCGCAAATGTTTGGCATGATCCTTCTTATTCTTGGAGAAGACCAAGATATCATCAAGATAGACCAAGACGAATTCATTGGTGTAAGGATTGAATATGAAGTTCATCATCCGAGAGAAGGTTGGAGGAGCATTGACAAGGCGAAAGACATGACAAGATATTCATAAGAACCAAAGCTTGTTCGAATGCTGTCTTGGGAATATCTTGTTCACGAATCTGAATCTGATGATACCCCATCGAAGGTCAAGCTTAGAGAACACAGTAGCACCTTTGAGTTGCTCGAAAAGTTCATTGATGTTGGGAAGTGGATACTTGTTCTTGATTGTCTTCTTATTCAATGGACGGTAATCGACGCAAAGTCGGTCGAAGCCATCCTTCTTCGGACAAAAGAACACCACAACCCCAAGGAGATGAACTCGGTCCGATCAAACCAGACGCTCTTGTTCATCGAGCTGCTTCTTCAATTCCCTCAGCTCATCAGGTCCAAGCTTGTATGGGCGCTTGCAAGCGGGTTCGTGCTCGCTCAAGATCGATAACTAACTCGACCGATGAGGAGGCATACCCGAAGCTCTTCTGGAAAGACATCTTGGTACTCACAAACGACTGGAATCTGAGAGATGGCATTCAATTCGCCCTTCTCATTGAGAGAAAACAACCGAATGGTTTCATCACGAGAGGCATAAATGATCACATCATTAGAAGAATGAGTCAATTGAATTTCCACAGCAGCACAATCAAGCCGAGCTTTGTCTTGATAAAGCCATCCATTCCGAGAATAAGATCAATGTCCGAGTCACCAAGAACCACCGGTTTAGAAAGAAATCTATAATCACCCATCTTGATACCGACATTGGGAACCACCAGACTAGAACTCATATGCTTGCCCGGGGAAACAATTGCTAGAGGTTTAGCCAGAAATTCAAGTGAAATCATGCTTGGCTAAAAACGGTCTCGACATGAAACAATGCGATGCACCAAAGTCAAAAAGAACTTTTGCAGAATATCATTAACAAGAAGATTACCCATTAGCACATCTCAAGAATCCTCTGCTGAGCTGCATTCATCATATTGACCTTGGCATACTTTGGATTATGCTTGACCACCGCATTGCTGGAAGATTTCACGGAGGAGGAGGCGGAAGACGCCTCTGGTTGAAGCACTTGTTCGCATAGTGGCCCTTCTGCGACACTTGTTGCAAGTGACCTCGAAAGCGGACGGTGGTAAGGAGCACTTGACCTTGGAGCTTGAGAATTAGACTTGTTACGATAGCTTGGGTTGGGTGGGTGGGAAGATCCACGACCACCTGAGTTCTTCTCACTGGTAAGGCCGACGGAGCGGAGGAGGGGCAGATAAAACTTCTGCTGCTTGGCTGCCACTTGAGAGGACGAGGAGGACTGAATCTGCATCCTGATTCTCTTCTTAGAAGCCTCGCACTTGAGTTGTGCTTGTTCTTGCTTGAGTGCCATGTTGTAGAAATCATCATACTTATCTGCTCAAACAGCACAAGAGGTAATTGCAGATCCTCTCTCGCACCGCCCCTGAGAATCGATAGATCAAACTCCTTTCATCGTGTACATCTTGCTTAGCAAAACGAGCGAGCTTCTGGAACTGGATATTGTATTGATAGACAGACATGGTGCCTTGCTTGAGATTGCGGAACTCCTCACGCTTGCTCTCAACAACACTCTTTGGAATGTGGTGAGCTCGGAAATCACGGCGGAACTCATCCTAGGTAATGACACGACCTCCTCTGGAATCTTTGTATTGCTGGAACCACTCAGCAGCTTGATCCTTGAGTTGAAACGATGCAAACTTGACAAAGTCCTCGTGTCCGACATTGCTACAGATCAAAGTGCTTGCAGATATCCACTAACCAATCATCGCGTCTGTTGCCTCAACACGTAAACCGAAAGACTTGGTGATTAGCGAAAACTGGTGAGAGTAGCAAAGTGTGGCTGATTGTTGCCTTGACCTTGATTGCCTTGATTGCCTTGATTGCCTTGCCCTGAGTACGTTCTTGCAAGAGCTGCAAAATCATCGAGCATTGGCATTTGTGGCTGCCATGATAGCTTGCCGTGGCTTACGGAGGCGGAGGTGGAGGTGGAGGTGGAGGATTCGATGATCCCCATCATTGCGATCCGGATTGAGGCACGTTGGCGGAGCCATCTGAAGAGGGTGACATCCGTTAGTCCTTTGATAGACAAATGATAAGTAGAATCAACGGATAGAAATTGCAACATATAGTCTTCACAATAAACATTCAACAAGAATGAGCGAATGAATTCCAAAGTTAATCATCACACGTCCAATAAGGTGAGAAGCCACTTAGACAAAGAATATGGAAACAACATCTGTCTCGAGAAACAAACGAATATCACAATCGAAAACAAAAGGTTGGCTTCTAGAATGAGCGGAACAAACACATGATAGAGATTTACGCCCAAAGTGTTCGTGGTGGGGCTCACACGGCACGACGATATAGCGGACGTCACGAATGACTAACAAGACGTCCCGAATCAGCATAGCCAAGGATTCTTTAAGGCGTCTCGCGACCACGTCAAATCGACCGTGAAAGAGCGGACCACTAAGCGTTGAACCCCAATCTCAAATCATACATCCGCCGGAAAGAATATCACGTAAGCTACTAGAATTCCCACCTATAAACTCCCGAAACTTTCTGGTTATGCAATCTGGTGTTGGGGATACAGGGACACAAAATATATCACCCAAACTAACAATACCTAGATCCATTTGTATCCATCCGTCAACACATAACCAAGAAATCCTCGAAATCGTGTACCTCGACCTTGAAAAACATCCGTTATGCAAGTCATGGCAATACTCCCTTTTCGCCACAATCTTTGGGCTATCGGGGTTATCTCACCAACAACTGCACAAAAGAGATTTCGATGTCGGTAAAACTCGGTATTCTAGAACTGCAGCGATAAAATTGTGACGACAACACCTCGGAGCTCAACTCCCGGACACCGCCACAACCCTAAATGTCGGGAGGCACCAAGAACAATGTTCTCGTCACAAAACCATCGGAACGATTCCAAGATACCCACGTGATCCTAAAAAATTTTTAGTGAAATTTGAGAAGAGAAGAGTCAAAACTCTCGTCAGGACACCTCACCGTAAGGTCGAAGGACCGGGAAGCAAAAGAATCCTACTCTCGATATATATAATCCTAAGACTCAAAACATTTTCCATTCTAGACTCAACAACGTCAACAAACAATCTAGTAGAGGGCTCTAAGTCGGGAAGGCTCGATTACCAACTTATAGCCCGATGCGGCTATATCTCCCGTGTCGAGGCACGACTTAGAGGCATAACCGCATTGAAAGCAATGTCGCAAGTGAGGTAATCTTCACACAACCCATGTAATAATTTAATGGAGAAAGGTACATAGTTGGCTTACAATCGCCACGTCACACAACATAATTAAACATACATCATTCAGAGTACACTCAAGGTCCGACTCGGAACCCAAAATAAAGAAGATACCCCACATGCTAACACAGATCCCGAATCGTCCCAACTGGGCACCACTCTTGATCATCTGGAAGCGACACATAGTAACGACCACGCTCCTCGTCGAACTCCCACTTGAGCTCGGTGGAATCATCTGCACCGCCTCATCGGAACCTGCAACTGTGTTTGGAAGTATCACGTGAGTCACGGGACTCGACAATCTCACACCCGCGAGATCAAGACTATTTAAGCTTTAGGGAGGACATGGTAGTAAAGTTGAGCTGCAGCAAGCGACTAGCATATATGGTGGCTACATCGCAAAAGAGAGCGAGAAGAGAAGCAAAGCACGGTCGTGAAACTAGTATTGATCAAGAAGTGATCCTGAACTACTTACGTCAGACATAACTCCAACACGTGTTCACTTCCGGACTCCGCGAGAAGAGACCATCACGTTACACACGCGATTGATGTGTATTTTAATTGAGGTCAACTTTGTGTTATCTACAACCGACATTAACAAATTCCCATCTGCCTCATAACCATGGGCACGGCTTTGAAAGATATTACCTGCGCAGGGTGTCCCAACTTAGCCCATTATAAGCTCTCACGGTCAACGAAGGATTATTCCTTCTACCGGAAGACCCGATCAATCTCGGAATCCCGGACTACAAGACATTTCGACAGCAATAAAACAAGACCAGCAAAGCCACCCGATTGTGCCGACAAATCCCGATAGAAGCTGCACATATCTCGTTCTCGGGGCACACCGGATAGGTCAGCCTCTGAGTAAAACCAGCCCTCGAGTTGCCCGAGGTGGCCCCGATCTGCCGGTTCGACCAGCACTCGAAGAGCACCGGTCCGGGGTTAAAATAAAGATGACCCTCGGGCTCGCGAAAACCCGGGGAAAAGGCTTAGGTGGCAAATGGTAAAACCAAAGTTGGGCCTTCTTGGACAAGTCTTATTCAAAGCGAACTGTCAAGGGGTCCCATAAATCACCCAACCGTGTAGGAACATAAAATCAAGGAACATAACACGGTATGACGGAAACTAGGGTGGCAAGAGTGGAACAAAACACCGGGCATAAGGCCGAGCCTTCCACCCTTTACCAAGTATATAGATGTGTTAAACATAGCAGATATATATATATATTGTGATATCCCCAACAAGTAAAACATGTTCCAAGAGGAACAACATCTCCATGTTCAACAAGGAACAAATTTCAGCTTCACCGCAACTAACAACGCTATAAGAGGGCTGAGCGAAGCGTAACATAGCCAATCAACGGTTTGCTAGGAAAGGATGGTTAGAGCTGACATGGCAATATGGGTGGCATGATATAGCAAGTGGTAGGCATCGCAGCATAGGCATAGCAAAAGAGCGAGCAACTAGCATAGCAAAGATAGAAGTGATTTCGAGGGTATGATCATCTTGCCTGCAATGTTCTCAGAGTTGTCGAAAGCCTGATCCTCGAAAACGTTCTCAACAGGTTCCTCGTAAGCGTTCTCGTCTCCCGGCTCTACCCAAAGCAACAACAACAAGGAACCACAATAAATCACGGTGCAATGCACAATCAACATGATGCAACATGACATGAAATGCAATGATGTGATATGCAAAGCGTATGTGCACTCCGGAAGGTAAATGGAAAACCAGGCATCATCTTGGCTAACCAAGCATGCCATCGGAAAGATGAGGTGATTTCGGTAGAAATCGATATAGAGATCACCGGAAACGGATGCACGGATTGGATATGACGGGCAAAACAAGAATGGTGAGAAACCTACGATACCAACATGTTGAACAAGCCATGCATGTGTGCAAATTACCTCATAGCACAAATCAATTAACCATGCCCAACATAAAACAACACCTAATGATGATGCAAAAAGACATGAACACAAACTTGCCCAAATGCAAAAACCAATGACACCACTGAGATGGTGGGATTTTTCTACCCCAAAAACATATATAATATGTTAGGGTTGCATTAGAAAAATCATCACAAAAACAATAAGTAAAAACCTGCCTAAAAAGGAAGTAGACAGAATAGGCAATTTCCAGATTTGGAAATGTCCAGATTTGGACCTGCCCAAAACAGAAATGGAAACAAACCAGATATGGAAACTAGGGTGAAAGAAATAAAAATGCATGAGGGGAGAAGGCGCTGGGAGGCTGACATGAAGACCCCACTGTCATAGAGACAGGGGTGACCATGGGTTCTAAAAGGGGGGAGAAAAAGAGCCCCAGGGGGGATTCGAACCCGGGTCTCCCCGGTGGAAACCTTCCCCTGTTACCACTGGGCTGGTGCGGCGGAGTCTGACAGAGGAAGGGCTCTGACCCTGATCTACTGCTGCTGCAGAGGAGAAGCACCGAAGGGAAAACGAAAATAACAGATAAAAAGGGGGGGTGGCGCGCTGGGGTTCGAACCAGTCGCCATGGTGGTAGAGCTGCCAATCGACCAGCTCGGCTACGGTAGGGATCTGGTAGGAAGCGGAAGCCAGCGCACTTATCTAGTTACCCTGCCTGATCTAAAACAGAGGAGCCGCACCGATGCCGGCGAGGCAGCGGCGGCTCTGAGGGACTCCGTGCCCTCGAACACGACGGACACACGAGGGGAACTCCACGGAACAGACGGACCAAGCCGGCGTGGCTAGTGGCAACTACACGCAGCGCAAGCTACACGAACCCAAACAAACTACACCACACCGAGCACGCCGGGCGCGACACGAACAAGGATCGGCCCTACTCTCGGTGACCTAACGACGATCGGAAGGAGCAGGGAGGAAGGGGTTATACCTCCTTACCCTAGGACACGAGAAGCGACGGAGACGGGCCGACGGCGACGAGATCAAGCTCAAAGATCGCGGGGACTCGACCGAGAGGAAGACAGGTTCAGGCGTCGGTGTACTTGGCGCTCGGGACTCCGTGAGCAGCGTCGTGGTCGTGAAACGGCGACGAGGAAGAAGGTTGACACGGTACGCAGGGTCGGGGTGGCCGGAGAGCACGCCGGCGATGGAGACGCGCTCCCAGATGCGCTCGGGGTCGAGCGGGGCGGCGATCTTGGGGATCCGCTTACTTGGCGGCGGCGGCGAGAGGGAGAGGGGAACCCTAGGCTCGATTTGTGGCGAGGGGAATAAGAAGGGGCTAGAGGCGACGGAGGCGTGCTCGTGCTCTCTCGTGCTCGGGGTCCCCATGGCGATGGCGACGAGAGGAGAGAAAAGGCGGTGCGGAGGCACCGGGCGCCGCTGCCAGCGGGACCGGCGATGCCACGTGGTCGGGATCCAGCGAGGGTAGACGCGTGGGTCTTGTGGCAGGGGAGAGGAACAGCGTCGGGCTGGCGCGCCTTCTGCTGCTGGGCTGCGAGGTGAGGAAGCTGGGCGGCTCGGGAAGCCGAGGCCCAGTGGAGAGGGGCTCTTTGGGCTGCGCTCTTCTGCTGCCTCTTCTCCTTTTCCTTTTCAAAAATAAAAAGGAAGAGAAAGAAAGTGCAGAAAGAAAAGAAAAGATTTAGAGTGAAAGGAAAATATCCCCACACTCCTGGAATTCTCCTCTATTTAAATAATTTGAAATGGACATTTTAAAGGTAGAAAAATAATGCAAGTTTGGAAATGCTTCAAACTTGTGCCATTTTGAACCTGACCATAACAACTTCAAATGAGGAGATTTTGGGCAGAGGGTTTAGTGCAACAAGCAAGATTTTAGGGAGAGATGAACATTAATTGAAGGAGGGAAAATATATGGCATTTGAAAGAGAAAGAAGTATAGGGAAGGAGGGATGGTAATGCAAGATGAGAATGGCACATGCACAACATGACATGCAAGAGAACACCACAACCACATGACAAGAAGGAAAATGCAAGATGACAATAGGCACAAATGCAAAATGGCAAAAGGAGCAAACAAAGAAAAAGAAAACCCACATGACCAAAACAACAAGAGGCCAAGCATGACAAGAACCCACAAGAATTGGATGAGGCCAAATTGATATATAGCCCAAAAAGGGGAAGTTTACATCCAGGGTGTTACACAACCTATATCCCCTACATCAGCTAGTCTGCCCGTAAGAGTTCGCACGACTTAGTCAACTACGCCAGAGCCCATAATTGGCTTGTGGCTGCACACGGAAGTTTCCAGTTTGAATAATCTTATGATCCCTTAGAGCACAGGTGGCGGTCCAAGAAATACAGGCAAGTCTGATAGAAACCAGTGCCTCAATCCACCCAGATGTGTGTTTAGGTTGCCACCTTAGATAAACCATTAATTACAATCTCACATCTGTCATGGATATTCACTCACCCAATCCACGTCTACTAGCATAGCATGGCATGAACAAGCAAGCGTAGAAGTAACTCCCAAGGTTTCATAAGTAAAAGCAGTATTAGGTACTACCTCAATCTACTTCCCAAAACCCACAATTTAATTAGATCCTAATCATGCAAGTGTTTGAGGAATAGATCTAATGCATAAAACTGGGTATGAGAAGGGTATGATCAAAGTGTTACTTGCCTTGCTGATGATCCGCGTGTCCTAGAGATTGAAGTAACAAGCGGCGCCTCGGGGTGATCTAACGCAGACAAACAACAAGCATACAATAAGTACTCATCTAATGCAGGAAATCTCGAATAAAAGATCTAACCAGAGAGTTCAACTTAAGAACCCTGGTTGCAAAAGAATCGAATCAAAATAAACTCCGAAAGTCGAAACTCGAGAGAGAACGTCTCGGTTTAGCAATCTGAAATTAGGTCAAAATTTCACAGTGGCAAAACTCTGTGAAAGTAGGGTAGTCGAACGGCGGTTTATATTCTGAAACTCCAGCGCTTGAATCACTGATTCCGATAAGCGAGCGAGAAATAAAACAGTTTTGAAAATCAGATCTGAAATCAAATCAGAAAAATAACGGTTTAATTCCGATTAAAAGAAAAAGCGACGAACGAGTTAAAAAGCGAGCGTTCGTTAGCGAAACGAATCTAACGAACGCGTTCCTGAAACGAGCAGTTCGGTGAACGTCCGTTAATTAAGAAAACCGAAAAAAATAAAACCAATCTAGGTTTTTTAGAAAAAACCGAACACATATTTTTTTAAAAAAACCGGACGGTTCGGTAAGAAAACCGGATCGGGCGCGGGGCGGCTACCTCCGGCGGCTCTTCGCCGGCGAGGCTCCGGCGGGGTCGGCGGGGCTCGGCGGGTCGGGAGGCGAGGGGCTCCGGGGTTCAGCGACGGCGGCGTGCTCGGCGACGAGGGCGACAATGGCGTGCTCCGGTCGGGAGAGGCGGGGGCGGGGCGAGGTGAGGAGAGAGGGGCCGGGGGCTATTTAAGAGGGGGAGGAGAGGCGGCGCCGGGTGGCTTGGGGAGGGGGCAGCGGAGTCGGGGTCAGGCGGACTCCGGGCGGCGGGCTGCCGTCCTCGGCGGGACTCGGCAAGGAGCGGGGAGGAGAGCGAGGGATGGGCGGGCGCGCTTTTTTTTTATAATTTAAAACAAAACAAATAAAATAAATATCAAATGAACTCCAAATTAATTAAAACAAATTTTCTCCGACTCCTAAAATGAATCGAACAAAATGAACTTTAAAAACAAAATACATGCAAAAATATTTTAAATGCTCATTTTGCCTAAGCAAAATAAATCTCAAAACCCAAATTTGGTTTATTTATAATATCTTCATTTTTCCTAACTGTTTGGGAAAGTCATATTATTCCCTCTCAAGATATTTTTATAGGAAAAACTTTATGAAGATAATTTAAATAATCCAATGATCCTATTTTCAAAATTTGAGAGATCCCAAATATGAAAATTACGAAACTTCCAACTCTCTCCGAGGGTCCTTGAGTTGCGTGAAATTTCTAGGATCTGAAAAATGCGAGAAAATATGATATGCATGATGACCTAATGTATAACATTCCAAATTGAAAATTTGGGATGTTACATGGGCTGGGCCGGCCAGGTGGGCTGTCCAGCTGGGCTGCGACAGGTGAGGCCAGGTAGGTTTCCTTTCTCTCTCTATCTCTCTCTCTCTCTCTCTCTCTCTCTCTCTCTCTCTCTCTCTTTATTACATGTTTTCTATTTTCTGCAACTTTGTGGCTTTTCTAAAAATACTTAGGTATTTCCAAAAATCACCTAACTGTACATTCCCACTGTTTAGATCATATCCAACATGGAACATATCAGTTTAGGATTATTTGGACATTATTTCTTATATAACAGAAATAATTCCAACCCAAATATATTATTGATTTAAATCAAAGGCCCAAATAAAATATTTATGTGACTCCAAAAATATTGGTTTTAATTTTACCTCATGCCAATATTTTCACAGAATAACAGGAACATTTTCTTGGACTCATTTGATGAGATTTAAATGTTGGTTATTTTTAGGGGTTTTCTGAGGCTTGGAAAATTCCTCAATTCAAATTTCATTTGAATTTAAACATAATGCACACATGGAAGCTGGCATAGGTCAGACCAGAATTAGGGATGTGACAACTCACCCCCACTAAACAAGAATCTCGTCCCGAGATTCAAGTCGTGAGGTAAGAAGACAGAGGGACACAAACTAACATAATCTTCACGATCCAGATGACTTTCTCGAGGATGTGGATTCATTGCATCACCTTGATCTCGATGTCTTGCTTTGAGAACTACATCCAACATGACAACGAGTAGAGAGGGAGAATTTTGCAAGAATCAATCTTCCTGAGGTTCGAGCAACTTAGGATCATCTTAATGATCACAGGATCAACTCACGGAATGGGACATAGAAACATCTCTGGAGCTGAGAAGCAAAATATGCATCAGGAGGGGCGAAAGAAACAATTTGATGAAGGTTCACTACGTAGACACAATTCCACACTTAAGAAGGTGGTGAACGGTTGTCAATGTAGCGAGGAGTTGAGTTGCCATGATACCATAACGGGGCACCTTAGGGAAGGTGACTCCTAGAATTATTCCCTCAAGTGGCAAAAAGGATTACCTTTGATTCAAAGATCACTGAAGCTCTTTGAAGGAGTCTGGATGAATGACATACCCGGACTAGTATGGATGACGTGGATACCTTGTTGGAGAAAACACAATGGATGATTTTGCTTATCATCATAAATGGATGGGACCCATGGTAGGACCACTGTAGAAGGCGATCCTGACCAGAAATTACCGAGAAGGGTAGTCCATGGTTGGATGGCACAATGGCGGTGCAAGCTAGGGACAAAGTGCTAATGCTGGGAATGTTCCAACCATCATATCTGCCTGAAATTCAGATCTGGTTGGTGTCAGGGTATTCCAGACTCATCAAGTCTAGAAAGAAAAATGAAGGTTTGCAACACAAATCGACGAGATGATGTTGCGAGATTCTCGGGGAGTGAACTACGATAGCAAGCTCCAAAACATGAGCTGGTTCTGCTACATACATGTAAACACGCTGTCCCAGACAAGCATGACCACATAGTAGTCTTACAACAAAACACCGCCGAGTTCTGGTTGGGAACCATCATTGCGGAGAGCGAAGCCCTTGCATAAGTCATATGATTAGCTCTTATGAAGGCACTTCTTCTCCTTGAACAAGTCAATCAGTGGCTTGGTGTGCTAGGAACACTTATGGAGTGGAGGCGGCCAACCTATCAAACCATAGGGCACTTCGCACGTGCATGACTAACTTGGGATGATTCCAGAGGAAGTAAAAACAAACTTTCTCGAATTCACGGCGGCAACTTACATCAAATGCACGTGAATTAGAGGAAGTCACTCCTTTCATCCAAACGCATACCTCATGAGCGGATGATGAAGGCAATGCTTATAAAGTTTCCAACACGAATCATGGAGGAGACAAAATGGTGCTGATGGGCTCAACAGCAACTCATCGGAATTTCCATATCACTGGACTTCCACCATTATGTGAACAATGTGATAGTATTGGTCGGACCAAAAGATGTAATGGTGTATGCTCGAGGAATCAACCACGAGTAAGACAACATTACGAATATCGTTGGTTCTGATTTGATTTAAGGATAGCCCATACTCAAATCAAGGTTTGGACAAGACAATAGATTCAACAACAGATCACGAGGAACAATCGATGAAGATATCATCTTTCTTCAACACACACACACCTAAGGATATCCCTTTGAATGAATCGGGTCAAATGGAGCTTTTATCTTCCAACTCTCCAATTTATTGTTTAGCTTATCCAACTAGTTCAGGGGTATCCAACACAGATCCTTGGAGAAAGGGTAGTTTACGGAAAACCAACTTGATCATGAACCCAACATAGCGGTCAGGTGACAACCTGGTAATACTTCCGAGAAGATATTCGGAACATTACGAACCACCGATATGTTACTAAGCTCGAGAACAATCTTGCTTTCATAGCAAGACGATATGAACAAATAAGCAAGGGATTGAATAATCCTAACTCATTGATCGGAAAGTGCACCAGGAAATAAGGACTAGATAGCACGATCAATCTTAAGATGATGATTTAATAACCAACACGCTAAGAATGAGAATATTGTCCATTAACTACCAAGCAACGAGGTTGCTAGGAGTATCGATTTCACAAATCACAGTTCACTTGTCAGCATGCCGGTTACAACAACACAGGACCGAGGAATGAATAATGATAGCGAGAAGTATCACTATGTCAGGACCCCGATTCCAAGTCACATTGATCTAGCCGGTAACACCTCATATCACTTTGCGGCCTCACGCACGGTATTCCCACGGGTGTCGCCTTACCATGGCCCGGACCGTTTATGCCTTTTGGCTCACGTATATGATAGTGTCGCTAGCATCCATATGACAGAGAACCGGGCCGACATGGCTAGTCGTGAACCCAAAGCGGCACTAACCCATGGGGACAGCATACATGAATCAACTTGAGCATGTCGATCGGCGATGTGTGAATCCGGGCTGTAGCACTGGCTAACAGACTCAGGAACCCGGGCTGTAGCAGAGCTAGGCAGGACTCGGATGTCACCACGTGACATTTCCCCAAAGGGATGCATACAGAACGAAATGAAACACATGCCGGCCAGTCAAGTGTCCCGAGCGGTAGTCTTTGGGCTAGCAGGACTCCGGTGAATCGGGCATAGCGGACTACTATCGCTCAGGAAGCACTAGACTACATTTCCCCATATGAGAGGCTGCCAAGGATAAACAACTAGATTGTCGGATCCCACACATACCAAGCATTTCAAACATACACACAATATGCTCGATATGTGTAAATACAACAAGGCATCACAACATAACTCTACGACTCAAGTATTTATTCATTAGGCTCCGAGGAGCGAGATATTACAAACATGGGTCTCATGACCCACCATACAGAACATACAACCAACAAGCACAAGCGGAAGCTTAACATGTCCGAGTACGACATCTACAAATGAAAAAGGCTGAGAAGCGACTATCTACTGATCTGCCGAGGGCACAAGATCGTAGCCGAGGTAACAAGCTAAACGTCGAAGTCCACGCGGAACTACTAGCGAGACTGACGTCTCTCTGCAAAACATAAAATAAGCAAATGTGAGTACAATGTACTCAGCAAGACTTACATCAGAACTAACTACATATGCATCATTATCAACAAAGGGGGTGGTGGAGTTTGACTGCAGCAAGCCAGCTTTGACACGGTGGCTATCCTAAACTATGACTGCAAGTAACTCTTTTGAGGTGGCGCACACGAGTCCACATATTCACCATATCAATACACCACTATGGATCCGCTCCCGTCTCCCTACGAGAACGCCATCCATAGCACACACACTTATCTTGCGCATTTTAGAGTATCCACTTTCACTTGTCTATGAACTGTACAGGCAACCCAGAAGTCATTTACCGCGGACACGGCTATTCGAATAGATCATATTAACCCTGCAGGGGTGTAATTCTTAACACACGCTCTCGCCACTTATCGCCATGTACACCTCGTGTATCTCGGCAACCTTCAAGCGGGAAGCCTGGTGAGGGAGTCGGCAACGAACTGACTAACCACACAAGTCTCTACTCCAGGTTTATCGCCTATTCGGGTTCCATCCGCAAGGAGATCCGGCCGGGGTGTCGCTCACGGCCCCAAACGATGTGTGCAGGGTTCCCAAGCCCACCTCGACGGATGGTTCTACGCTTGGTACACCGTGCCATGGTGCCTAGTCTGTCCCAAGCCCACCTGTACCGAGTGCCACTTGGTAGACTACTAACACTACCTACAAACGCTAGAAACTAGTTGCAACTCCTGGACAGAGATCAAGTTGATTAATAAGCCGAGTGGGGCCGAGTTACCGGAACCCAATGTGTGGTATTAACTGTTCATGGATCACAAACACAGAACTCAGTTCCTGAGGACGGCTGCAATGAGACAACCCACCATGTACTCCTACATGGCCTCTCACCGCTACCTTTACCAAATCGTGTTCACACACTTAGCTCTCAACAGTGGGACAGGTTCACACACTCCGATTCATCCCGATGAATCGGACTGACACAACTCTAAGCAATAGCAGCACGACAAACAAGCATGAATGAGTAGGCACATCGGGGCTGAAACAACTCCTACTCATGCTAGTGGGTTTCATCTATTTACTGTGGCAATACAAGTCATGCCAGAGGATAAAGGGGTTCAACTACCGCAGCAAGTAACAGATGAATCGTTGTTGTCCTAATGCAGTAAAAGAGAGCAGGAGCGAGAGAGTGGGATTGTATCGGAATGAACAAGGGGGTTTTGCTTGCCTGGCACTTCTGAAGATAATATAGTTCTTCATCGGTGTCATCGAACGCGTCGTCAGAACCTCGTCTACTGAGAGGGGACAATACCGGCAAACAAGGAAGAACACAATCAATGCAATGCAGCAATGTGATGCATGATCATGACATGGCAACAAGCTGGTGTTTTGAGCTAATGCAACTAACAACAAAGTTAAATGAAGTTGGTTTGAACCAAAGGTTCAAATTCAAACTTCATATGTGATTATTCAAATGCCAAACATATGATTTGCCCTATTCAGCAACTATAAGTTGTTCCAACATGCATGGAAATTGTACAGATGGATAGATTGCATTTTTTGATCATTTTTCATATATAAATTATTTTATTCTGAGCTACGGTTGATTTTATATGATTTTTAGAAGTTTTGGGCATTTTCTGGAATTTCCTGAATTATTTAGAAAATAAACTAAATTCCAGAAAAGGAATATTAGCGTCGAGATGGCGTCATGTTGACCTCGGCGGGGGTCAACAGGGCTGCCCGGGTCAAACCTGACGGTGGGGACCAGCGGTCGGTGACACAATCTTGCCAGCGTCAATGACAGGTGGGTCCGGTCAATGACCATTTCAGCAAAGTCAACCTGACGTGTGGGCTCAGTGGATTAGTCTAATTACAAAATTAGTGGGCGCTGGGGCCCATCTGTCAGCGTCTGTGGGTGATCTAGCTGGCGGTGGTTAGCGCTAATGATGGGGCCACGTCATCATCGCCGGACTTTGGCCGGCGACGACCAGCCCGACGGCGGAGGTTCACCGTGCTCCCGCTACAGGGCACCATTTCACGCGTTGTTTGCGGCTACGGTTTGCTATGGTTTGCGCGCATCTGATGGAGCAAGCGAGAGGAGCTGGGGTGAGCGGTGGCGAACGAGGCGGCGGCCGGAGTTCGGGTTAGTTTGGCCTCGGCGTTGGGATGCTCGGGAGGAGCAGCTGGTGGGAGCTACGTGCTCCTGGGAAGGCACTGAATACGTTGATGCGCTCAGGCGCGAGCTGTGGCGGCTGGAACAACGGCGGCATCATGGCCGGTGGCGATGAGCTCACGGGTGCGGTGGAGGGTACGACTAGGGGACGAACGAGCGAGGGGGGACAGGGGGAAAGGCGGCGTGGCTCACAGCGCGTTGTTTGGCGGTGTCGGATGGCTCGGGGAAGCGTCGGAGGCGACGTACGGGCGGCGGCGATCTCTGGTGGCCGACGAGGGAAACGGCGATATTAGCGGCACCCAGGGGCTTCCGGCGTCTTGAGGATCGGTGAGGAGGAAGAGGGCATCGGGGCGGAGCTCGTAGACTGCTCGGGGTGTCGTCGGGACGGCGGTGGTCGCAACAACGATTTAACGGCGGCGATGGCGGCGGTTCGGTGGTGTAGTAGGGAGAGAGCAGAGGAGGAGAGAGGTCGAGGAGAGAGGAGAGGGGCGAGGGGCTGCGTGGCGTTGCCTGGTGCATCGAGGAGGAGCCAGGCAGGCTGGGAGGGAGGAGGTGGAGGCCTCGGGCTCGCTGGCGTCGACACGCCTCGCCACTCTTGGCGAGAGGTTGAAGACGGTGGGGAGTTGGGCTGGGCCTCAGCCACGGTGCTGGGCCAGATGGGGCGCTAGGTGGGCTGCAAGTAAGTCCAGTTAAACCTTTCTCTCTCTCTCTCTAATAATTGTTTCTGTTTTCTATTTTGCTTTTCTGTTTTTGATTTAGTAATAATACTAAACCATTTTTAAAACTCCTGAGAAAATTTGTGGGCACTTTTAAAATGTTTACTAACAGCCCTCAAATGTTTTCAGAATTATTGAAGCATTTAAAATATTTATAGCCATTAAATGCTCCAATTCAAATACTTATGATTTAAACCAAAAACCTGAAATGACCTCAGGAAAATATGCACCAATTTCTGTCAGAGGTTTTCACCAGTTTAAAAAATGATGGACTTTTCCTGAAGTCACTTTAGGTTTATTGGAAGTGATTTTATTTAAGACTATTTGAATTCATTTGGTGCTATGGTTTGAACAATCCCCATTTCAAGTTCATGAGGAATTTAAACATGATGCACACGTAAAGGGCTAGCCTAGTGCATACCAGGACTGGGGGTGTGACAACTCGCCCGCACTAACAAGAATCTCGTCCCGAGATTCAAGACGTGAGGTAAAAGGAAAGGGGGTCACGAAACTATCACGATCTTCAGGATTCAACTGCCCTTCTCGAAGATGTTGATTCATTGCATCATCTTGATCTTGACATCTTTGCTTTGAGAACTCCATTCAACACGATAACGTCAGAGAGAAACTCTATCGGAAAGGATCACTGAAACTCTCCATACCAGGCTAAGGCAATTCACAACGATCATTTGAAAGGGGTTCGGGGAAATGGCATACTCAGTTCGGAAAGGAAACTATGGCTATAGAACAACTCGGCAAACGGGAGGCACATTCCAATTGATACCGAGGATATAACCTAGTGACTGAGTGTGCTCTCAAGAACTTGAGCTCTTCCATAGTCATCAAGGTTTTATCAACATCCGTGTCGAGGATCCTGGCAACACGTCTTACTACCATGATGAATAGTGATGGATGATGCGGATACAAAGGAAGATAACACCTTCTCAGACTTCCCCTTAGCGAGGCCAAGAGAACGAAATCTGGATGATCGACCGAGAGACATTTAGCACTCCGCTTCTGATGTTCTCCCTGATGTTCTAGCTACCACGATCATGCTTAAAAGCATCGACATGGCCATCAAGCAAAGGTCGGACTTTGGGAGCACAAAAATCCATAAGGAACAACTTGTGGAATAAGTCATACCAAATCCTCATGGAGAAGGGTTGAATTGCTTGTTCAAGATACTACAATAATAGATCTTCGGCTAGGTGTGTCGGCCAACATCAACCTTGTCGGGACCTACATCATAGATCTTGGAATAGTTCCAACCATCATATCTGCCTGAGATTCAGATCTGGTCGGTAACAGGACATTCCAGACTCATCAAGTCTAGAAGGAAAAATGAAAGTTTGCAACACAAATCAACGAGATGACGTAGCGAGATTCTCGGGAAGTGAACAACGATAGCAAGCTCCAAAACATGAGTTGGTTCTGCTACACACATGTGAACATACTGTCGCAGACAATCATGACCACATAGTAGTCTTATAATGAAACACTATCGAGTTCAGGTGGGGAACCATCGACAAGGATATCGAAGTATCCACGCGTGGAAGTCCAAAGGGTTAACCTTAGAACAGACTCCGTTTTTCTTGAACAAGTCAATCAGTGGCTTGGTGTGCTAGGGAATATGAATGGAGTGGAGCTAATTAGTCTACCAAACCATAGAATACCTCGCATGAATGCATGACGGACTTGGGGTGATTCCAAAGGAAGCAAAACAAACCTTTCTCAAATTCATGGCGGCAACTTACACCTAATGCACGTGAACTTGGAGAAAGTCACTTCTTTCACCAAACATATACTTCATGAACGGGGCATGAAGAAAATGCTTACACAAGTTTCCAACACTAGCTCAATGTTCAACATGAATCATGGAGGAGACAAGATGCTGCTGTTGGGCTCAACAACAACTCATCGGAATTTTCCATATCACTGGACTCCCACCATTATGTGAAAAATGTGTTAGTATTGGTCAGACCAAAAGATGTAATGGTGTATGCTCGAGGGATTAACCACGAGTAAGACAACATTACGAACATCATTGGTACTGATTTGATTTGATGATAGCCCACACTCAAATCAAAGTTTTGGTTAGGATGATGGGTCCAGCAATTGATCACGAGGATCAATCAATGAAGACATCACCTTTCTTCAACACACATACAAGATATCCCTTAGAATGAACTAAGTCGGACAAGCTTTCATCTTCCAACTCTCCAAGTTGTTGTTAGCTTAACCAACTAGCTCAGGGGTATCCAACATAGATTCTTGGAGAAAGGGTGGTTACAAGAAACCAACTTGATCACGAACTCAACATAGCGGTCAGGTGACAACCTGGTGATACCTCCGAGAAGATATTCGGAAAATCACGAACCACCGATATGTTACTAAGCTCGAGAACAACCTTGCTTTTCAGGGCAAGATGATATGATCAAAAGGGTGAGGGATTGACACAATCCTAACTTATTGTTCGAGGTGTGCACCAGAAATAAGGACTAGGTAACATGATCAATCTTAGGATGATGATTTTAATAACCAACACGCTAAGAATGAGAATATTGTCCATTAACTACCAAGCAACGGAGTTGCTAGCAGTATTGATTTCACACATCACGATTCACTTGTCGGCATTCCGGTTGCGACAACACGGAACCGAGGAATGAATAATGAGGGTGAGAAGTATCACTATATCAAGAATTCATAGGGTGGTGTGCAATTCCATGATATTCTTGATATAAAGACAGTAATACTCCAAGGTAGAACAGAGCAAAAGCTAGATTGGCATTTTGATCTGCGGAGTACAATTGCTTTGACCTAATCCTGGATAAGGATGGGATTCTGGAGTTTGTTTCTCCTAGTCATTCCAAAGAAGAATGGCTTGACGGACCACAAGAATAATAAGCATCGATAACACGGATGCACAATTACTCCTGACTATGAATTTATAGACGATGGTCGGAATACAAATGAAGAGAGACAACTCAAGGGAACATATGATTTTCTGAGTTGTGGGTGCATAGATTAGTATGTCGAACCAAGTTCAACATTTCTTCCGGACAACCCATGCGGAAAGGTAGGACTGGCAGATTCACAACATAGGATCGGAAACTCATCGAGAACACTCTTGTTGTGATCTTTCGGTTCAAGAGAACTTCTGCCAAAATGGTTCATGGTATTGGAAGAACGATATACCACAAACCTCGAGGACTATCGCAAAGGTTACTAATATCCTAAAGGTACGAGCAACACTATCAACATGAGGTAAGTAGAGTGAATCTTGGGTCAAGAACCCAGGAGTAGAATACCTACTACTAAATGGCATCACGGGATGCTTTCGAGATTGGTGGCCAGAATCATCACACTAGGAACACAAAACATGGCTAGATTACTAGGTGACTCCCTAAAACACCTAGGGTCATAATACTAACTCCAACATATATGTCGAGGCAATAGAGTACCTCAACTCACTGATTAGTGTGCTTAATATGGCCGGCCCAAAAGGACATCAGGAACGGAAAGAAGGGACTTGCAAATGCATCAGACTATTTTAGAAACCTGGGACGACTCGGACAGCATAACGGTTGTAAATGCTCAAAAGATTTGAGACATCCTGCAAAATGGTGGCATAACCACTTGATCATCATAATATCAAGGTTCTGAGACCAACTATGAACACACGAAGTAGTAGAAACTGAGCGGGGCTTAAAACCAACAATCTTAAAGTCTATGGATTAGCAACACGTCATCTGATAGATAGATGAGAAGGCCTAGTTATTAATCCCGTAGAAGAGAAGAGGATGACTTTCGGATCGAGAAGGCCATGAGGTATAAGGAGTAAAAAGTACCTTCGTTCCTTCACAATCAATTCCCTTACAGAACTAAAGCATTTCTAGACAGAACTTGACCAGTTTGGCTTGGTAATCCTCTGAGCGATCGGGCTCGATACCAAAGCTATCGGGACCCGATTCCAAGTCACATTGATCTAGCGGTAACACCTCATATCACTTTGCGGCCTCACGCACGGTATTCCCACGGTGTCGCCTTACCATGGCCGGGACCTTTTAGCCTTTTGGCTCACGTATATGGTAGTGTCGCTAGCATCCATATGACGAGAACCGGGCCGACATGGCTAGTCGTGAACCCAAAGCGCACTAACCCATGGGGACAGGCATACATGAATCAACTTGAGCATGTCGGTCAGCAGCGTGTGAATCCGGGCTGTAGCACTAGGCTAACGAGACACGGGAACCCGGGCTGTAGCAGAGCTAAGCGGACTCGGATGTCGGCGCGTGACATTTCCACGAAGGACAGAACACGAGAACGACATAAAACACATGCCGGCCAGTCAAGTGTCTGAGCAGTAGTGCTGGGCTAGCAGGACTCCGGTGAACCGGGCTATAGCGAACTACTATCGCTCAGGAAGCACTAGACTACATTTCCCCATATGAGAGGCTGCCAAGGATAAACAACTAGATTGTCGGATGCCACACATACCAAGCATTTCAAACATACACACAATATGCCCGATATGTGTAAATACAACATGGCATCACAACATAAATCTACGACTCAAGTATTTATTCATTAGGCTCCGAGGAGCGATATATTACAAACATGGGTCTCATGACCCAACATACAAAGCATACAAGCAACAAGCACAAGCGGAAGCTTAACATGTCTGAGTATAGACATCTACAAATGAAAAAGGCTGAGAAGCCTGACTATCTACCAGATCCTGCCGAGGGCACAAGATCGTAGCTGAGGTAACAAGCTAAACGTCGAAGTCCACGCGGAACTACTAGCGAGACTGATGTCTCTCTGCAAAACATAAAATAAGCAAACGTGAGTACAAATGTACTCAGCAAGACTTACATCGAACTAACTACTTATGCATCATTATCAATAAAGGGGTGGTGGAGTTTGGTGCAGCAAGCCAGCTTTGACACGGTGGCTATCCTAAACTACATTCGCAAGTAACTCTTTTGAGGTGGCGCTACGAGTCCACATATTCACCATATCAATACACCACTATGGATCCGCTCCGTCTCCCTACGAGAAAGCCAGCCATAGCACTCACGCTTATCTTGCGCATTTTAGAGTATCCACTTTCACTTGTCTATGAATTGTACAGCAACCCGAAGTCCTTTACGCGGACACGGCTATTGAATAGATCATATTAACCTGCAGGGTGTAATTCTTCACACGCTCTCACCACTTACCGCCATGTACACCTCGTGTATCTCGGCAACCTTCAAGCGGAAGCTTTGGCGAGGAGTCGGCCACGACCGACTAACCACACAAGTCTCTAGTCCAGGTTTATCGCCTATTCGGTTCCATCCGCAGGATATCCGGCCGGGGTGTCGCTCACGGCCCCAAACGATGTGTGCAGGGTTCCCAAGCCCACCTCGGCGGGTGGTTCTACGCTTGGTACACCGTGCCACGGTGCCTAATCTGTCCCAAGCCCACCTGCACGAGTGCCACTTGGTAGACTACTAACACTACCTACAAACGCCGAAACTAGTTGCAACTCCCGGGCAGAGATGAAGTTGATTAATAAGCGAGAGGGGTCGAGTTACGGAACCCAATGTGTGGTAATAACTGTTCATGGATCACAAACACAGAACTCAGTTCACGAGGGCGGCTGCAATGAGACAACCCACCATGTACTCCTACATGGCCTCTCACCGCTACCTTTACCAAATCGTGTTCACACTTAGCTCTCAACAGTGGGACAGGTTCACACACCTCCGATTCATCCCGATGAATCGGACTGACACAACTCTAAGCAATAGCGAGCCACGACAAACAAGCATGAATGAGTAGGCACATCGGGGCTGAAACAACTCCTACTCATGCTAGTGGGTTTCATCTATTCTTGTGGCAATGACAAGTCATGCGAGAGGATAAAGGGGTTCAACTACCGCAGCAAATAATGAGATGAATCGTTGTTGTCCTAATGCAGTAAAAGAGAGCAGGAGCGAGAGAGTGGGATTGTATCGGAATGAACAAGGGGGTTTTGCTTGCCTGGCACTTCTGAAGATAATATAGTTCTTCATCGGTGTCATCGAACGCGTCGTCAGAACCTCGTCTACTGAGAAGGGACAATACGGCAAACAAGGAAGAACACAATCAATGCAATGCAACAATATGATGCATGATCATGACATGGCAACATGCTGGTGTTTTGAGCTAATGCAACTAACAACAAAGTTAAATGAAGTTGGTTTGAACCAAAGGTTCAAATTCAAACTTCATATCTGATTATTCAAATGCCAAACATATGATTTGCCCTATTCAGCAACTATAAGTTGTTCCAACATGCATGGAAATTGTACAAATGGATAGATTGCATTTTTCTGATCATTTTTCATATATAAATTATTTTATTCTAAGCTACAGTTGATTTTATATGATTTTTAGAAGTTTTGGGCATTTTCTGGAATTTCCTGAATTATTTAGAAAATAAACTAAATTCCAGAAAAGGAATATTGTGTCAGCATGGCGTCATGTTGACCTCAGCAGGGTCAACAGGGCTGCCCCGGGTCAAACCTGACCAGCGGGGACCAGCAGTCGATGACAGTCTTGCCCGACATCAATGACAGTGGGTCGGTCAATGACCACTTGACAAAAGTCAACTTGATGTGTGGGCTCGATGGATTAGTCTAATTACAAAATTAGTGGTATTGGGGCCCATCATCGGCGTCTGTGGGTGATCTAGTGGCGGTGGTTAGCGCTAATGATGGGGCCACGTCATCATCGCCGGAATTTGGCCGGCGATGACCAGCCCGACGGCGGAGGTTCACCGTGCTCCCACTACAGGGCACAATTTAACGCGTGGTTTGCGGCTATGGGTTGCTGTAGTTTGCGCGCATCTGATGGAGCAAGCGAGAGGAGCTGGGGTGAGCTGTGGCATCGGCGGTGGCGAACGAGGCGGCGGCCGGAGTTCGGGTTAGTTTGGCCTCGGCGTTGGGATGCTCGGGAGGAGGAGCTGGTGGGAGCTACGTGCTCCTGGGAAGGCACTGAACGCGTTGATGCGCTCAGGCGCGAGCTGTGGCGGCTGGAACAACGGCGGCATCATGGCCGGTGGCGATGAGCTGAAGGGTGCGGTGGAGAATGCGACTAGGGGCGAAACGGCGAGGGGCGAGGGGAAAGGCGGCGTGGCTCACAGCACGTCGTTTGGTGGTGTCGGATGGCTCGGGGAAGCATCGGAGGCGACGTACGGGCGGCGGCGATCTCTGGTGGCCGACGAGGGAAACGGCGATGTTAGCGGCGCCCAGGGGCTTCCGGCGTCTTGAGGATCGGTGAGGAGGAAGAGGGCATCGGGCGGGCTCGTGGACTACTCGGGGTGTCGTCGGGGCGGCGGTGGTCGCGTAACGGCGAACAGCGGCGATGGGCGGTTCGGTGGCGTAGTAGGGAGAGCGGAGGAGGAGAGAGGTCGAGGAGAGAGGAGAGGGCCGGGGCTGCGTGGCATTGCACAGGTGCATCGAGGAGGAGCCAGCAGGCTAGGAGGAGGAGGTGGAAGCCTCGGGCGGCGCTCGCGTCGACACGCCTCGCCTCTTGGCGAGGTTGAAAACGGTGGGGAGTTGGGCTGGGCCTCGGCCACGTCTTTGGGCGGATGGGGCGCTAGGTGGGCTGCAGGTAAGTCCAGTTAAACCTTTCTCTCTCTCTCTCTCTAATAATTGTTTCTATTTTCTATTTTGCTTTTCTGTTTTTGATTTAGTAATAATACTAAACCATTTTTAAAACTCCTGAGAAAATTTGTGGGCACTTTTCAAATGTTTACTAACAGCCCTCAAATGTTTTCAGAATTATGGAAGCATTTAAAATATTTATAGCCATTTAATGCTCCAATTCAAATACTTATGATTTAAACCAAAAACCTGAAATGAGCTAGGGAAAATATGCACCAATTTATGTCAGAGGTTTTCACCAGTTTCAAAAATGATGGACTTTTCCTGAAGTCACTTTGGGTTTATTGGAAGTGATTTTATTTGAGCCTATTTGAATTCATTTGGTGATAGGGTTTGAACAATCCCCATTTCAAGTTCATGAGGAATTTAAACATGATGCACACATAAAGGGCTAGCCTAGTGCATACCAGGACTGGGGGTGTGACACACTACGTCAAGAATTCATGAGAAATGGTGCAACTCTCATGACAATCCTGACATAAAGGGGGTAATACTCCGAGGTAGAACAGAATCAAAAGCTGGATTGGCATTTGATTTGCGGATTACAACTGCTTTGACCCAATCCTGGATATGGATGAGGTACTGGAGTTTGTTTCTCCAAGTCATTACGGAATAGAATGGCTTGACGGACCACAAGGATAACAGGCATCGATAAACGAATGCTCACATACTCTTGACTATCAATTGATAGACGAGGGTCAGAATACAACTAAATAGAACAACTCAAAGGAACATATAATTTTCTGAGTTGTGGATGCATAGATTAGTATGTCGAGCGAAGCTCAACATTTCTTCCGGATAACCCATGCGGAAAGGTAGAACTGGCAAATTCACAATTATGAATGGAGAACTCCTCAAGAGTACTCTGATTGTGGTATTTTGGTTCAAAGAACTTCTGCTTTAATGGTTCATGGTATTTGGAAGAAGGAAATAGCACGGACCTTCAGGACTACCGCAAAGTTACTAATATCCTAAAGGAACTAGCAAACACTATCAACATGAGGTAAGTAGGGTAAATATTGGGTTCAAGAATCCAGGAATAGAATACCTACTACTAAATGGCATCACAGGATGCTTTCGAGAATGGTGACCAGAATCATCACACCGGGAACACAAAACATGGCTAGATTACAAGGTGACTCCCTAAAACACCTAGGGTCATAATAATAGCTCCAACATATATGTCGAGGCAACAAAGTACCTCAACCCACTGATTAGTGTGCTTATTCTGACCAAAAAGGACATCAGGAACGGAAAGAAAGGATTTGCAAATGCATCAGACTATTAAGAGACACAGGATGACTCGAGACAAACATAACGGCTGTAAATGCTCAAAATGATTTGAGACATCCTGCAAAAATGGTGGCATAACCACTCAGAAGCACAAAATCAAGGTTCCGAGACCAACTATGAACACACGGAAGTAGTAGAAACTGAACTGGGGCATAAAACCAACAATCTTAAAAGTCTATGGATTAGTAACACGTGATCCTGATAGATAGATGACAAGGCCTAGTTCTTAATCCCCGTAGAAGAGAAGAGGATGACTCGGATCGAGAAGGCCATGAGGTATAAGGAGTAAAAAGAGCCTTCGTTCCTTCCACAATCAATTCCCTTACATAACTAAAGCATTTCTAGACACAACCCGACCGGTTTGGCTTGGTAAACCTCTGAGCGATCGAGCTCGATACCAAAGCTATCGGACCCGATTCCAAGTCACATCGATCTAGCCGGTAACACCTCATATCACTTTGCGGCCTCACGCACGGTATTTGTGACACCCCAAAATTTTTGACCTTGTTTTATTAATTAAAATTTTGCCAGAAATTAAAACTTTTATTTTCTGGGCTCCTTTTGATTTTGAATTTTTTCTCTCTTGTTATTATGGAGTTTTCCCCAAAAAGAAAACTTTTCAAATATGTTATTGGACTTGTTTAACCTCTCAAGAAAAACTTTTCTTTTATTAGTAGAGCTAATTACATAATTAAATTTTGCTTGATCTTTATTTCCTTGAAAATGGTTTTTCCAAGGTTATATGGCCGTATTTAAACTACAACCATTTGATAAATTCACTTAAAATTCCAACCAAAATTAGGAGATGTCATATGATGTTTTCAAATCACTTTTATGCAAAAATATCTTTTATTCATGAAATATTTTGAGCTCTACACCCAATTTTCTTCTCTGGTCCAGTGGGCAATTTTGCACTACAACTCTTTTAAATATTTCTTTCTAGCCTCCACCAAAATTATGGGATGCTGGTAGTAGCATATGATTCAACTTTATGCCAGAACCCAGCGAGGTTATTTGAAAATTTTGAGTGAATCAACCTCATCTTCATTTTGGTCCAACATGATGGTTTGTACAGCATCCATATTCTTGCTTGCTTTTTGGCCCTTGATTCTTTCCCCTGCTTGTAGACCACCCTACAAAACCCCTAAGTCCAGGAGCATGCAACCATTGGAATACTTTTGGTTCATGAGATGATGCCATTTACCTCCTGTCCAGTATTGAAGTTTTACAAAACTTGCACTAACAAGTTTGTGCTTTTCACAAACTAACCTCACCACCCTCTTGTGCATCTAAAGAGACTAGGATCTGGAAGATTTGGCTACTCCAAGAAGAGCCTAGGAGCCTGTGTCATTTTGTCAAACACCTGGAGTGCATGGACAGATTTGGCATGAGTTTTGGTTTGCATTGTGGACCTGATCCTCTGACCCAACAGGCATCTCCACTAGCATCCCAGCTACCCCTAGACTAGACCTGCTAGTCCCGAGCTCCAACCAAGCCGCCTAGCAGGCCATGGCATTTCGTCGAGCAGATGGTGGGCATGCACTGGGCGCGCCCAGAGCGCGCCAACTGCAGCCCCACACCCGAGACGCCGCATCGCGCCCTTGGTTTGGCCCCACAATGCAAAGTCGCGCCACGCACTCCCCTCTCACCAGAAACCTCCAAGCCGCCCTGGCACCCTACAGCGCCGCTGTCAGGGCAATCTTGGCGGCTCGCCGGCGTCCGCAGTGCGCCTCTGCCATGTTCGGCGCCGACCGAGCCTCCCCGGCTCGCCACCTGCCCCCTGGGAGCCGCGCACGCTTATCCCCTCGCTCGTTGGCTAGCTCTCGTCGCCTCCATGTCGCCCTGCAAGCTACAGAACATCGGTCGCGACGAGCTCATCCACTGCTGCCGCGAACCAACGTGGGAGCGCTATAAAAGGAAGCCCCTCGAGCCCTCCGAGCGCGAAAGCAGCCCCAAAATCACCCCCCCTCGTTTCCCCGTGGCAGCCAGTCGACCCGGGGAGGTTTTCTTCCCCGTCTCCGGCAACTCCTGCCGCCGCCACAGCCCCGACCATTCCGGCGCCACCAGGACCTCCCCCTCTCCACTCTCTCCACCAGAAGCTCTCTCTTCCTCCCGTGAACCTTTCCCCCTGCTCGATTTTGATCGGGAACCACCGCAGCCCCAAAACCACTTTGCTCCCTAGGTCTCCTCCATCGCGAAGCTCACCGTCGGCGACTCTCTCCACCCCCGCTGACCCAACGACCACCGGGAGGACCGCCCTGGTCTTGTGGATCCATCCCGACCCTCTGGAGCCCGCGGGGGAGCAGCCATTCGCCAGCATTGATCGCCGTCGCCTCGCCGACGTTCGGGCAGAGGAAGAGGAGGGAGAGATGGACTGGTCAAACCTGACCGGTGGGCCCCCTGGACCCACTGTCGGTGACCCGCCCTGCCCACGTGGGTTAAGTGGGCGTATCTCGATGCGTCTTGACGTGTTCATATTCGAACCGTTTTCTTTTTCTATTTTTATTTTAAATAGCGAGTATTGACTAAACTTTGGTGGCTGTATCTTTTAAATAAAACTCCAAATGAGTTGATTCTTTTTCCTACATCTCTCAAATTCTGTCTAGTTTCTTTTAAGATTTATTTGAAAAAATTTCAAACAACTTTTTGTGCTGTTTTGAATTTGTGTGTTAATTCCAATATTTTCAACATAGGATTTGTTGGAGAGAGGAGAAAACTTTCAAAAGTTTTGGAGAGCACCCCACCTCTCCACACCTTGAAGGCAAGCATCCTGAACCATGGCATAATATCTTTGGTGTGTTAGTTGACGCGGTTATAATACCACCTTGCATCAGAAAAGCTCGTTATTTTATGTGGTGATGTGATCTTTTGCAAGAATGCATATTAGTGATTTTTCCTTGCTGTTGGAAATGAATATACTTGTGATGGTAATCATCCTCATGTGCCTTACATGCATGCGGAAAGGAATCCGGAAGGCCTCTGCCTTGGGTAGGCGTGAGCTTGTCGCGGGTCTCCGTTGGGACGGTTATGTCGGTATGGCATAGTAAGGCATAATGGCGGTGATCTGTTGATTGAAATATATTTGTTATGCTAACCATGCAGGGAATGCTTAAACCTCTGAGTCAACCATAGATCGAGTCTTCTTCCAAGAACCCCATACTTGTTTCAGACTACCACTTGTCCCTGCCATCGTGGGAGTGCAGTTCGATGAAGTTGTCAACCCCTTTCCTAGCACACACCATACAGAGAGGCCATGATGGAAGATACTGGAGGCATCCGGTAGGCATGCCATCTGAGCCGGGGGCATGGGTGTTTCGATTGTAGCGAAGGGTAGCTCCCCTAGTTTCTTGTGCGTATAAAGTTTGTGATCCCATGCTCCGTCGAGGTTGTAGCCTCCCCACTTAGAGTTTTGCTTGACGGTGTCGTGGGTGATTCAGACACCGGTGAGTTAAGCTGGTGTGTGCAAGTCAGCGTGTTTTTGACTAAAAGACCGTGAGACGGAATTAGTCGATGGACTAAAAGCCGTTACTCATGGGTAAAGAGTACACCATCTGCAGAGATATTAAACCTATTGAATAGCCGTGTCCATGGTTAAGGACTACATCTGCAGGTCAGGTCAAGTGTCGGTCTTAGTGTCGGTCTTGGAGAAACGCTAAACGAACATGGATCATGATTTGTGACTTGCGTTGATTAGGATGATTATGATTATTTTATCATGGACTAACTATTGCCGTTACTTGATTTATTGAGTATCCTGGGGCGGTTCTACCTCTGGATATTCACTATGAATGTATTTGCTTCATAAGCCCTTTATGTGGTGTCGCTTAGGCGCCTCGATCGTGGCATTACTTGTTATTTATTTCCCTTATAAGCCCTTTATGTGGTGTCGCTCGGGCCTTGATAATGGCATTACTTGTTATTTATTTCCCTTATAAGCCCTTTATGTGGTGTCGCTCGAGGCCTTCCGGTAATAACATTACTTGTTATTTATTTCCCTTATAAGCCCTTTATGTGGTGTCGCTCGGACGCCTTGATCGTGGCATTACTTGTTATTTATTTCCTTATAAGCCCTTTATGTGGCGTCGCTCGAACCCTGATCGAAACATGCTTGTTATTTACCATCATTTGAGATGTAAGCAGGACATCCAAATGGTGCATTTTATTTCCTCCTCTGTCATTTCATATTCTTGTTACATATAAATAACCTGTTTGCATGCATCCGAGATTTTACTTTATGACTGACAATGTGATCATAGAATATTTCCGTGCATGATTATCATTTATATTATACCCGTGTTCATAATGTTTGCGAGTACATTCAAAGTACTCACTGGCTTGTCCCTGGTTATTGTCTTGGCCAGATTTCTTGCATGGAGAGGGGTGTTGCGATGACCGCCCCGGAACCTAAGCAACGGAGACCGCAGCCTCGCGAAGATAGGAGTTATCCTGGTCAGCTGTTCCTGTGGAAATGGAGTCCCATAGACACTGATGATCCACAAACCGCTTCCGCCATCAACCACTAGAAACCATTTGTTGTACTCCCAGGCCAGAATGGTCTTGTACTACATATATTTTGTATTTTGCTTGGGTTTACGTATCAAGTTGGTGCCTCATCATTAACAGTAATCCCGGGCTGGTGAGCACAACGCCATTTTCTGAAATTAATACCGGAAAACCGGTTGCCACAAACTTGGTATCAGAGCCAGGCTGACCATTGGCTAATCCTATCTTAGCCAGGTCGAAAAACCTAGGAAAAACCAACCCACCAGACCCTAACCAAAACCCCAGCCAAACTTCTCGTGCAAGATAGCCACACAGTGACCCCGACACTATTTGGCAGTCGGTGCCCAACCTATCATCCTAGCATGTCGATCACACGTCAGTGACCGATGCCTATAATGTCTTATTTGCAAGCGTGCGAAGGAAGACTCCGTCCCCTTTTTCCATAAAAAGGGCACACTAGCATCAACCCAGCACAGCACAATCCTCTTCCCAAACCGAGCCATAATGCCTGGTCCCGTCGTGCACAATGAGACCACAGCAACCAACCTTGGAAGTTTTGTGACCGTGCTAGCAAACCTCACCCGCCGTGCCTTTGCATTAGAAGAGCCTCCCGAATATGTAGTGTACCAAGGGTCCGTGAGCGGTGAAAGCCGTCAATTCTGGGCCACGGTGCACGTCTATGGTAGGGGTCTATCGCCAGAACGCCCCTACAGGTTCACCGGAAGGACAACTTCCTTTGAGCCACAAGCCATCCAACTAGCTGCTCGAGAAGCTATAGTTCAACTTCGGCATTTGTCGCCCAGAGTTAACTGTCGCTTGTTCTGCTACTACCCCAGCCGTGAAGGGTATGGTAGATCACCCCAAGTTTCCAACGGAGATCACGAGACGGACCCTGCATTGTTGCCTCTGGTGCGCTATGTAAATGCACTAGAAGGACTATTCGATCAAATCACCATTGATCTGATCGCAGCTCGTGGAGAGCTGATTCGCCGAGCCCCGGCAAGAAGAGAAGATGAGCCCGTCGCCGACAACCCCGTCGTACTGTTTGGACAACCAATCGAGTCCTTGAGGTCCGCCCCAGCCATCGACCAAAATACCTTGATGACCCCAGAAGTGCTTCGTCGCCTTTTGGGAACACACTCCAACGGGATTGTGGCCAACAATCCCTGTGATGGTCATCATAGCTACCCCGACCCTGCAGTCCCTCAACCCCCTCCAGCTAATCCTGACGGTGAGAACCATGGAGAAACCCCGACGTCCACAAGGCAAGCCCGCTTAGATATTAACGAGGTGGTAGAGTCACCCGAGCGATGCCGAGTCTTAGTAGGTCCTTGCCTTGTAACTGTGTGATCTGTATCGCCGTAATTAAATACTGTTTGCTGTGCACCCTATTTTTTGTTATAGCCATGCATGAGTTTTTTGATGTGCGATTGCATTTTTAATCCCAAGCGTAGCTGCCAAAGACCAACCTCGACAACGCAAAGTTTGTGCTATGAATAAACCTTTTTGGTTTCAGCTAACAGGAATGATATTTTCAAAACAACCCTTAACAAATCTCGAGGACGAGATTTTCTTTTAAGGGGGGTAGTGTTGTGACACCCCAAAATTTTTGACCTTGTTTTATTAATTAAAATTTTGCCAGGAAAGTAAAACCTTTATTTTCTGGGCTCCTTTTGATTTTTGAATTTTTTTTTCTCTCTTGTTATTACGGAGTTTTCCCCAAAAAGAAAACTTTTCAAATATGTTATTGGACTTGTTTAACCTCTCAAGAAAAACTTTTCTTTTATTAGTAGAGCTAATTACATAATTAAATTTTGCTTGATCTTTATTTCCTTGAAAAATGGTTTTTCCAAGGTTATATGGACATATTTGAACTACAACCATTTGATAAATTCACTTGAAATTCCAACCAAAATTGGGAGATGTCATGTGATGTTTTTAAATCACTTTTATGCAAAAAATATCTTTTATTCATGAAATATTTTGAGCTCTACACCCAATTTTCTTCTCTGGTCCAGTGGGCAATTTTGCACTACAACTATTTTAAATATTTCTTTCTAGCCTCCACCAAAATTATGGGATGCTGGTAGTAGCATATGGTTCAACTTTATGCAAGAACCCAGCAAGGTTATTTGAAAATTTTGAGTGAATCAACCTCATCTTCATTCTGGTCCAACATGATGGTTTGTACAGCATCCATATTCTTGCTTGCTTTTTGGCCCTTGATTCTTTCCCCTGCTTGTAGACCACCCTACAAAACCCCTAAGTCCAGGAGCATGCAACCATTGGAATACTTTTGGTTCATGAGATGATGCCATTTACCTCCTGTCCAGTATTGAAGTTTTACAAAACTTGCACTAACAAGTTTGTGCTTTTCACAAACTAACCTCACCACCCTCTTGTGCATCTAAAGAGACTATGATCTGGAAGATTTGGCCACTCCAAGAAGAGCCTAGGTGCCTGTGGCATTTTGTCAAACACCTGGAGTGCATGGACAGATTTGGCATGAGTTTTAGTTTGCATTGTGGACATGATCCTCTGACCCAACAGGCATGTCCACTAGCATCCCAACTACCCCTAGACTAGACCTGCTAATCCCCAGCTCCAACCAAGCCACCTAGCAGGCCATGGCATTTCGTCGAGCAGATGGTGGGCGTGCACTGGGCGCGCCCAGAGCGCGCCAACTGCAGCCGGGCACCCGAGACGCCGCGTCGCGCCCCTGGTTTGGCCCCACACTGCAAAGCCGCGCCACGCACTCCCCTCTCACCAGAAATCTCCAAGCCGCCCTCTCACCCTACAGCGCCGCCGTCAGGGCACTCTTCGCGGCACGCCGGCGTCCGCAGTGCGCCTCTGCCACGTTCGGCGCCGCCCGAGCCACTCCGGCTCGCCACCTGCCCCTGGGAGCCGCGCATGCTTATCCCCTCGCTCGTCGGCTAGCTCTCGTCGCCTCCACGTCGACCTGCAAGCTACAGAACGTCGGTCGCCGACGAGCTCATCCACTGCCGCCGCGAACCGATGTGGGAGCGCTATAAAAGGAAGCCCCTCGAGCCCTCCGAGCGCGAAAGCAGCCCCAAAATCACCCCCCTCGTTTCCCCGTGGAAGCCAGTCGACCCGGGGAGGTTTTCTTCCCCGTCTCCGGCAACTCCTGCCGCCACCACAGCCCCGGCCATTCCGGCGCCACCAAGACCACCCCCTCTCCACTCTCTCCACCAGAAGCTCTCTCTTCCTCCCGTGAACCTTTCCCCCTGCTCGATTTTGATCGGGAACCACCGCAGCCCCAAAACCACTTTGCTCCCGAGGTCTCCTCCGCCGCGAAGCTCACCGTCGGCGACTCCCTCCACCCCCGCCGACCCAACGACCACCGGGAGGACCACCCTGGTCTTGCGGATCCATCCCGACCCTCTGGAGCCCGCGGGGAGCAGCCATTCGCCGGCGTTGATCGTCGTCGCCTCGCCGACGTTCGGGCAGAGGAAGAGGAGGGAGAGATGGACTGGTCAAACCAGACCGGTGGGCCCCCTGGACCCACTGTCAGTGACCCCGCCCCTGTCCACGTGGGTTAAGTGGAAGCGTATCTCCGGAGTACGTCTTCGACGTGTTCATATTCGAACCGTTTTCTTTTTCTATTTTTTATTTTAAATAGCAGAGTATTGACTAAACTTTGACTGGCTGTATCTTTTTAAATAAAACTCCAAATGAGTTGATTCTTTTTCCTACATCTCTCAAATTCTGTCTAGTTTATTTTAAGATTTATTTGAAAAAATTTCAAACAACTTTTGTGCTGTTTTGAATTTGTGTGTTAATTCAATATTTTCAAAATAGGATTTGTTGGAGAGAGGAGAAAACTTTCAAAAGTTTTGGAGAGCACCCCACCTCTCCACACCTTGAAGGCAAGCATCCTGAACCATGGCATAACATCTTTGGTGTGTTATAACACCACCTTGCATCGGAAAAGCTCGTTATTTTATGTGGTGATGTGATCTTTTGCATGAATGCATATTAGTGATTTTTCCTTGCTGTTGGAGATGAATATACTTGTGATGGTAATCATCCTCATGTGCCTTACATGCATGTCGGAAAGGAATCCGGGAAGGCCTCTGCCTTGGGTAGGCGTGAGCTTGTCGCCGGTCTCCGTTGGGACGGTTATGTCGGTATGGCATAGTAAGGTATAATGGCGGAGATCTGTTGATTGAAATATATTTGTTATGCTAACCATGCAGGCAATGCTTAAACCTCTGAGTCGACCATAGATCGAGTCTTGTTCGATAACCCCATACTTGTTTAGTACTACCACTTGTCCCTGCCATACGTGGGTGCAGTTCGATAAGTTGTCAACCCTTTCCTAGCACACACCATCTGAGAGAGGCCATGATGGAAGATCTGGAGGCATCCGTAGGCATGCCATCTGAGCCGGGGGCATGGGTGTTTCGATTGTAGCCGAAGGGGTAGCTCCCCTAGTTTGCGCGCGGTATAAAGTTTGTGATCCCATGCTCCGTCGAGGTTGTAGCCTCCCCACTTAGAGTTTTGCTTGACAGGTGTCGTGGGTGATTCCAGACACCGGTGAGTTAAGCTGGTGTGTGCAAGTCAGCGTGTTTTGACTAAAAGACCGTGAGCGGAATTAGTCGATGGACTAAAGAAATCCGTTACTCGTGGGTAAAGAGTACACCCTCTGCGGAGATATTAAACCTATTGAATAGCCGTGTCCATGGTTAAGGACTACGATGCAGGTCAGGTCAAGTGTCGGTCTTAGTGCGGTCTTGGAGGAGAAACGCTAAACCGAACATGGATCATGATTTGTGACTTGCGTTGATTATGATGATTATGATTATTTTTATCATGGACTAACTATTGCCGTTACTTGATTTATTGAGTATCCACGGGGCGGTTCTACCTCCTGGATATTCACTATGAATGTATTTGCTTCATAAGCCCTTTATGTGGTGTCGCTTAGGCGCTCGATTAATAACATTACTTGTTATTTATTTCCCTTATAAGCCCTTTATGTGGTGTCGCTCGGGCCTTGATTGGCATTACTTGTTATTTATTTCCCTTATAAGACCTTTATGTGGTGTCGCTCAGATGCCCGACTGTGGCATTACTTGTTATTTATTCCCTTATGAGCCCTTTATGTGGTGTCGCTCAGACGCCCGACTGTGGCATTACTTGTTATTTATTTCCCTTATAAGCCCTTTATGTGGCGTCGCTCAGACGCCCGACTGAGGCATGCTTGTTATTTACCATCATTTCAAGACGTCGCTTCAGACATCCGAATGGTGCATTTTATTTCCTCCTCTGTCATTTCATATTCTTGTTACATATAAATAACCTGTTTGCATGCATCAGAGATTTTATTTTATGACTGGCAATGTGATCATAGAATATTTCCGTGCATGATTATCATTTATATTATACCCGTGTTCTTAATGTTTGCGAGTACATTCAAAGTACTCACTGGCTTGTCCACAGCTATTGTCTTGGCCAGATTTCTTGCATGGAGAGGCGTTGCGATGACCGCCCGGAACCTAAACAACGGAGACCGCAGCCTCGTGAAGATAGGAGTTATCTGGTCAGCTGTTCTGTGGGAAATGGAGTCCCATAGACACCGATGATCCACAAACCGCTTCGCCATCAACCACTAGAAACCATTTGTTGTACTCCCAGGCGAGAATGGTCTTGTACTACATATATTTTGTATTTTGCTTGGGTTTACGTATCAAGTTGGTGCCTCATCATTAACATAATCACGGGGCTGGTGAGCACAACGGCCATTTTCTGGAAATTAATACCCGGAAAACCGGTCGCCATAGTATTCCCACGGGTGTCGCTTTACCATGGCCCGGGACCATTTGCGCCTTTTGTCTCATGTATATGATAGTGTCGCTAGCATCCATATGATAGAGAACCCGGGCCAACATGACTAATCATGAACCCAAAGTGGCACTAACTTATAGGGACAGGCATACATGAATCAACATCGAGCATGTCGGTCAGCAGCGTGTGAATCCGGGCTGTAGCACTGGGCTAACAGGACACCGGGAACCCGGGCTGTAGCAGGCTAGGTAGGACTCCGGATGTCACCGCGTGACATTTCCCCGAAGGGACAGACATAGGAATGAAGTGAATCACATGCCGGCTAGTCAAGTGTTAGGAGCGGTAATCTTGGGCTAGCGGGACTCGGTGAACCGGGCTGTAGCGGACTACTATGGCTCATGGAAGCACAAGACTACATTTCCCCATAAGAGAGGCTACCAAGGATAAACAACTAGGTTGTCGGATCCCACACATACCAAGCATTTCAATCATACACACAATATGCTCGATATGTGTGACGCCCCAAGACCGGAGCTTCAGTTGCCTTCCAGGGTTTCCGAGTTTTGTCGTGTGATTTGTTTTGTTTGTGCATTCATCATGTCATCTCTTGCATTGCATCATCTCATCATGCCATTTAATTTTTAAAAACTCAACTAAATAAAATCGTATGGATCTCCGGTCCATTTAAATCGAGGGAAGGGTGACTTCTCTTTATAACATACCCTCCCGATATTTAGGGAGATATTATAAAAATATTTCATGTATTTGGAAGCCACCGTATCAAACTTGCATTTTAATCTCTCTCGTTTCCACCTATTCTAAATCCTCGATCATTCTCCATTTGGCTCCGGTTCAAGTTGTGGCACTTTGAGTTATGCCAAAGAAGCCCCATGCCAGTTTTCAGCTCAACTTATATTTATTTGTTCCTCCAAATAAATATTTTTGCTCTGTTTCTTTTACGTAAATGAAAAAGGAAAACCTTTTTTCCTTCCTTTCTTTAAGTCCAGCCCAGCTGGGCTTCCTAGCCCACAACAGGCGGCCCATCCATCCTCCCAAGGCCCGGCCGCCTGCTGTAACCCTAGCCGATCGAGAGCCCCAGCCCGATCGACCCCCTCATCTTGATCTCTCCTCTGCGCGCCTCCTCTCGATCCCCATCTCCTCTCGCCTCTCACCTCGCGACGCCCGCAACCAGCGCGAGGAAGCCGCCCGCTCGACCGACCGCCGCCCTCGACCTACCTCGCCGTCGCCCATGGCCATGCCTTGATCGGACGCCCGCGTCCTCCACCACCACCACCTTACTTCCCGCATCTCCGCGGCTCCGTAGCCCTGCCTCGAGTGCCCCCCCCCTCGCCTCGCCTCCTTGCCATGGCGCGTGCCACTCGAGCCAGCAGGCCGCCGCCCTGCATCGCCGTCCGGCACTACACCTCCGCCCGGCCTTGGCCTCCATGGTGCTGCTGCTGCTGGCCCATTGTCGAGCTCGTCGCCCGCCTCGTGGTCCTCCCCGCCGCCGCCTTAGTTCTGCGGAGCTTCCTTGCCGCATCTCTGCTCGCCCGCTTTCACGGCGCCAAGTCCCTGCCGCCGACCTTTGTTTTCCCTGCTCGTCGCGTGAGCATCAGCGCTTGCTCTCTTGCCAGCGTGAGTGCTCGCGTGGGCCACTTCGACCGTGACCTCCACGAAGTTCGTGAGCAAGACCTATGACATGTGTGCGACTATGCGGATTCGCCAAGTACCCCTCCAAAGAAGACCGGCGCTGAACAAGCACACGGCTCGTGGATTTCGCCAAGTACCACGACATACGGCGCCCGAGCGACCACCGAACCGAAGCGCCAAAGTACCCTCTGGCGAAGACGCCAAATCTGTTTCGGGATTCGTCAAGTACCGCTATCGATGACTCGAACATCCACGAAACGTGTACCACTACCGTCGCGAGTACCTCTACCATCATCCCGAAGACGTTGGATTCATCAAGTTCCTCCCCGAAAACGAACGCGAATGACTACTTCCACGATGATGCGAGTACAAGTACCCTCTTCGTGGTTTTCGCCAAGTACCTCGACACCGGAGCCCTCGGATCCGTCAAGTCCAACAACGATCGTGTACAACTACGGCGACGCCGAACGCCTCTGAACCGTGTACCTCGGCGACCGCCAAGTACCCTTCGGATCGCCAAGTACCTCTACCAGCGACCTGAACATCTCTGAAAAACGTACAACTTCATCGCGAGAACGTCTACCTCCACTCGACCGCGAGTACCACTACTTCCCCTCCGAACTTGACCCATTCCTAAAAGGCACGCTTCAAAGGTATACCGCGGAGCGACCGCCCGTGGACGAATGCATATGTTGTATGAGATGCCCGTTTGCACCGTGTCCAAATTGTCGCTCGCTTGTTCCTCCTCGTTGCCATGCCATCGTCCGTGGGAACCGGAAACAGGATCACCCACCATCTTTTGCATGTTCCGCGTCGTCCACACTTTCTTTTGCACCGACATCTCGATGAGCTGTCGGAACCGATATATTGCCGTGGCACCATTTTCGTTTACCGCCGTGGCACCCTTCGTTCCGCCATGGTGACCAAATGCTTCATAACATGCTCATGTCAACATTTTCATAAAAATTGCATAAAACTTGCATATGTCATCCGCATCATGATAACAACAATTAAAATGTTTAAAATGTTGTTTGTTTAAATTTGCTTAAATGCCATGCTAAAATGATTTATTTCATAACTAAATAACCGTAGCTCCAAATTTATTAAACTTTATATGTAAATGGGGTGGAAAAATGCCTAGTTTAACATGGTAGCATTACTTTGCATGTTTAACAACTCTAAAATATGCTTTAGGTCAGAACAGTACCAAATTCGAAATATGCATATGGGGTTTTACCGGAATTGTTGTTCGTTGTTTCCGGCCTCATTTAAAATTGCCTAGATAGGTAGTTTTATTATGCTTCACCTCTTGCCATGTTAACAACATTTAATCCGGACATGCATCATACTTGATTGTGCATCATGCCATGTTTATGATTGTGTGTTTGCTATGTTGTTTGCTTCTTTCGGTTTGCTTCTCTCGTTAGCCGGTTTCGTTCGGAGTTGTGAGGATTAGATTCGACTACATCCGTTTGTCTTCTTCATGGACTCGTTCTTCTTCCTTGCGGGATTTCAGGCAAGATGACCATACCCTCGAAATCACTTCTATCTTTGCTTGCTAGTTGCTCGCTCTTTTGCTATGCCTATGCTGCGATGCCTACCACGTGCTATATCATGCCTCCCATGTTGCCATGTCAGCCTCTAACCTTTTTCAACCTTCCTAGCAAACCGTTGTTTGGCTATGTTACCGCTTTGCTCGGCCCCTCTTATAGCGTTGTTAGTTGCAGGTGAAGAGGAAGTTTGTTCCTTGTTGGAACATGGAGATGTTGTTCCCTGTTGGAACATGTTTACTTGTTGGGATATCACAATATATCTTATTTAATTAATGCATCTATATACTTGGTAAAGGGTGGAAGGCTCGGCCTTATGCCTGGTGTTTTGTTCCACTCTTGCCGCCCTAGTTTCCGTCATACCTGTGTTATGTTCCCGGATTTTGCGTCCCTAACGCTGTTGGGTGATTTATGGGACCCCCTTGACAGTTCGCTTTGAATAAGACTCCTCCAGCAAGGCCCAACCTTGGTTTTACCATTTGACTACCTACCACATATACCCCTTCCCTTGGGTTCTGCAGACTCAAGGGTCATCTTTATTTTTCGCCCCCCCCCCCCCTCGGGCCAGTGCTCCTCCGAGTGTTGGTCCGAACCGAGCAGCCTGCGGGGCCATGTAACATCCCAAATTTCCTATTTGGAATGTTTTACAATTATAGCTAAGCATCCTATGCATCCTGTTTGAATTTGAATGCCATTTGGAGTTTCAGAAGAGATTTGAGTTTTGAATTTGAATTCAAACTTTGGCAAGTGGGAAACATTTCAAAAACTAAGCCTGATAAATACTTGATCAAAAGTATGAGAGGAGTAAACATGACACTCCAAAAATATCAGAGGAAAACATTGCCAAAAGTTTTGGATTCAAATCTGAATTTTATTTGAATTTGAAAAAATGGATTTTATGAAGTTTGGATTTTGCCTTTGGAAAATGTTCAAATGATAGGAATATTCCCGATCATTTTGGTATATATATGTCCTATATAAAATACTTATAGATTTTGTTTTATTTCTGTTTTGTTTTATTAAAAGATAAATTCAAAAAATAGAAAACCCCAGCGCCAGCCCGAACCCCGCCCAGCCAGCGCCGACCACCATGGCCAGAGCCTGACCAATGCCCACGAGAACCAACCGAGCTGCCCCAGCCTGCCAGGCCACTCCCAGCTCGAATCGCCTTGGGCGGTCGCCCTTCGCTCAAACCCCCCCTCTCTCACCGACAAGTGGCCCGCCCGTCCCCAACCCCTACCCACGTCTTGGCCGCGCCGATCGCGGATCGCGAGATCCGGGATCGATCCTCCCGATCGCCCCGAAGCAAGGCCGAGGCCCCCGCCTATTTAAGCCCTCGCCCGCAGCCCATTCCCCCCTAGCCCCTCGCGGACCCCTCTTCCTCTCACCCGAGCTCACCGGAGCCGAGTCCCCATTGCCGCAATTTTAAATCGCCGTCGCCGCCTAGCCACTCCCGATCTCCCCGACTCCACCAAAGGCCCCCACTCGTCGCCCCGCACCCGCCCGGCTACTTCGTCGACCTCCCCGACGACCGGAGCCATCAACGCACTCGTCGCCGCCGCCGCCGCCGCCGCCGAGCTCCGGTAAGTCACCGGAGAACGCCTCCCCCGTCCGATCTCAAACCAACGGTCCAGATTAGAACACCCCCGAAGGGGTATTTCTTTTAAAATAAACCGGACCGGCCCGGTTCGTTTACGGTTTATTTTCATTAGGGTTTTTATTTATTAGCCCGGCCCGACTAGTTTAACCCTAGGCCCATTTTAGGTTATATTACGCTCAGTGCACAGTTTAGGCCCATTAGGCCCTTTTTCTTTTAATTTCATTTTCTGTTTTAACAGAATAGTTCCTACTTTGAAAAATTCATATCTTTTATTCGGTTTAATATTTTTAAGTGATTCTTTTTTTGTTGGTTTGCAAATTTTCTATAGTTTCTGTAGAATATATATTTATCTATGTTAAAATTAATTAAATTTGCTTTATTTTAGTTTAAGTCAGAGAAGTAAATCTGCTATAACTTGAGTTAGAAAAATTATTTTTGGATGATTCTTTTTGTCCCAACTTTATTTTGACATTGCCAAACCATAAAAATTAATTTGGGTATTTTAGGATTAATAAATAAATAGTTTTAAGCAGAATCCTGTTAATCCTAATTAATTAACTAGCTCTGTTTTCCTATTAATTTAATTAGTAAATAAATTTATTTTTAACATGTGATTGATTATTCTAGGATAGTTTCTGTCACTTTATAGGATGAACTTTTATTTATAATAAATAAAAGTTTTATTTTATTTTCTTAATAGAAATTGAATTAGGCCTAATAGGAGTTTCATAATAGATTTTTAAATTAATTCTTTTTGCTCCTAGTTGCTTAATGAAATATTTTCTGTTAAGTTAACCTAAAACCATGATTAGGTTATGTTGAAAAAATTTTATTATATAAAACTACTTTTAGTTGTTGTTTAAAGTAGGAAAACTTTGAGTTGGTTTTCTTTGAGTTTTCCTTTGGGTTTTGCTTTGTTGGTTTTGTGTGTTACTTTGTTATGCTATTGTGTTATGTGATCCTATTGCTATATGCTTATTGTGATTTGTTTGTCTCGGTAGAGTTTCCTGAGTCTGAAGCTTGCTACTCTGAATCTTTAGCTTACGAGGATCATCAGCAAGGCAAGTTTTGATCATGTTATTTTCTATACCTATGTTTTTGTGCATTAGAATTGTCACCACCCCACCATGCATGCAGTAGTTGAAATTTTGAAGTTATTAATCTTGAGTAGTATCATGTGGTAGGATGAACCAATCCCTTGTTACCATGACCCGGGACAAAGTAGTTTACTTTGCTATGCTCGTAGACGGGTTTTGGTTGACTGAAATTCATAAGCAAGATGTGAGAGTTAATGATGATGACAACCCCATGAACTACAATGATCAAGATGGACTTGGAAATTCATTCTTGGGTGGAGGACGGTTGACCGGCACCACAGAGAACCCAGTGGTTGGCGGGATGCATGGAGAAGTGCCATGACATCTTGCGAAAGCTTCACCCAGCCACGAAGAGAAGGATGGATGCCCCATGACCGGAAGCTTACTCAGCAGCCGCAAGCCATTATGGGCTCGGCTGGGTTAACCCTAGTAGTGACGCTGGCTGGGCGGTACTACGAGATGTAGAAGAACGGTAGGATTGGATGGGTACGGCGGTAGCGAAGAACTCTTTGGAAGACCTGTTTCATTCGTCCGTCTTCAAACACCATGAAGTCGAAGACTTTAAAGGAGGAATGATTCTTGCGGAAAAGTCATAAACCTCTGCAGAGTTAAAGATCTAATCGATTAGCCGTGTCCCGATTCACGGACAATTTGAGCCTCTGGAACTTGGAAGTATTCGAAATCTCAACACTAAAACTAATGAATTAATTTGAGGGTTTATGACTTAATAACTTGGGAATGAGATATTGGTTGGCGGAACCATCTCAATAACTACCAACAATTGTAGTAATTTGCAAGCAAGTCCTTTGTAGTAGGGAAAAATTTGCTTTTAGCAAAATGATGAAACTTAGAGCTCCACAGCCAAAATGCATATAGTGATAGTAAGTTTATTATTGTTATTCTCTTCATAACTTGCCAGCTTATTCAAAAAGCTGACCTACATGGCTGCAACGTCTTATGTTGCGGTATATTCGATCGGGGTGAGGCTACGCTCGCGCTTGGCGATTGCCCTTTGGAGTCGGATGGACTCGCTTTATCTTCTCGCTTCCAGCATTAGTAGTTTATTTCTCATGAGTTGGCCTTGAGCGAATTTATTCCCTTGTAATAAAGACTCTATATGAGAAGCGTGTAATAATATTCAGGTGTGATTGAACTTTGATTACTTTATCGATGTCTTGTGAGTACCAAAGATGATCTTGGGATGATATGCAGACGAGAGATTTGACCGATTTTGGGTCAGGTCGCTCTGAGAGATGGTATCGAGCACTGCTGACCGTGAGGATCGTAACCCCTAGGATCGGGAAGCCATAGGAAGAGACCATTTACTTTTATCCTTATCATTCCGTAATTCTCCCTATTCATTTCTAACTCCTCTCCGATTTTCAACATTCTAGATGGCCGTCGAGTTCATCCCGGTTTGCTACGGAGTTTTGCCAGCCCGATGAGGCGATGCCCTTGGCGGAAGCTGGTCGAGATGGTGAAGAAGCTGAAGATTGCTCTACCATCGATCACCGAAGCCAACTAATGCACTTCCGACGGACACCCGCTTCTGAGATTGAAGTGCATATCCTGGGAGAACCTTCGGAGGACACACGGAGCCTATCGACTTTGAGTTCACGAGTTCAAGCTGGATCATCGGAAGGGCGTGGCGATCTATCGAGCACTTGGACATCTCCGAGAGAAGTCTGAGGCGAGCTCGATCCCTCGGACCTCGCCATGGTTTCTCGCGAGCACGGAATGGAGATATCATCCGCACCGTTGATGGCGACTCCACTCTCTTACATCCGGGACTTGGAGTGTCTTCTCGAGAGCGGAGATTCAGACTTCGCCGTAACTCGAAGGCACACAGAGGCTATTGTTCCGTGAACTGGGCTGGAGGAGAAGGCACGCGAGACTTCCTTAACCATGAGGAAGAAGTCGCGGACTTTATGGAGACAATCGGCGACCGAAGATGAAGCTTGCGCGATAGAGGAAAAGATGGACTTGGGAGAGGACCTTTTTCGAGTGGAGATGAAGGACCCTCGTAAGCAATGATCAGGACTATGAAGGAGTTCCACCAAGGAAGCCGCAAGAGGAGGCGCCACAACGGAGGACGCAAGGATTATTGATGAAGACTTTTAGTCGACCACCATATTATTTTTTCCTTTTAAATCGATCGGTTAGGCGATATTTTCCTTCGATTAGTCATGAGCTTTTGTAATCGAGTTTGAACCATGTTTGAGTGGAATGAATAAATGATTGGTGTGTTTATGTTTGTGCATTCATATGGGTAGTGTTATTTCTCATAGACCATTGTTCTATTCTAATTTTCTCATCCACTCCAAAACACGGATGCCTCAGGGCGTGACCTTTGGTTTTCCGCCGAGCTCACCCAACTGCTCCAGCAGCAGAATGCCCTTATGCAGCTACTCATCGAGAATCGAACAACAACGCCAACAATCCACCGCCACCACCCCGTGGACAACTTGACTCGATTTACGAGACTGAATCCGCCATATTCTCTAGTAGCCTTGAGCGATTGTGGCTGATGATTGGCTCTGCAAAGTCGGAAGAGAGCTAATCACTGTTGGATGCACCGATCACGAGAGAAGGTGCGCTTTGCAGCGCATCAACTTGATGGACCTGCAGCTTCTTGGTGTGAGAACTACACGCCACTTATCCCATTGGTGCCATCACATGGGATCAGTTCAGCGAGGCCTTCCGCACCGCTCATGTCCCACCGGAGCCATGAGTGCGAAGAAGCGTGAGTTCCGCAACTTACGCCCGGAGGAACCGTCTTGTGGCACGATGCGTGGATGAATCAACAAGCTCGCATGCTATGCCCGGATGATGTGGCCTCGGATGCATAAGCGGGAGAAGTTCCTTGAGGACTCAATGACGAGCTGAGTATGCAGCTTATTGTGGCTACCTTCAACAACTACCGGAGCTGGTAGACAAGGCCACCATACTTGAAGGCAAGCAGCGGCAGATAGAAAGCCGCGGCGGAAGTACAACCGGGGAAGCACAACTCGGGAGCTCAGCGAAGCCCCGTTATGCACCATACTCGGAGGGCACACCCATCATAACCATGGAGGTCATAACCATGGAGGAAATGGGAACAACCGCAGCCAGGACAACAAGTCGAGGCCATGGCAATGGCAATGGAAGCAGTAATGGCAATCAGCACCGTTCTGCCCGACTCAAAGGATCTGAGCCACATCACCGCTTCAAGTGCGGAAGACGGGCACTATGCCACCGACTGCCGGAGGCCAAGCGGAGGAATGGAAGCGGCAATGGAAGCTCAGCGAAGAAGCCCAATCCGTTCCCTCGTGCTCGGGTGAACCACATCGGCGTGGAGGGCGTCTATGATCAGCCGGAACAACGTGGTTGGTAAGTTTTATTGAATTCACGTTCATATTGGTACTCTTTGATTACGGTGCAGCGCATTCATTCATATCAAGGGTAGTTGCGGAAAAATGCGGGTTGCCCACTAAAACCCTTAGAAGCCCCCTTCGCGTCGATTCGCGAGGAGGAGAAATGATGGCAGGTTTAGGCTGTCATGCAACCCTCAACATCGGGAACCATAGATTTCCGCAGACCTCATAGTGTTGGAAACCCGAACTTGGATGTAATCCTAGGCATGGATTGGTTGACAAAGTTCGAAGGAAACATAGGCGTGCCCAAGAAGTCTATTCGCTCACCACCGGGCGAAGAGGATCAAGTATGTAGCCAGAGCACGGCCGGATGAAGAATCAGTGCATTCCCTCACGGGAGTTGTTCAGAGGAAGTACCGATGGTGCAAGATTTTCCGATGTGTTTCCGGAGGAATTGCGAGAATGCCACCGGACGGGACATTGAATTTCTGATCGAGTTATTGCGGCACAGCCCCAATATCCAAGAGACCTTATCGGATGCCACGAATGAGTTGAAAGAGATCAAGGATCAAATTAATGAGTTATTGGAGAAAGGATACATTCGCCAAGCTCATCACCTTGGGGAGCCCAGTTCTTTTGGTAGAGAAGAAGGATGGAACCTTGAGGATGGTTGTGGATTATCGTGCGTTGAGCAGTGACCATCAAGAACAAGTACCCTCTGCCGATGATTAATGATCTGTTTGATCAGCTAGTAGGAGCCAAGGTATTCTCTAAGATCGATCTTGATCAGGGTATCATCAGTTGAAGATCCGTGAAAAGGATATACCCAAAACAGCATTCACTACCAGGTATGGTTTATATGAGTATACCGTCATGTCATTTGGATTGACTAATGCTCCTGCGTACTTCATGAATTTGATGAACAAGGTATTTATGGAATATCTGGATAAGTTTGTCATGGTGTTCATCGATGATATATTGATTTTCTCCAAGAGCGAGGAAGAGCATAAGGAACATTTGCGTCTAGTTCTGGAGAAACTTCGAGAACATCAGTTGTATGCCAAGTTCAGCAAATGTGAATTTTGGCTGAAGGAAGTTGGATTCCTCGGACATGTTATTTCAGGAGAAGGAATAGCAGTTGATCCCGCCAAGGTTGAATCGATCACCGATTGGCGATCACCCACCTCGATCAAGGAGATCCATGATTTTCTCGGACTCACAGGATATTATCGGAGGTTCATTGAGAACTTCTCAAAGATTGCCAAGCCCATGACTGAACTGTTGAAGAAGGAAGCCAAGTATGTTTGGACCGAGGAATGTGAAGCCAGTTTTCAGGAATTAAATAAACGGTTGGTCACAGCCCTAGTGTTGATTTTGCCGGACATACACAAGGAATACCAGGTTTATTGTGACGCTTCTCGTCAAGGACTCGGAGGAGTATTAATGCAGGAAGGAAAAGTTATAGCTTATGCCTCCAGACAGCTACGACCTCATGAGATGAATTATGCCACACATGATTTGGAGTTAGCAGCCGTAGTGCATGCACTCAAGACCTGGAGACATTTCCTCATCGGAAACCGTTGTGATGTTTACACAAATCACAAGAGCTTGAAGTATATTTTCACGCAGAAGAATTGAACCTCGAGCGAGAGGAGATGGCTAGAGTTGATCAAGGACTACGACATGAGATTGCATTACCACCCGGTAAAGCTAATGTTGTAGCAGATGCTTTGAGCCGTAAGAGTTATGTGAATACTCTTACAGCGGGAGGATTACCCAGGAGTTATTCGATGACCTCGAGATCTCCGGCGGAGATAGTTCGAGAGGATTTGTTGCAACTCTGGAAGTACAGTCCACTTTGGCGAAAGGATTCGTGAAGCCCAGAAGTCGGACAAGGAAATTGATGAGATAAAGCAAAAGATGGATGAAGGAAAAGCTAAAGGATTCCGTAAGGATGAACACGGAACTATATGGTTTGAGGATCGTATTTATGTACCCAATGATCCGGAACTCAGGAAGCTAATTCTTCAGGAGGCTCATGATTCACCGTACTCGATTCACCCCGGCAACACCAAGATTTACCTGGATTTGAAGGGAAGTTTCGGTGGACATGTATGAAGAAGGATATTGCGAGTGCGTAGCGATATGTCGATGTTTGTCAGCGTGTAAAGGCAGAACATCGAAGCCAGCAGGGTTACTTCAACCTTTGCGATTCCCGAGTGGAAATGGGAGAAACTTGGAATGGATTTCATCACAGATTACCGGACCCGTTCAGGTTATGATTCTATCTGGGTAGTGGTTGATCGTTTGACCAAGGTAGCTCACTTCATTCCGTGAAGACTACCTATACCAGTGCTAAGTTGGCCAAGATATACATGACCAGGATCGTATATGCGCATGGAGTTCCGAGGAAAATCGTGTCGGATAGAGGAACGCAGTTTACCTCAAAGTTTTGGAAGCAGTTGCATGAAACTTTGGAGTGCGAGGCTGGAATTGATACAGCTTTTCATCCATGCAGACAGATGGACAGACCGAGAGAGTCAACCAGATTCGGAGGACATGTTGAGAGCTTGTGTGCTAGACTATGGGTCTAGCTGGGATGATAATTTGCCATCGCAGAGTTCTCGTACAACAACAGTTATCAATCCGGTTTGAAGATGGCCCTTTCGAAGCTCTATCACGGAAGGAGGTGCGAACACCATTCTTTGTGGGATAGTGTTGGAGATCGATCACTTTTCGGTTCGATCTTATCAAGGATTCGAGAGAAAGTCAAGCTGATTGAGACAGGCTCAAGATAGCACAATCGAGACAGAAGAGTTATGCCGACGATGGCGCAAGGAAGTGACTTACGAAGCGGGAGACCGAGCATATCTTCGTGTGTCTCCGCCGTGGAATCAAGAGGTTTGGTGTCAAGGAAAGTTAGCACCCGATTCATTGGCCCTACAAAATCCTCGAGCGTCGTGGAGAGGTTGCGTACAAGTTGGAATTGCGGAAGGAATGTCCGGAGTTCATGATGTCTTCCATGTTTCTCACCAAGAAGTGTCATGCCGACATGGCGATGTTCCGTTGAGAGACACGGTGCCCTAGAGGCCATACAACTTGCGGTGATCGACTTACAAAGAGAAACCCGTCCGAATTCTCGAGACTGCAAGCGAGTCACCCGCAGCAAGGTCATCAAATTTTGCAAGGTCTTGTGGAGTCACCACACCGAGGAAGAAGCCACAGGGGGCGCCAAGAAGACCTTCTTTGAGATCACCCGCACCTATTGCTAGCCAACCCGAATCTCGAGGGCGAGATTCATCTTAAAATGGGTAGGTTTGTAACATCCCAAATTTCCTATTTGGAATGTTTTACAATTATAGCTAAGCATCCTATGCATCATGTTTGAATTTGAATGCCATTTGGAGTTTCGAAGAGATTTGAGTTTTGAATTTGAATTCAAACTTTGGCAAGTGGGAAACATTTCAAAACTAATCTGATAAATACTTGATCAAAAGTATGAGAGGAGTAAACATGACACTCCAAAAATATCAGAGAAAACATTGCCAAAAGTTGTGGATTCAAATCTGAATTTTATTTGAATTTGAAAAAATGGATTTTATAAAGTTTGGATTTTGCCTTTGGAAAAATGTTCAAATGATAGGGAATATTCCCCTGATCATTTTGGTATATATATGTCCTATATAAAATACTTATAGATTTTGTTTTATTTCTGTTTTTGTTTTATTAAAAAAATAAATTCAAAAAATAAAAACCCCAGCGCCAGCCAACCCCAGCCCAGCCGGCGCCGACCACCAGATGCAGAGCCTGCCAGTGACCCACTGAGGCCAACCGAGCCGGCCCGGACCGCCAGCCACTCCCAGCGCCGAATCGCCTTGAGCCGGTCACCCGCTCGCTCCACCCCTCTCTCTCTCACCGGCAGGTGGCCCGCCCGTCCCCAACCCCTCGCCCGTCTTGCGCGCCGCCGCCGATCGCGGATCGCGAGATCCGGATCCCGATCCTCCCGATCGGCCCCGAAGCAAGGCCGAGGCCCCGCCTATTTAAGCCCTCGCCCTTTTATTCCCCCCTAGCCCCTCGCGGACCCCTCTTCCTCTCACCCGAGCTCACCGGAGCCCGAGTCCCTGCCGCCGCCATTTTCGTTGCCGTCGCCGCCCTAGCCACTCCCGATCTCCGCCGACTCCACCAAAAGCCCCCACTCGTCGCCCCGCACCCGCCCGGCTACTCCGTCGACCTCCCGACGACCGGAGCCATCAACGCACTTCGTCGTCGCCGCCGCCCGCCGCCGCCGAGCTCCGATGAAGTCACCGGAGAACGCCTCCCCGTCCGATCTCAAACCAGCGGTCCAGTTAGAACACCCAAAGAATATTTCTTTAAAATAAACGGACCGGCCGGTTCGTTTACGGTTTATTTTCATTAGGGTTTTTATTTATTAGCCCGGCCCGACTAGTTTAACCCTAGGCCCCTTTTAGGTTATATTACGCTCAGTGCATAGTTTAGGCCCATTAGGCCCTTTTTCTTTTAATTTCATTTTCTGTTTTAACAGAATAGTTCCTGTTTTGAAAAATTCATATCTTTTATTCGGTTCAATATTTTTTAGTGATTCTTTTTTTGTTGGTTTGCAAATTTTCTATAGTTTCTGTAGAATATATATTTAGCTATGTTAAAATTAATTAAAATTGCTTTATTTTAGTTTTAGTCAGAATAGTAAATCTGCTATAACTTGAGTTAGAAAAATTATTTTTGGATGATTCTTTTGTCCCAACTTTATTTTGACATTGCCAAACCATAAAAATTAATTTGGGTATTTTAGGATTAATAAATAAATAGTTTTAAGCAGAATCTTTTAATCCTAGTTAATTAACTAGCTCTTGTTTTCCTATTAATTTAATTAGTAAATAAATTTATTTTAACATGTGATTGATTATTCTAGGATAGTTTCTGTCACTTTATAGGATGAACTTTTATTTATAATAAATAAAAATTTTATTTTATTTTTCTTAATAGAAATTGAATTAGGCCTAATAGGAGTTTCATAATAGATTTTTAAATTAATTCTTTTTGCTCCTAGTTGCTTAATGAAATATTTTCTGTTAAGTTAACCTAAAACCATGATTAGGTTATGTTGAAAAAATTTATTATATAAAACTACTTTTAGTTGTTGTTTAAAGTAGGAAAACTTTGAGTTGGTTTTCTTTGAGTTTTCCCTTTGGGTTTTGCTTTGTTGGTTTTTGTGTGTTACTTTGTTATGCTATTGTGTTATGTGATCCTATTGCTATATGCTTATTGTGATTTGTTTGTCTCGGTAGAGTTTCCGGAGTGTGAAGCTTGCTACTACTGAATCTTTAGCTTCGAGGATCATCAGCAAGGCAAGTTTTGATCATGTTATTTTCTATACCTATGTTTTTGTGCATTAGAATTGTCACCACCCACCATGCATGCAGTAGTTGAAATTTTGAAGTTATTAATCTTGAGTAGTATCATGTGGTAGGATGAACCAATCCCTTGTTACCATGACCCGGGATGAAGTAGTTTACTTTGCTATGCTCGTGAGACGGGTTTTGGTTGAGTGAAATTCATAAGCAAGATGTGAGAGTTAATGATGATGACAACCCCATGAACTACAATGATCAAGATGGACTTGGAAATTCACTCTTTGGGTGGAGGACGGTTGTGGGCACCTGGAGAACCCAGTGGTTGGCGGGATGCATGGAGAAGTGCCATGACATCTTGCGGAAAGCTTCACCCAGCCACGAAGAGAAGGATGGATGCCCCATGACCGGAAGCTTACATGCAGCCGCAAGCCATTATGGGCTCTGGCTGGGTTAACCCTAGTAGTGACGCTGGCTGGGCGGTACTACGAGATGTAGAAGAACGGTAGGATTGGATGGGTACCGGCAATAGCCGAAGAACTCTTTGGAAGACCCTGTTTCATTAGTCCGTCTTCAAACACCATGAAGTGCGAAGACTTTAAAGGAGGAATGATTCTTGTGGGAAAAGTCATAAACCTCTCAGAGTTAAAGATCTAATCGATTAGCCGTGTCCCGATTACGGACAATTTGAGCCTCTGGAACTTGGAAGTATTCGGAAATCTCAACACTAAAACTAATGAATTAATTTGAGGGGTTTATGACTTAATAACTTGGGAATGAGATATTGGTTGGCGGAACCATCTCAATAACTACCAACAATTGTAGTAATTTGCAAGCAAGTCCACTGTAGTAGGGAAAAATTTGCTTTTCACAAAATGATGAAACTTAGAGCTCCACAGCCAAAATGCATATAGTGATAGTAAGTTTATTATTGTTATTCTCTTCATGACTTGCCAGCTTATTCAAAAAGCTGACCTACATGGCTGCAACGTCTTATGTTGCAGAGGTATATTCCGATCAGGAGTGAGGCTACGCTCCGCGCTTGGCGATTGCCCTTTGGAGTCGGATGGACTCGCTTTATCTTCTATGCTTCCGCAGCATTAGTAGTTTATTTCTCATGAGTTGGCCTTGAGCCGAATTTATTCCCTTGTAATAAAGACTCTATATGAGAAACGTGTAATAATATTCAGGTGTGATTGAACTTTGATTACTTTATCGATGTCTTGTGAGTACCGGCATGATCTTGGGATGGTACGGACCGCGTAGATTTGACCGATTTTGGGTCAGGTCGCTCTGAGCCACCACGGGAAACTTCGAGGCTTGGTTTTACTCGTAGCTTGACTTATCCGGTGTGCCACGAGAATGAGGTACGTCGACTCCTATCGGGATTTGTCGGCACATCGGGCGGCTTTGCTGGTCTTGTTTTATTCTTTGTCGAAATGTCTTGTAGTCCGGGATTCGAGACTGATCGGGTCTTCGGTAGAAGGAATATCCTTCGTTGACCGTGAGAGCTTATAATGGGCTAAGTTGGGACACCCTGCAGGGTATTATCTTTCAAAGCCGTGCCCGGTTATGAGGCAGATGGGAATTTGTTAATGTCGGTTGTAGAAAACCGAAGTTGATCTTAATTAAAATACATCAACCGTGTGCGTAACCGTGATGGTTTCTTCTCGGTAGTCCGGGAAGTGAACACGTGTTGGAGTTATGCTTGACGTGGGTTGTTCTAGGATCACTTCTTGATCATAGTTGTTCGACCGTGCTTTTGCCTTCTCTTCTCGCTCTCATTTGCGTATGTTAGCCACCATATATGCTAGTCGCTTGCTGCAGCTCCACCTCACTACCTGTCCTACCTTTAAGCTTAAATAGTCTTGATCTCGGGTGTGAGATTGCTGAGTCCCGTGACTCACAGATACTTCAAAACCAGTTTGCGGTGCCGATGAAACCGTGCGGTGGCGCATCCGAGCTCAAGGAGGAGCTCGATGAAGATCTTGTTCATTGTGTTGTTTCGTTTGAGTTGATCGAGAGTGGAGCCAGTTGGGACGATCGGGGATCTGTGTAGCATTTGGGGTATCTTCTTTTATTTTGGTTCCGTAGTCGGACCTTGATTGTATCTGTATGATGTAATGTTTTACTCATGTATTGTGTGAAGTGGCGATTGTAAGCCAACTATGTATCTCTTTCCCTTATGTATTACATGGGTTGTGTGAAGATTACCTCACTTGCGACATTGCTTTCAATGCGGTTATGCCTCTAAGTCGTGCTTCGACACGTGGGAGATATAGCCGCATCGAGGGCGTTACAAGTTGGTAATCAGAGCCATCCCCGACTTAGGAGCCCCCTGCTTGATTGAATCGCTGACTTTGTTGAGTCTAGGAAAAAATGTTTTGAGTCTTAGGATTTTATATATCGGAGAGTAGGATTCTTTTTACTCCACAGTCCCTTCGTCGCTCTGGTGAGGTCTCCTGACGTAGAAGTTTTGACTCTTCTCTCCTCAAATTTCACTAAAAAAAATTTTAGGATCACGCGGGTATCTTGGAATCGTTCCGATGGTTTTGTGACGAGAACATTGTTCTTGGTGCCTCCTGACATTTAGGGGTTGTGGCGGTGTCCGGGAGTTGAGCTCCGGGTGTTGTCGTCACAATTTTATCGTTGCATTCTGGAATACGAGTTTTACCGACATCGAAATCTCTTTTGTACAGTTGTTGGTGAGATAACCCGATAACCCGATCTTGGGCGAGCTCGAGTATTGCCATGACTTCATTATAACGGATGTTTTTCAAGGTCGAGGTACCACGATTTCGAAGGTTTCTTGGTTATGTGTTGACGGATGGATACAGCTGGATCTAGGTATTGTTAGTTTGGGTGATACATTTTGTGTCCCCTGTATCCCCAACACCAGATTGCATAACCAGAAAGTTTCGGGAGTTTATAGGTGGGAATTCAAGTAGCTCCTAGATTATGTTTCCAACAGACACATGATACGATATGGGATCTATCGTATGTTTGTTTCCGGCTTATTCTGCAAGCCAAATCCTTTGTTTTGTTTTATTTGTGGTATTCGAGTTGCTTCAATGTCAAGTGTTGATTCCATACCTTTCCTAAATGGTGTTCTCATATTTCTATGTGAATACTAATCCTTCTTGATCATCGAGGTCGTCATGTTAATTATTTTCCCAACCGGCGTGCTTCTCTTCAAGTGGATCCGATCATTCCAACATTCGAAAGATCAATTCTAAGTTTTTTCTCAACGGTGTTCATTTCATCTGACCCAAGTTGCCTTTGTTTTCCCACCCTCCCACCCCTTTTTCTTCAAGGACTTAGATTTCTTAATCAAGTATCCATTTTATTGAGTGAAGTTTCTTCATTCTTTTCCTTTAATGTTTTATCCGGTGATTTCTCATGAAGACGCTAAGGAAGCTTCAACCTTATCTTTGTTCCATTCTAATTTTCTTTTCCAGTGGATTTAACTCAAGCTTTCAGTGTTGATCATATTCCTTTCCTTGTTACAAATGCTTTCTCTTGCCGATGCATCTCCTATTCATTCACTTCTCGCTATTCATTTGGTTGGGAGTGATGAAGATATCTCAGAAGATTCGTGTTTCCATTCTTAATCCGTTCAAGCTATTTCGAGATTGTTATCTCATTCAAGCCATTTAATTCAACCGGTGCAATCTTTATTTCAAGCAATCGTTCAACGGTGTTTCTTTTGAGTGGGCCCTAACCCACAGGTCTTTTCCCAGGATCTTACCTGACTCTTCTAATTTTCCGGAGTTATTCTCAAATTCTTTGCAAAGTTTGACATAAGAATGATTTATCATCAGTCAAATGCTTTTCTCCAAGATCTTTCAAATTCTTTTCATCGGTCGTTCAATCTTTCCAATTGTCATTCCGGAGTGCCTCAACAATTCATGGTGGTGTTTCTCGTCGTCATTCTCGAATTTTGAAGACCAAAGAAGAGTTTCTCTTAAATCTTGCTCCATTCTCTTCAAGATTCATGGTTCTAGTTTGATGCCATCCTCTCATAATTGTTTTAGTTTGTGAGAATTCTTTTCACCCATCCGGAGCAATTCAGGAGTCTTTTCCAAATCATCTCAGAATTATTCATTCAAGCGTTCAACTCTTGTTTTCCAAATCTCACCGGTGCATCGTCGAAATATCCTCTAACCAGTTCATGATCTCTTCGTTCTCATGTATCTAAATTCTGTCAAGTGTCTTTATTCGTTTTCTAATTATTCTCGGTGAATTGTGCCTTCGCTACGTTCATTTTCTATTCTTACGGTGGTTCGTTCAGCATTTCATTTCCTTCGTTATCATATCAAATATTTGTTGTTTCCAAATCCCACCGGTGGTTCCATCAATACCTTCTCAAGTTTGCGCTATATCTCTATCTGTAATCATTTTTCAATGAGAATAAGTAGCATGCCAAATCCATTGCTTGCCATCAATTTAATTGGTGAAGAATCAGCATAATGTAATTCTTATTCTTGTTTCATCGAGTAAGTTCAATTCCTTATTCCGGAGGTTCATCAAAATTCTCGATTTCATTTGTTCATCTTTCTTTCCGGAGTTCCAAGTTTTCGCGGTTATATCATTTCAAAGCTTCTTCTTATCACTGCAAGGCTTCACCTTGTGTTTTCAACTTCTCTTTCTTTTATCATCCTTTTCTTACCGGAGTTCTTCATGGAGGCTCTTCATGGTGGTTCATCAAGGATTCTTTTCATTCTTCAATTGTTCTTCAAGATTTCTCTCGGAGTTAAGATCCGCCAAGCCTTACTTCAAAATAAACATGGTGTTCCAACACATGTTTTGTTTTGAGGAGTTCAAGTATTCTTCATCTTGCATTCCGGAGTGCAATTCTTTCGACCTTATCTTTTGAGGTGGTGTTATGTCATTTTGACAGTTTCATTCATGTTTCATGATTCACATGTTGTCAAGAATGAGGTATTTTAAATCCATCAATCTCTTCATTGGATTTATCTTGGGCTATATTTCACCTAAAGCTTTCCCTAAGGATTGTTGCTATTTATGGTGCTTATAAATGACCCAAGTTCTTCATTTGTCCTCTCGGTGAAATAAGTTTCTCGTCTCCTTGTTCATACCGATCCAATCTATTGTTTCCATAGTGGCAGTATTTCGCCGCAATTTTGAGAAGTTTTCCATAAGCCCACTACAAGGTTATTCTTTTCGTTGTTGGTTTTCCAACAACTCCGTTCTATCCTTCTTTGTAAGGATGCTTCATTCAAACTCATTTGTGGTAGAAGTTGTCATTTTCTTCTCCATTCCTTTATTCCAATGATCTATCTTCTATTCATTCTTTCGGAGGCATTGTGATGTTGCTCTCTTCGACCCATCGTCTCGTTTTGTCAAGACCATGTTCTTTTCATGCTTATCCATTTAACCGGAGTGTTGTGTCATCTCTTCAAGTTCTTTTCATCTTATCAAGTTTTCCTTCCATTTTCAGTCGGAGTGCTGCCCAAATTATATCATTCTTATTCCTTCTCTATCTTGTTTTAACCGGAGTGGTGTCAATATCTATGTTATCACTAAACCTCTTGGTTCTCGTCGTATCCCATGTTCCTCTTTTCTAACAGAGTGTTCACAATCTCGTTCATATCCATTGTATTCTTCTTTCAATTTTTCAACCTCTCAAGGTTCATGGTTTCGCTCGTTTGTCAACGAAGCAACTTAGTTTTACCTCTTTCTTCTTCCGTTTTTCTATCCGGTGCCATCCTAGATCTCGAGACGAGATCCTCTCGTAGTGGTGGAGTGTTGTGACGCCCCAAGACCGGAGCTTCAGTTGCCTTCCAGGGTTTCCGAGTTTTGTCGTGTGATTTGTTTTATTTGTGCATTCATCATGTCATCTCTTGCATTGCAGCATCTCATCATGCCATTTAATTTTTAAAAACTCAACTAAATAAAATCGTATGGATCTTCGGTCCATTTAAATCGAGGGAAGGGTGACTTCTCTTTATAACATACCCTCCCGATATTTAGGGAGATATTATAAAAATATTTCATGTATTTGGAAGCCACCGTATCAAACTTGCATTTTAATCTCTCTCGTTTCCACCTATTCTAAATCCTCGATCATTCTCCATTTGGCTCCGGTTCAAGTTGTGGCACTTTGAGTTATGCCAAAGAAGCCCCATGCCAGTTTTCAGCTCAACTTATATTTATTTGTTCCTCCAAATAAATATTTTTGCTCCTGTTTCTTTTCTCAGAAATGAAAAAGGAAAAACCTTTTTTTCCTTCCTTTCTTTAAGTCCAGCCCAGCTGGGCTTCCTAGCCCACAGCATGCCGGCCCATCCATCCTCCCAAGGCCCAGCCGCCCTGCTGTAACCCTAGCCGATCGAGAGCCCCAGCCCCGATCGACCCCCCTCATCTCGATCTCTCCCTCTGGCCGCGCCTCCTCTCGATCCCCATCTCCCTCTCGCCTCTCACCTCGCGCACGCCCGCAACCAGCGCGAGGAAGCCGCGCCCCTTCGCTCGACCGCCGCCGCCCTCGACCTACCTCGCCGTCGCCCATGGCCATGCCTTCGGCCGGACGCCCCGCATCCTCCACCACCACCACCTTACTTCCCCGCGTCTCCGCCGGCTCTCGTAGCCCTGCCTCGAGTGCCCCCCCCCCCTCTGCCTCGCCTCCTTACCATGGCCGCGTGCCACTCGAGCCAGCAGGCCGCCGCCCTGCATCGCCGTCCGGCACTACACCTCCGCCGGCCTTGGCCTCCTGCGGGTGCCTGCTGCTGGCCCCGCTGTCGAGCTCGTCGCCCCGCCTCCAGGGTCCTCCCCTGCTGCCGCCTTGGTCCCTGCCGGAGCTTCCTTGCCGCATCTCTGCTCGCCCGCTTTGACCGGCGCCAAGTCCCTGCCGCCGACCTTTGTTTTCCCTGCTCGTCGCGTGAGCATCAGCGCTTGCTCTCTTGCCCACGCGTGAGTGCTCGCGTGGGCCACTTCGACCGGTGACCTCCTGAAGTTCAGGAGCAAGACCTATGACCTGTGTGCGACTATGCGGATTCACCAAGTACCCCTCCAGCAAGACCGACGCCTGAACAAGCACACCGGCTCTGTGGATTTCGCCAAGTACCACGACATACGGCGCCCGAACGACCACCGAACCGGAAACGCCAAGTACCCCTACGCGCGAAGACGCCAAATCCGTTTCGGGATTCGTCAAGTACCGCTATCGATGACTCGAACATCCATGAAACGTGTACCACTACCGTCGCGAGTACCTCTACCGTCGTCCCGAAGACGTTGGATTCATCAAGTTCCTCCCCGAAAACGAACGCGAATGACTACTTCCATGATGATGCGAGTACAAGTACCCTGTTCGTGGTTTTCGCCAAGTACCTCGACGCCCGGAGCCCTCGGATCCGTCAAGTCCAACAACGATTGTGTACAACTACCGGCGACGCTGAACGCCTACGAACCGTGTACCTCGACGACCCGCCAAGTACCCCTTCGGATCGCCAAGTACCTCTACCGACGACCTGAACATCTACGAAAAACGTGTACAACTTCAGTCGCGAGAACGTCTACCTCCACTACGACCCGCGAGTACCACTACTTCCCCTCCGAACTTGACCCGTTCCGAAAAGGCACGCTTCAAAGGTATACCCGCTGGAAGGACCGCCCGTGGACAAATGCATATGTTGTATGAGATGCCCGTTTGCACCGTGTCCGAAATTGTCGCTCGCTTGTTCCTCCTCGTTGCCATGCCATCGTCCCGTGGGAACCCGGAAACCGGGATCACCCCACCATCTTTTGCATGTTCCGCACGTCCACACTTTCTTTTGCACCGACATCTCGATGAGCTGTCGGAACCGATATGTTGCCGTGGCACCATTTTCGTTTCGCCGCCGTGGCACCCTTTCGTTCCGCCATGGTGACCAAATGCTTCATAACATGCTCATGTCAACATTTTCATAAAAATTGCATAAAACTTGCATATGTCATCCGCATCATGATAACAACAATTAAAATGTTTAAAATGTTGTTTGTTTAAATTTGCTTAAATGCCATGCTAAAATGATTTATTTCATAACTAAATAACCGTAGCTCCAAATTTATTAAACTTTATATGTAAATGGGGTGGAAAAATGCCTAGTTTAACATGGTAGCATTACTTTGCATGTTTAACAACTCTAAAATATGCTTTAGGTCAGAACAGTACCAAATTCGAAATATGCATATGGGGTTTTACCGGAATTGTTGTTCGTTGTTTCCGGCCTCATTTAAAATTGCCTAGATAGGTAGTTTTATTATGCTTCACCTCTTGCCATGTTAACAACATTTAATCCGGACATGCATCATACTTGATTGTGCATCATGCCATGTTTATGATTGTGTGTTTGCTATGTTGTTTGCTTCTTTCCGGTTTGCTTCTCTCGTTAGCTTCGGTTTCGTTCCGGAGTTGTGAGGATTCGTTCGACTACATCCGTTTGTCTTCTTCATGGACTCGTTCTTCTTCCTTGCGGGATTTCAGGCAAGATGACCATACCCTCGAAATCACTTCTATCTTTGCTTGCTAGTTGCTCGCTCTTTTGCTATGCCTATGCTGCGATGCCTACCACAAGCTATATCATGCCTCCCATGTTGCCATGTCAGCCTCTAACCTTTTTCAACCTTCCTAGGAAACCGTTGTTTGGCTATGTTACCGCTTTGCTCAGCCCCTCTTATAGCGTTGTTAGTTGCAGGTGAAGAGGAAGTTTGTTCCTTGTTGGAACATGGAGATGTTGTTCCCTGTTGGAACATGTTTACTTGTTGGGATATCACAATATATCTTATTTAATTAATGCATCTATATACTTGGTAAAGAGTGGAAGGCTCGGCCTTATGCAGTGTTTTGTTCCACTCTTGCCGCCTAGTTTCCGTCATACCGTGTTATGTTCCCGGATTTTGCGTCCCTAACGCGGTTGGGTGATTTATGGGACCCCTTGACAATTCGCTTTGAATAAGACTCCTCCAAAGAAAGCCCAACCTTGGTTTTACCATTTGACTACCTACCACATATACCCCTTCCCTTGGGTTCTGCAGACTCAAGGGTCATCTTTATTTTAGCCCCCCGGCGGTGCTCCTCCGAGTGTTGGTCCAAACCGAGCAACCTCTTGGGCCACCACGGGAAACTCGAGGCTTGGTTTTACTCGTAGCTTGACTTATCCGGTGTGCCACGAGAACGAGGTACGTGCGACTCTATCGGGATTTGTCGGCACATCGGGCGACTTTGCTGGTCTTGTTTTATTGTGTCGAAATGTCTTGTAGTCCGGATTCGAGATCGATCGGGTCTTCCCGTAGAAGGAATATCCTTCGTTGACCGTGAGAGCTTATAATGGGCTAAGTTGGGACACCCCTGCAGGGTATTATCTTTCGAAAGCCGTGCCCGCGGTTATGAGGCAGATGGGAATTTGTTAATGTCCGGTTGTAGAAAACCCAAAGTTGATCTTAATTAAAATACATCAACCGTGTGCGTAACCGTGATGGTCTCTTCTCGGCGGAGTCCGGGAAGTGAACACGGTGTTGGAGTTATGCTTGACGTAGGTTGTTCTAGGATCACTTCTTGATCATAGTTGTTCGACCGTGCTTTTGCCTTCTCTTCTCGCTCTCATTTGCGTATGTTAGCCACCATATATGCTAGTCGCTTGCTGCAGCTCCACCTCACTACCCTGTCCTACCTTCAAGCTTAAATAGTCTTGATCTCGCGGGTGTGAGATTGCTGAGTCCCCGTGACTCACAGATACTTCAAAACCAGTTTGCAGTGCCGATGAAACCGTGCAGGTGGCGATCCGAGCTCAAGGAGGAGCTCCATGAAGATCTTGTTCATTGTGTTGTTTCGTTTGAGTTGATCAAGAGTGGAGCCAGTTGGGACGATCGGGATCTGTAGCATTTGGGGTATCTTCTTTTATTTTGGTTCCGTAGTCGGACCTTGATTGTATCTGTATGATGTAATGTTTTACTCATGTATTGTGTGAAGTGGCGATTGTAAGCCAACTATGTATCTCTTTCCCTTATGTATTACATGGGTTGTGTGAAGATTACCTCACTTGCGACATTGCTTTCAATGCGGTTATGCCTTTAACTCGTGCTTCGACACGTGGGAGATATAGCTGCATCGAGGGCGTTACAATATGTGTAAATACAACGTGGCATCACAACATAACTCTACGACTCAAGTATTTATTCATTAGGCTCCAAGAAGTGAGATATTACAAACATGGGTCTCATGACCCAACATTCAGAGCATACAAATCAAAGCACATGCGGAAGCTTAACATGTCTGAGTACAGACATCTACAAATGAAAAAGGCTTAGAAGCCTGACTATCTACCAGATCCTGTCGAGGGCACAAGATCGTAGCTGAGGTATCAAGCTAAACGTTGAAGTTCACGCGGAACTACTAGCGAGACCGAAGTCTTTCTGCAAAAACATAAAATAGGCAAACATGAGTACAAATGTACCCAGCAAGACTTACATCAGAACTAACTACATATGCATCGGTATCAACAAAGGGGGTGGTGGAGTTTAACAGCAGCAAGCCAGCTTTGACTCGGTGGCTATCCTGAACTACGACTGCAAGTAACTCTTTTGAGGTGGCGCACACGAGTCCACATATTCACCATATCAATACAACACTATGGATTCGCTCCCGTCTCCCTACGAGAAGGCCATCCATAGCACTCACGCTTATCTTGCGTATTTTAGAGTATCCACTTTCACTTGTCTATGAACTGATATAGGCAACCCAGAAGTCCTTTACCGCGGACACGGCTTTTCGAATAGATCAGTTATAACCCTGCAGGGGTGTACTTCTTCACACACGCTCTCGCCACTTACCACCATGTACACGTCGTGTATCTCGGCAACCTTCAAGCGGAAGCCTGGCGAGGAAGTCGGCCACGACCTGACTAACCACACACGTCTCTTGTTCAGGTTTATCACCTATTCGGGTTCCATCCGCGAAGAGAACCGGCCGGAGTTTCGCTCACATCCCCAAACGATGTGTGCAAGGTTCCCGAGACACCAAACGGGCGTTCGGTACACTGGGCCATGGTGTTTATTCCGCATCATAACCCACCCCTAGGGTCAGCGCTACGCACGGCCTCCAACACATATCCTACAAACACCAGAAACTAGTTGCAACTCCTGGACAGAGGGCAAGGGTAGTTAATAAGACGAGAGGGTCCATTGGTTTCGGGCCCAATCCGTGGTAGTAGTTGTTCATGGATCACAAACATAAAACTCAGTTCCTGAGGACGGTTTCAATGAGACAACCCACCATGTACTCCAACATGGCCTCTCACCGCTACCTTTACCAAATTGTGTTCACACACTTAGCTCTCAATAGTACGACATGTTCACACACCTCCGATTCATCCCCGATGAATCAGACCTGACTCAACTCTAAGCAGTAGTAGGCATGACAAACAAGCATGAATGAGTAGGGACATCAGGGCTCAAATAACTCCTACTCATGCTAGTGGGTTTCATCTATTTACTGTGGCAATGACAGGTCATGCAAAGGAAAGGGGTTCAACTACCGCAGCAAGTAACAAAAGAATCGTTGTTGTCCTAATGCAATAAAATAGAGCAGGAGTGAGAGAGTGGGATTGTATCGGAATGAACAAGGGGGTTTTGCTTGCCTGGCACTTCTGAAGAGAGTATAGTTCTTCATCGGTGTCATCGATCTCATCGTCGGTATCATGTCTATCGAGAGGGGACAATACCGGCAACAGAGAAGGAAAACACAATCAATGTAGTGCATAATATGATGCATGATCATGACATGTCAATATGTTGTGTTTTGAGCTAGTGCAACTAGCAACATGTTAAATGGAGTCGGTTTTAACACTAGGTTCAAATTCAAACTCCATATGTGAGAGTTTAAATCCATTATAAGATTTGGCATAAACAGCAGCCCTAAGTTGTTCTATCATGCATGAAAATGGTACAGATGGATAGATTGGATTTTTTTGATCATTTTTCATATATAAATTATTTCATTTGGAGTTACGGTTGAATTTCTATGATTTTTAGAAGTTTTGGCTATTTTCTGGAATTTCCTATAAAAGAATAAATCCAGAAAATGATTTACTGCGTCAGCATGACGTCACTATGATGTCAGCAGTCAACTGACCCGGTCCAGGTCAAACCTGACGTGTGGGGGCCACACGTCAGTGACACAGGCTGTTTAGGTCGCTGACATGTGGGACCAGTCAACGCTGACTTGGCCAAAGTCAAACTGACACGTGGGGTCCGCAAGATTAACACTAATCTAAACAGGAAAATTAGAGTAACCTAATTAGACACTAGGGCCCACATGGCGGTGGATCTAGGGGTGGTTAGCTGGGTCATTAATAGCTAATGACAGGCCACGTCGACCTCGCCGGAGTTCGGCCGGCGACGACCATTTCGCGCGCGAGATCGTCGGATCTCGCTCATGACCCACGGTTTGAGGCGGGGTTTGCTCCTACGGCTTCCTGGCGTTCTCGCGCATCTAGTGGTGGTGGCGGCAGCATCTGGGATGGCCGAGGTTGACGGCGGCGAGCACTTCCGCGGCGGCCGGAGACGGGCACGCTCGGACACGGCGTTTTGGTGCACGGGAGGACGAGCTGCGGGTTGATACGGAGTCCTGCGGACTCGCTGAGCACGGTGACGCTCTCAGGCACGGCGGACGTGGGCTCTAGCCATGGCGGCGAGCTTCGGTCGGGGTGGCCAATGGGGCTAGAGGAGGAAATCGACAAAGGGGAGAGAGGGGTTGGGAGCAGGGGCTCACGGCGAGTGCAGAGGTGGCCTCGGCGTGCTCGGGGAGGCACCTGAGCGAGTGGGGCGGCGAGAGGGATCTCCGGCGGCCGACAACTAAGATGATGAAGATGGCATCGATGCAGGGCCTCCGGCGAGGCGTGGCTGGACGGAGAGGATGAGGGAGGCGTGGCGATGCTCTTGGACACGTCGGAGAGGCTCGGGGATGGCTGCGGCTGCGGCTATGGCGAACGGCGGCGGCAGTGACGTTCGGTTGTGAGAGGGAGAGAGAGAGCAGAGGAGGGGAAGGAGCACGGGGAGAGTGAGAGAGGGCCAGAGGGGTTGCGTGGCGTCTCCGGGGACGTCCAGGGAGAAGCGGTAAGCAGGAGGTGGCCGGGGCGCGTGGGCGCGCAGCTGCCACGCCTCTCGTCCTACTGGCGAGAGGTGGGAGATGACCTGGCAGCGGTCTTGGGCTGGGCGGCCAGTGGGCTGGCCACCGGATCATGACAGTGAGGCCGTAGGTTTCCTTTCTCTCTCTTTTTTTTATTACCTGTTTTCTATTTTCTCGCAACTTTGTGGTTTTTCTAAAATACTTAGGTATTTCCAAAATCACCTAACTGCACATTCCTTTGCTTAGATCATATCCAACATGGAACATATTAGTTTAGGATTATTTGGACATTATTTCTTATATAACAGAAATAATTCCAACCCAAATATATTATTGATTTAAATCAAAGGCCCAATAAAATATTTCTATGACTCCAAAAATATTGGATTTAATTTTACCTCATGCCAATATTTTCACAGAATAACAGGAACATTTTCTTGGACTCATTTGTTGAGATTTAAATGTTGTTTATTTTTAGGGGTTTTCTGAGGCTTGGAAAATTCCTCAATTCAAATTTCATTTGAATTTAAACATGATGCACACATGGAAGCGGCATAGGTCGGACTGTAGTAGGATGTGACAACTCACCCCCACTAAACAAGAATCTTGTCCCGAGATTCAAGTCGTGAGGTAAGAAGGCAGAGGGACACAAACTAACATAATCTCCACGATCCAGATGACTTTCTCGAGGATGTTGATTCATTGCATCACCTTGATCTCGACGTCTTGCTTTGAGAACTACATCCAACATGACAACGAGTAGAGAGGGAGAATTTTGGAAGAATCAATCTTCCTGAGGTTCGAGCAACTTAGGATCATCTTAATGATCACAGGATCAACTCACGGAATGGGACATAGAAACATCTCTGGAGCTGAGAAGCAAAATATGCATCAGGAGGAGCGGAAGAAACAATTTGACGAAGGTTCACTACGTAGACACAATTCCACACTTAAGAAGGTGGTGAACGGTTGTCAATGTAGCAAGGAGTTGAGCTGCCATGATACCATAACGGGGCACCTTAGGGAAGGTGACTCGTAGAATTATTCCCTCAAGTGGAAAAAAGGATTACCTTTGATTCAAAGATCATTGAAGCTCTTTGAAGGAGTCCGGATGAATGACATACCCGGACTAGTATGGATAATGTGGATAACCTTGTTGGAGAAAACACAATGTATTATTTTGCTTATCATCGGAAATGGATGGGACCCATGGTAGGACCACTGTTGAAGGCGATCCTGACCAGAAATTACCGAGAAGGGTAGTCCATGGTTGGATGGCACAATGGCGGTGCAAGCTAGGGACAAAGTGCTAATGCTGGGAATGTTCCAACCATCATATCTGCCTGAGATTCAGATCTGGTTGGTGTCAGGATATTCCAGACTCATCAAGTCTAGAAAGAAAAATGAAGGTTTGCAACACAAATCGACGAGATGATGTTGCGAGATTCTCGGGGAGTGAACTACGATAGCAAGCTCCAAAACATGAGCTGGTTCGGCTACATACATGTGAACACAATGTCCCAGACAAGCATGACCACATAGTAGTCTTACGACAAAACACTGTCGAGTTCTGGTTGCGAACCATCATTGCGGAGAGCGAAGCCCTTGCATAAGTCATATGATTAGCTCTTATGAAGGAACTTCTTCTCCTTGAACAAGTCAATCAATGGCTTGGTGTGCTAGGAACACATATGGAGTGGAGGCGGCCAACCTATCAAACCATAGGGCACTTCGCATGTGCATGACTAACTTGGGATGATTCCAGAGGAAGTAAAAACAAAATTTCTCGAATTCACGGCGGCAACTTACATCAAATGCACGTGAATTAGAGGAAGTCACTCCTTTCATCCAAACGTATACCTCATGAGCGGATCATGAAGGCAATGCTTATAAAGTTTCCAATGCTAGCTTAGATGTTCAACACGAATCATGGAGGAAACAAAATGCTGCTGATGGGCTCAACAACAACTCATCGGAATTTCCATATCACTGGACTTCCACCATTATGTGAACAATGTGATAGTATTGGTTGGACCAAAAGATGTAATGGTGTATGCTCGAGGAATCAACCATGAGTAAGACAACATTACGAATATCATTGGTTCTGATTTGATTTAAGGATAGCCCATACTCAAATCAAGGTTTGGACAAGATAATAGATTCAACAACCGATCACGAGGAACAATCGATGAAGATATCATATTTCTTCAACACACACACACACCTAAGGATATCCCTTTGAATGAACCGGGTCAAATGGAGCTTTTATCTTCCAACTCTCCAATTTATTGTTTAGCTTATCCAACTAGTTCAGGGGTATCCAACACAGATCCTTGGAGAAAGGGTGGTTTACGGAAAACCAACTTGATCACGAACCCAACACAGCGGTCAGGTGACAACCTGGTAATACTTCCGAGAAGATATTCGGAACATCACGAACCACCGATATGTTACTAAGCTCGAGAACAATCTTGATTTTCAGAGAAAGACGATATGAACAAATAAGCAAGGGATTGAATAATCCTAACTCATTGATCGGAAAGTGCACCAGGAAATAAGGACTAGATAGCACGATCAATCTTAGGATGATGATTTAATAACCAACACGCTAAGAATGAGAATATTGTCCATTAACTACCAAGCAACGAGGTTGCTAGGAGTATCGATTTCACACATCACAGTTCAGTTGTTGCCATGCCGGTTACAACAACACGGGACCGAGGAATGAATAATGATAGCGAGAAGTATCACTACGTTAAGAATTCATGAGAAATGGTGCAATTCTCATGACAATCCTGACATAAAGGGGGCAATACTCCGAGGTAGAACAGAATCAAAAGCTGGATTGGCATTTGATTTGCGGATTACAACTACTTTGACCTAATCCTGGATATGGATGAGGTACTGGAGTTCGTTTCTCCAAGTCATTCCGGAATAGAATGGCTTGACGGACCACAAGGATAATAGGCATCGATAAACGAATGCTCACATACTCTTGACTATCAATTGATAGACGAGGGTCAGAATACAACTAAAGAGAACAACTCAAAGGAACATATAATTTTCTGAGTTGTGGATGCATAGATTAGTATGTCGAGCGAAGCTCAACATTTCTTCCAGATAACCCATGCGGAAAGGTAGAACTGGCAGATTCACAATTATGAACGGAGAACTCCTCAAGAGTACTCTGATTGTGGTATTTTGGTTCAAAGAACTTCTGCTTTAATGGTTCATGGTATTTGGAAGAAGGAAATACCACGGACCTTGAGGACTACCGCAAAGTTACTAATATCCTAAAGGAACTAGCAAACACTATCAACATGAGTTAAGTAGGGTAAATATCGGGTTCAAGAACCCAGGAATAGAATACCTACTACTAAATGGCATCACAGGATGCTTTCAAGAATGGTGGCCAGAATCATCACACCGGGAACACAAAACATGGCTAGATTACTAGGTGACTCCCTAAAACACCTAGGGTCATAATAATAGCTCCAACATATATGCCGAGGCAACAAAGTACCTCAACTCACCGATTAGTGTGCTTATTCTGACCAAAAAGGACATCGGGAATGGAAAGAAAGGATTTGCAAATGCATCAGACTATTTAGAGACCTGGGATGACTCGGACAACATAACGGCTGTAAATGCTCAAAATGATTTGAGACATCCTGCAAAAATGGTGGCATAACCACTCAGAAGCACAAAATCAAGGTTCCGAGACCAACTATGAACACACGGAAGTAGTAGAAACTGAACTGGGGCGTAAAACCAACAATCTTAAAAGTCTATGGATTAGTAACACGTGATCCTGATAGATAGATGAGAAGGCCTAGTTCTTAATCCTCGTAGAAGAGAAGAGGATGACTCAGATCAGAAGGCCATGAGGTATAAAGAGTAAAAAGAGCCTTATGTTCCCTTCCACAATCAATTCCCTTACATAACTAAAGCATTTCTAGACACAACTTCGACCGGTTTGGCTTGGTAAACCTACAGGAAGTCAGGCTCTGATACCAAAGCTGTCAGGACCCCGATTCCAAGTCACATCGATCTAGCCGGTAACACCTCATATCACTTTGCAGCCTCACGCACGGTATTCCCACGGGTGTCGCCTTACCATGGCCGGGACCGTTTAGCCTTTTGGCTCACGATATGATAGTGTCGCTAGCATCCATATGACAGAGAACCCGGCCGACATGACTAGTCGTGAACCCAAAGTGGCACTAACTTATAGGGACAGCATACATGAATCAACATCGAGCATGTCGATTGCCAGCGTGTGAATCCGGGCTGTAGCACTGGCTAACAGGACTCGGGAACCCGGCTGTAGCAGGCTAGGCAGACTCGGATGTCACCGTGTGACATTTCCCGAAGGGACAGACATAGGAACGAAGTGAATCACATGCCGGCCAGTCAAGTGTTCCTGAGCAGTAGTGTTGGGCTAGCAGGACTCCGGTGAACCGGGCTGTAGCGGACTACTATGGATCATGGAAGCACAAGACTACATTTCCCCATAAGAGAGGCTACCAAGGATAAAAAACTAGGTTGTCGGATCCCACACATACCAAGCATTTCAATCATACACACAATATGCTCGATATGTGTAAATACAACATGGCATCACAACATAACTCTACGACTCAAGTATTTATTCATTAGGCTCCGAGGAGCGAGATATTACAAACATGGGTCTCATGACCCAACATTGAGCATACAAATCAAAGCACATCCGAAGCTTAACATGTCCGAGTACGTACATCTACAAATGAAAAAGGCTTAGAAGCCCGACTATCTACCAGATCTGCCGAGGGCACAAGATCGTAGCTGAGGTATCAAGCTAAACGTCAAGTCCACGCGGAACTACTAGCGAGACCGAAGTCTTTCTGCAAAAACATAAAATAGGCAAACGTGAGTACAAATGTACCCAGCAAGACTTACATCAGAACTAACTACATATGCATCGGTATCAACAAAGGGGGTGGTGGAGTTTAACAGCAGCAAGCCAGCTTTGACTCGGTGGCTATCCTGAACTACGACTGCAAGTAACTCTTTTGAGGTGGCGCACACAAGTCCACATATTCACCATATCAATACACCACTATGGATCCGCTCCCGTTTCCCAATGAGAAGGCCATCCATAGCACTAATGCTTATCTTGCGTATTTTAGAGTATCCACTTTCACTTGTCTATGAACTGATATATGCAACCCAGAAGTCCTTTACCGCGGACACGGCAATTCAAATAGATCAGTTATAACCCTGCAGGGGTGTACTTCTTCACACACGCTCTCTCCACTTACCACCATGTACACGTCGTGTATCTCGGCAACCTTCAAGCAGAAGCCTGGCGAGGGAGTCGGCCACGACCTGACTAACCACACAAGTCTCTAGTCCAGGTTTATCGCCTATTCGAGTTCCATCCGCGAGGAGATCCTGCCGTTGTTTCGCTCACAGCCAACAACAATCTGTGCAGGGTTCCCGAGACACCAAACGGGCGCTCGGTACACCGGGCCACGGTGTATCTACCGCATCATAGCCCACCCCTAGGGTCAGCGCTACGCACGACCTCCAACACATATCCTACAAACACCAGAAACTAGTTGCAACTCCTGGACAGAGGGCAAGGGCAGTTAATAAGTCGAGAGGGTCCATTGATTTCGGGCCCAATGCGTGGTAGTAGCTGTTCATGGATCACAAACACAGAACTCAGTTCCTGAAGATGGTTTCAATGAGACAACCCACCATGTACTCCTACATAGCCTCTCACCGCTACCTTTACCAAATCGTGTTCACACACTTAGCTCTCAACAGTAGGACATGTTCACACACCTCCGATTCATCCCCGATGAATCAGACCTGACTCAACTCTAAGCAGTAGCAGGCATGGCAAACAAGCATGAATGAGTAGGCACATCAGGGCTCAAACAACTCCTACTCATGCTAGTGGGTTTCATCTATTTACTATGGCAATGACGGGTCATGCAAAGGAAAGGGGTTCAACTACCGCAACAAGTAACAAAAGAATCGTTGTTGTCCTAATGCAATAAAAGAGAGCAGGAGTGAGAGAGTGATATTGTATTGGAATGAACAAGGGGGTTTTTCTTGCCTGGCACTTCTGAAGATAGTATAGTTCTTCATCGGTGTCATCGATCTCATCGTCGGTATCATGTCTATCGAGAGGGGACAATACCGGCAACAGAGAACGAAAACACAATCAATGCAGTGCACAATATGATGCATGATCATGACATGTCAATATGCTATGTTTTGAGCTAGTGCAACTAGCAACATGTTAAATGGAGTTGGTTTGAACCCCAGGTTCAAATTCAAACTCCATATGTGAGAGTTTAAATTCCATTATAAGATTTGGCATAAACAGAAGCCCTAAATTGTTCTACCCTGCATGAAAATGGTACATATGGATAGATTGGATTTTTCTGATCATTTTTCATATATAAATTATTTCATTTGGAGTTACGGTTGAATTTCTATGATTTTTAGAAGTTTTGGCTATTTTCTGGAATTTCCTGTAAAAGAATAAATCCAGAAAATGATTTACTACGCCAAATATGCGTCACTTGTGATATCAGCAATCAACTGACCGGTCCAGGTCAAACCTGATGTGTGGGGCCACACGTCGGTGACACAGTTGTTTAGGTCACGACATGTGGGACCATCAACGACTTGGCCAAAGTCAAACTGACACATGGGGTCCACAAGATTAACACTAATCTAAACAGGAAAATTAGACTAACCTAATTAGACACTGGGGCCCACATGGCGGTGGCTCTAGGGGTGGTTAGCTGGGTCATTAATGGCTAATGACAGGCCACGTCGACCTCGCCGGAGTTCGGCCGGCGACGACCATCTCGCGCGGCAGAGATCGTCGGGATCTCGCTACAGCCCACGGTTTGAGGCGGGGTTTGCTCCTACGGCTTCCTGGCGTTCTCGCGCATCTAGTGGTGGTGGCGGCAGCAGCTGGGATGGACGGGGTTGATGGCGGCGAGCACTTCCGCGGCGGCCGGAGACGGGCACTCTCGGACACGGCGTTTTGGTGCACGGGAGGACGAGCTGCGGGTTGATACGGAATCCTGCGGACTCGCTGAGCACGGTAACGCTCTCAGGCGCGGCGGAGGTGGGCTCTAGACACGACGGCAACGAAGCGCAACGGCGGCGAGCTTCGGTCGGGGTGGCCAATGGGGCTAGAGGAGGAAATCAACAAAGGGGAGAGAGGGGTTGGGAGCAGGGGCTCACGGTGAGTGCAGAGGTGGCCTCGGCGTCCTCGGGGAGGCACCGGAGCGAGCGGGGCGGCGAGAGGGATCTCCAGCGGCCGACGACGAAGATGATGAAGATGGCATCGATGCAGGGCCTACGGCGAGGCGTGGCTGGACGGAGAGGACGAGGGAGGCGTGGTGATTCTCTTGGACACGTCGGAGAGGCTCGGGGATGGCTGCGGCTGCGGCTATGGCGAACGGCGGCGGCAATGGCGTTCGGTGGTGAGAGGGAGAGAGAGCAGAGGAGGGGAAGGAGCATGGGGAGAGTGAGAAAAGGCCAGAGGGGTTGCGTGGCATCTCCGGGGACGTCCAGGGAGAAGCGGCAAGAAGGAGGTGGCCGGGGCGCGTGGGCTCCCACGGCGGCCACACGCCTCGTCCCCATCAAGAGAGGTGGAGATGACCTGCAGCGGTCTTTGGGCTGGGCCGGCCAGGTGGGCTAGCCAGGTGGGCTGCGGCAGGTGAGGCCAGGTAGGTTTCCTTTCTCTCTCTCTCTTTTTATTACCTGTTTTCTATTTTCTGCAACTTTGTGGCTTTTCTAAAAGTACTTAGGTATTTCCAAAAATCACCTAACTGTACATTCCCACTGTTTAGATCATATCCAACATGGAACATATCAGTTTAGGATTATTAGGACATTATTTCTTATATAACAGAAATAATTCCAACCCAAATATATTATTGATTTAAATCAAAGGCCCAAATAAAATATTTACGTGACTCCAAAAATATTGGTTTTAATTTTACCTCATGCCAATATTTTCACAGAATAACAGAACATTTTCTTGGACTCATTTGATGAGATTTAAATGTTGGTTATTTTAGGGTTTTACGAGGCTTGAAAATTCCTCAATTCAAATTTCATTTGAATTTAAACATGATGCACACATGGAAGCTGGCGTAGGTCAGACCAGAATTAGGGATGTGACAGTTATTGAAACTGTAACCCCGGATGAATACATAAGGGACACTTTCCGGAATGTTTCAGACTCCGAAAAGGAATAGGTATGTGGTTCGGTAAGTAAACCGACTCCAAAACAGTTTTCAAGGCAATATTTCTTTGTTTTGGAATATTTAGAAAAATAGAAAAATAAGAAGCAGTCCGGGAAGGACACGAGGCCCCACGAGGTGGAGGCGCGCCTACCCCCTGTCGCGCCCCCTACCTCGTGGGCACCTCGTGTGCCTTCCGCACTCCGTTTTCTTGCACGATACGTATTTTGGTCGGTAAAAATTCATTTTATATTCTCCCGAAGGTTTTGACTCATGTATCACGCAAATATCTTATGTTCTTGTTTCGAGCTGTTTTCTGTCAGGGTTATCAAGGCCAGGCATCATGTCGTCCCCCTCCTCCAACAATGGTGACATCGATGCTTGGCTAATGAAGATGGAGTTGAAGAGGGAAGAACCCATGGAGGTCAACAAGGATGAAGGGATTAAGAAGGCCACGGAGGATCAAGCTCCGGCAGCAGAAGACATCCTTCAACCTGATCATAATCTTCTTACCCCAACTGAGATCGAAGCTTTCAAGATAATTGAGTTAGCTCATATACAGAACAAGTATCTCACACGTGAAAATATTTTGTTGAAGGAGCATATTGTTGCACTCAAGGGCATTATCCGCAAGCTGGAGGACCTTTTACGTTTGATGTGTGATTATCCATCATCACCACCATCCTCTTCACCAAAGAAGGAGACATAATCACATGGGTATGGGCACTCCCCTTGGCATCTGCCAAGCTTGGGGGAGGTGCCCAGGTATCGTACCACCATCACACTCCTATCTTTACCTTTTTCTTAGTTCGATCCTATTAGTAGTATCTTGATCTAGTAGAATAAAGTTTATGGCATGATCTAGTTTTGAGTTTTGCTTTATGATCCCTTTTTGTAATCGAGTCCGTGAGCTATATATAATAAAGATTAGTGTTGAGTCAAGGGCTTGATTATTTTGCCATGATCTTGAGTGAATAAAATAACAGAGAAAAAGAATAAAAAGAAACAAAGAGATCATATTGATCTTATTGAGAGTAATGACTTCACATAGAAAGAGTATGATGATTAAAAGTTGTTGGGAGTTGGCAAACATAGCTTTGGTCATCATTGCAATTAATAGGAAGTAATAAGGAAAGAGAGGTTTCACATATAGATATACTATCTTGGACATCTTTTATGATTGGGAGCACTCATTAAAATATGACATCCTAAAGAGTTGATGTTGGACAAGGAAGACAACGTAATGGGTTATGTTTTCTTATATCTAAGATAAAGTATATTGTCATGGATCATCCAACATGTTGAGCTTGCCTTTCCCCCTCATGCTAGCCAAATTCTTAGCACCAAGTAGAGATACTACTTGTGCTTCCAAAAACCCTTAAACCAGTTTTGCCATGAGAGTCCACCATACCTACCTATGGATTGAGTAAGATCTTTCAAGTAAGTTGTCATCGGTGCAAGCAATAAAAATTGCTCTCTAAATATGTATGATTGATTGGTGTGGAGGAAATAAGCTTTATACGATCCTGTGATGTCGAAGAAATAAAAGCGACGGACTGCATAATAAAGGTTCATATCACAAGGGGCAATATAAAGTGACGTTCTTTCGCATTAAGCTTTTGTGCATCCAACCCTAAAAGCTCATGGCAACCTCTGTTTCCCTCTGCGAAGGGCCTATCTTTTATTATTATCTTCTACCTTATGCGACAGTCATGGTGATCTTCACCTTTCCTTTTTATTTTATCCTTTGGCAAGCACAATGTGTTGGAAAGATCCTAATAGATATATCTAATTGGATGTAGGGGAGCATGAGTTATTATTGTTCACATTACCCTTAAGGTAAAAAGGTTGGGAGGCGAAACTATAAGCCCCTATCTTTCTCTTTGTCCGATTAAAACTCCGTAACCACAAGTATCGCGTGAGTGTTAGCAATTATGAAAGACTAAATGATAGTTGAGTATGTGGACTTGCTATTAAGCTCTGACATAGGCTCTTTCTGATGTTATGATAAATTGCAATTACTTCAATGACTGAGATTATAGTTTGTTAGTTCTCAATAAAGTTCCGATTCATACTTTTCTTTGTGAACAGATTACCACTTGAGCATAAGTAATCATATGACAATATCCATATATGTTGCTGTTATGAGAATAATCATGATGCCATCATGTCCGTATTTTATTTTATCGACACCTCTACCTCTAAACATGTGGACATATTTATCATTGTCGGCTTCCGCTTGAGGACAAGCGAGGTCTAAGCTTGGGGGAGTTGATACGTCCATTTTGCATCATGCTTTTATATCGATATTTATTGCATTATGGGCTGTTATTACACGTTATGTCATAATACTTATGCCTATTCTCTCTTATTTTACAAGGTTTACATAAGGAGGAGAATGCCGGTGGAATTCGAAATGGAAAAGGAGCAAATATTAGAGACCTATTCTGCACAACTCCAAAAGTCCTAAAACTCCACGAAAGTCATTTTTGGAAATAATAAAAATATTGAGCGGAAGAAGTGCGTCGAGGGTCCCACTGCCACGAGGGTGGGGCGCCCCTACCCCTGTATGCGCCCCTGCCTCGTGGGCCCCTGTTGGCTCTCCGGTGGCCGTCTTCTTCTATATGAAGTCTTTCGTCGAGGAAAAAAAATCACAAACAACCTTTCTGGACGAGACTCCGCCGCCACGAGGCGGAACCTTGGCGGAACCAATCTAGGGCTCCGGCAGAGCTGTTCTGCCGGGGACACTTCCCTCGGGGAGGGGGAAATCATCGCCATCGTAATCACCAACACTCCTCTCATCGGGAGAGGGCAATATCCATCAACATCTTCATCAGCACCATCTCCTCTCAAAACCCTAGTTCATCTCTTGTATCCAATTCTTGTCTCCAAGTCCGGGATTGGTACTAGTAGGTTGCTAGTAGTGTTGATTACTCCTTGTAGTTGATGCTAGTTGGTTTATTTGGTGGAAGATCACATGTTCAGATCCTTTATGAATATTAATACCCCTCTGATTATGAACATGAATATGCTTTGTGAGTAGTTACGTTTGTTCCTGAGGACATGGGAGAAGTCTTGCTATTAGTAGTCATGTGAATTTGGTATTTGTTCGATATTTTGATGAGATGTATGTTGTCTATCCTCTAGTGGTGTTATGTGAATGTCGACTACATAACACTTCACCATTATTTGGGCCTAGAGGAAGGCATTGGGAAGTAATAAGTAGATGATGGGTTGCTAGAGTGACAGAAGCTTAAACCCTAGTTTATGCGTTGCTTCGTAAGGGTCTGATTTGGATCCATATGTTTCATGCTATGGTTAGGTTTACCTTAATACTTTTGTTGTAGTTGCGGATGCTTGCAATAGAGGTTAATCATAAGTGGGATGCTTGTTCAAGTAAGAACAACACCCAAGCACCGATCCACCCACATATCAAATTATCAAAGTACCGAACGCGAATCATATGAACGTGATGAAAACTAGCTTGACGATAATTCCCATGTGTCCTCGGGAGCGCTTTTCTTTATATAAGAGTTTGTCCAGGCTTGTCCTTTTCTACAAAAAGGACTGGGCCACCTTGCCGCACTTTATTTACTTTTGTTACTTGTTGCTCGTTACAAATTATCCTATCACAAAACTATTTGTTACCACTTATTTCAGTACTTGCAGAGAATACCTTGCTGAAAACCGCTTATCATTTCCTTCTGCTCCTCGTTGGGTTCGACACTCTTACTTATCGAAAGGACTACGATAGATCCCCTATACTTATGGGTCATCACACTGCTCCACCCATCGAGCTAAACAAGCTTAGTTGTACAAATTCAAATCGGATATTATGCTGATATTAGTAAAACTGAGAGATGTTTAATTGGTCAGGTAAATGTTCCTACTTTAGTTTTGAAAAGCATGTGAGCCACATATGGAGAGACCGGAAGGAATAGTATTTCTCTGTGCGCTCGGGTTCATCATGGGTGGCCAACCGACATTGTATAGAAAGACTTGTAATATCTTCAATCTGCTTGCTCTTCTGCTCTTCTTTAAGATGATCCTCTTCTCTTGCGGTCAACTGGTCAGGTCGAGTTATTCTCCCTTAGTATATTTTGAATCTGTCAGGTCAGGTCGATTTGTTCTTCTTTACTATATGTTGAAGCTGTAATCTGCGAAGTATCATCACTTCTGGAGCTCTCATATTTTGAGTAGTAGGCCACATTATATTAGTGCATACACCAAATTACAGCATGCATGGCACCTCTTAGAATAATTGCAGAGATAGCACAAAGGGGTTTATAGGGAGGAAGTATTGGATTAGAATCACTTCTGCATTACAAAGATAATCTCACTTGTTTTTTATGTTTTCATGCATGTCAGGTATTGAACATTATCAAAAGGAATATGAGAATGGGCGCACGAGAGGAATATTGCGGAACAATCCACTGGCTAACAAACTTGGCATGGTGGAGGATGGCCTATCTTATTCACCCATCAAGGTGCATGCTCTAACTTGGCAAGGTTGTATTGGTCGCGCATATTTTGCATCTGACCTCTTGCATTACTTCTACTTTGTTACACCATCTGCTTAGTTTAAGCATCATATATGAGTATATGCCATACCTATCCATGTTTTGTACCTATTCCATGTGTCGTCATACTATGTTTTTCCAGTCAAATGTTGTTCTTTTGTAATAGATGTCCAAAAGGAAGAGGGTGAGTGCAGATCATCAAGGAGTACAAACTAGGTATTTGGAAAAGGTAGTAATACCTGTTAAATAAGATAGATCAGCAGCCACAAAAAACACAGGCCCAACTGTAACAGACTTTACCCCTACTCCAGTGGCCAAACCCCTATTAGAACTGTTGAGAGCCCAGCGTCAGGTACTGTCTATGATATCAATTCAAAATTTGAAATCCTAAATTTCTGCATGTGCCTTACCTTCTCCCTTGTATGAAAACTAATTTCAGATGAATCTCCTTGCTCAAAGGATCATAGGATCTCACGACAATACTGGGCTCTGCATTGCTCTTGTCAGTACCTCTTGCCCTTTGTCAGCATACTTACACTCATTGTTGTTTGATTATGTAGCATCACTGTAAATGTTCGCTTCTTTATCCTCCCTTTTGTTGAAATTATAAGATCTATATTTACTCTTAGATAAATGTAGAATTAACACAATGGTTATGAAGTTTTGGATTGCTCATGTAAGTACATGTTGTCATGTACTCCTCTCAGAATTTAATTAATTGTTGATCAATTGGATGTATTTAGAACTTAATAGTGCTAGATACATCCATTTGAGCGACAAGTAATAACGGACGGTGGTGGTATTACTATACATGCATCGCGAGATAGTTGATTGTCTAGCATTACTTTGCATCTTATCTGCCCTGCCCTCCACTTTCTCCAAATTATCATATCTACATTTACTCTTACCAAAATGTTGAATAAAGCCAATGCCACTACACACGTTGATGTCTGCATTCCTCTTGTCAGTACCTTTTGCCTTGTAACGCTGTACTTAATTAATTGCTATTTGATTATGTATCATCAGTCTGCACCTGAGCTTCATTATCCTCTATTTCTTCCAATATTATTTGATCTATATTTACTCTTTGCAAAATGTAGAATAATGGCAACGCTTATACAGAATTTTCTTTGGGGAATTTATTGAATTATCCTTCCATCAACATGGAGAAGGGCTTTGTCTAGCCCGTGTTAACATGTAATGTAAGTTCATCCTTCTCAAGCCTTCAAACTTTGTTCTAGTATAGATTTGGATAGGCATCATTTCCTCCACTATTGTTTACATCTGATTGGATGTTTGCAACAACTACCAGTTTTAAATTGTAGTTGTAAAAACATGTTCCTTATGCAGAACAGATCCATTTATTTGCTTATATAATTATGAAACCTGTTACGTGTCTCCGTGTTTCTCTTTCAGAGTTGTATCTCTTATGCTAGGCAGAACTTTAGGAAAGATAGTGAGCCAAACCATCTTGAGGACAGTGAGATGACCCCAAGGTCCTGTCTTGATGAAGACAGTGAGTTGAAGCTACTCACCAGCAGGTGTGAGACAACCTTTGTGCAGTCGCTGCCTCAATTAGTTCGACTTCTTCAATCTCAACTTAAAGCGTAAAGGCTTGCTTCAGTCAGCTCCGACTTGAAGTCAAAGATGTAATGAAGATGTCGGGGACGCCTTGCACTATGGTGCCATACAGCTAGGGATGAAGCATCTATCGCTGACACAACCGAGGTCTCATCACTTGTTCGGTCTTATGGGCCCGCCTCTTGCCGTGTCTAGTGCCTTCCAAGTGCTCTCAGTTTTGTATATTCTTTTGTCGGCGCATTTATATGCATTGGTGGCGACCTTTGATGCCCAGTGTATGTAATCCACGGTCATGTTGCGCTTTATTATCACTGGTAGCGAACTTTGATTCCTAGTGGATGTAATATGCCGTAATTTCTTTACTGTATAGTCTAGGTTTATTCTTTGGTCGGTATGCTGCAATTTTGGCCAGAAGGTTTAGTGGATCTCAGTGTTGTCGGTCTTCAGGCCGGCCCGTTGCACATATGGGCCAAAACGTGGGCCTATAATCATCTTGGGCCATTAGCAGGTCTAAACCTATAGTACTTTCCCGCCTTTAACAGGCCATGGGCTACATATTTACTATAGTGACACTAGGCCTCCTACGGGCCATAGAAACAATGGGCCTTCTACGGTCCATAGAAACAATGGGCCTTCTATGGGCCATAGAAACAATGGGCCTTCTACCGGCCGTATCATCAATGGGCCTTATACGGGTTGTATGATCGATTGGCCAAACATGGGCAAAAAACAGACCGCATTATGGTCGTAAACGGGATAGAGTTGGAGTCGTCCGTTCATGGGCCGACCATAACGGGCCGTCTTTAATAGGCCATATTTTATGATGCTATGAAAACGGCCCAACGTATTAACGGGCCATAAATGGGCCGACTGTAGCCACGGGCTGAATTTGGCCCACAAGCAAAAAATGGCAGTAACGGGACATAAGTAACCGAATGCTGGAAATGAGCCCGAGAATAAATGGGCCCTGATAAGGCCGAAAGATAACATGGGCTGCAAATGGACCAATGGATTAATGGGCCGTTAATGGGTATAAAGTGATACACTGTTCATTACAGGTCAGTTTCACCACAGACCGTTAATGGGCCAAGAGTTACAAAGGGCCTCATATGGGCCGAAAGACGTCATGGGACATACATGGGCTGAAACTTAAAATGGGCTGGAATCATATTGGATGGCCCAGATGACGCTACTGGGCCTAATTCAGATAGGTCATAATGAGCCCTGGGTTAGCGGGCTGTAAATGGGCTATATGCGAACAGACCGTTAACAGGCTTTCTGTGGGCCGGCCCGCCACCTTTTGACCAAGTTAAACAGGCCGGCCTTTTCATAGGAATGGGCCTCTGTTCGGTCGAGCCATGTGTCGACGTATCATAGGCGCCTTCGGTCCAATGGGTGGATGACATCTGTTCCAACGGTGAGCCGACACGTGTTTCCTCCAGCCAATGATAATTTTACACGTGGAAAATCCCCATTGGTCGGGGCTGTTAGCGGGTTATCGGATCCAAAACCGGACCCGATAGCTTAACGGTGTTCCGTTAAGCTGGATGCCACGTGTCGGTCACCCTTGACGAAAGCACTTCCGTGATGCGCGATTTAGCGTCATGGAAGTGGACACTTCCGTGATGATAATTTTGGTAATGTCACGGAACACTTCTACGACAGCACAGGTATGACTGTCTTGATTCTTTTCATAAAATTGTCATGGATGTACATGCATGAAAAAAACGCGACCTACTATGACAAACATGTATCATCACGGAAGTGTATTTTTTGTAGTGTTCATTCATGGAGAGAGCCATCAGAAGGTGCCTACACTTCCAACATACATTTTCTGAGATAGAGCCACCTACTCATGTGTTAAGACCAAGATGTTCCATTCCAACCACAAGAATCTTGATCTCTAGCCTTCCCCAAGTTGCTTTCCACTCAAATCATCTTTCCACCAAATCCAAATCCATGAGAGAGCGTTGAGTGTTGGGGATACTATCATTTGAAGCACAAGAGAAAGGAGTTCATCATCAACACACCATCTATTACCTTTTGGAGAGTGGTGTCTCCTAGATTGGTTAGGTGTCACTTGGGAGCCTCCGTCAAGATTGTGGAGTTGAACCAAGGAGTTTGTACGGGCAAGGAGATCGCCTACTTCGTGAAGATCTACCCTAGTGAGGCAAGTCCTTCGTGGGTGATGGCCATGGTGGGATAGACAACGTTGCTTCTTCGTGGACCCTTCGTGGGTGGAGCCCTCCATGGACTCGCGCAGCCGTTACCCTTCGTGGGTTGAAGTCTCCATCAACGTGGATGTACGATAGCACCACCTATCGGAACCACGGAAAAAATCTCCGCGTCTAGCGTTTGCTCCCTCCAAATTCCCCCCTTTACCTTCATGTGCAATGTTTTTTACATTCCGCTGCTATACTCTTAGACTTGCATGTGCAGGTTGATTGCTTGACTTGTGCTAAGTTACTAAAATCTACCAAGACTTAAAATTGGAAAAAGGATAGATTTTTATTTGGTGAAGTAATCTAATCACCCCCCTCTAGACATACTTTTGATCCTACAAGTGGTATCAGAGTTTTGGTCTCCATTTGCCTTGATTTCCATAGCTTTTGGTGATCATAGCCTTGGTTTCAAAACCTAGGAGAGTATGGCGTCTAGCGAGGGAAATTACCACCGTAGAGGTCCTTACTTTGATGGTACTAATTTTGCTAGTTGGAAGCATAAGATGAAAATGCATATTCTTGGACATAACCCCGCCGTTTGGGCTATTGTGTGCATGGCTTGCAAGGTGAATTCTTTGATGGGAGAGAACCAAACCATGAAGCTACCGCGGAAGAGTTGAAGATGCTGCAATACAATGCTCAAGCTTGTGATATCCTCTTCAACGGATTGTGCCCCGAAGAATTCAACAAAATCAGCCGTCTTGAGAATGCAAAGGAAATTTGGGATACTTCGATTGATATGCACGAGGGTGCCGACTCCGTCAAGGAATCCAAATTGGATGTGCTTCAAAGTCAGCTTGACAAGTTCAAAATGAAGGATGGTGAAGGTGCCGCTGAAATGTACTCTAGGCTTGCTCTCATCACAAATGAGATTGCCGGCTTAGGAAGTGAAGAGATGACTGATAGATTCATCATCAAGAAGATCCTAAGATCCTTGGATGAAAAGTATGATACCGTGTGCACATTGATCCAAATGATGCCCAACTACAAAGATCTCAAGCCAGCGGAAGTCATTGGAAGAATTGTTGTTCATGAGATGTCACTCAAGGATAAGGAAGAGCTTCACAACAAGTCAAGTGGTGCTTACAAAGCCTCACGTGATGCTCCTACATCATCAAGTGATAAACAAACCTTCAATGAGGAATTGAGCCTAATGGTGAAGAATTTCAACAAGTTCTACAAGAGTAGAAGCAAAGAAAGAAGTTCCAAGTCAAGGTCCTACAATGACAAAAGATCTTCAAGTCATGAGCATAATTGCTCCAATTGTGGAAGACCCGGACACTACTCCAATGAGTGTACGACTCCCTACAAAAGAAGAGAAGATTTGCCCAAAAGGAGAAGTAGAAGAGAAGAATCACCTCCAAGAGAGAGAAGGAGTAGAGATGATTGCTATGAACGAAGAACCTCTCCGAGAAGCAAGGATTTGGAAAGAAAGGACAAGTCATCAAGGAGCTACAGAAAACGAAGACATTAAGCTCACTTTGGTGAATGGGTATTCGGCTCCGACTCCGACCACCACTCGGAATGAAGTTATCACTCCGACTCCGAATATACTCAAGATGAAGGTGTTGCCGGTCTAGCACTTGTGTCAACCAACTCCTACGACATATTTGACTCACTAAATGAAGGAATTGGAAGATCCTTCATGGCTAAAGGCCCAAAGGAATCACACCCCGAGTATGTTGATTTCAATAGTGATGAAGATGATTTGCTAGGTGATGATGATCTACTTGTTAACAACTCTAGTGATGAAAACTATGATGAACTTGCTATTAATCATGCTAATCAAGGTAAAACGAACGATGATGATAAGAAGGAGATTGAGCGTCTAACTAAAGAACTAAACACTCTTAAGTTAGCTCATGAAACTACCTTGGAAGATCATCGAGAACTTTTAAAGACTCATGAGAAGCTATGCTTAGAAAAGCTCAACCTTGAGCAAGAGCATGGGTTCTTAAAAGAAATCAATGATGATTTTCGCAAGAAAAGTTCTTCTTACATTTCCAATCGTTTACTCTTGTCTACTTACATGCCACAAGTAAAATCTAGCAACAAGAACAAGAAAAACTCTTCTTCTAGTAGTAACAATGATCATGTTAAATCAAATGGTGTTGCCTCTATTAGTTCTCTTGATTCCACTAATGATTATAGACAAGTTACACTTGAGCAAGAAAATAGCTTATTGAAGGGAATTATAGAGAAAAGTGTTTACAAGAGCCTTGCCGGAAGTAAGCAATTTGAGGAATTGTACGCAAGCAAGCAAGACACCGGAAGAATCAAGGTGTTGGTTTTGAACGAAAGTTTAATGCCAATGGAGTTGAGTGGGAAGAAGATCAATACCCCAAGACGAAGTTTGTTCCTCAACAAGAGAAGTATGACCCTACTTCTTTCAAGGGTACACAAGCTCAAGATGATATTACACCACAAGACCACAAGCACAAAGGCAAGGACAAGCTTCAACAGGAGATTGATGCATTTGAAGAAGATCCCAAGGCCTTAGTCAAGTGGGTTCCCAAGACTACATCAAGTTCTACTTCATCAAGTACGACTACAACTCCAAGGATTCCCAAGATGATGTCGATCCCGAAGAAGAAGAACTAGAGAGTTCTTGAGGGTGACTCCGCCAACATACTTCATTCATATCATTTTGGCAAGGACAAGTGCAAACAACTTCCACATCTTGCACTAGTTCAAGGAGTCACAAACCCTCTTGTTGGTAAGACAAGGGACAAGGTAACCTAATGCTTTCATGGACATCATCATGTATGAACTTCATTCCATGTCCATGGATATCTTTGTTTGTTCCTTGTGGGACTAACCCGTGTAGGTATTGAAAGTGCAACTCACTCTAATGGATTGCTCCAAATGATCTACATCAACCTTGAGCATCCAAATCTTCAACATCTACATGAAGCCATCATCGACAAAACCCAAGGTTAGTTCATCCCTCTTAGGGGGGATATCACATCTAGGGCGAGCTTTACTCTAAATATTGAGCTAAAGCAACTCTAATGGTGTGAACACAACAATGCTTTATGTAAAAGTGGTAACCCCACTTGCACTTAAACGATGAGTATGACCTATGATCAAATGTTCTCATTTGACTCCTAAGTCAATATACTCATATATAGATAACCTAGTCATCGCCAATTGCTTGATACATGCTAGAGTGTTTGTGCATGCTTTGTCACATATTTCATTTGCTATTTTATTGTGTGAGCATGTTGGTTGCATATTTTACTCATTCGAGGACATCCATTTGTTTCTTTCATTGTTTGGATCTTTTTCTTTTGCCAAATGGATGGACAAGAATGCATAAGAACCTCCTCTAGCTATCTATCACTGGTATGCGTCGGTCCTAAACAAACGGTTTTTAACCCCTTTCAGCGACGGCATTTGGAACCGTCGCCATTTGAGTGTGGGCGATAGGGGGGTCCTTCCCACACGACCTAGAAACCGTCGGGGATATGCCCTCCTGGCACACACGTTCGGCAAAATGAGGTCGTGTGCAACCGCCGAGCGCTCAAATATGGAAATACGTACAGTAGAGCTAAAAAAACAATTATACGGTGAAATTTTTTCCGGTCGCAAGTACATCCCACACAGTCAGTCCCCGCTAAACGTTTCCGTTCGTATGTACATCCCACACAGTCGCTCCAAGGAAAACATTTTCGTTCACAGGTACATCACACACAATTTTTCCCTTTAAATCGTTTGCGTTATTGAATGTATCACACACGGTCCATAGAAGAAACTGTGTGGCAAAGGCTGTCCATCACACACAGTTTTTATGTGGTAAACATTTGCGCTAGGTGTCCTAACGCAAACAGTTTTCAAGAGAAAGTCGTGTGTGATTGTTCATTGATCCAACATGGTTTATTCCTAGAAACTGTGTGCGTTGCCTGAGGTCATCGCCCACGGTATTTTTTCAGCAACCGTTTGCAATAGCAAAACCCAATTAGCAGGCTAATTCGCCATTAGCAGGCTAATTATCGATTATTCATAATCCATTTATGTAACATTCCAAAATTCTAAATTTTGGAATGTTATAAACAATAGATAGTTTTGATTGATTGTTTGATTGATTGACTGAAAGTGAGTGAAGTTTGAAACTTTTTGAAAGTTAAATGAGAGGGAATAAAAGGACTTTCCCAAACTTTCATTTTGCATTTTATGATCTCCGTGAATTCAAATTCTTTTCACCACAAAGCCCTGGAGAGAAGATGACATGACTTCTTCCATTTATTTAAATGACAAGGGGTGTTGAAAATATTTGAATTTCATTTGGAAAATATTTCCAACCTAGGAACTTTATGCAACTCAATGATTTTCACGAGCGAAGATAAAATGACTTCTTCAAAACATATGAAATACGAGTTGGGAGTTTCATGGAATTAAATTCAAAGTTCTTTTGAATTTATTTTCAATTCGGAGTTATTTGAGTTTTATTCAAATTATTTTTCTCCAAAAATAAAATACATGGAAAATAGGGTAACATGATTCCCTACATCACAAAATTGGAGAGAAATAAATTTGAATTAATTTTGGTATTTTTAAAATGATTTTACTGGATTTTACTAGAGCAGAAGCACGCTTTGCTTTATTGAATTTGTGTGTATTCTATTTGACTCTAGAAAAATGTTCAGCTTGTAGGAAATCTTTTTCTGAAAATTATGATATATAATATGCCTATATAAAATTCTATTTTGATTTTATTTATTCAGATTTCCTTTTCTGTTTCTAAAAAAAATTGTGCGTGCGCCTGGGACTAACTGTCGCCCACGCGCGCAGCATAGTAGCATGGGCGATCCTTTGTTTTTTCCCTCCTCCTAAATGGGCCAGGCCCAGCCAGCTTTTCCCTTCCAGTTTTTTTCTTTCTTCCTTCATTGAAAAAAAAAAAGAAAACAACACGTACACGCGCGCGGCCTGGCCGAAGTCTTAGCCCAATACGCATGACTTTTTTTGAAATTTATCTGCGTATGTATACGTTTAGTCTCACATTGCCTAGCCTTTGACCCCTAAGCCTCTTTTCCACCAATAAATATAGACCCATAGAGCCTCCAAAAATCATTCGATTCTGGTTAAATCAATATTTTGGTTTGACTAGATTCATTTAAGAAAAATATTTTTCTCCTCTCCGACGCGACTTCTTGTTTTATTTCTCTACCTTATAAAGGTATATTTCTTTGTATTTTTTTCCATAGCTTATTTTTTTTTCCGTAAAACAGCTTGGCCCTGATTTTTCAAATAGCCATAACATTTTACTCGTTCATCCAAATTAGATAAAACCAGCGCCTATAGTTTCGTCTTGTTTTCACCTATCTAGTTAACCTGTCACGTCAACTTTTTGAAATTTTCAAATTTCTAAATTTGTTCAGATTCATATTCAAACTTCTTTTGTCCATAACTTGAGTTCCGTAACACCGTTTGAGTTGATTCTTTTTGCAAATCGAAGCTCTTGACCTAAACTTTCTGATAAGGCCAAATTCACTTAATTTTGGTATTGTTAGACATTGTTTTATGTTGCAAGAGTTATTTGCTTCGTTTTGATGTTTTCCGAATTGTTTCTTCGTTCTTTCCTTTTGAGTGATTGCTTATGTGTGGTTACTATTGATTGCTTACGATAGATTGACCGGAGTGTGACGAGTAGACCTATCAAGAGTTTTGAGTGCGAATCATCTTCATCAACTTTGCAGGCAAGTAACACTTTGATCATACCTCTTCTCATACCCAGTTTTTATGCATTAGATCTATCCTCAAACATTGCATGACTAGGATCTAATTAAATTGTGGGATGGGAAGTAGATTGAGGTAGTACCTATTACCTGATTTATATTCAAACCCTTGGGAGTTACTTCTACGTTTGCTTATTATGCTATGCTATGCTATGCTAGTAGACGTGGATTGGGTGAGTGTATTCCATGACAGATGTGAGATTGTTAAATTAATGGTTTATTTAAGGTGGCAACTTGAACACACATCTGGGTGGATTGAGGCACCTGGTTTCTATCAGGACTTGCCTATATTTCTTCGGACCGCCACCCAGGCTCAAAGGGATCATGAGATTATTCAAACTAGAAACTTCCGTGTGCAGTCACAAGCCATTATGGGCTCTGGCATAGTTGATTGTTGTGCGAACTCTTACGGGTAGACTAGCGATGTAGGGGTTGTAGGTTGGTACGGTCTACCCACATGTAAGGTGCTAGCGCTTCGAAAGACTATGTCTCGGTCATCCGCTTCTCAAACACCACAGAAAGTCGAGAAATCAAGCGGAGGAGATCGAGTCTTGTGGGGAAAAGTGCACAAACCTCTGCAGAGTGTATAAACTAATCATGGTTAGTCGTGTCCCGGTTATGGACATCTTGAGTATCTAGTTCTTGGATTATCCTGTTGATCTCATCATGTTACTCTAATTAATATTGTTGGGTTGTTAATGAGTACTTTTAATTGGGATTGAGGATGCTGTCAACCATTCTCAATGTTCAACAACCACCATGATAGTTAAATAAATTTATTCCTTTGCGAGGGAAAATTTGGCTTTTTGCAAAACTGTAACCATAGAGCTTTCCACCAGCCATATATGCATGTAGTATAGGCTTATTCTTTCATTACTCTCTATGTGTTACATTGCCAAGATATTCCATGTGCTGGCCCGCTTTCGAGCTGCAATGTTTCATGTTGCGCACTTTTCGATTTACAGTAAGTGATACGTTAGGGTTATGATTTCTACACTCAACTTTGCCGTTGGTGTTGATGGGAATCCACAACCTTGTTGCTTCCGCTATATGGATTGAGGTAATAGTATTTACGTTATTTATACATGTGATTTACCTCATTATAAATCCTCGAGTAGTGTGTGTGTCAAGATACCGATCCGTGGATGACACCTAAGCACGAGACTTGATCCATTCGGTCGGGTCGCTACAAGATGGTATCAGAGCACATGTTGACTGTAGGACGTGACCCTAGAAACTGACAAGCCCATAGGAAAGATTTTTCTCTACTACTTCATTTTTTTTCAAAAGATCTTTTACCTCTCTTCTCTTCTGAGCTTATTCAAACATTCCCTTTTAGTGAGACCATACCCCTTTTCCCTTTTGACCACTCGAAGATTCGACTGATGAGACCACTCCAAGGAGTACAAGATATCGGACAACTAAGACCATTTTGGAATGAAGAGGATTTTACCGTGTAAATGGAAACTACAACGGTGAAGACTCCGAAGACTAGGAGAATTTTGAAGGCTCTAAAGAATTCCCAGATTTAGATGACCTAGGAAGGTTACACTTATGGAATTTGACAGACTATGGAAGCTGTCAATACCCGAGATCAAGGTGTATTGGAGTAAGAACAGAGCATGGAGAGTTAAAAACTCAAAGTTTTTGTCAACGAAATCCTAAGGCAGGAGATATCAACTATGGAATGATAGCTCATGGAAATGACAAGAGCATAAGCATAGCTTTCCATGATGTCATCGCCCGTTTATGCTATTGTCACCGTGCTGAATTAAGCATGCATATGCATGGAAGAATTGGATGGTAGAAAGCTGAAGGAGCATCTGTCAGCGAAGGATGCAGTTTTAACCTTAGCTGGTGTATCACCAGGATCCGGAGTGTTACATAAAAAAAGGTTTAGATGGACCTACAAGAAGCAGTATTTGACAAGGAGGCAATTCATGAAGAACTCAGGACCCAGAAGCTGAAAGTAGCCAAGCTGGAGGAGCAAAACCTCGAGACATCAAAGATTCGTCAGGACTGAAGGACAGTAGGATCACGGTTCATGTCAAGGAAGTTAAAACCAGAAGTTTGGAATGCAACTCCATAAATATTAAAGGACGCCACGAGAGATTTCACGTCAACAGAGATGATCTGGCAAAAGAACTTGAGAAGGACAAGCATGATCAGAAGAAGCCATCAGAGACATGACCAAGACTTGAAGAGTGTGATGACTTTGAGATCTATTGACCTTTAGAAGACCAAACCCCTGTTACATACCTGCGATAGATGCGACGATTGTGAGCTGTCATTTGTTTGTTGTTTTTCCGACAGCCACAATAAAAACCTGTCTTTTCAAAACTTTTGTTTGTATTGTGTGCATCCCTCTCTATCTCTCTTATCCCACCCCAAACCCATGGACCCAATAGAGGAAAAATGGTGATGAGCGTGTATTTTCTGGACCGATGAGTCAATTGGAGATAGACCGATGGATTTAGAACATGGAAAATCATATGAAGAATAACACTATAGCTGGAAAGTATATGAACCAGCATGCTCTTCAGTGCTTTGAAAGAGGTGCTGCTACTTGGTGGAGGATGTACCAAACCATCAATGGATTGCAAGGAGTAACCACTTGGAAAGTATTTAAGTAGACTCTGCTAAAGTCTCGTCTTGTGTCCCAGAAGTTGATGCCCTATGGAAAGGATATGAAGAAACCTTGTGCATACAAGCTTTGTGGAGAAATAGGATACAACCATAAAGAAAACAAGGACGAATACCCTCATAATCGGAGGATTATCAAAGGAGTTAGCCGAGGATTTTTCAGGGAACTTCGGTTGGAGATTGTTCCCAAAGGTTTTGTTGCACCAATGGAAGTTCAGTCTACCTTGTTGGGAAAAATCCGTGAAGCTCAGAAGTATGACAAAGAGATTGTTGAGATAAAAGAGAGGATGAGCAAAGGAAAGGCCAAAGGTTTTCGTAAGGATGAGCACGACACCTTATGGTTTGAGGATAGTGTATATGTGCCTAATAATGCAAAGATCAGGAAGTTAATACTTCAGGAGGCTCATGACTCACCATAATCGATTCGCCCTGGAAACACCAAGATGTATTTGGATTTGAAGAAGCGTTTCTGGTGGACTGGTATGAAGAAGGAGATTGCGGAGTATGTAGTCATAGGTGATGTATGCCAGAGAGTAAAGGCAGAGCATCAAAAGCCAGACGGATTACTACAGCCTATGCCGATACCCGAATGGAAGTGGGACAAGCTTGGCATGAATTTCATTATCGGATTTTCCCAGAACCCGACCTGGACATGATTCTATCTGGGTATTAGTTGATTCGCTTGACCAAAGTGGCTCACTTTATCCTAGTGAAAACCACCTATACAAGTGAGAAGTTGGCCAAGATATATTTGACCAGGATCGATATATGCGCATGGAGTTCCGAGGACCATCGACGATAGAGGAACACAGTTTACCTTAAAGTTTTGGAATCAGCTGCACTGCACTTTGGGTACTAGGCTAGAGTTCAAGACACCTTTCATCCGCAGATGGATGGATAAATCGAGAGAGTCAATCAGATTCTGGAGGACATGTTGAGAGCGTGTGCGCTAAATTTTTGATCTAGTAGTGATGATAATCTACCTTATGCGGAATTCTCATTCAACAACAACTACCAAGTCAGTTTGAAGATGGCCCCTTTTTAAGCTTCGTATGGGAGAAGGAGCCAGACACCGTTGATGTGGGATGAAGTTGGAGACTGTCAGTTGTTTGGACCAAATGTGATCAAGGAGTCAGAAGAGAATGTTAAGTTGATTCGAGATAGACCAAGGTAGCTCACCCGAGCGAATAGTTATGCATACTCAATAACGCAAGGAGGTAGTCTATGAAATCGGAGACAGAGCATATCTTTGTGTGCCACCTCTGCGAGGAGTTAAACGATTTGGAGTTAAGGGAAAGTTAGCCCCGAGATTTGTAGGACCATACCGAGTTTGGAACGTATGGGAGAATTGGCTAACAAGTTGGAGTCACCCGAAGGACTGTCAGGAGTTCATGATGTGTTTCACGTTTCCCAACTGAAGAAGTGCCATGCAGAGATGGCCAATATTCCCCTGTAAGGACGCTTGACCCTGGAAAGGATAATGATGTTCCACGAAGTGGAGTATGGATTTCATAAGTATAAGTTTTTATCTCGGTATGTGGGATATCCCACGAGGATGAAGAGATGAATTACTATTGGGTATAAAGGACGTATGATGTTGGTAATATGGATCAATGGAAATTCCATGATGAGTCTGAGTAATCATGTCCTAGTTTGGTGCCAATAGAGGGAAGAAAGACATTACAATTGGATGGATTCTAAGTATGCCAGGAAGTTGTATGTTGGGATAACGATCAGCTGCCCCGAGGATGAGTTCAAGGTTTACAAGTGATGAGGTGGGCCATAACCCACAGGCTCCAGGACCTGCCAAGAAGCAAGCACTTTTTTGCTGAAGGAAAAACCCTAGAAGAAGTTACGATTTTACTGACAGACGATCTTATAGGAGTTTATGCAAAACCTGAGAGTTGTTAAGGACCGATAGATGTTTGTTTGGCTTGCAGAATCAATGGATTTATCCGAACTTGGTTCGTCGACAAGAGAAAATTCTGCAATGCTCATGAGGATGACCGAGTGTTAGAATGCGAGATTCGCTAAACCATGTACAAGGAAATGATTTGGGTGCGGAATGGATTGATCACCATACCGACTTACTCTTATTATTCGCCTTGCTATATGGGATGGTAAATCTGAGTGACTTACCTATAGTAGAGAGACGACGATCAAAACCTTGTTTGAACCTTAGAATGGTATAAGTATTTTCCCTTGTACACGGCAGTTGTTGCCAATCGTATGATATACGGTGAGGTTCAACCCAGACCCATTTCCTGCAGGACAAACCATAAATTGTTGACCACCATGAGATATCGATAGTTGTTTAGAATTGGCGCCAGACCTATCAGCTATGAAGACCCAGTTTCGGGATAACCTTACCAAGATGAAAGGACAAAAGAATTGAGGAAAAGGTTATGCCACTATCAGAAGAGCCCAGAGAAGGAATTATTCTTACGATCTGAGAAGACCGACACTGTCAACAATAAGGATGGCGTATATGAGTTTCGATGGAACCATAACTACGCTTCTAAAGGGTGGTAGCACCCGAGACCCCGGAGACGATTGATGGATTTTGAGAAGACCCCCAAACCCTAACCTATTTCTTTCTAGCCTCTCCGAATCTCGAGGACGAGATTCATTTTAAGGGTGGTAGTTTGTAACATCCCAAAATTCTAAATTTTGGAATGTTATAAACAATAGATAGTTTTGATTGATTGTTTGATTGATTGACTGAAAGTGAGTGAAGTTTGAAACATTTTGAAAGTTAAATGAGAGGGAATAAAAGGACTTTCCCAAACTTTCATTTTGCATTTTATGATCTCCGTGAATTCAAATTCTTTTCACCACAAAACCCTGGAGAGAAGATGACATGACTTCTTCCATTTATTTAAATGACAAGGGGTGTTGAAAATATTTGAATTTCATTTGGAAAATATTTCCGACTGAGGAACTTTATGCAACTCAATGATTTTCACGAGCGAAGATAAAATGACTTCTTCAAAACATATGAAATACGAGTTGGGAGTTTCAAGGAATTAAATTCAAAGTTCTTTTGAATTTATTTTCAATTTGGAGTTATTTGAGTTTTATTCAAATTATTTTTCTCCAAAAATAAAATACATGGAAAATAGGGTAACATGATTCCCTACATCACAAAATTGGAGAGAAATAAATTTGAATTAATTTTGGTATTTTTAAAATGATTTTACTGGATTTTACTAGAGCAGAAGCACTCTTTGCTTTATTTGAATTTGTGTGTATTCTATTTGAATCTAGAAAAATGTTCACCTTGTAGGAAATCTTTTTCTGAAAATTATGATATATAATATGCCTATATAAATTTCTATTTTGGTTTTATTTATTCAGATTTCCTTTTCTATTTCTAAAAAAACTGCGTGTGCGCCTGGGACTAACTGTCGCCCACGCGCGCAGCATAGTAGCATGGGCGCTCCTTTGTTTTTTTTCCTCCTCCTAAATGGGCCAGGCCCAGCCAGCTTTTCCCTTCCAGGTTTTTTTTCTTTCTTCCTTCATTGAAAAAAAAAGAAAACAACACATACACGCGCGCGGCCTGGCCGAAGTCTTAGCCCAATACGCATGACTTTTTTTGAAATTTATCTGTGTATGTAACCCCTAAGCCTCTTTTCCACCAATAAATATAGACCCATAGAGCCTCCAAAAATCATCCGATTCGGGTTAAATCAATATTTTGGTTTGACTAGATTCATTTAAGAAAAATATTTTTCTCCTCTCCGGCGCGACTTCTTGTTTTTTTTCTCTACCTTATAAAGGTATATTTCTTTGTATTTTTTCCATAGCTTATTTTTCTTCCGTAAAACAGCTTGGCCCTGATTTTTCAAATAGCCATAATTTGTTACTCGTTCATGCAAATTAGATAAAACCAGCGCCTATAGTTTCGTCTTGTTTTCACCTATCTAGTTAACCTGTCACGTCAACTTTTTGAAATTTCCAAAATTCGAAATTTGTTCAGATTCATATTCAAACTTCTTTTGTTCATAACTTGAGTTCCGTAACTCAGTTTGAGTTGATTCTTTTTGTAAATCGAAGCTCTTGACCTAAACTTTCTGATAAGGCCAAATTCACTTAATTTTGGTACTGTTAGAAATTGTTTTATGTTGCAAGAGTTATTTGCTTCGTTTTGATGTTTTCCGAATTGTTTCTTCGTTCTTTTCGATCTTTTGAGTGATTGCTTATGTGTGGTTACTATTGATTGCTTACGATAGATTGACCGGAGTGTGACGAGTAGACCTATCAAGAGTTTTGAGTGCGAATCATATTCATCAACTTTGCAGGCAAGTAACACTTTGATCATACCTCTTCTCATACCTAGTTTTTATGCATTAGATCTATCCTCAAACATTGCATGATTAGGATCTAATTAAATTGTGGGATGGGAAGTAGATTGAGGTAGTACCTATTACCTGATTTATATTCAAACCCTTGGGAGTTACTTCTACGTTTGCTTATTATGCTATGCTATGCTATGCTAGTAGACGTGGATTGGGTGAGTGTATTCCATGACAGATGTGAGATTGTTAAATTAATGGTTTATTTAAGGTGGCAACTTGAACACACATCTGGGTGGATTGAGGCACCTGGTTTCTATCAGACTTGCTCAGTATTTCTTGGACCGCCACCCAGGCTCAAAGGGATCATGAGATTATTCAAACTAGAAACTTCCGTGTGCAGTCACAAGCCATTATGGGCTCTGGCATAGTTGATTAAGTTGTGCGAACTCTTACGGGTAGACTAGCAGATGTAGGGGTTGTAGGTTGGTACGGTCTACCCACATGTAAGGTGCTAGCGCTTCTGAAAGACTATGTCTCGGTCATCCGCTTCTCAAACACCTCAGAAAAGCGAGAAATCAAGCGGAGGAGATCGAGTCTTGTGGGGAAAAGTGCACAAACCTCTACAGAGTGTATAAACTAATCATGGTTAGTCGTGTCCCCGGTTATGGACATCTTGAGTATCTAGTTCTTGGATTATCCTGTTGATCTCATCATGTTACTCTAATTAATATTGTTGGGTTGTTAATGAGTACTTTTAATTGGGATTGAGGATGCTGTCAACCATTCTCAATGTTCAACAACCACCATGATAGTTAAATAAATTTATTCCTTTGCAGTAGGGAAAATTTGGCTTTTTGCAAAACTGTAACCATAGAGCTTTCCACCAGCCATATATGCATGTAGTATAGGCTTATTCTTTCATTACTCTCTATGTGTTACATTGCCAGCATATTCCATGTGTTGACCTGCCGGGCTGCAATGTTTCATGTTGCGCACTTTTCGAATTTACAGTAAGTGATACGTTAGGGTTATGATTTCTGCACTCAACTTTGCCGTTGGTGTTGATGGGAATCCACAACCTTGTTGCTTCCGCTATATGGATTGAGGTAATAGTATTTACGTTATTTATACATGTGATTTACCTCTATTATAAATCCTCGAGTACTGTGTGTGTCAGCATACCGATCCAGGGATGACACTTAAGCACAGAGACTTGATCCATTCGGGTCGGGTCGCTACAATTTATTAATATAATTGACATTACATATTAAGCACACAATATATTTCATTTCCATATTAAGGAAGCAGAATTTCATAATTGAAATACATTAGAGTACAACATGATATAGCTTCAACACCCAACTACCCCATTACACAACTGTACCAGCAGCAAGTTCCACATGCAACATTTAGAACCTTTCAAAATTAGCATCGTGGACGGTATATAGACAGATGCATCTCATCTGGAAAACTGCTGAAGCGGAAGGCGTATATTGAGCCTTCATTCATGTTGAAGGTCTTTGCAACTTTAGGCCAGTGCCTGTGGATGATTGATCATCCGTCCTTCGTCCTCTTCAGGAACACTTCAATATTGAACAGCGGGTGTTGTATGAAAACCTTCCTCGCGTCCTGACCATAGAGGTGGTTTGAGAGGTAATCATAAGTGAACTGCTTTGGAAAGGCCTGAAAACAAGGATTTTCATAAATATCTTCTCTATATTGGAAATGGGGCAATGGAATAAAAAAAGGCAAGGTATAATAGTTAGTACCATCTTGTAGTGAACTGATGTCTTTTTCATTGTGCAGACAAAGATCTTGTTGTTTTTTGTCGCTAATTTCTTTATCCTAACAATCTTTATGAGTTTCTTGATTTGATTGACATTCAAGGACAACTCATTTCCATATATGCAAAAAGGGTCAAATAGTGGGTCAAAACCTCTGACAGCAGGACCTACATGTGCAAGACCAAATTGTTAAAAACCAAAATATTAGAATGGTTCCTGCAATTGCACAATAATGTGCTATTAGACAACGGACCATGCACGTGCTAACCTCGATTGTTAACCTCAGTGCTTACCATTGTTTTCCTGCAACACATATAAGGTAGTTAGTCATCAGGTTAAGTAAGGGTTCGCATGCTATTAGTAAAATACGTTGATGAAAAATAAGCACATTGCAGATTCATCAGATTAATTCAAGCCACACCGAAAACCCATTTACCCAAACCAAGCATGATTAAGAACTAGGAAATATAGCACTTGTATATGTTTCTGATGTATTAAGTGCAGCCAAATTTGATTTATTCCTCACATGCACAACAATACAAAATTCTACCCATGACAATTGGACACCGCATTGCAGAATTGAACCAAGCAGTTAACTAAACACCACAACAAATGAACTAAACATTAACTGAGCACCACATTGCATAATTTAAAACTATAATGAAGCTAGCCAACTCACCTCCACAAGGCTCCCTCGATTGGAGCTTCGTCGGTCGTCCGATCTGCCTTTCTGGCGCGCCTGAGCCGTAGGATCTTCACCTGCAGTCAAATCTTATTTTACCTCACGGTTGTTTTTTAGTCCAATGACAAGTGGGCTCACGTCGGGCGCTCGTTGGCTGGGTTGGCTCTTTCCGGGTGCAGGAGGTTTTGCCCAATCACCTGGGCGCGCTTCGCACCCAGGGCCAGTTCTTTCGACTCGATTCTGAAGAATCACTGCCTGGAAAATCACAATCGCAAAAGAACTCATTGCTTCTCCAGGAATCGTCTAGAATCACCCACAATCGGCAGTGTATTTCAGAATCGAGCAAACTTGACGATTCTGGCGATTCCCGCAAAGCAAAACGATCCAGTTTTAGCAAATACCCCTATTGGATGTAGAAATTACCCCCAATATGCCACTCGGGCCAGCCGACCGACAGAGGCCCAGCCCAAAGTACTCGTCGATTCCCCCCAGTCGCTCGTCCCCGTCGCTCATCCCCATCCCTGTTCGACCTACGGTTGGCGCCGCCAGCCGGATTCCCCGCCCCGAAATCGTCAGCTCCGCCGGCGGCGGTCCTCTACAGGGCATCCCCGTCTAGTCCACAGCCACCCCCGACCCCTCGGCGCCGGCAGCAGGAGGCGAACCGGCTTCCCTGCCCCGACCCAACCGCCCTGCAGCAGGAGGCGCTGACATTGACCGAGCCCACTTCGCCGGTGTTGGTGAGCTCCTCTCTATCTCATCCTTTCTCCCCTTCTCTCTGTCATATCTCTGTTACATATTAGTTCAACTCTGTTTGTATGAATCAAAAAAATTATACGGCTACTTGTTTTCTTATGCTATTTTCGATTTGTATGGTTATTTGGTTAGTACGAAATTTGTATGATTGATTGCTACTGTTCGAACTCTGTTTATAGCAATGAAAAATTGCATGAATGATTACTACTGTATGAATTTTGTAGTGGTATGTAATGACTGCTGCTTAGTAAAAAATAGTTTACATTTAAACGTTCACATATTGATGTTGTAGATGGAGAAAGTGAAGTATCCAAAAGAGATTTGGGATAGTGCGGCTCATTCCATTTATATGGATGTGTGCGTAGAGGAGGTGCGAGCAAATAACCGGGCCCCTGGAGGCACCACTTTGTCCGATGTAGGACAAGCTAATTTGCTTACCAAGTTCAATGAGCGCTCTAGGCGTGGCTATTCGCACTTGCAAATAAAAAACAGGTGGGATGCATGTAGAGGTGATTATGCCATATGGAAGACATTGGTTCAAAAAGCTTCTGGCATTGGAAGAGATCCTTATACGAAGACCATTGCTGCTAAAAATGAGTGGTGGGCATTGGAGTTGAAGGTACCTTTGTTGTTTGTCATTTTATTAAACTGGGAGTCATGTTGGATTTTTCATTTCATTTAACATGAATGTGATATTTCATTGCAGGCACGTCCGCAGGCTAGCAAGTTTCGGTATGCTGCACTTGCGGAGGAGGATAAAATGGAGGAGGTGTTTGATGCTTGTTGTGTCACAAATGAGCATGTGAGGGTGCCAATGCCAACATATCAAGGTTCTACGTCTCGAATCACTTTGGATGATGAGTCTGGTTGTGAAGGTGATGAAACTCAGGTTACACCTCGTCCTAATCGTGCTAAGGGTGGGAAGAAGAGGGAGTGTCCTTATTCGCCAAGTCTTAAGATGAATGAAAAGTGGGCAAGTGAGCATGCAAAAAATGAGGCATTTGTGCGTATGGTGGACCTCTTTGATTCAAGGAACAAGAGAGATGAAACTCAAGTTTCAGCAAGAGAGGAGATTCACGAAATGATGGCAATGGTAGAGGCGGATGGTGGTGCACCTGGGAGTGATGTTCATTTCTATGCTTCACAACTATTTAGGGATAAGACAAATCGTGATGTTTTCTCTGCCTTCAAGGGTCACGAGCCTAGTGCGAGGCTTCTATGGATAAACAAAACATGGGAGTTCAACAATAAGTAGAACCTCTATGTTTCAAATGCTTTCAACTTGTATCGTAGTGAACTATTTTATTTTGTTGAACCATTGTATTTGCTTTGAACTTGTACCGAATTGAATTATGTTGTTTGCCTTCTTATGAACTACTCTTTTGCTACTGCACCTTGTTATGAACTACTCTTTTCCTACTGCACCTTGTTATGAGCTACTTTTTTCCTACTGTACCGAATTGTTGTAACCTCCTATGTGTGTATGTGGTTGTGGCAGATGGATAAAAAAAGCAAGAAGATGAGGAATTTGAGGCTGGAATGCTTGCATTTGCTTTGGAAATGGCGTCGTCAAGAAAATCATTGTCGTATGCGTTAAGAAGATTACCACTTGTTACAGGCCTCCCATGGGTGGAAGAGAAGGAGAAGGATCCAAAAGCTTTCTATGCTATGTTTAGAATGAGGAGGTCAGTGTTTTACACATTACATGATCTGTTGGTTGAGAAGTATGGGCTTAAGTCAACTTGCAACATATCATCCAAAGAAGCGCTGGCACTTTTTCTATGGACTATGGGAACAACACAGACTGAGGGAGTCCCGGATTAGGGGGTGTCCGGATAGCCGAACTATCACCGTTGGCCGGACTCCTGGACTATGAAGATACAAGATTGAAGACTTCGTCCCGTGTCCGGATGGGACTTTCCTTGGCGTGGAAGGCAAGCTTGGCGATACGGATATGTAAATCTCCTACCATTGTAACCGACTCTGTAACCCTAACCTATCCGGTGTCTATATAAACCAGAGGGTTTTAGTCCGTGGGGCTAACAACAATCATACCATAGGCTAGCTTCTAGGGTTTAGCCTCCTTGATCTCGTGGTAGATCTACTCTTGTACTACCCATATCATCAATATTAATCAAGCAGGAGTAGGGTATTACCTCCATCGAGAGGGCCCAACCTGGTAAAAACATTGTGTCCCTTGTCTCCTGTTACCATCCTCCTAGACGCACGATTCGGGACCCCCTACCGAGATCCGCGGTTTGACACCGACATTGGTGCTTTCATTGAGAGTTCCTCTGTGCCGTCGCCGTCAGGTAGGATGCCTCATCTCGTCTTTAAAGACGATACTATCGCCAAAGAAGCCTTGGCCACTGGTCAGACTCTTCGGCTAGGTGGTTTTCTCATGACCGCTAGTTCGGCCACCGCGCCGACGATGACCTCTCGAGTCATTGAAACCAATCTCCATGTTAGTTAGGAACTTGCCGAACTGTTAGATCCAATCGAGCTCTCCTCCGTAAACGAGCTCTTGGATCGCATCGCCGCCCTGGGAGTCGCCACAGACTATGACCGGATCAGGCCTAAAACTGATCTGAGAGAGATCAACTCTCCCCAGGAAACCCATCATGTTGCTGTGATAGAGGAGCAATGCGGCGATTCTTCTTCTATCTTAAGGACTAGCTACGTCCGGATTCCCGATCCCTCCATGCCGGATTCCCGCAGAGGGACGGATGTCGATCAAGCCCTGAACTTAAAGTCAGGCAGCGGGTTGGACTCATTGGATAACACTCAAAAATCCAAACTTCCGAGTTCGGAAACTTCTTGGCCCCTGAATCCTAAATTGGACGGGGTTCCAGATCTAGTTCCACCCGCCCACCCAAACATTAGCGATCTCTCTCGAATTCGGCAAGAGCCCGCTGAAACAGTACATCATTACTGGGCCGGATTCCTCCTGGTTATGAACAGGATAAAGGACTGCCGAGAGGAGGACGCAATCCCAATTTTCTGCAATAATTGCACGGACAAGGGAATCCTAAACGCCATAAGTCATCGTGAAATTACACGCTTCGCTGACTTGGTGACCATAGTACAAAAGTACTGTGCGATGGAGAGCGCCTGGAAAACCGAAAGTAAATTTTGGGATAATCCGCCCGAATACATCCCTAGTCCGAAATAAAAGGGTGCATCATCATCAAGCACCGGGTTAAATACCAAAAACCAAAACCCCTAAAGGGTGCGGAACCGTCTCGGAGGGTTGGCTAAGCGGACCTGCAAAATTCACGAGACAGAGGGCGCCATTCCAACTCATAGCCTTGAGCATGTTGGATACTACGGCAGGTGGCCAAAAGTGGCGAAGAGCTTCTAGCTTATGAATCCCAGCCCAGCAACACCAAGACGGTGTTAATAGTCTTGAGACTTTCGCATCAAATAACATGCGAAACGAACACTCCATAACCTTGCGAAGTCTACCAAGTAGCAACAATAAATCCATGGAGGACACGGCTATTACCTTTAATGCCAAGGATTTAACCTAAATTCGAACAGCCCGAGCACCACCGCATTGGTCCTCGGTCCGTTAGTGGATTTGCTTTACGCCTTACTAAGGTACTCATGGATGGCGACAGCGACTAAACCTCATCTATGAGTAAACCCTCCAAAAATGGAAATAGACTGGAACCGCATTGAGCGAAGCAGCACAACCTTTAGAGGAATAATCCCTAGCCGGAAGCATGCTGCACAGGAAAAATCACACCGGGCGTAGTGTTCGCTCCATCGGACAATTACAGGTCCGAGGAGGTCACATTTCAAGTGGCCTCGTTCAACAGCGGATATCATTCTTTATTAGGACGAGAGGCATTCACAATTTTTCAAGCTATACCCCATTATGGGTACATGAAGCTTAAAATGCCCGGACCTAACGGAATCATCACTCTCGCTAGTGATCCGAACATAGCACTCGCTACCAAAACAAGACAGCCGCACTAGCCCTCGAGGCACTATCCAAAGCCCTAGCGGCCGAGGAACTCACTGTGATGCACTCCACGGTGAACAGGGACGATGTGATACTTGATAAAAGATCCAAGTCCACCTCTTTTAAGCCAGCGGATGAAATAGTCAAATTCCAAGTCCACCCAACGGACCACGCAAAGACGGCCTCCATTGGGGCACAATTAAACCCGATGTAGACGCCAGACTACGAGAATTCCTACAAGAAAATCGACATCTTTGCTCGCACCCTTCGACATGCCAGAATCCCACGCCGGCTGGCCGAGCACAGCCTAAATATCCTAAAAGGATTCAAGCCGACCAAACAGGCTCTTCGGCGCTTTTCCAACCCAAGAGACAGGCCATGGGAGAGGAGCTAGCCAAACTTTTGGAAGCCGGATTCATCGAGATATAAAACATCCGGACTGGCTAGCAAACCTGGTGATGGTACCAAAGAAGGATAAATCTGGCGCCTATGTGTTGATTTTAAAGACCTTAATAAGGCTTGCCCAAAGGATCCCTTCCTCCCTCGAATTGATCAAATTATTGACGCTTCAGCAGACACGACTCATTGTGCTTCCTCGACGCATAATCCGCTACCACCAAATCAAGATGGCGGAGCTGCACCAAGCTGCAACAGCATTCATCACTCCATACGGCCCGCTCGCTTCAACACAATGCCCTTCGGCTCAAAAGCGCCGGCGCAACATATCAGCGCATGATTCGTACATGTCCGCAAACCAGATCGGCAAAACAGTGGAAGCATATGTAGATGACGTGGTCGTCAAAACCAAGCACGTCGAAACTCTAGTAGACGACTTGAGGCTCACATTCGACAATCTTCGAAAATATGACATCAAGCTCAATCCGAAAAATCGTCTTGGCGCTCCAGCGGAAAGCTCTTGGGCTTCATTGTGTCCGGTAGAGGAATTGAAGCAAACCCAGCCAAGATCCGAGCTCTGTCACAATTGGATATTCCAAAGACCTCAAACAAATACAAAATTGACGGGATGCGAGCGGCTCTAAGCCGCTTTATTTCCGCTTGGGAGAAAAGCGTTACCCTTTACCGCCTCCTCCGGCGCACCAACACTTCGAGTGGGCGGATGCCGCCACGGCCGGACTCAAGAAATAAAGGCCATCTTGGCAACAACCGTCCTGGCCGCGCCAACGTGGGCGAACCAATGCTATTATATATCGCCGCAACACATCAAGTTGTCAGCGCGGTGCTCGTTGTCGAACGAGAAACGGACGGACACCGGTTCCCTCTTCAAAAACCGGTTTACTATGTGTCCACTGTCCTAACTCCATGCAAGTCCCGGTACCCACACTATCAAAAGATAGCATACGCTGTGTTCATGGCATCCCGGAAGCTGCGACACTACTTTCAAGAGTGTTTGGTAACGGTAGCTTCCGAAGTACCTCTTAACGACATTATAAACAACCTCGACGCGACGGGTCGGATTGCTAAATGGGCCATAGAGCTCCTTCCATTCGACATAACTTATAAGCCGCGACGAGCTATTAAGTCGCAGGTTTTGGCCGACTTCGTGGCCGAATGGGCTGAAGCGGAACTCCCTAAAGAGTACGGCGCATACTCCAATTGGATCATGCACTTTGACGGCTCCAAAATGTTGGCGGCCTGAAATTTGGCGTCGTCTGACGTCCCCAACCGGGAACACAGTCCAATACGTCCTTCAAATAATGTATACGGACTGCAACAACGCAGCCGAATACGAGGCCCTTCTGCACGGCCTCCGGATGGCAGTCTCCATGGGCATTAAACGCCTAGAGGTGTGCCGGGATTCAAACCTCGCGATATCTCAAATAAACGAAGACTTTGATGCCAAAGATCCGAAAATGGCAGCATACCGCAATGCGGTCCTAAAAATGTCAGCACGGTTCGAAGGGCTCGAATTTCATCATATAGCCCGGGATAACAACCAGGCAGCGGACATATTGGCACGCATTGGTGCAAAACGCGATGCCGTCCCACCCAATATCTTTCCGGAACGGCTATTCAAGCCATCTGTACTATGGGAAGGGGAGTCCGGCAATAACAATCCGGACCCAACCGCACTGCCTGACGCCAAACACTCTGACACAATCGGAGGCTCTGCCACCGAGATAACACCCTCCGCCCATGATTATTTCGTGGATGGAACCATTCCTAGCCTACTTAACTAGGCAGGAACTCCCCGAAGACCAAAATGAGGCTCGCTGCATAGTACGGCGATCTAAAGGCTATAAAGTCCATGAGGGAGAGCTTTATAAGAAAAGCACTACCGGAGTCCTTCAAAGGTGTATCTCCAAAGAAGAAGGGCGAAACCTCCTGGCTGAAATTCATGTCGGACTGGGTGGGCATCACGCCACAGCCCGGGCCCTTGTAGGCAAGGCCTTCCGTACAGGATTTTATTGGCCGACGGCCCGGGCAGATGCGCAGGATTTAGTCCAACGATCGTCGGTTGCCGCTTTTTGCCAACCAAAGCCACATGCCACCCACCGCCTCAAAACTATACCCATCACCTGGCCGTCATGGTGCAGGGGCTTGACATGGTTGGACCCCTTAAGGAGGAACCCACAAGTAAAAAACCTATTGGTCATGGTGGATAAATTCACCAAATGGATACAGCCAAGCTCGTTAAAGCGGCCAATCCGACCAGTGATAGACTTCATATCAGGGTAGTGCACCGTTACGGTGTCCCCACAAGATCATCATCGATAACGGCACCAACTTCACGGCCGATGAGGTCAAATTATGGTGCAAAAACATGGGCATCAAGCTCGATTACGCCTCGCCTATCACCCTCAAACCAACGCCAAGTCGAACGAGCAAATGGTCTAATCATGAGCAGCATTAAACCCAGACTAGTGCGGTCCTCAAGGAATCTAACACGCCTTTGGGTTGAGGAGCTCGACCAGACTGGGGCTGCGAACCACGCCGAATCGTACAACCGGATTCACACCATTCTTTATGGTGTACGGCGCAGAGGTAGTCTTGCCCTGCGACATAATACATGACTCACCTTGCGTGCGCATGTATGAAGAAAGAGAAGCCGAGCTCGATCGGCAGGACAGTTTGGACGCATTGGAGGAGGAGCGCGACGTGGCAAAAGCTCGTTCCGCATTCTATCAACAGCAGGCTCGAAGATATCAAAGCAGGGAAGTACAGGCCAAAGCTTATAACGTTGGCGAACTAGTTCTACGCCTGCGGGACAAGAAAAAGGACAAACTAAAGCCCAAGTGGGAAGGTCCCTTCATCATCGACTAGGTCCTGACCGGCGGAGCATACCGTCTGCCAAAAGCATCGGATAACCGACTCGAGCCGAACCCATGGAACGCAGCCCGTCTACGAAGATTCTACGCCTAAGCGCCGGACTCCAAGTTCGTCTCCTTCCTCCGTCCACATTTTCTATTTTTGTTGTCTTTTATTTCTCTCCTTCCTCCTCCTTCTTCTTGAAGCCTCTAGAGGCTCGCTTAGCGCTTTTTTCAAGACATACTTGACGCTACTGTCCGCGCCATTATACCCGGGGCTTCTTTAACATAAGCTTATTTATACGGGCTCCATGCCCAACACATGCGCCAAACTTCCGCATGTACCTTTTATTCACCATTATATGCATCGATATGACTTAAGTTTTGGCCAAGCTGGGTGCTCGCCTCTGTGCTTACCCCTCGCTCCCGATTGTTCGGCTAGGTGGTAAAGGAGCACCTCTGCGATTTTTACTGCCGGTCACCGGATGTGTACCTCGACTGGTGAAGCCGAAGCTAGCGCCTTAAGGGAATATTCGGTCGGTGAACTGAAAGATGATTTTAATTATTTACCCATCTGCCACCAGATGATTTTTCGCTTCTTAGCAGTTTTGACATGCACTTTAGGGCATGCATCCCAAATAAAGGAACCCTTAACGGAACTATTCTCCCTGGAAGATGTTTCTTACTATCCATGTAATATAACATAACTAGTTGGGCACTTGTCTGATACAGCAACAATGACCCCTACGCCTTTTCTCCATGTGTGCCCCGGTTCTTATATAACCGCGAGGGTTTTCGGACACACTCCGGACTGTTGGGTCCCGAGGTCGAAGCGAAAAGGTCCGCTATGACAAACGATCTACAATCCGGCTAGAAGACAATTTTCATGTCATATTTAATTACAAAGTCAACTTGACTCATTGTATTCCTCCTCAATGCCATCTAATAGGCTATCTAATTTTCAATCTTGCTTGGAATACTTGGCGGCCAATTCTACTTGGCAGACACTAACTTACAGGATCACCATCCCATCAGCCCCACAGTCCGACCTCGCCATGTGGTTTGGGTCAACAACCGTGTACCGCTGCGTCTTTACCATGGCCTAGACCTCCTGGCGCCTTTGACGGCAGGCCGATATCTTCCATAGTCGGAAGCGCCGCCGTGCTCCTTGAAGCCGCTCTGCCAGCTCCCCAATGCCTTCAGGCAGGGAGATAGATGGCCACAAGGCCTGGCCGATGCCTTTCATCACCTGCCGGACTCGTTCGTGCAGCTGACGCAATTCGGGAAGAAGATCACCCGAAGAACTGGGCACCTCCTCCTCGTGACGACCTGTGAGCAAACCTACATACATGTTTATGTTAGTCGCCTTCCTCGCCAACTCTTTCAAAGTTCGCCAAGCACTTATTGAAAATGTCGCGACGGCCGCCGATTCTCCTTTACGGAGTCAGACAACTGGGCACGAACATCCTTTAGTTCCTCACCCAGCTTGGTGTTGGCATCTTGGAGGTTATTTTTCTCCTGCCGCACCCTCGTAAGCACGCTCTCGCCGGCCTTTAGCTGGCACAAGAGCTGTTGCTTGTCCGGATCTAGTCCGACGCCATCTGCAATGTTTTTGTCAGATTTACACACCCGCCGCACTTCATAAACTATTTACATTTCGAAGCGTATATTACCAGAGGGGGTCTCTGTGGCTCCCCCTGTAGCGGCTAGTGCGGCCTCAAGTTGGGCCTTGCACTCTTCAAGCTCCTAGGACAGTCGGGTACTCTTTTTTGCAAGATCCTGCATAACAAATGATCCCTAAATCAGTTATTCTAACTATTTTAAGTCTCGGGGGCTACTGGCATATATAACTGTCAAATTTCCTTACACGTATGTCCTTTACATACTGCTCCGTGGCTCTGGCTAAAACATCTTGAGTGGCACGGAGGTGCGCGTCTCCCAAATTGAAGGCATTCAAGGCCTCTTGGGAGAAACACGCGTCACGAAGAACTGTCCGGCGGCGCCTGTGATTCATGGCGCTCTCCACCTCGGATTTGGTGGCGGACAACTTGTTGGCATCCTCTGTCAGAGGAGCATCCGACGCACGTCTCGTGCTCGCCTCAGCCTCCGGACCCGGCTTTGAAGCCTGGCGGTGAAGGTTCGATTATAACCCTCCGGACTCAGTCCGCGAAGCGCTTTTTTTCTGAAAAGAGCACCAACGTTAGTACGCTTTCCAGGAATCAATCCAGGGAGTATGGTGACACGCCATACCGTTGCGGCGGAGTTTCGATCCGGACCGCACTTCTTTTTAGCCTGCGGGGCTGCACTGCCCATTGTTGGCTGGCCACCGCGGGCTCGGCTTCCTGCCTCGAAGGTACCCCCTGCGAAACACCATTGGTATACGAAATAAGCACGGATGGGTCATTATCAGAATATTGGGACCTTGGTCTCAGTTACCTGCGAGGCTGGAAGTATTACGGGGTAATCAGCCGTAATGGCAACCAAAGCATTGTCGATGCTGAGTTGGTGGAATACCCCGTCGATCAAATCCACCTTTATATCCGGATCCTCTTCGGAGGTCGGATCGAGGGAGCGTTCCGGATCCTCGGGTTGTGGGGGCGGGTTGTGTATCTTCTCCTGATACCGGCGCAGTTCTGCGAAAACCATGAAATGAGATATTTAACCACGGGAACATGGATCAGACGGGTCACAAAGATGTTTGCTTACCCAGCTTCGAGGGTTATTCGAAGAAAACTCCTTCAGTGGATTAACGCGGAGGAAATCCTCCTCCTCCCCTTTATACATGGCAGACAAGATCTTCACCAGTTCGGTGACCGATCCCGGCCCTTTGCGACCATGGCGGGTGGCATCGTCCTCCCCGTTGAAATCCCACATGGGGTGGCCCCTATATTGGAGCGGCTGCACTCCCCTCATAATGCAGATTTCCATGACTCCAATCATGGTCAATCCGACATGAGCCAGTAACCTTATTCGGCTCATCAAATAGAGGACATCCCGGTCATTTTCCCTCCGGGGGCTCCGAGGGCGCCAGCTTAGGCGCTTCTTGAGGAGCATTGCTGAACTCCGGAAGGCCGACCGAACAGATCCAAAGAGCGGGACATCCTCCATGTAAAACCATTCAAGGCCAGTCTTGGACGCCTTCTTCGGGGTTCCGGATAGGTATCCGGTCCGGCGATCGCCATAGTTCGGCTCCGCCCACTTGATATATTGACCCCTCATGAGAACGGGGTACTAGGCAGAATAATCTCTTCCACAGCCCGAAATGAGCCTCGACGCCCAAGAACAGTTCGCAAAGGGCCACGAAGCCCATGATGTGCAAGATGGAGGCGGGAGTAAGGTGGTGCAACTGGAGGCCGTAGAACTCCAAAAGCCCCCGGAGAAACTGATGGATTGGAAATCCGAGTCCTCTTACTAGATAAGAGATGAAGCATACCCGCTCTCCTTTAGAGGGATTGGGGACACTCTCCACTTGCTTTCCGCCCTTGTAGGTGGCAAGTCCGGCTCGAACCGGAACCATGAAGGCCGGGAAGAAATCCTTGGTTTGGAGTATAACTAGCTCATTGTGCAGGGGTGAGCATCTCTCCCAATTTCTGTGCTGAGGGCTGGGAGCGCGAGAGGAGGAGCCGATCGATCGGCCCATGATGGAATGGGCTTTGGTCGAGGCGCTCCATGAAAGCTTCATGAAGGGGATGGTGTGACTCAGATCTAGATCCTCGCCCTTTTATAGGCAGCTCATTTGCGCAGCTAGGGGGTAAGTGTAAAATACCCAGGCTTTTCAGCATTCATTCAAACACGTGGAAGATGGCATTATTGGGCGTAGAAGCCAAGGGAGCGCAGCATTTATCAGAAGTCGGACACTATTCGACAAGTATATGGAATTTGGAGAAGAACCCGCCTCGCAATGTCGAAGACAATCAACGCGTCGGACTCATCGTCATTGAAGCCTGGTTCGGGGGCTACTGAGGGAGTCCCGGATTAGGGGGTATCCGGATAGCCGAACTATCACCGTTGGTCGGACTCCTGGACTATGAAGATACAAGATTGAAGACTTCGTCCCGTGTCCGGATGGGACTTTCCTTGGCGTGGAAGGCAAGCTTGGCGATACGGATATGTAAATCTCCTACCATTGTAACCGACTCGTAACCCTAACCTATCCGGTGTCTATATAAACCGGAGGGTTTTAGTCCGTGGGACGAACAACAATCATACCATAGGCTAGCTTCTAGGGTTTAGCCTCCTTGATCTCGTGGTAGATCTACTCTTGTACTACCCATATCATCAATATTAATCAAGCAGGAGTAGGGTATTACCTCCATCGAGAGGGCCCGAACACTGGGTAAAACATCGTGTCCCTTGTCTCCTGTTACCATCCGCCTAGATGCACAGTTCGGGACCCGTGCCGAGATCCGCCGGTTTTGACACCGACACGCACTAATCGACAATGTTGTAGATCGGTTTGCACATAGTCGCTCATCACTAACAAAAAATTCCATGAGGTTTTGGAGTGTGTGGACCACATGGCCGGTGACTACATTAGACCAATGGATCCATCCTTCTCTAAACCTCATCCCATACTTAGAAAAACAAGGTTCTGGCCTCATTTCAAAAATGCTATTGAAGCCATAGATGGAACACATATTAAAGTGGTTGTGCCTAAGGAATTGGAGCCCCAACACAGAATGTAAAAGGGTACATGGCGAAAATGTCATGGCAGTGTGTGATTTTGATATGAGGTTCACTTTTGTTGTTCCTGGATGGCCCGGATCTGTTCATGAGACACGTGTATGGAGCGATGCTATAGTTCGTTATGAGCATTTCCCACAACCACCAACAGGAAATCTTTTGTATGTACACATGTTGTTATGGTGATGCTACTGTACCTTCTTATTAACCTCCTATGTCTTATTGTAGATAAATACTACCTTGTTGACTTTGGATATCCAAACAGAGTTGGATATCTAGCACCATACAAAGGACAACGGTATCATGTACCCGATTTCCAACAACACCCTCCCATGGGGAGGTATGAGACATTCAAGCATCGTCATTCTTCTTTGTGAAATGTTATCGAAAGAACATTTGGTGTTCTCAAGATGAAATGGCGTATTCTCCAAGGCATACCACGGTACAAACCGGAGACCCAAAAGATGATCATCACTGCATGCATGTGTCTTCACAACTACATTCGTGATAGCAAATTACGTGATGAGCATTTTGACAAGTTTGACAATGATGCGTACGTGCAACCTGCACAACCGTTTACATGTGCCAACGCTTTACCACCTGAAGATGATGGTACCATGAACACTACACGTGAGGCTATTGCTGTCAGTCTTGTACCTTGAGAGCGTCCATCTATTTGTAGTTTGCAATTCGCTTTTAACTTGTAACATTTAGCACTATATAATATTTCCAACTTTGGTCCTAAATTGTAATACTAAGCAATTTATGATTTTGCAACTTGCTTTATATTGTAATATTATATGCTTTATGAGATTTGCAACTCGTTTTCGTGTTCAAAATAACCAAGTGTTACCAATATATCACACACTTTGGTCTAGGGCGTTCTGCATATTTCAGCACACAACTCATACAACAATCACAAAGTTAGAATCACGTAAAAGAACTGGGCAGACGATTCTATGGGCAGATGATTCTCCGGGCAGTTTCCCAGAATCACGATTCTGGAGAATCATGAGGCTAAAAGAACTGGCCCCCAATCACCCGTGTCTCGCCCCAATCTGACCCCAGCCGCCAAACGAACCCTAGCCCCCTTTCTTCGTCCCCTCAATCCCTATAGCCGCTGCACCCCACCCTCTCCCTTCCGTGCGTGCGCTCGGCCAAGGACGCCGCCGTCGCCCTCGGCTGCTCCTCCACCACCCCGCCTCTTTCTCCTCCTCGCCTTCCCATCGGTTGCGCTCAGGTCGTCGCCGTCGGCGAATAGGATAGTGCGGGCCGCTTCCTCCTTTCCTCGGCCGGATCTAAGGCATGCGACTGCGGAGGCGAGCCTCTCCGGTGGCAGAGGCAAAGAGCTACCACATGGATCGATCCCTGCAGGAGATAGAAGATGGGAGAGAGGGAAAGAAGGAAGGAGAGGAGGGAGACCCAGTGGCGGACGGGAGAGGGTCACCGCCGGCGAGGTCAAGTGCGACCTGATGGTTGGTGGCAGCTCGATCAACTCCTGGATCTTTATTCTTCCACTTCCCCACTGCCTAACATCGAGCAAGAGGGCTGCCCGAGGAAGAGGGTGAGGACGCAGGGTTTGAAGAGGGTGTTCCCGCTTTCATCGCCTGGCCAAGTGCAAGGACGAGGACGAGGACGCGGGCTGGAGCATGTCACCCCTCTGGTTATCGCCTTCCTTTCTCCTGCTGGGTGAGCTTGTTCTCCCTTCTCATCAATAAGAGATATTTACAGTAGTTGATGTGTCACCTTGCTCCCAGGCTGAGATGAGGGTTTTCTCCAGCGATTTTGGTGGCCTGAGTCAGAGATCGACAGCCAGATGCTTGTGGCTACCACACAAAACGTGCTCTTGCTGACCTCGAGGTCCGGCCGCAATTCCTCTTGTTTTTGCTCCAAGGTATCTAGCCCGTTGTTCCTCTTGTTTCATATCATATGTGTTGGTTTGATGTATGTGTAAGAGAACAAAATTCGAATTGGGGAAGGGTGCTTTCAGACCAATCTAATTGTGTGTATAAGCACTAACTGGTGTATGTATAATTGCTTTCGCACCAATTCAAGATGATCTCAAACACCCACTGGGTGTATTAGCAATGATAGAGAGTTAATAATGCCTTGCATTTTATCTCGCAAAAAAAAGCCTTGCATTTTGTCTTTAAAGTGTGGATCATTGGAGCTATCATGAAGATAAGCAAGCTGCTGATTTCAGCAACGTGACATTTTGTACTGATTAGTGAACTAGCAAGATATAGTAGTAATTATTCTACATCCAGATGAATGGGATGGATAGTAGTTCTGCTATGCAGAATGTTAGTGTTTCCTGCACGATCTTTTGTTTGTCATGTATGCCATCATTGAGTATTGTAGAGGCTGCAGTAATCTTACAATGTATATGGATGCTGTGCAAGTTAAAGGTCCGCAAAATAATGTGCTAAACTCTTATTTGTGGGCCAGGTTAAAGATCACATGTTAGTTTGCTTGGTCTAAGTTCAGAAGCGACAATACAATGTTGTTTATGTCAAGTTTTTAACTTCTTATATATTCTGATTACTGCATCATTATTTATCAACTGAGGCATGGTTGTTGTGTGCACTTCTTACTGATGACGATCCTGGTGTTGTTCCTGTGAGAAAAGAAAGAGACGGCTCGATGTGCGTATTTATATTTATTTTGTTCAATTATAATGGGATGAAGTAACTTAATTTACTGATAGTGTTGTTAGTAGTGATAGACAATAGGCAATTTACTAGAGCAGTTCAAGCAAGTATACTTCCAGGATCCATCTTGTGATCTGTTGGTAACAACACCAAATTTTCCATTTTGTTCAACCAAACAAAGTGTATAACTTGCTTCATTTTTGCAGGTATAGAAGAAGGACCTTTGCTTAATGGTTGATTTTCTTCTGCTCATGGTAGCTTGCTCGAGGCAAACATGCAAGCCTGACGTGCACTGATGGCGCTGCCGGCAGTATCAAGGATGGAATCAGCAAGACACTCTTTTAGGTCAGAGAAACTGGCGGTGCCAATGATAACACCTGAATCTTCGTGACTGCAGCAGCCACCATCATGTTGTAGCTCAGCCAGACCATGACCATTGATAGGTTACCATCTTCATTGAGGTATAGAAAACAATCCATGTATTGCCATGCTTATGTTCTCTAAAGTTTTACATCCTTCAATCCCACTCATTGACAAGACTTAGACAAACACTTTTACTGGTGATGTTGGGGCTTTTTTTAACTGAGATGTGAAAGATGCATCTTATCCCCTGAGAAATATTGCCTTTAATTTCTTGATTTTTCCTGGCATGCTAATTTAGAGCCAGGTATGCATGATTCATAATACACATTACAGTCAGTTATCCATTGGAATCTTTTGTCCATAGAGGTGATTTTGTTTGGACCATTAGTCTAGGTAGTGACATTTTGATCGATAAGGCACAAGTTTATTTTATTTTTCACTCAGGGCTACACTAAAGTAAGAATCACCGTTAGTGAAAAGAAGGCATACAAATCATGAAGCTTTTGCCTTGGTTGAGTGCCTCATTTAGTTGTCACTTATTTATTTGAAGGAAGTTATTCAATTCTCATCGGGCTTTCCTTAATGCTTTCCATTGCTAAAGAAGAAATTTAATACTTAATATTTTTAATATGTGAGGAGGCGAGGGGAGAAGAAAAGGGGCTGTCAGGTTGGACTTTTGGTGCGTCTCTGACCAGAGATAGCTGGATCCATCTGATGCTCTTCCAAACAGTGCAGTGCAGATTTGCTGACTGGTACAACATCTAAACCTTTGCTACTCTAGTTTCTTTTTACATCTCTTAGTATCAACAAATAAGTTGGTTATAGTATATACTTGAAGATTGCAGCAGGCACAAAATGCTTGGTTGACCACCCGGTTAACTGAATTGTGCCTATGAATGGTCAGTAGAGTAGTTGCTTTTTTCTATAAAAAAAAGAGGATCAGTTTGGTTGCCACTTGACTGTAAGGCCAGAATGGTGGTACTGAGAAGTGTTTCTGTAACAGTCATATGTGTTGTGGAGTTGGAACTTGATTCTTTTGAAGTTGGAGTGGCTAGGTTGTTATACATACATGCTGCCCACTGAATTCAGATTTTAGTATACTGTTTAGAATAGGGGTGGATCATTGTGTTGTGTTCATAATTAGAGCTAGAGAGAAGGGAAGAGTTGCCACCATACCATTTATTTGTACTGCACGGTCCCACTGTCGATTTTCTGAAAGTGCATTAGCCTTTTCTTAAAGTACATTACTCTCTTATTCTTGGAATAATAGATTGATGCTCCCTACCTCAGGTTTAACAATGCATGTCGGTTTGTCGGTGTACTAATTTTGATGCTTCTTGATCGGTGTTTCGGAAGCCATGGGCTTTTGTGTATTTGCACAAGCTTCCTTCATCTTTACTATTTTCTATCTTTAGTGTTTCTTTGATATTCCTTTGTAACTGTCTGATGTTCTGCCTTGGGTGTCCTCTGTCTTGGTTTACAGCTCCATATGGCTAGCTATGTATACACATGTAGGTTTTGTTTGGACTGTACTCAAATCAAGCTATCTGAAACATAGAATAGACTGTGAGCATGCCTGGGGACCTATCTAAATAATTCCTGTACACATGGACGCTGGGTATGTTTATGTCGCCAAGAAATTAGCAGCTGGAGATTATTTTTGAAAAATCTAACGGTGTTTCCTTACCATCACTGCTATTTCAGAATTCTAAAATGTTACGCAAGATAATGTATAATGAATACGTAGCTATGTTCATGTATGTATAGCTTTGCATAATAATGTTTTGTAGACAAAGGTTCATATGGTTGGAAGGGAAATTAGTAGCTGCACCTTGGTACCTGCAAATAATTTGTTTTACAGTGTCCCTTGATGGTTCTCCACTTCAGACACTAAAGATACCGATGGTGCTTTGTTTAGGATCTGGGGAGTCAGATTGTGGATTACATGTAGTGGGGAAGTAGAGAGGGGGACGAGGAAGAGGACACCGTCGGTGGCGTGCTATATCTCACTAGGCGACAATGTCGAGAGGGTGCCTGGCATCAAGAACCCGACATGATTTTCAGAGTGTTCGTTGAGTTGAGCCACCTTGGACGGTCTATGGGTTGAAGTGGTTTCATAATCCTGGTTGTTCCTCTTTTTCCTGCTTTTTTTCAGGAAATGACTTTATTTATTGGAAAATGGCAATATCGTTTACAAGTATGCATGAAACAAACTATTTTTCCTACACCTCTTTGTTCTGTGTAATGGTGCTCTTGGTTGAGTGTGCTGACGAAAGAGATTCCATGCTACAGGCTAGGTAGCTTCTCAGTAACTCTTCGTGATTTACTTGCAATGTTATACTTTGCAAAATTGTTCCTTGCAATCCTAAAATGGTTTCTCAAAACATGGGAAAATTTACATTCTAAAAATTGTAGGCACACTGAGTGAAGCATATATATAAATTCTATTATAACAGAGGTCAGGTATGATTTTATTAGAATAGAGGTCAGGTACTACCATGATGTAAGGAGGGTGTGACACCAAGTTTTATATATATTGTGATTTCAGTTTTCATCAATGTCGCTATTATTATTATTATCTCCTTGTAGCTTCATATGAAATCAGTACTGACATGGTCATTTTACAGTGTAAAAATGGTAGGTAGTAGAATCATAACCTGTGATTGAGTGCCTTAAGAAGTTCTTTTCATTATTGTTAATTAATATAATGTTTAGGGCCAGTTTATATGCGTCGTCGAAAAATATGGGTAAAATCAGTGAATATTTTGCATTGCCTTGGTGTTTGGTGTGTCTATTGCATAATCCTTTTCTTTTTTGCTTCTCTTTCCAAGCAAGGACCAGGCTGGGAACATATGTTTATAATGAAGTTCATTCATTGTAGATCTATGCTGTCGCGGCAACATAGGCCAATACACATTCAGGAAATATTTCACCAACTTCCCCAAGGTCCCGCATCGTCTACTCAGGTTAATTCTCGGTCTACAACCTCCAAAACCTACAGTTCTATTTTTAAAAATGCTTAAGCGCCCATTCCTCTAAGCGTCAGCCTGTTGCTTTGCTTATGCTTCATGCTTTCCTGAACATTGATTTCTATCAAACTTGTTTTTTAAGTTTTCATGCTGATTACTGATTGTGGGAGCTGAATTGTGCTCCGGTGGAAGTGTTAAGAGTGTAGCATTTTTGTAAGCATAATCTATATCCATTCCTATTGGGAACATACCCATGTAGGTGTTTGTAAGAATCTTGTAGGAGCATGCTACTAGGACTTATGTAGATTGGCTATTCTAGACATTGGCATGAGAATGGTTTGCATCCTATATATGGTCTTAGTGCGTCTAAAAAAAGCGCGTGTTAAATAACTGTCAGCACAACGGTTTCTAACCAATAGAAAGTTACTCCCTTTGGTATATATGAGGCAATGTCTAATATATTTTTTAGAATAATGGTTTTATTAATTGGATGATTATCACTTTCATGGTGCGCCTACTTTCAGATATGTAAAATCCAGGACTCTTATGTAATGTGCCTTTAATATCTATTCAACAGTTGAATAGCAACATCAAATCATTCTCTCGAACTTATTATATCATGCTCTCTAACTTCTTGACATTTAGTTTATATTAAACAAATCTTGTTCATAGCGAAAAATATATTTTATAGAAAAATATCCCTTTATTCTGTTTATTATCTCTAGCTACTTCTACTGTAGTCCTTGCTTAATACTGATGTTTGTCTTGTGATTGATTCAGGATATTCTGTGCCCAAAGCCATACAGAATAATGCCCAGTCTAATTTCAGCAGTGGGCATGACAGCCTCAAACTTCTCTCTTCAATATTGAAGAAGCGGCTTACTCAGATCAATGGGCATGCGCTTAAAAAATAACTAAAGAGTACGAGATATTCCTAGAGTAAATAAAGGGCATGATGTGCTCATAAGTTAGACAAAAGCAAAATGTTATTTATTATGCTCATGTTGTGTCCTCAGACATTTTCTTCCACCTACCAATATCCCAGTATTGTATCTACTTTCCCACCGTCATACAGAAATTGATGTTAGTATTTGTGCACTCTTTGTCTTAAGTGGGCTTTCTTTTAAAAAAGCATGCCTTTATATTACCCAAATAACATGACAAATTATGCATCCTCAAGTATATATTTTACAAGCTGAGTCTTAATTTTTCATATAAATGGGTTACAAATTGTATGGATTCAAATTGGACTCTGTCATTTGGTGAAACTAAATCTATGCATGTAGAGAAATCCGAGATAATAGGAAGAGAAAAATCTCACCAGTTTCACAGAGTTTCACTAGGTAGCATATGGGCCTTTCAGATACCCGTGCCTCCATATGTGCCAGAAGTTATTCTTTTCATGCACATGCAAAATAAAAGTTTAATAGAAACACTGCTAAAAGACCCTCCTTAGCAGGTTTATAGATGTTGTAAAAATATATTCTTTTTCATACGTTAAACTCAAAATTCTTAGCGTGTGCATTTCCTAGACAAATGAGTACTAGAAAAAATAAACGTGTTCACAACATGGGACGATTTAAACTTGGGCTTTATGCTACCAAAATAGAATGTGCATACAAATCCAGTTGTGAACAACAAACACCATTTTTTTCTGCTAAGGAAAATTATATTTATTGCTACGTGTGCTTGACCACAGCTAAACCAACTAAACATAGATTTAATTTTAAATAGGGCTTTCTCCTACCAAACGAAGATGTGTATTTACATCGTTTGTCCCTACTAAAGGAAACTAACTAATGCCTTTTTTTATCGCAAGCATTTTGACATCCACAACTAAACCACAATTTTGCATCGCCGAGTTGTGGTTTGTATGCTTAAAAATACCTTTTTAACTGAGCTTGAAAATTCTTATGTGTAGTGAAATTGTACCTAACACTTTGTAAAGAACAAATGAAACACTTTTCAAATAACTCTTAGTATAAATCGACACCTTGTGCCATTTGACATGATAATCATAAGTGGTTGCAAAGAGTTTGAATTGGTAAAGTGCTTGCATCTGTTGTTTCAAGTCTGGACTATTCCTCCATGCTAAAACCTAATTTAATTTTCAAAACACTTCGTGTTTGAAATGGACATTGTGCTATATGGCGTAATGAGCCATTTTGTGTTACCATGCATGCCGAGTAATCCGAAATAATAGGAAAGGAAAAATATCACCAGTTGAGTACGCTTCTCCCGCCCAAAGGAGGAACCGAGGAAGAAAAGAAATACACAGCATGATGGATGCAGGCGCTGCTGCTTCATATTCTACTCCGGACGGGCCACACAAAGAATTGTTCCTGGACCGGCTAGGTATCCGGACGGCCCACACAAAGAATTGTTCCTGGACTAGGCTAGGTAGCATATGAGCCTTTCAAATACCCATGCCTCCATATGCACAACACAGAGAGGGTTTTTCTTTTCGTGCACATGGAAAATAAAAGTTTAGTGCAAACACTGCTAAGAAAATGCATCTTTAATTGGTCTATATATATTATGCAAACTTGATTTTTTTTCAAACTTAGATTTCTCAGCGTGGTAACTATACTTTCAACTAAAAAATGCTTCCTTAGCTGGTCTATGCATGTTATAGAAATAAGATTTGTTTTTGCAAACTCAGATTTCTCAGCGTCGTAAACATATTATCTATATAGTATGACTTAACAAATAGGCTTTCTACTACCAACATCGAATATGTTCTTGCAAAATGAAACTATTTTCATCGACAACATGTCTTTAGCGGGTCTCTGTGCCATTTTGCGCAACGGGTCAACTAATATAACATACTCCTAATAGAAGATCAGACAGTTAACCAAACAGTTAACTACAGCCAATTGTAGCAATTGTATTTGTTTCTCATGTATTTACTACAGCCAAATTCAATTTATTCCTCACATGGTATACAGTAACAGAATGCACCCACAATGCTGTAAAGATAAATTCGATTTCTTTCTCACATGGAAGACAATACAAAATTGCAGCCTGAAGAATTGAGCATCACATTTGCAGAATTGAACCAAACAGTTAACTGAAGACGACAACTAATTAACAAAACAGTTAATAAGTGACCACCACACTGCACGACATATAGAACATATACACTAGAGCAACAAATTGCATGGTAACATTAGAAAGCACAATTCACTAGAATTTGTGAAGGAAAGGCAGGAGCAGCACACGCAACGGGTAAACCGAGCATGCTTAACTGGCGTAGCTAGCAAATGGCAAGGTGCTGCTCCAAGATCTGGGGGTCGGCACGAATGGTAGCGCTTATTTTGTGGAGGGGTCGGTGATTTGGGTGGAAGGTGTCGCGCTCGCGCCGGCAGTCGGGGCATGTGGGATGTGGAAGGAGAAGGAGGATGGGGGTCGGGTGTGGATTACCTGCGTGGATAGACGAGACCGAGCAGCGCGAAGGAGGGTCGCCGACGAGGAGGCCACGCTGCAAGCAAGGAGTGATGGTTTCAACTTGGAAAAGAAGGCGGAAAGAGGGAAAATTTGGCTTTTGGTAAGGGGGAGGGGCGAGGAGGTAGATATTTCCATAGAAGCCGAAAATTTGGAATCACTTCAGCGAAAAAACTGGCGTGCAAAGTGTCATCAGACACGGTCCCTTATTCAGAACTATGTACGATACATGGACATCACAAATGATTCAGATAGCTTAACCCGTGTGTGATGAGTTTGAATGTCAAAAGTTTTGGTTCGAATTTCCATGGTTACAGTGGTCATCCACGTCATTGCATAATTTGGATACACAAAGGAGACTACAGCACACTCACACTTCTTAATCGAGCAAGTTCAGCAATTAAACAGAGCTAGCTGACCTAAACATTACTCTAACAAATTAAAGATTGGTGCTCTTAATTAAACAAAACAAAGAGCACTACTACGGCTGGTGCTCGCCGATCTCCGTTGCCGCCTCCATGTCCAGCTCGCGCCTGACGGTCTCCTGGGGAAGGGGCTCCATGGCATCCATCGCACCATACTCTACAAGCATCTAGCCATCCGCGTCCGCCATCTCTTTGTAAAAGGCCGCCATGAGCTGGGCATGGGCAGACACGATCTGGGCTTGGACGGGCTCCGTCGTCGCAAGGTATGCGGAGGAGGAACGGGCGGCTGCTCGAATGCTCTCGGCGATTGCCAGCTCTTCGGTCTTGGGTTGTCGACCGTTGTTGAAGAAGCTTCATTCAATTTGTGCGGTGACCGCCAGGAGCTGGCATGGGCGGCCTCCATCAGGGCTAAGGCCGCCGCTGCGGAACGGACAGCTGTTGTGCTGCTCTCGCCAGTTGATATCCCTGAGGCAGATGTTGCTGCCGCCACCTGAGAAGCAACAGCGACCGTTTGTGTTGCCTTTGCCGCCCGGTCGCAGATTGCGGTCGTGCTCATGCACCTTGTTAGCACGCGCATGGCGGCTGCGGCCGCACTCTCGCCGGAGTGGGCCACCGAAGTTGCCCTCACGACGCGGGTCCACGTGCCCATCTTTCACCGGCGATGATTGAACAGTGAAATGATATTTGGGGAGCGAGCTAGTGTGCTTGAGACGCCGGCTGTGGACTGTAGCCGACACACCTTCTCGCGTAAGCCATAGGCGTACTATACACCGACGGTGCTCCAAGATATTTTATGCTGCATCTCACACGGTTGCTGATAATAAAATGTGTGCGATCTACTTCATTTTTCATCTTGATTTGAATTACATAATGGGGTCACAACGGCAATGGACGATGTTTGAATTGCTAGACCTTTTATCTAGAGTGAACATGCAACTATATGTGTGTCGTAAAAGAATTGGAATTATTCAGGGTTCGTTTGAACATTTTATACATTAAATTGGTTTTCTAGCCATTTCAGGTGAACAATTCAAAATTAAACTACATACACATTCTCAAGTGCATATAAATTGGTTGAAAAAACAAATTTGTGTCCTTGGGTGCATTCTTAAGTCCCATGCAAGAAATGGGAATGAATTTTAAACACCAGGGCACCGTTGATTGCCGGTAAAACATTGAGATGCCCGGTTTTCAAATTCTAGTAAATCCAAAACTCATCTGAAATTCATGAAACTTGGCATGCTATCATGGAGCGGCATCAACATGCCGTGGTAAATTTTTTGTCCCATTTGGGGCAGGTTTGGGTATATGCTTCTCACAAACCGGAGCTTCTCACAACAAGCATGATGGTTTTGGGTAGGGAACGTCCCACCTTTGGGGACGAAACGATATCCTTTGCCTCTTATTGCTTTCAAATTTTTTCTCGTGTCAACATAGAACAACAGGAGTGTTGTGTGAATTTTTGTGATTTTTCGGGGTTTGTTTGGACATTTTTATGCATTAACTGAGTTTTCAATGCATTTATGTGCATAATTCAAATTTGAACTACATGCACATGCTCCAGTGCATATAAATTGGTTGAAATATCAAATTTGTGTCCTTGGGTGCATGCTTAGGTCCCATGCAAGAAATGGGAATGAATTTCAAGCACCAGGGCACCGTTGATTGCCGGAAAAACATTGAGATGCCTGGTTTTTAAATTCTAGTAAATCCAAAACTCGTCTGAAATTCATGAAACTACGCATGCTATCATGGAGAGGCATCAACATGGCGTGGTAAAATTTTTGTCCCATTTGGGGTAGGTTTGGGTATATGCTTCTCAAAAACCGGAGCTTCTCACAACAAGCCAGATGGTTTTCGGTAGGGGGCGTCCCACCTTTGGGGACGAAACGATATCCATTGCCTCTTATTGTCGGATTTCGGGTTCCAGCAAAACCCTCGAGGTTCGAACACTGGGGTGTGCACGAAGATCTCTCACCCTCTAGCTCACGCCCTCACCGCGATCTCAAAGCTCAGCGCGTTGAACCCACAGAACAAGAGACACGAGGTTTATACTGGTTCGGGCCACCGATGTGGTGTAATACCCTACTCCAGTGTGGTGTGGTGGATTGCCTCTTGGGCTGAGGATGAACGGTTACAAGGGAAGAATAGACTCCTGCGGAGAGGTGCTCATGTGCTTGGTTAGCTTGTGTGGATGAGGATGATCTGAATGGCCCCAGATCAGTTGCCTACTACTGTGGTGGCTAGTCCTATTTATAGAGGCCCTGGTCCTCTTCCCAAATGTAGGCGGGAAGGGATCCAACAACGGCCAAATTTGAAGGGAGACAACTAGTACAAGTTATCCTGACTAAAGGTGGTCTTCGCCTGCCAAAGGCTCTGGTGGTGACGCCGCCTTGGGCTCCACGGTGACCTCTGTCCTACCGTCCTCCTGGTCTTGGTCTTGTTGCACCAATATGGAAACCTTTGCCTGATGCCTCGGGACTCCTCGCCTGCGCTTGCCCCTTTAACACCAAAGAGGAAATGAGTATGCTGCCCGCTCTGGCACCCGCCTGGCCTTGGTCGTCATGGCTTGCATCACAGAAACCTCACGAGGTGCCCTTCGTCTTGATCTCTCCGCCCCTCGCCAGCCAGCCTGGTGAGGCCGCCCCGGAGGAGGTCTTGCATCGTCCGCCTTGTGAAGCTTGGTCCCTCGTGAGGGTCTTGAGTGTTGGCTGATTAAGATGGGCCGTACAGGGCCTCTAGTGGAGCCACGTTGAGGGAGTCCTGGATTAGGGGGTATCCAGACAGCCGGACTATAACCTTTGGCCGGACTGTTGGACTATGAAGATACAAGATTGAAGACTTCGTCCCATGTCCGGATGGGACTCTCCTTGGCGTCGAAGGCAAGCTTGGCAACACGGATATGTAGATCTCCTTCCTTGTAACCCTCTGTAACCCTAGCCCTCCTGTTTATATAAACCGGAGGGTTTAGTCCGTGGGACCAACAACAACAATCATACCATAGGCTAGCTTCTAGGGTTTAGCCTCTTCGATCTCATGGTAGATCAACTCTTGTAATACTCATATCATCAAGATCAATCAAGCAGGAGTAGGGTTTTACCTCCATCAAGAGGGCCCGAACCTGGGTAAAAACATCGTGTCACTTGTCTCCTGTTACCATCCGCCTAGACGCACAGTTCGGGACCCCCTACCCGAGATCCGCCGGTTTTGACACCGACATTGCTGCTTTCATTGAGAGTTCCTCTGCGTCGTCACCGTTAGGCTTGATGGCTCCTTCGATCATCGATAGCGATGCAGTCCAGGGTGAGTCTTTTCTCCCCAGACAGATCTTTGTATTCGGCGGCTTCACACTGCGGGCCAACTCGTTTGGCCATCTGGAGCAGATCGAGAGTTACACCCCTGGCCATCAGGTCAGGTTCGGAAGCTTAAACTACACGGCCGACATCCGCGGAGACTTAATCTTCGACGGATTCGAGCCCCGGCCGAGTGCGCCGCACGGTCACGATGAGTATGATTTAGCTCTGTCGTCGGACAGTGTTCAGGAGACCGCACCCGCAGCCGCTCCGGCCCTCAATTCGGAGCCAATTGCGCCATCCATGGACGGGTGGCTAGACCCTGCCATGGAGGACGCAATCTCAGCGGCGATCGAGCCGAATACCAACCTTACCCTTCACGAGAGTCGTGACTCCAAACTGCCGGATTCTTCCCCGGCCACGGACTTCGAACCGCATGCGCCCGCGCCTATCGAGCCCGACTGGGCGCCGATTATGGAGTTCACCTCCGCGGATATCTTTCAGCACTCGCCCTTCGGCGACATACTGAACTCATTAAGATCTCTCTCCTTGTCAGGAGAGTCCTGGCCGGACTACGTCCGACAGGATTGGGATGCGGATGATGAAGAAATTCGCCGCCCACCCACCACCCACTTAGTAGCCACTGTCGATGATTTGACCGACATGCTCGACTTTGACTCCGAAGACATCGACGGTATGGACGACGATGCGCAGAGATTTATCAGAACCACGCCCACGGGCAATTGGACACCAACTTCATCATATGATGTATACATGGTGGACACACCAAAAGAAAACGACGACGAGGAGCGGAAGGACGAAGCGAAGGATCGTTCCCTCGAGAAGAAGTCAAGGCGGCGTCGTAAGCGCCACTCCAAATCCCGCCTCGGCAAAAACAGCGCTCATATAGACCCAGCGGTAGAGCAGGGTGAGCCAGCGGACGACGAACACGGCATTGAACCATCGTCTGATCAAGGCAACACAGAGTATCAAACCGAACAACCCGTCTCCGGTGAAGATAACAGTCCAGACGATACTACACCTGACAACCTACTGGAGCAGAAGAATCTCCATCAAAGGCTTGTCGCCACTGCGTGGAGTCTGAAAAAGCAGAAGCGAAAGCTCAAGGCTGCGCAAGATACACTCAGAATCAGATGGAGTAAAGTGCTCAACACCGCAGAAAAATATGGCGGCAGTCGCCACACAAAGAGCTACCCGAAGCGAAAGCTACTACCTGAATTCGATGATGAGGCCCTAGAGCCCCCGAAATCAAAAAACAAAACAGCCATCCGGTCGGATTGACGACCTCGTGGCCAACATAGTGCGGCAAATGATGCCGCACACAAGCTAGTACGCGATCCACGTGAGGACTCACATCAAAAGGATGGCCCAACCCGATCCATCTACGGGCCAAGAAAGCGCGCTCCAGCATGCAATGCAACACAACAAAAACCCGAACACCATGGTACACCCAAATACAGGGGTGCCGCACACCCCCTATGTTTCACTGATGAGGTGCTGGACCATGAATTTCCAGAGGGATTCAAACCCGTAAACAAGAGGCATACGACGGAACGACAGACCCTGGGGTCTGGATTGAGGACTACATCCTCCATATCCACATGGCTTGAGGAGACGATCTCCATGCCATCAAGTACTTACCCCTCAAGCTCAAAGGGCCAGCACGACACTGGCTTAAAAGCCTCCCCGAAAACACCATTGGAAGTTGGGAAGAGCTCGAGGACGCTTTTCGGGCAAATTTTCAAGGGACCTATGTTCGACCACTGGATGCAGACGATCTAAGTCATATAACTCAACAGCCCGGAGAGTCAGCCCGAAAACTTTGGAACAGGTTTCTCACTAAAAAGAACCAAATAGTCGACTGTCCGGACGCCGAAGCCTTAGCAGCTTTCAAACACAGCGTTCGAGACGAATGGCTCGCCAGACACCTCGGCCAGCAAAAGCCAAGAATAATGGCTGCATTAACAAGCCTCATGACCCGCTTTTGCGCGGGTGAGGATAACTGGTTAGCCCGATGCAGCACCAGTGACCCAAGTACATCCGAAGTCAGGGACGGAAACGGGAAGCCACGACGCAGCAAAAACAAGCGCCGGAATAAAGAAGACAGCCCGAAGAGCACGGCGGTAAACGTCGGATTCAAAAGCTCTCGGCCAGGCCAGCAAAAGCTGCCCCCCAAAGGCAACAGAGACGAACTATCCAGCCTAAACAAGATTCTGGACAAACTATGTCAGATCCACGGCACCCCTGATAAACCTGCCAATCATACCCATAGAGAATGTTGGGTCTTCAAGCAGTCCGGCAAACTCAACGCCGAACACAAGGGGCTGGATACACCAAGTGAAGATGAGGACAAGCCTCGCAAACAAAGCACTGGGGAACAGAAGAAATTCCCACCAAAAGTCAAAACAGTAAACGTGTTACACGTAACGAAGGGGAGAAACAAAGCGGCGCTCCTAGAGACACATGCCCCAGGGCCTATCACCGCGGAGTTCTACCACTGGTCGTCCCAACCGATCACCTTTGACCATCGGGATTACTCGGCAAGTATCCGGCATGCAGGATGGGCTGCCTTGGTGTTAGACCCGATAATTGACAAATACCACTTCACACGAGTCCTGATGGACGGCGGCAGTAGTTTAAACTTGATATATCAGGACATAGTCCGCAAAATTGAGATAGACCCAACAAAAATCAGCCATAGCAACACTACTTTTAAAGGAGTAATGCCAGGCCCAGAAGCCCATTGCACGGGCTCCCTGCTACTAGAGGTTATATTCGGCTTTCCCGATAACTTCCGCAGCGAAAAGTTAACCTTCCACATCGCTCCGTTCCAAAGTGGCTATCAAGCACTACTCGGACGCGAACCTTTCACCCGCTTTAACGCAATACCGCATTACGCTTCTCTCATGCTTAAGATGCCCGGTCCACGTGGCATCATTACAGTAAATGGAAATATTGAGCGCTCCTTGCGCGTGGAAGACCGTGCGGCTGCCTTGGCAGCCGCACACTAGACGACATCACCAACTAGAGCATCTGACAAGTCGTCAAGACCACGGACACGGTTAGACGAGTCTGGTGTAGCTATACATAATTGATACAGGTTTGATGGTTGTGCCCCTATAATAATACAAGGGGCTCAACGTGTGTAAACAAGTGACAATTAGACTCAACTTTACTCATCTTTGAACTGTATACGGTTTATTTAGCATAACCTACCTTTTTGCACGACTACTTTTCAACCAAGTTCCTCTCTTTTACAGATGACCATCGTACTACACCCGTCCAGGATACGGCACAACGGAGACACAGGCGCAGACGTGCAGCAGGGACCCGTTCCAAGGATTCTTTTTAGATTAAGACCCTGCGTAAACCTTTTTTACTGTCTCTTGTTGATACACATCCCTCGGATTCTTAGTACAACTGAGATGGATACTGACGTATTGGCATGTGGCCACGCCGACATCGCACGCACTGGACACGGGGGCTTATTACAAAGGGCACTGATTAGCCCGGTTTACATAATAAAGACCGAATACCTTAGGGAGTGTTCGTCGTCGCGAGTTTGGCCTTATATGCATCAGCTCCGAATCATGTCTTTGGTCAAATGTTGGGTTTGCCCGGCTCCTGTGTTTTGCTACCTTACGTTCCGCTCTATCGGCTAAGGCGGCACCAGGAGTACTACTACGATTGTGCCCTGGTTCATTCGGACGAGCACCTCAGTAGAGAAAGCCAAAAACTGACTGTCATGATATAGCGTGAGACTGGTCAACCACTCGATGACCTAGCGGAATCTTCGGATTCTCCGCTTAACGAAGGGCCGCTTCCGCCAGGCATGTACGCCGCCCAATTTTGATGAGCTGAGTCACCAGGGGCTATATAGTAGCCCCACTGTCAAACTCCTCTGGCTAAGTGAAAGTGATAAAGCATTATAGTCTGATTGCCTAGTTCGCTGCGCTATCACCTCCTTAATGGACCAAGACGTTGGATCAAGTGTGAACATGCGTCTTCTGCGAGCACCCCCGCATTATATGCGTGGGGGCTGAAGCCGACGACTCCCATCTTTCAGGTTATATACATATATACATAAACGGCCGCACAGGAGGTACTATAATTCTTCTAGGCAAAAGTATAAACTAGCCTTTACAATTCGGTAAAACATTGTTTTCAATGGGAATACATGTCATTAGAACATAATATCCTTCGAGCACTGCGCTTCTATTGAACGAGCGCCCTCGAGAACTTCTCGAAAGTAGTGCTCGGCAGGTACTCGGCTCTTGTCCGAATGTTGGGCTGCAATGGCGGTGGCCTCCATCTCCGCCCAGTATGTCTTCACACGGGCAAGGGCCATCCGTGCACCCTCTACGCACGCCGACCTCTTCATCGCGTTGATGTGCGGCACCGCACCAAGGAACTGCTGCACCAAACTAAAATAAATGTTCGGTTTTGGCCTTTCCGGCCATAGATGATCCACAACAGACCTCATGGCGAGTCCGGACAACCTATTCAGCTCAGCCCATTCGGCCAACTGATCAGTCAATGGAAGCGGATGATCTGGAACGTTAAATTGCGACCAGAATAGCTTTTCCACTTCGCGATCTTTTTGATCTCGGAAGTATTCGGCCGCATCGGCAGCACTCGCCGCTAAGTCCAGATATGCATCCGCGGAACTCCACAGCCGGTCCAAAGGGGCATACTTAGGATCTCCGAACTTCATCCGCAGCATAAAGGGCTTCCCAGCCGCGATATCCCCGGCTTGACGCAGCTCCTCCTTCATCGCTCTCATTGCAGAGCGGGTGTCATTGGCCGCCATCGTGGCCTTCTCCAGGTCTGTCCTCTTTGCTTGATCTTCCTTCTCAAGAAGCTTGCAACGGTCAGCGGCATTCTTCAATTCCACGGCCATCCTGGCTATTTCCTCCGTGCTTTGGCAGTGATCAGCATGTTCGGCTTTCAGCTCCTTGATTGCCTTTAGGGCAGCCGTATCACTTTTCCTGGCTTGTTCTTTGGCTCGGGCAAGTTCTGCGCGAAGGTTCTCAATGGCCGCAGCTCCATCTGCGTTCACACACATGTTATAGATACTGGCATCATGCTCCTCTTTCCAAGTGTTACCGAAAGAATCACATACCCTGTGCCTCGTCAAACCGCTTGTTGACAAGTACGATGTCGGCATCTGCCACGTCAAGCTGCCGCTTTAACTCGGCAAACTCATCAGTTCGGCTAGCCACCGGACACTTCGCCACCTGCATATTAAGGCGGCAAGATTATTCCTGGGACTATGATCCTCTGTGCGTCGTCTTCTTCGACGGCACCCAGAGTCTCAGGGGCTACTATCTACACAGGGCACATATAAAAATGTGCGGTACTGTAAAAAATGTACATCATTTCACGTACCTCAAAACTCGTTAGTAGACTCATAAAGGCTTCATGCAACCCGCTTTCGGTGGACGAAATCCTTTCAAACACCATACCCATCAATGTGTGGTGCTCTTCTGAGATAGCTGCTCACTCTAGCCGATCCCTCAGTACGTCCGATCGCACACCAGATGGTGCCGGACTCTTTCGATTGCTCTCTTCATGAGCCGGACACTGAGGACTTCGGGTGGCCATAGGATTGTCTTATGGCCTTGCCGGATCAGAAGAAACCCGCCGTGACGACACCTCGGGGTCGCCCGCCTCACAAGGCGGTATGGCAGGGGGAGGCATTCCGCTCTCCATCATCTCTGGAAGAAGATGCCCTGAAGACGAGCTCTGCTGAGAAGGGCTAAGATCCGAACTGCAAGATAAATGCTTCGGTTATCTTCCTCAGAAGTAAGGCAAGATATTTTCATTATCAAGTATCCTTTTACTTACAGCTCGGTGGAGGGCTGACCCCCTTGAGGGCATAGTGTGGCCGGGGTATCCCCCGGGGCAGGACCCTCTGGCGAAGATTTCTTCCCCCGTTTGGAGACCATTGTCTCCGGGTCTTCGAAGGCGGTCCTCTTTCTTCCCTGGGGAGAGGAAGTTTTAGCTTCTCCTCCCCAGCTAAGCTCCTTTGCGGAGGCGCTAGCCTCTTTGTTCCCCCCTTTATCTTCTCCTGAAGGCGCTTGGTAAGGCGCGATCTCCAGCATCCTGGTTAACACGGGATCCGGTGAGGTCTCAGGGAGGGGGGCTGGACACCTGATCAACTTTGCCTTCGCTATCCAATCCTGGTAAAAGTGCGGCTTTTTTAGGGCAACGTTGCAATAAATAAACTTACAGTGTGTTCGGATGCGGGGCTACTTACTTGGGTATCCGGGCGATTGCTTCTCAGACCTACATCCTCAGTGGTGTCCGGACACATTATTTGTGGTTCGAAGAACAATTTGTACATCTCCTTGGGCGTCATGCCGAGGAAGTGTTGAAGAGCTCGCGGTCCCTCTGGATCAAACTCCCACAGGCGGAGGGGACGACATTTGCAGGGCAGGACTCGGCGAATTAACATGACTTGCATCACCATGACCAGACTGACATCTCTCTCTAGGAGATCTCGGATGCGGCTCTGCAATACGGGCACATCCTTTACTGGCCCCCAGTCCAGCCCCTTGTTGACCCATGACGTCAGCCGTGGTGGGGAACCCAAGCGAAAGACAGGTGGGGCCACCCACTTGGTACCCCTGGGAGCTGTGATATAAAACCACTCTTGTTGCCATAAACTAGGCACCTCCTGGAAGGAGCCCACGGGCCATGGGGCATTGGTGTTTTTGCTTATTACGGCGCCTCCGCACTCTGCATGCCGCCCCTCGATCATCTTCGGCTCCACTTTGAAGGTCTTGAGCCATAGTCCGAAGTGAGGGGTAATACGAAGGAAAGCTTCGCACACGACGATGAACGACGAGATGTGGAGGATAGACTCCGGAGCTAAATCGTGGAAGTCCAGCCCATAATAGAACATAAGCCCCCTCACAAAGGGATCTGGCGCAAAGCCTAGCCCTCGGAGGAAGTGAGATACGAACACGGCGCTCTCACTAGGCTTGGGAGTGGGAATAACCTGCCCTTGAGCAGGCAGCCTATGCGGGATTTTGCCGGTCAGGTACCTGGCCTCCCTTAGCTTTATTACGTCTTCCTCCGTGACGGAGGAAGGCAACCACCGACCTTGAAGGTTGGATCCAGACATAATCAAAGGTCCGAAGCGCCTAACCCTGAGCTTTGGGTGTTGGAACTCGAGGCGGGAGGTAGATTCGATTGAGATCGAGAAGAAAGAATAGGCCTTGGTCCCTTTTATAAAGAGGTTGAATACCGAGTGCCCTCCTCGTGACCGTTTGGGACTTACCTCCAATCGAGGGGTCATACCAACGGGCACGATTGGGTTACCCACGTCCGTATTGATGAGAATCCCGTAATAAAGGGGACACGATCTCTGCTTTGACAAGACGTGCCAAGGAAACCGCCTCGCGAAACACGCTGAGATTGGTTATAGAAAACGATTTGAATAAAAACCTGGTTGTGGTGTGATGTCATGCTACGGGGTACGTCAGCAGATTAGATTTGTGGAAATATTATTCTCTCTACGGTGGTATGTGGAACTTGTTTTGCAGAGCCGGACACGATCCTCGTGTTCAAAATCTTCTATGAAGTATTCGGAGGATGAACCCGCCTTACAATGCCGAAGACAATCTGCGCGCCGGACTCATCGTCATTGAAGCCTGGTTCAGGGGCTACCGAGGAGTCCCGATTAGGGCGATCCCACAGCCGAATATAACCTTTGGCCGACTATTGACTATGAAGATACAAGATTGAAGACTTCGTCCCGTGTCCGGATGGGACTCTCCTTGGTGTGGAAGGCAAGCTTGGCAACACGGATATGTAGATCTCCTTCCTTGTAACCGACTGTAACCCTAGCCCTCCCGGTGTCTATATAAACCGGAGGGTTTAGTCCGTAGGACCAACAACAACAATCATACCATAGGCTAGCTTCTAGGGTTTAGCCTCTTCGATCTCGTGGTAGATCAACTCTTGTAATACTCATATCATCAAGATCAATCAAGTAGGAGTAGGGTTTTACCTCCATCAAAAGGGCCCAAACCTGGGTAAAAACATCGTGTCCCTTGTCTCATGTTACCATCCGCCTAGATGCACAGTTCGGGACCCCCTACCCGAGATCCGCCGGTTTTGACACCGACACACACCGTGGGCCGCAGGCAGGCATGTCTGGGGTCCCCCGTTCCCAGGATGCCGACAGCAGCCCCTGGGCCCAAGGCGCGCTCGGGCTTGGCTTCGAGGCGAAGCCAAAGGGAAAGTGCGGAGCGTCGCGGGCCCCAACAGCCTGCGGCCTCGGTTGACACGTGGTGATTGATGGGACGTGGACGTCCCCGCTTCCCCATGCTGCCTCGGCAACTGCCCGACTGACAAAAGACTGGTGCGGGTTGCATTTGCCTTCATTGCTTTCCTTCGTCTCGCTCCAGATCTCCTTTCTTGCTCCTTGCCTCCAGAGACTCCAGATCCGCTCGGATCCTTCTCCAAGCATTCCGCCAATGGCGCCCAAGAAGGCTCGGGCCACTCCTCCGCCATCCTGGTATGAGCCTGTGCTCGACCCGCCGAGCGTTTCGGAGAAGAACCTTGCCGCCGTGCTCCTGATGACAGTGGAGGGTGATGAGAAGAGGAAGATTGTGCTCCGGGCTGGCTCCGCCAAGCCGGAGGCCTCGGACAGCACCTTCTACCCCTTCTTCATGAGCAGCATCGTTGCCGGGTTGGTTCCCCCTTTCTCCGACTTCCTCTACTCCATCCTTAGCCACTACAAGATCCACGCCCTCCATCTTCATCCCAACTTCGTCCTCCTCTTGTCGATCTTCGCCTTGTACTGTGAGGCGTACGTTGGAGTGATGTCGTTCGTGGCACTGCTGCGCCACTTCTTCTTCCTCCGGCTCAAGGAGGGCCCCTGCTCAGGGTGTGTTGGCTTCGTCGCGGCCAACAAGACCAATGCCATCTCGACGGCCGGGAAGAAGGCCGAGGCTTCAGGAGCAAGTGGGTCTTGATGGACGCCAAGTGTTCCCACTCCCGGTTGGTGCTGCCGACAGGGATGCCTGTGTCCCAGGAGGGGTGGCTTCGCACGAAGCTCACCGACCCCCGGGCGGCGCTGGTGTTGGAGAGGATGACGGCCGATCTGAGGCCTGGTGATTCGAGGGCGACGAAGCTGATGGGGGCCATGATCATCAAGGAGTTCATGACGCAGTGCGTGGCTCCCCTTCAGTCGCGCCCGCGCCCCTTGTGCAAGCTTGGAGACGAAGGGGATGACCTCCGCCTGCTCCCGGAAGCCCTTTATGTCGATGAGTTGCACTCGGCCCTCCGTTCCTTGGTCAGGGACGACCAAGGGTACCCGTCGGACTCCTTTGTCCCCTTGTTCCGCCGCCCAGATGGGCCTAAGGTTGCCACCGCCATGCATGTCTTTGACGGGCGTGGACTTGTGCCGCCTGCGCCATCGAGTGTTCTGGTGACGACGGATCCGGTGGATGTGTCCTCCGACGAGTCTCATGAAGGGGAGGAGGATAAAGAGGAGGAGGAGCACGATTCGGAAGCTACCCGTGAGGGGGAGGGGGAGACCTCTCCTCCGTGCAAGGCCGACATCCTCTGCACCCTACCTAAGGATGATGACGAGGCCGACGTCCTCCTGGAGAGGGAGGAGCCGCCCATGGAAGGAGTCTCCATGAGGCCCAAGGCCAGCCCCCGGAGAAGGCCATCGGCCGAGGTTCCGACAAGGGAAGGTCGGCGCTGATCTCCCGAGACGACGCCCCAGCTCTGACGTTGCCTAGAGCTTCTTCCAGTCTACCTGCTGCCCCCTCTTCTGCACCTGGAGCCCTTGCACCCGCGCCTCAGGCCGCGAGGCTCTCAGGTTTCAAGCTCAGGATGCAGAGGGACTACGCCGCGGTGGACCAGTAAGTATTCTCGTCCTGCCTTTTTCTTGATTCTGCTGCTGATCCTTGGCGCTTTTCCGTTGCTCGATCAGGCCGACGCCCGCGGTGAAGAAGAGGAAGGAGGAAGCGGTGGTACTTCTCGGGACCAAATCGCCTGTGGTGACCGCACCCTCCTCCGCAGGAAAGGGCAGTGATGGTGCTCGCGCTTCCCCTGCCCGATCGTCCTCATGAGACTTGGGGGAGCGTCCTCCGGGGGAGGGAGCCCCCATAGCCCCACTGGCTGCAGAGGCGCCGGCGTCCGGCTCGGTTGCTGGGGTCCCTGAAGCTTAGGAGCCCCCAGCCTCCCAGGCTGTGGTGACGATGCTGCCTCCTTCATCTCCCACCGTGCTGCTGACTCCAGATCCTTCCGCCTCCCCTGACATCCTGGAGCGCGCTCTTTCTGCGCTGACCCTGCTGCGGGAGGATCTTCAAGGCACCAACCGTCGCCTGGTGGCCGTGCGCCTGGAGTTGATCTCTGGCTGGCTTCACTCCGATGTGTCCGTCTGGGCGGCACTGAGCCGGGCTACGGTAGACTCTGAGGAGGACAAGTAGGCCGTCGCCCAAGCTGCGTCTGCCCGCAAGGTGGCGCTAAAGGATGTCGGGGCCGCCCAGGATCGCTGCCGGTTGCTGGAGGCCGAACTGAAGACCATGTGCAGTGAGTGTGCGGATGAAGCTCGGGGCCGCAAGGCGGAGGAGGAGAAGATGAAGGCCCAGGAGGACACCGTCATGGGTCGCGACGCCGAGCTGGAGCAGTTGGCGAAGGCATAGGCTTCGGAGCGCAGCCAGCTGGAGAAGCTGGAGCAGAAGTTGGGGGCGGAGAAGGCCGAGCTGGAAGCCAAGGTGAAGGTCCTGGCTGAAGAACGCGCGGCCTTTAAGTCCCTCGAGGAGAGGTCCCGCGTGGCGCTGCGGGCACTCTAGGAGAAGGGCTTGGAGGATCCGCTGGCCACAGTCGACGAAGGCCCCACCCAGCTGCTTCTTCATCTGGTCGCGGCGCTTGAGGAAGTCGTGGGCGGTATCGGCCCCTTGGTGGAGGGAGAAGCCCGCGCTCTTTCCTCGGCCGCGCTGACATGCGTCTTCAATCACCTCCATATTCGCGATCCTACCGCCAACCTCGACGAGCTGCTGGAGCCTATGGACGACGAGCGCTGCGCAGCTGCTGCCGAAGCCGTGAAGGGCCAGGTGGAGGCCTTGTTGAAGAGGTTCCGCGCCTTTGATCACGCGCCCTCAACAGGCGGTGTTGCTGAACCTGCAACTCCGGCGGGCGGTGCAGGTGAGGGCAATGCTGTTGTGGAAGAAGCATCCCTCGCAGGTGACGGCGGCGTCCGGGGATGACGAGATGACTTGCTGGCGGCTCCTTTCCTGTTTAGCTTCTGCAATATGCACCATGCCTCGTGGAGGCGTTTAAACTTGTGTTTGGTACTGGGAGAACAATTTGTCTTGTAATATTTGTTTGAGATTTTGCGATTTCCTTCCCATTTGCTTCATGTTCTATGTCGGCAGGGCCCAACCCCGCGCATAACTCAGTCGCTGTTGGGTCGTCTGGATCGCCAAGACAAGACCAAGGGGTGAGGGGCTACGTGTCCAGTTAGGCTCCTGAGTCACGATGCTCAGGAGTCCTCCTTGACACGCAAACACCTTACAGAAAGGAGATGCAGGAGTAGGCCTAGCGTTCTACGTCGGTAGGGCACGGCCCCGCGTGTACCTTAGCCGTTGTTGGGTCGTCCGGATCACCAGGACGAGACCAAGGGGTGAGGGGCTACGTGACCAGTTAGGCTCCTGAGTCACGATGCTCTGGAGTCCCCCTTGACGCTCAAACGACCTTCATAGCTTTTCCCTCGCCGAGGCTCCGCTTGGGAGGGCGCGCGACGACCAGGCCCAAGGGACCTGGCGGGGTGGTGTATGCTTGGGCGTGACCCGAGCGTAGCCCCCGTGCCCAGCCCCCTCGCGCGACTCTCCCGAGGGGAGGTGTTGCGATGAGGCCAGACACTAAGCTCAGAGGCTCCCTGAGGTTGATACGGCCATGGGTCCGCCCTCAGTTGTTTATCACCAGCGCGGAGCATAGTGCTTCCGCACTTGCACGGGCATAACCGCTCCTCGGCCATGTCGACTACCAGCACGGAGCATGGTGCTTCCACTTGTGTGTGGGCGAGGGCTCCCTCTGAGTGGAGCACCTGGGGTGTGTACATCCCCGCCCTGACACGTGGCTTGCACGGCAGGGCTAGACGAGGTGTGTCTAGGCACTTGTGAGCCAGCGTGGGACTCACGAGGCCCTACCTCAAGGCGGGTTGTGCCAGGTCTTGGTTCTTGTTGGCTGCGGTGGTCCTGCGAGATGGTCAGGCAACCTGCGCCGAATGAATCTCCTTAGGTTATCGCATGAGAAGGCCAAGCACCAACGACCCTAGGATGTGACGTGACGGGGCCAGCCCGCTAGACAGAGCTCAGCCGTTGGGTTTATCGATGCTGCAGGGACGGACCCGAGCACAGGCGCCGTGCCTAGACTTCTTATGCGAAAGATCCTAAAGAAAGACGGTCGGTGCGCGGCTCCCGTGGTGGGTGATAATCAAGTAGGTGATAACCATAAATAACTCATGCATGGGAAGCGAACTAGCTTGGATAGATGCAAGAACAATACATGCTGCCGGGATGGACCCGAGCAGCTTGGGATGATGCAGCCCAAGGGGCGCCCGCGGTAAGGTAAGCTAAAGATGTAAACAGGATACATGCCGCAGGGACAGGCCCACACGACCTAGGAATGATGCAGCCCGAGGGACGCTCCCAGCTAAATAAACTTGGAAAATGTTAGCTGGTTCCGTTGTCGAAGGGATGTCGGGGTAGCTGAAGATGCGTGACGAAAGGGCCGCCCCTCATGAGCTGCCAGGGCCCTGAGTCTCGGGAGGCTCTGGGGCCTCAGGCGGTTCCTTGAGGACCGTCTCCATCTCCGCCAGGACCGCGTGATGTCTGGCCTCCTGGGTCGCCAGGACGCTCCGCGGGTTGCGTTGGAAGGTGGCTGCCATGCTCGGCAGGCCGAATGGCATGCGGACATAGCTTTGAGGTGGGCCCTCGCAATGCCCAACGCGCCAAGGCCAAAAGCGCTCCTAATATGCGGCCCTGTTGAGCCCTGGGATGTCGATGCAAACGCGCAGCCCGCCATCCTCGCCTGGATGGGGAGCTGCGCCAGGTGGGCGGCGGTCGCCGCGCATGGCTCTTGCATCCTGCAGCTCCTGAGTGGTCTTGGTGATGAACTCCTGAGCGTCGGGCGCTCCTTGCCCGTTGTCCTTCTAAGGGAAACATGCCGCAAAGCACGCCTCCACGTGGTGCCCGAGCGCCTCCCTCGTGATGTTGGCTAGGTCTGAGGCCCTCCAGAAGAGAGCCCCCGAGCCCTACCCGAGGAGGGCGCCGGGCGCGCCTTCCTATGCGAGGGAGGGAGGCGCCCCAGGTGCGGGCGCCGATCCTGATGTGGCACCGCTAGAGGCGCCGCTCCCCTGAGGCCCTGTACGGAGTAGATGCTTCTTCTTTTTGGGGATGGCCTCAGGAGGGTACGTGCCCTTGCTGTCAGGGTCTTCGATTGCTGCGGCTTGGAAGGCGCGCTCGAGGGAGCATACCGCATCTCTTTCTTCGCAGGGGACTGTGATGATCCCACCGCTTCCTGGCATCTTGAGGACGTTGTAGCCATGGTGGGTCACTGCCATGAACCTGGCTAATGCAGGATACCCGAGGATGGCATTGTACGGCAGACGGATGTGGGCGACGTCGAAGTCGATGAGCTTGGTGTGGTAGTTGTCGCGCTGTCCAAAGGTGACAGGGAGGCGGACCTGCCCTATCAGGGTGGTGGAGCCATCGGTCACTCCTGAGAAGGGCTTGGTGGGCCGTAGCTGGTCGTATGGCACCTGGAGGCTGTCGAACATCTCAACGGATAGGACATTAAGCCCTGCGCCGCCGTCGATGAGGGTCTTGGTGACTTGGACGTTGCTGATGACGGGTGAGCACAGCATCGGGAGGGCACCTGCGGTCGCTGCGCACTTGAGCTGGTCCGCCGAGCTGAAGGTGATGGCGCACTTGGACCACTTGAGCGGGCGCGTGGCCTCGAGCCTGGGAAGGGCTACATTACGAGAGAACTGCTTGAAGATGCGCTGAGATGCTGGGGCCTGAGCTCCGCCCAAGATGCAGGCGATAGCGCGCGGCTCCTGGAAGCCCCCAGCCCCCTCGTCCTGATGGTGGTCGTCATTCCTTCTTGGTGGTGGAGGCAATGGAGGGAGACCAGAATTGCCCTGAGGGCGGTCCTCACGAGGCTGGTCCCTCCAGGCGCCCTCACGAGGCTGGTCCTGCCAGTGGTCCTCGCGAGGCCGGTCGCGCCACTCCTGGCGGGGGCCGCGATCGTCCCAGCGTCCCCCGCCTTGTCCTCCTCCTCGGCCATAACCCCGGTCATTGCGCTTGGGGCGTCGACCGAAGCGCCCATCTCGAATGGCTCTGAGCTCTTGACAGTCATTGGTGTTGTGGTTGTGTACGTTGTGGAAGGCGCAGAATGGTCGGCTGCTCTTGGACGAGTCGGGATGGTCCTGGCCGCGCTTTGTGTCTGGCTCCGCCACGAGCACGGCCACCCCCTTGCGCTTCAAGTCTTTGGCCTTGGCTTTCTTCTCCTCTGGGTCGGTAGCATGGAGCTCGAGGAGGGAAAGGCGCCCTTCCTCAGCTCTTGCGCACTTGGTCGCCATGTTGAACAGCTCCAGAGCCGTGCATAGCTCCTCATGGATGGCGAGCTCCTCCTTCATCTTGATGTCGCGGGCGCCATCAGAAAACGCCGAAATGATGGCCTCGTCTGTCACCTTGGGGATCTTGAGACGAACGATGTTGAAGCGCTGGATGTACTTCTACAAGGTCTCTCCTGGCTGCTGCTTGATGCAGCGCAGGTCACCCGCGGCCGGAGGGTGGTCGCGAGTGCCCTAGAAGTTGGCGACGAAGCGTTCGCTCATCTCATCCCACGAGGAGATCGAGCCCGGGGGCAGGTTCAGGAGCCACGAGCGTGCACCATCCTTGAGAGCCATGGGGAACCAGTTCGCCATGACTTTCTCGTCGTTGTTGACCGCCTCGATGCTCACTTTGTAGAGCTGCAAGAACTCCACAGGGTCGGGGGTGCCGTCGTAGCGAGGAGCCAGGCCTCGCTTGAACTTGCCCGGCCAGCCGACGCTTCGCAGCTCCGGAGCGAAGGTGCGGCAGCCTGCTGTGACCACCGGGGCCCTTTGCTGATGCGGAGCCTGCCCCTGTTGTCCGCGCGCCGCCACCGCAAGCAGCACGCGGTCTTGTCGCGGTGACGCTGGGAGCGCGGGAGCATGTTATTGCGGCCGGGGAACTTCTTGGCAGCTTCCTTCTTCTCGCGCGGGCACCCGGCGCTGTGGTCACGCCGGGTGAGGGAGTCCTGGACTAAGGGGTCCTCGGGCGTCCGGCCTGTTAGCCATGGGCCAAACTGATGGGCTGTAAAGATACGAAGACCGAAGATTGCACCCGTGTCCGGATGGGACTCTCCTTGGCGTGGAAGGCAAGCTTGGTGACCGGATATGTAGATTCCTTTCTTTGTAACCGACCTTGTGTAACCCTAGATCCTCCCGGTGTCTATATAAACCGGAGGACTTAGTCCGGAAGGATAGACTCATGACCATAGTCATACAGGCTGGACTTCTAGGGTTTAGCCATTACGATCTCGTGGTAGATCAACTCTTGTACTACTCATATTCATAAAGATCAATCAAGTAGGAACTAGGGTATTACCTCCATAGAGAGGGCCCGAACCTGGGTAAACATCGTGTCCCCTGTCTCCTGTTACCATCGACCTTAGACGCACAGTTCGGGACCCCCTACCCGAGATCCGCCGGTTTTGACACCGACATTGGTGCTTTCATTGAGAGTTCCACTGTGCTGTCGACAATCGGATCGATGACTCGCCTCGTCCTTAAAGACAATATCACTACCGGAGGGGAACTAGCCCCAGGCCAAACCCTCTGGTTGGGCAGCTTTACCATGACCGCCTGTTCGGCCGTTCAGCTGACGATGACCTCTCGGGCCATCGAAAATCCTCTTCGTATCGACCCCAAACACTCCAAGTAGATGGATCCGGTGGAGTTTTCATCTTTAAACGAGCTCCTAGATCGTATCGCCGCCATGGGAATCGCCACATATTATGATCGGATCGGGCTTAAACCCGACCAAAGAGAAATCAAATCTCCACCGATCACCCACCAGATAGCGGTAGTAGAGGAGCAAGACGGTGACTCTTCCCCTATACTGAAGACGGACTATGTCTGGATCACCGAACCTGCAGAACCGGATACCCACCCGCAAAAGGAGGTGACCGGCCTTTCGAACATAGAATCGGATGGTGGGCAAAGGCAACCAGAAGATACTCCGGAGCCCGGACTGTTAAGTCTGGAAAAACTTCAGACTCCGGATCATCGATCGGGTCAGGGTCCAGATCCAATTCCACCCACCCACCCGGACATAAGCGCTCTCACGAGCATACAACAGCAGTCTCAGGAAACGGTCCACCACTTCTGGGCCAGATTCCTCCTTGTCAAGGTTAAGGTTAAAGATTGCCGCGACGAAGACACGATATTAGCGATCCGCAACAATTGCCTGAACGAAGGAATCCTCAACGCTAATAATCGCCGCTGTATACTACACTTCGCTGACTTGGCAACTATCGTACAGAAGTACAGCGCAATGGAAATCACCTGGATGGATCAGGCAGCTTGTTGGGAGCCATCGCTCCCAACTCAACCACTGGTCCAGGCGAAAAGGGCGCATCCCCGTGATGTGCCCAGTCCAATAGCCAAGAAATACAAACCCATTACACGACGCGGAACCGTTCTAGAGGGATGGCTCGACGGCCCATGCAAAATACACACAACACCGGATACCATACCAACCCATAGCCTTAGAGCATGTTGGATACTCCGGCAGGTAGCCAAAAGTGGCGAGGACATGCTTATCAAAAACACCCCAAAGCAACAACCTCTAGAAGGCGACGACCCCAGAATACTGACGGTCTTTGAGACATTCTCTTCAAACAATAAGCGCAAAAGGGCACTCCGCGGCCTTGCCGAAGTGTTCCAAATCGCCACAGTAAACCCTTGGAATGACACGGCTATAACCTTTAATGCCAGAGACGAACCAAAATACAGGACAGTCCGAGCACCAGCCGCTCCAGTCCTCAGTCCCATCATGGACGGCTTTCGACTCACCAAGGTCCTCATGGACGGTGGTAGCGGACTAAACCTCATCTATGAGGATACACTCCACAAAATGGAAATAGACAGGAGCCGCATCAAGCGAAGCAGTACGACCTTCCGAGGAATCATTCCTAGTCGGGAGGCGCGGTGTACGGGAAAAATCACACTTGACGTGGTATTCGGCACGCCGGAGAATTATTGGTCTGAAGAGATCACCTTCCAAGTGGCTCCTTTCAGCAGCGGATACCACACCCTGTTGGGGCGGGATGCTTTTACACACTTCCAAGCTATACCCCATTGCGGATATATGAAGCTCAAAATGCACGGACCAAACGGTGTAATCACTCTTGTAAGTGATCCGGACATAGCACTCCGCGCCGAAAACAAAACTGCATCCCTGGCCCTTGAGGCATTATCTGAAGCCCTCGCGGCCGAAGAATTAACCGCACTACGCACCACGGTGGATAGGGATGATGTGATCTTAGACAAACAACCCAAACCCACCTCCTTCAAACCGGCAGAAGAAATAGTCAAATTCCAGGTCCACCCAACGGACCCCAAGAAGACAGCATCTATTGGAGCACAACTTGACCCAACGGTCGACGCCACACTAAGGGATTTCCTTCGCGAAAACTGGGATATATTCGCCTGGCACCCTTCTGACATGCCTGGAATCCCACGTGAGCTGGCCGAACATAGACTTAACATCCTAAGGGGATACAAACCAATCAAACAAGCACTGCGGTGCTTTTCCGAGCCCAAATGCCAAGCTATGGGTGAGGAGCTGTCCAAGCTAATTGAGGTCGGATTCATCAGAGAAATAAAACACCCTGACTGGCTGGCAAACCTGGTGATGGTACCAAAGAAGGAAAAATCCTGGCGGTTATGCGTCCATTTTAAAGACCTCAATAAGGCTTGCCCTAAGGATCCCTTCCCCCTCCCCGCATTAATCAAATCATTGATGCTACCGTAGGACACGACTCACTGTGTTTCCTCGATGCATATTCCGGATACCATCAAATCAAAATGAAGGAGTCCGATCAAGCTGCAACAGCATTCATTACCCCATATGGGCCATTCTGCTTCAACACCATGCCCTTCGGGCTGAAGAACGCCGGCGCCACGTACCAACGCATGATTCAAAACTGCCTAGAGAAACAGATCGGCAAGATAGTTGAAGCTTATGTGGACGATGTCGTTATCAAGACTAGGCACGTCGAAACACTAATAGATGATTTACGTCTCACATTTTATAACCTCCGCACGTATGACATTAAGCTCAATCCAGAAAAGTGTGTTTTCAGCGTCCCTGCTGGAAAACTGCTGGGCTTCATCATCTCCAACAGAGGAATTGAAGCAAATCCAGCCAAAATCCGAGCTCTGTCACAATTGGCTACGCCAACAGACCTTAAACAAGTCCAAAAGCTCACGGGTTGCGTGGCAGCTCTAAACTGCTTTATCTCCAGATTGGGAGAAAAGGCACTGCCACTCTATCGCCTTCTACGGCGAACCGATCACTTCGAGTGGACGGACGTGGCAACAGCCGGACTAGAGGAAATAAAAACCCTTCTGGCGAGCAGCCCAATCCTGCCCGCACCAAACGTCGGTGAACCAATGTTATTATACATATCGGCAACACATCAGGTGGTGAGCGTCGTGCTCGTCGTTGAACGAGAACAGGACGGACACAAATTCCCGCTTCAGAAGCCAGTATACTACGTATCCACTGTCCTTACACCATGCAAATCCTGGTAACCCCATTATAAAAAGATAGCATACACGGTCTTCATGGCATCCCGAAAGCTCCATCACTACTTCCAAGAGTGTTCGATCATGGTGGCTTCCGAAGTACCACTCAATGAAATTATAAACAACCGCGATGCCACGGGCCGGATTGTCAAATGGGCCATTGAACTCCTTCCATTTGATATTACATACAAACCACGTCGAGCTATTAAATCCCAAGTACTGGCTGACTTCATCGCCGAATGGACAGAGGCCGAACTCCCTAAATAGTACGACACATATTCCAATTGGGTTATGTATTTCGTTGGCTCCAAAATGCTGGCGGGGCTAGTGCGGGCGTCGTTTTAACGTCACCTACTGGAGATGTCGTTCAGTACGTACTCCAAATACTATACACAGACTCCAACAATGCAGCCGAATACGAGGCCTTATTGCATGGTCTCCGGATGGCTGTCTCCATGGGCATACAATGTCTAGAAGTGCGCGGGGACTCAAACCTAGCAATATCTCAAATAAATGGAGACTTCGACGCCAAAGATCCAAAGATGCCAGCTTATCGTAATGTCATCATAAAAATGTCGGCCCGGTTTGAGGGTCTCGAGTTCCATCACGTGGCTCGAGAAAGTAATCAAGCAGCGGACATTCTTTCTCGTATCGGTGCTAAGCGCGACCCCGTCCCACCTAATATCTTTCTGGAAAGGCTTTTAAGCCATCCGTGGTGTGGCAGGGGAAAAACGGCAACACTAGTCCGGATCCGAACATAACCCCAGATTCCGAAAACACCGACATCATCAGAGGCTCAGCCACCGAAATAACACCATCGACGTATCTCATCATGGCAGTCATTGCCCTATGGACCGAACCCTTCCTGGCCTACTTAACAGGAAGGAGCTTCCTGAGGACCAGAATGAGGCCCGCCGCATTGTCCGGCGTTCGAAGGCCTACAAGGTCCACGACGGGGAGCTCTATAAGAAAAGCGCTACCGGAGTCCTTCAAAGATGTATCTCTGAGGAGGAGGGGCGGCAGCTCCTGGCTGAGATTCATGCCGGTCTCGGCGGGCACCACGCCGCAGCTCGGGCCCTTGTTAGCAAGGCCTTCCGTACCGGATTCTATTGGCGGCGGCCCGAGCGGATGCATAGGACCTTGTCCAACATTGCGTCGGATGCCAACTCTTCGCCAACCAAAGCCATATGCCCCCCACCGCCCTACAAACAATCCGCATCACTTGGCCTTTTGCGCTCTGGGGACTAGATATGGTTGGACCCCTTAAGGGAGGAAGCCATAAGAAAAATTATTTGCTAGTCATGGTGGATAAATTCACCAAGTGGATAGAGGCTAAACCAGTTAAAACGGCCGAGTCCGGACCAGTAATAGGCTTTATATCCGGTGTCGTACACCGTTACGGTGTTCCCCACATCATCATCACTGATAACGGCTCCAATTTCACAGCCGACAAAGTGAAAATCCGGTGCGCTAATCTGGGCATCAAGCTCGATTACGCCTCTGTATATCATCCACAAACAAACGGTCAAGTCGAAAGAGCCAATGGTCTTATTATGAGCGGCATCAAGCCTAGACTAGTGTGGTATTTGAAAGAGTCGGACAAGCACTGGGTTGAGGAGCTCGACTCCGTACTCTGGGGGCTGCAGACCACGCCCAATCACACTACCAGATACACACCTTTCTTCATGGTGTACAGCGTAGAGGCAGTACTACCCTGCGACATTATTCATGACTCACCTCGAGTGCGCATGTACGAAGAAAGAGAGGCCGAGCTCGATCGGCAGGACAGCTTAGATGCCCTGGAGGAGGAGCGCGACGTCACAAAAGCCCGTTCTGCATTTTATCAACAGCAGGCTCGTAGGTATCAAAGCAGAGAGGTGCGGGCCAAAACTTACAACCTTGGCAAACTCGTTCTGCGCCTGCCGGAGAAGAAAAAGGACAAACTTAGGCCCAAGTGGGAGGGTCCCTTCATTATCGACGAAGTTCTCACCGGAGGAGCGTGTCGCCTGCGTGATGCGTCAAACAATCAATTAGAGCTGAACCCCTGGAACGCGGCCAGACTCCGAAGATTCTACGCCTAGCGCGGAAATCTTTGTTCGTCTCCTTCCCCCTATTGTTTCCATCATTTTTTCTCTCTCTTTTCGTTTTTTTCTTTTTAGCTTTAAAAGCTTTCATGCGGTTAGACTGTACACCCTAGACGCATACATCTTGAAGTATGTACGTCTATTATACCTGGGGGCTTCTTGGACAGAAGCTTGCTATTGTTATTTTCCGAGCATCAAGCTCTTCACATATGCGTTTTCTCCCATATGTACCTTTTCTTCGCCATTGTATGCATCGATATGATTTAAGTTTTGGCCAAGCTGGGTTGTCTGGCTCCTGTGCTTATGCCCTACGTTCCCGTTAGTTCGGCCAGGGCATAAAGGGAGCACCTCTGTGATTGTTACTGCCGGGTCATCCGGATGTGTACCTCAGACTGGGTGAAGCCGAAAGCTAGCATTCTTAAGGGAATATTCGGTCGGTGAACTAAAGATGTTTTTGCATTCATCCCATGAACCCCCGGAAGCTATACACATTGTGATTTCTTCATCACAGTTCGGACATGCACATCGATGCATGCACACCCAATGAAAGGAACCCTTAATGGAACTATTCACTCTGGAAGATGTTTCTTACACTCTTAATGTAATATAACATAACTAGCCGGATAATTGTCTGGTCAAGCAACTATGACCCCTACGCCTGGTTTCCACGCATACCCCGGTTTATTTTGCCGCTCAGGTATTCGGAAACACCCCGCACCTTCGGGTCGAGAGATTGAAGCGAAAAGGTCGGCCATGCCAATCGTTTTACAATCCAGCTAGAAGGAAAAACACATAGTCACTTAAGACTTAAAAACTTCCTCCTCTATACCGTCCAACAGGTGGTCTAACTTACAATCCTATTGGGAGTATCTAGCAGCCACCTCTACTTGGCCATATACTAAACTAACGGGAATTTCTTCCCCATTTGACCCTAGCGGTCCGACCCGGGCCATGTGATTCGGATCCAGCTTGGTATATCGTGTTTTTACCATGGCCCGGGCCTCTCGCGCACCCTCTCGGCAAGCCAATATCTTCCAGAGTCGGATACGCCGCCGTGCTCCCTTGAATATCTCTACAAGCTTCTCCATACTCCCTGGAGGGGAGTCGGATGGCCATAAGGCCTTGGCTACACACCGCATTGCCTGTCGAGCTTGCTCGTGCAACTGCGACGGCCCTTGCAGGAGATCACTTGATGATCCGGACACCTCCTCTTCGGGACGGCCCGTCAACATACCTGCAATCATAGCTATATCAGCTACTTTTACTTCCAAATTATTATAAGGTAAGATCCGGACACGTACTGAATATGCCGCCTCGCAGCTTTTTATTCTCCTTCACAGAGTCGGCTAGCTAGGCCCGCACATCTTTCAGTTCTTCGCCCAGTTTGGTGTTTGAGTCCTGGAGTTTGTTTTTCTCCTCTCTGACTCGAGCCAGGATACGCTCGCCTGCGGCGTGTAGTCTCTTTGCCTCTTTCTCTCCTGCTTGAGCGGTTTTCAACTTCTCTTCCAGTTGACCTGATGACCCTATTACGAGATAAGAAACAGTATTAGCACAACTACTGTATAATTGTTCTCATGGAGGGGATCCTTACTAGAAGATGCCTTCTTGGACTCTTTCAATTCGGCGGTAGAAGCATTTAGTTGTGTCCGACACTGCTCCAGCTCTTGAGCTAGCAGGTTGTTCGCTCCGCCGTAACCTGAAATATACATCGATCCTTAAATCACTTGTGCCAACTGCTTTCAGTCTCGGGGGCTACTAGCATGTGCTTATCCTTTTCAGACAAAATAAACCTTACCCGCACATCTGTTAAATGCTGTTTTGTGGCTTTGCCAAGCCCATCTCGAGCAGCTCGGATGTATGTGTCAGCCGAGCTGAAGGCATCAAACGCCTCTTTTGAACAGCGGGGGTCTCGTAAAATGGCCCTCAAGCGCCGATGATTCATGGCGCTCTCCACTTCCGAGTTGGTGACGGACATATTTTCCGAGCCCTCGGTCGAAGGACAGTCCGGCGTCACTCCCATATCGGCCCCCGTCCTCTCGGCTGGGGCCGGATCCTGGCTGCTAGGAGTGTTACTGCCCGGACCCCTGGACACAGTCCGGCGGACTCTTTTCCTGATACGGGATGAACATGAAAGTCACAGTTGGATACGACTATTAAAAAACATATTTGCAAACCCATACCTCTTTGACGAGGGCCCGACCGTGTCTTCGCCTGCCTTCCTCTTCGAAGGCTTGCCCGTCAAGGGAGCCGCTTCTTCGAGTCGCCCACGAGTAGCACGGTATGTCGAACGCCCCCCTCGCAAGCGAGAGAGTGCGGTGGGTGAGGCGAAACGAGGAATCCTTTCGGGAAGATGCCTCCGACTACTTACGTGTGAAGCGGGGAGAAGACCAGGGTAATCGGCGATGATGGCCACTTCGGTGCCGTCATAGCTCGCCTAGTAAAACACGCCATTCTCGAGCACCACGAATATATCCGGATCCTCTTCAAATCCAGGATCAAGGTCCTGATCGTGGCCCTCGGGCTGCGGGGCGGGGCTGTAAAGCCCCTCGGAAGTCTTTCGCCAGTGTTGTTATAAATGGACGGGTTAATAAAGCTCAGGGAGAGGAATGAGTGGAGCAAAAAAGTTGAGGACTTACCCAGCTAGGAGCATTGTACATGGAATATCCTTCTATGTGCGTGATGCGCGGGAACTCCTCTTCCTCACCTTTGAACAGTTCGGCCAATATTTTGGCTAGGGCGGCAGGGGTGTCCGGACCTTTCCTGCCGCAACGGGAGGTGTCATCTTCCCCATTGTAATTCCACATGGGAAGTCCTCTGTATTGGAGTGGCTTAACTCCCCATACTATGGAGGTCGCCATCACTTCGACTATTGTATACCCGGAGTGAGCAAGCGTCCTGATCCAGCTGTGGCGCTTCTTCAGAGGAACACTCGCAAACTCGGGGAGGCCTCTCCGGACTGGATCTGGAAGTATGACGTTATCAATGTAAAACCACTCAGAGGTCCACTCTTCATACGCCTTCTTCGGCGTGCCAGATAGGTATCCGGTCTCGGCAATGCGCCATATTTCGGCTCCCCCCACTTCAAATATTGATCCTTCGTGGTTACACGGGACAAGGCAGAACAACTTTCTCCATAGTTCAAAATGGGCCTCAATACCCAGAAATAGTTTGCATAAAGCAACATAACCCGCGATGTGCAGAATGGAGGCCGGGGTAAAATTGTGCGGCTGGAGGCCATAATACTCCAGAAGCCCTTGAAGGAATGGGTGAATGGGAAATCCCACGCCCCTCAGCAAATAGGGGACGAATCACACTCGTTCTCCCGCGGACGGATTGGGAAAATCCTCCGCCTGGGTTTTGCCGTTGAAGGAGGCCAATCCTGCTCGAACAGGGACCAAATCTGCAGGAGGGAGAAATCCCTGCATTTGCAACTTCTCCAATTGGTTGTGGGACACAGAGCACATCTCCCACTCGCCTCTCCCTAGGTTGAAACGGGAGGAGGAGCTGGGAATGTTAGCCATGATGGAATGGTCTTTCCTGGCAGTCTCTGAGGATTTTCTCCGCGTGGTGCCAAATGGATCTGAGATCCAATCTCTTTAAATAGACGCTCTTTCTGGCATGGCTAGGGTGTTATTTGCAAAAAATACCATGACCGTCCGCATTCGCCCGACACATGGAATATGAAGTCATAGATACACAGAAGGCGAGGGGTGCTGCATTGAATTAAAAGCCGAATACATTACTTGGAAGCCGTCAGAGGGGGAACCCTCCTTGCAATGTCGAAGACAATCTGCGCGCTGAACACCTCCTCATTGAAGCCTGATTCGGGGGCTACTGAGGGAGTCTTGGACTAAGGGGTCCTCGGGCATCCGGCCTGTTAGCCACGGGCCGGACTGATGGGCTATGAAGATACGAAGATCGAAGATTACACCCATGTCCGGATGGGACTCTCCTTGGCGTGGAAGGCAAGCTTGGCGACCGGATATGTAGATTCCTTTCTTTGTAACCGACCTTGTGTAACCCTAGATCTCCCAGTGTCTATATAAACCGGAGGACTTAGTCCGGGAGGATAGACTCATGACCATAGTCATACAAGCTAGACTTCTAGGGTTTAGCCATTACGATATCGTGGTAGATCAACTCTTGTACTACTCATATTCATCAAGATCAATCAAGAAGGAAGTAGGGTATTACCTCCATAGAGAGGGCCCGAACCTGGGTAAACATCGTGTCCCCTGTCTCCTGTTACCATTGACCTTAGACGCACAGTTCGGGACCCCCTACCCGAGATCCGGCGGTTTTGACACCGACACCAGGGGGCCGTGCGCCTTGGCGCCAGAGCACCGTCTTGGTGCGGAGGTGGTGGAGGTGCTCCGTGAGCTACGTCGCCCGCAGCTGGCGGAGGGCGAGGCAGCGAGAGGGACGGTGCAGGAGAGCCCCCGACAGCGCTGACGAGCTCGGCGATGCGGTCCAACCAGTCCTCATAGAGGTCATCGACCGGGCGATAGCGCAGGAGCTCGCATGCCATGAGCAGCGCGGCCTGCGCGTCCGTGGGCGCTCGGCGAGCGTGAGACGATGAGTCGGGGGGTTAGCGACGGAGTGGCGGTGTGGTCGTCCCGCCGCACAGAGGGGTGCAGTGAGGACGCTTGCTGCTCGTTTCCTGCCGGGCTGGTGACGGCGTCAGTGGCAGGCGAGGGGGAACGACGGGGAGGCCCGCCGATAGGGTCCTCTGAGCGACGCGGGCGGCGAGGGCGGCCCGGCGCTCGGCGCGGGCTCGACGTGCGTCCGCCATGGATGCGGTGGGACGGTGGAGCGTGGATCGGTGGAAGGAAAGCTTCGGCGCACCCCTACCTGGCGCGCCAAATGTCGGATTTCGGGTTCCGGCAAAACCCTCGAGGTTCGAACACTGGGGTGTGCACAAAGATCTCTCCCCCTCTAGCTCACGCCCTCACCACAATCTCAAAGCTCAGCGCGTCGAACCCACAGAACAAGAGACACGAGGTTTATACTAGTTCGGGCCACCAATGTGGTGTAATACCCTACTCCAGTGTGGTGTGGTGGATTGCCTCTTGGGCTGAGGATGAACAGTTACAAGGGAAGAATAGCCTCCTGAGGAGAGGTGCTCTTGTGCTTGGTGAGCTTGTGTGGATGAGGATGATCTGAATGGCCCCAGATCAGTTGCCTACTACTGTGGTGGCTAGTCCTATTTATAGAGGCCCTGGTCCTCTTCCTAAATGTAGGCGGGAAGGGATCCAACAACGGCCAAATTTGAAGGGAGACAACTAGTACAAGTTGTCCTGACTAAAGGTGGTCTTCGCCTGCCAAAGGCTCTGGTGGTGGTGCCACCTTGGGCTCCACGGTGACCTCCGTCCTGCCGTCCTGCTGGTCTTGGTCTCGTTGCACTGATATGGAAACCTTTGCCTGATGCCTTGGGACTCCTCGCCTGCGCTTGCCCCTTTAACACCAAAGAGGAAAATAGTACGCTGAAGCTCTGGCGCCCACCTAGCCTTGGTCGTCATGGCTTGCGTCACAGAAACCTCGCGAGGTGCCCTTCGCCTTGATCTCTCCGCCCCTCGTGAGCCATCCTAGTGAGGCTCCCCCGAGCAGGTCTTGCGTCATCCGCCTCGCGAGGATTGATCCCTCGCGAGGGTTTTGAGTGGTGGCTGATGAAGATGGGATGTACACGGCCGCTAGTGGAGCCACGCCGTGGGCCGCAGGCAGCCAAGTCTGGGGACCCCCGTTCCCAGGACGCCGACCCTTATTGCTTTCAAAAAATTCCTCATGTCAACATAGAACAACAGGAGTGTTGTGTGAATTTTTGTGATTTTTCAGGATTCGTTTCGACATTTTTACGCATTAACTGAGTTTTCAATGCATTTATGTGCATAAATCAAATTTGAACTGCATGCACATGCTCCAGTGCATATAAATTGGTTGAAAAATTAAGTATTTGTCCTTGGGTGCATGCTTAGGTCCCATGCAAGAAATGGGAATGAATTTCAAACACCAGGGCACCGTTGATTGCCGGCAAAACATTGAGATGCTTGGTTTTTAAATTCCAATAAATAAAAAACTCGTCTGAAATTCGTGAAATTTGGAATGCTATCATGGAGCGGCATCAACATGACGTGGTAAAAAATTTATCCCATTTGGGGCAGGTTTGGGTATATGCTTCTCACAAACCGGAGCTTCTCACAACAAGCATGATGGTTTTCGGCAGGGAACATCCTACCTTTGGGGACGAAACGATATCCATTGCCTCTTATTGCTTTCAAAAAAAATTCTCATGTCAACATAGAACAACAGGAGTGTTGTGTGAATTTTTTGATTTTTCAGGGATCGTTTGGACATTTCTATGCATTAACTGAGTTTTCAATGCATTTATGTGCATAATTCAAATTTGAACTACATGCACATGCTCCAGTGCATATAAATTGGTTCAAAAATCAAATATGTGTCCTTGGGTGCATGTTTAGGTCCCATGCAAGAAATGGGAATGAATTTCAAACACCAGGGCACCGTTGATTGCTGGCGAAACATTGAGATGCCTGGTTTTAAATTCTAGTAAATCCAAAACTCGTCTGAAATTCATGAAACTTGGCATGCTATCATGGAGCGGCATCAACATGTCGTGGTTAAAAAAAATTCCCATTTGGTGCAGGTTTGAGTATATGCTTCTCACAAACCGGAGCTTCTCACAACAAGCATGATGGTTTCGGTAGGGAACGTCCCACCTTTGGGGACGAAACGATATCCATTTCCTCTTATTGCTTTCAAATTTTTTTCTCGTGTCAACATAGAATAACAGGAGTGTTGTGTGAATTTTTTGATTTTTCGGGGTTCGTTTGGACATTTCTATGCATTAACTGAGTTTTCAATGCATTTATGTGCATAATTCAAATTTGAACTACATGCACATGCTCCAGTGCATATAAATTGGTTGAAAAAACAAATATGTGTCCTTGGGTGCATGCTTAGGTCCCATGCAAGAAATGGGGATGAATTTCAAACACCAGGGCACCGTTGATTGCCGGCGAAACATTGAGATGCCTGGTTTTTTAATTCTTGTAAATCCAAAACTCGTCTGAAATTCATGAAACTTGGCATGCTATCATGGAGCGGCATCAACATGCCTTGGTAAAAATTTTGTCCCATTTGGTGCAGATTTGGGTATATGCTTCTCACAAACCGGAGCTTCTCACAACAAGCATGATGGTTTCGGTAGGGAACGTCCCACATTTGGGCGCGAAATGATATCCATTGCCTCTTATTGCTTTCAATTTTTTTCTCGTGTCAACATAGAACAACAGGAGTGTTGTGTGATTTTTTTGTGATTTTTCAGGGTTCGTTTGGACACTTTTACGCATTAACTGAGTTTTCAATGCATTTATGTGCATAATTCAAATTTGAACTGCATGCACATGCTCCAGTGCATATAAATTGGTTGAAAACTCAAATATGTGTCCTTGGGTGCATGCTTAGGTTCCATGCAAAAAATGGGAATGAATTTCAAACACCAGAGCACCATTGATTGCCGGCAAAACATTGAGATGTCTGGTTTTTAAACTCTAGTAAATACAAAACTCGTCTGAAATTCATGAAATTTGGCATGCTATCATGGAGCGGCATCAACATGACGTGGTAATTTTTTTATCCCATTTGGGGCAGGTTTGGGTATATGCTTCTCACAAACCGGAGCTTCTCACAACAAGCATGATGGTTTTCGATAGGGAACGTCCCACCTTTGGGGACGAAACGATATCCATTACCTCTTATTGCTTCCAAATTTTTTCTCGTGTCAACATAGAACAACATGAGTGTTGTGTGAATTTTTGTGATTTTTCGGGGGTTTTTGGACATTTTTATGCATTAACTGAGTTTTCAATGCATTTATGTGCATAATTCAAATTCAAACTACATGCACATGCTCCGGTGCATATAAATTGGTTGAAAAAACAAATTTGTGTCCTTGGGTGCATGCTTAGGTCCCATGCAAGAAATGGGAATGAATTTCATACACCAGGGCACCGTTGATTGCTGGCAAAACATTGAGATGCCTGGTTTTTAAATTCTAGTAAATCCAAAACTCGTCTGAAATTCATGAAACTTGGCATGCTATCATGGAGCGGCATCAACATGTCGTGGTAATAATTTTATCCCATTGTGGGGCAGGTTTGGGTATATGCTTCTCACAAACCGGAGCTTCTCACAACAAGCATGATGGTTTTCGGTAGGGAACGTCCCACCTTTGGGGACAAAACGATATCCATTGCCTCTTATTGCTTTCAAAAAAATATTGTGTCAACATAGAACAACAGGAGTGTTGTGTGAATTTTTGCGATTTTTCGGTGTTCGTATGGACATTTTTATGCATTAACTGAGTTTTCAATGCATTTATGTGCATAATTCAAATTTGAAGTACATGCACATGCTCCAGTGCATATAAATTGGTTGAAAATCAAATCTGTGTCCTTCGGTGCATGCTTAGGTCCCATGCAAGAAATGGGAATGAATTTCAAACACCAGGGCACCGTTGATTGCCGGCAAAACATTGAGATACCTGGTTTTTAAATTCTAGTAAATCCAAAACTCGTCTGAAATTCATGATACTTGGCATGCTATCATGGAATGGCACCCGACATGTTGTGGTATTTTTCGTGTCCATTTTGAGGGAAGGCGCACTCGAATAATGACAGCCAACAAAGGCATTTTGAAAAAATAGCTGCCACTTTAATATCTCAAACATTTGTATAATTCAAACCGTGTGCGTTCTGTTAACCTTTCACGTGACGCCACGTGTCTTGGTTTTAATGGCTGTAGGAGGTGCCATGCGGAAAGCTGCTTGACCTTGACTGAACGGGAGGCGTCGAAGGTCCGTCCGTCAAGCAGGCTGACCGAGAGGCGTGCAAGCTGTCCTCGAGTGCGCAGGCTCACCGGGAAGCGTGCCAGCTGTACGCTACGCAGGCTCACTGGGAAGCGAGCCCTTTGACTTCCACGGCCGCCCGCCTTGCTCGCATCCTCTCCATTAATGGCGCCCAAGCCGCAGTATAGTTCGCTTTTTAAATATAAAACACTCATCATAAACGTTTTAGTTACAAAACCCGTACGCAAACCGACAGCTTCCCCAGGAAGCCAAGAGAAATGTGCCGAGCAGGATTTCTGCAGCTCTTGATCACAAACGTTTTAGATAAAACACCCGTATGCAAAGTGAGAGCAGCGCAGGATTTGTGCATCCCCTCAACGCACACGGTTGTTTTGGATGACCCATGTGCAACCACATACAAACAATTTGGTAAGATTTGTCAATCCTTGTAACACTGCGATTTGTCAAAATATGAAGCCAAAAATCACTAGCGGTATCTAATTTTAGCAACTAAAATTCTGTAATTAAGCATATATTTCATTCATAGATTAAGTAGTCGTTCTTAATTTATACAAACAGTTCGACTCGACAGCTGAACCGACCAAACTTTTCCCCAATTGTTGCCAACCACGTACTGAAATATCTAGTTCAACTATATATACTAACTAATTTTAAGTACGTTGTACAGTTCCACCACATCTATAGTCACATGAGCTGAAAAAAATAGCCCCTAAACACTACTACTACTACTGCGGAGGGGCTTTGTACTACTTCTGGCTGCCTCTCCTCTGCCGAGCGCGCTCAGTAAGAGGCGGAGGAGGAGGAGGAGCCTACCGACGAGCTAGGCAACCGCAATACGGTGCCTGCCGCTGTTGCAGCTTCAGCGACACTCACCTCGAACGCCCTCTGCCACTCCAGATGAACCCTCTCGAAGCGGTGGTTCTCCTCGTAGATCTCCTGATTCCTCGCCTCTGAGTCGGCGTGTGCCGCGGCCACGGCGGCGGTAAGGCGCTTTGCATGCTCAACAAGGCGCTCCTCCTCCTCCCGAGGAACTCGGTGTAGCTCGCAAGGTCGTTGACGCACGTGCGGGCATCCACCTCCTCCTCCCGCCTTCGGGCGGCGGTGGCGGAGCGGGTGATGACCCCAGCGATCGACGGTGGGCTGGCAGCCACGGCGGCCGACGACGGGGTGGTGGCCATGACCACCACCTCCCGCCTTCAGGCCGCGGTGGCGGAGCAGGTCATGGCCACATTGGCCGGCAGTGGGGTGGCGGCCTGATACGTCTCCAACGTATCTATAATTTTTTATTGTTCCATGCTATTATATTATCAATCATGGATGTTTTATACGCATTTATATGCTATTTTATATGATTTTTGGGATTAACCTATTAACCCAGAGCCCAGTGCTAGTTTCTGTTTTTTCCTTGTTTTTGAGTATCGCAGAAAAGGAAAACCAAACGGAGTCCAATTGACCTGAAAATTCACAGAGATTATTTTTGGACCAGAAGAAGCCCACTGAGTATCGGGGATGGACCAGAAGAGTCCCGAAGCACCCACGAGGGTGGGGGCGCGCCCTACCCCCCTGGTCGCGCCCCCCTACCTCGTGGCCGCCTCGGAGACCCCCCCCCTGACTTGTTCCCGGCGCCAAAAATCCCTATAAATATAGAAACCCCCGAAAAGGAACCTAGATCGGGAGTTCACTGCCGCAAGCCTCTAACCACCAAAACCAATCGGGACACTGTTCCCAAGACCTACCGAGGGGGGATCCCTCACCGGTGGCCATCTTCATCATCCCGGCGCTCTCCATGACGAGGAGGGAGTAGTTCAACCTCGGGGAAGAGGGTATGTACCAGTAGCTATGTGTTTGATCTCTCTCTCTCTCTCTCGTGTTCTTGATTTCGCACGATCTTGATGTACCGCGAGCTTTGCTATTATAGTTGGATCTTATGATGTTTCTCCCCCTCTACTCTCTTGTAATGGATTGAGTTTTCCCTTTGAAGTTATATTATCGGATTGAGTCTTTAAGGACATTGAGAACACTTGATGTATGTCTTGCATGTGCTTATCTGTGGTGACAATGGGATATTCACGTGATCCACTTGATGTATATTTTGGTGATCAACTTGCGGGTTCCGTGACCTTGGGAATCTATGCATAGGGGTTGGCACACGTTTTCGTCTTGACTCTCCGGTAGAAACTTTGGGGCACTCTTTGAAGTTATTTGTGTTGGTTGAATAGATTAATCTGAGATTGTGTGATGCATATCATATAATCATCCCCATAGATACTTGTGGTGACAATGGAGTATCTAGGTGACATTGGGGTTTTGGTTGATTTGTGTCTTAAGGTGTTATTCTAGTACGAACTCTAGGATAGATCGAACGGAAAGAATAGCTTCGTGTTATTTTACTACGGACTCTTGAATAGATCGATCAGAAAGGATAACCTCGAGGTGGTTTCGTACCCTACAATAATCTCTTCATTTGTGCTCCACTATCAGTGACTTTGGAGTGATTCTTTGTTGCATGTTGAGGGATAGTTATATGATCCAATTATGTTATTATTGTTGAGAGAACTTGCACTAGTGAAAGTATGAACCCCGGGCCTTGTTTCGACGCATTGCAATACCGTTTTTGCTCAGTTTTATCATTAGTTACCTTGCTGTTTTTATATTTTCAGATTACAAAAACCTATATCTACCATCCATATTGCACTTGTATCACCATCTCTTCGCCGAACTAGTGCACCTATACAATTTACCATTGTATTGGGTGTGTTGGGGACACAAGAGACTCTTTGTTATTTGGTTGCAGGTTTGTTTGAGAGAGACCATCTTCATCCTATGCCTCCCACGGATTGATAAACCTTAGGTCATCCACTTGAGGGAAATTTGCTACTGTCCTACAAACCTCTGCACTTGGAGGCCCAACAACGTCTACAAGAAGAAGGTTGTGTAGTAGACATCAATCTCTTTTCTGGCATCGTTGCCGGGGAGGTGAGTGCTTGAAGGTACATCTTTAGTTTCTTGTTTTATCACTAGTTTAGTTTATAAAAGAAAACTACAAAAAAATTGAATTGAGGGTGCCTCATATGCTTCATCTTTTTAATGTCTTCCGTGAAAATAAGGATTCCGATAATTGTGCTCAATTGCTAGAGGAAGAATGCATTAGAATGTTTGGCACTAAATCTTTGAATGATGAGCATGATTGCAATGTTGTTGGTACTAATTCCTTGAATATCCATGATGCTAATGATATGCAAAGCCACAAGCTTTGGGATGCTATGTTTGACGAACATGATATTTTCCGTCCCCCAAGTTTTGATGAGCAAATTTATTATGATGATAGCATGCCTCCTATTTATGATGATTATATTGATGAAAGTGGGTTTGGAAGAGTGTCAACTTTAGGAAGTAATGATCCCACTATTTTGGAGGGTGTTGAATCTTATTATGATAATTATGAAAGTGGATTTGGAGAGGTCATGACTTTATTTAGTGATGAATCCACTATTTCGGAAGCGGTTCCAATTGATTATGAGAATAAAGTTGCTATCTATGATGTTTATGTGATGACATGTATGCTATAGAGAATAATGATAACCATGAAACTTGTCATCATGATTTTAGTTTTCAATTGGATTACGCCTCACATGATAGTTATTTTGTTGAGTTTGCTCCCACTATTATTCATGAGAAGAAATTTGCTTATGTGGAGAGTAATAAAAATTCTATGCTTGTAGATCATGAAAAGGATGCTTTATGTAATGGTTATATTGTTGAATTCTTTCATAATGCTACTAAACATATTTATGAGGGAGCAATATATGCTTGTAGGAATTGCAATAATATCAGGTTTCCTCTCTATGTGTTGGAAATCTGGAAGCTATGCCTGTTTTGCTTTCTTATGCTAGTTGATTATTGTTCCCATAAGTTGTTTGCTCACAAAATCCCTATGCATAGGAATCGGGTTAGACTTAAATGTGCTAGTCATATTCTTCATGATGCTCTCTTTATGTTTCAATTCTTATCTTTTATGTGAGCATCATTGAAATCATCATGCCTAGCTAGGGGCGTTAAACGTTAGCGCTTGTTGGGAGGCAACCCAATTTTATTTTTGTTCTTTGCTTTTCGCTCCTGTTTAGTAATAAGTAATTCATCTAGCCTTTGGTTAGATGTGGTTTTATGTTTTAGTTAGTGTTTGTGCCAAGTAGAACCAATAGGATCTTCTTGGGTGATAGTTGTTTGATCTTGCTGAAAAAGACAGAAACTTTATGCTCACGAAAATAATTGTTAATATTCACCAGAATGTGATAAAATGCTAATTATTTTTACAGAATATCAATATAATAATTATCCAGGTTTTCCAAGTTTTTCAGAATTTTTGGAGATCCAGAAGTATTCGAACAAATCAGATTACTACAGAATGTTCTGTTTTTGACAGATTCTGTTTTCTATGTGTTGTTTGCTTATTTTGATGAATCTATGAGTAGCATCGGAGGGTATGAACCATAGAGAAGTTGGAATACAGTAGATATTACACCAATATGAATTTAGAATGAGTTCACAACAGTACCTAAGTGGTGGTTTTATTTTTCTTATACTAACGAAGCTTACGAGTTTTCTGTTGAGTTTTGTGTTGTGAAGTTTTCAAGTTTTGGGTAAAGATTCGATGAACTATGGAATAAGGAGTGGAAAGAGACTAATCTTGGGGATGCCCAAGGCACCCCAAGGTAATATTCAAGGACAACCAAGAGCCTAAGCTTGGGGATGCCCCGGATGGCATCCCCTCTTTCGTCTTCGTTCATCGGTAACTTTACTTGGAGCTATATTTTTATTCACCACATGATATGTGTTTTGCTAGGAGCGTTATTTTATTTTATTTTGTTTTGCTTGCTGTTTGAATAAAATACCAAGATATGAAATTCTTAAATGTTAGAGAGTCTTCACATAGTTACATAATTATTCAACTACTCATTGATCTTCACTTATATCTTTTGGAGTAGTTTGTCATTTTCTCTAGTGCTTCACTTATATCTTAGAGCATGGCGGTAGTTTTATTTTGAAGAAATTGTTGATCTCTCGTGCTTCACTTATATCATTTTGAGAGTCTTTTAGAACAGCATGATAATTTGCTTTGGTTATAAAATTAGTCTTAATATGATGGGCATCCAAGATGGGTATAATAAGAACTTTCATATAGAGTGCATTGAATACTATGAGAAGTTTGATACTTGATAATTGTTTTGAGATATGAAGATGGTGATATTAGAGTCGTGCTAGTTGAGTAATTGTGAATTTGATAAATACTTGTGTTGAGGTTTGCAAGTCCCGTAGCATGCACGTATGGTGACCGTTGTGTAACAAATTTGAAGCATGAGGTGTTTATTTTATTGTCCTCCTTATGAGTAGCGGTCAGGGACGAGCGATGGTCTTTTCCTACCAATCTATCCCCCAAGGAGCATGCGCGTAGTGCTTGGTTTTGATGACTTGTAGATTTCTACAATAAGTATGTGAGTTCTTTATGACTAATGTTGAGTCCATGGATTATACGCACTCTCACTGAGGGAGTCCTGGATTAGGGGGTGTCCAGATGGCCGGACTATGACCTTTGGCCGGACTCCTGGACTATGAAGATACAAGATTGAAGACTTCATCCCGTGTCCGGATGGGAATTTCCTTGGCGTGGAAGGCAAGCTTGGCGATACGGATATGTAGATATCCTCCCATTGTAACCGACTCTGTGTAACCCTAACCCTCTCCGGTGTCTATATAAACCGGATGGTTTTAGTCCGTGGGACGAACAACAATCATACCATAGGCTAGCTTCTAGGGTTTAGCCTCTCTGATCTCGTGGTAGATCTACTCTTGTACTACCCATATCATCAATATTAATCAAGCAGGAGTAGGGTTTTACCTCCATCGAGAGGGCCCGAACCTGGGTAAAAACATCGTGTCCCTTGTCTCATGTTATCATCCGCCTAGACGCATAGTTCAGGACCCCCTACCCGAGATCCGCCGGTTTTGACACCGACATTGGTGCTTTCATTGAGAGTCCCTCTGTGTCGTCACCTTTAGGCCCGATGGCTCCTCCGATCATCAACAACGATGCGGTCCAGGCGAGACTTTTCTCCCGGACAGATCTTCGATTCGGCGGCTTTTGCATGCGGGCCAATTCGCCAACCATCTGGAGCAGATCGAAGCTACGCCCGCCATCGGTCAGATTTGGAAGTTTGAACTACATGACCGACGTCCGCGGAGACTTGATCTTCGACGGGTTCGAGCCACAGCCAAGCACGCCGCACTGTCACGATGGGCATGATCTAGCTCTGCCGCCGAACAGTGTCCTGGAGGCCGCACCAGTGTCCGCTCCGACCCTTAGCTCGGAGCCGACTGCGCTAATCGAGGACGGGTGGCTGGACACCGCCTCGGGGGTTGCAATCTCTACGGCGATCGAGCCGAACACCATACATGTCCTTTGCAAAGCTTGTGACTCCAAGGTGCCAGACTCCTCTCCGGACTCCGAACCTTCCGCGCCCCTGACAATCAAATCCGATTGGGCGCCGATCATGGAGTTCACCGCCATGACATCTTTTCAAAGACTCGCTCTTGAAATGACATTCTGAATTCACTAAAGTCTCTCTCTATCGAGAGCCTGGCGGACTATGGTCAGCAAGGTTGGGACGCGGACGACAAAGAAATTCAAAGCCCACCCACCACCCACTTCATAGCCACTGTCGATGATTTAACCGACATGCTCGACTTCGACTCCGAAGAAATCGACGGTATGGACGATGATGTAGGAGACGAACAGGAATCAACGCCTATAGGGCACTGGACAACCACCTCATCCCACGATGTATATATGGTGGACACACCTAAAAGAAACGACGACGAGGAACAAAGGGGCGCAACGAGGGATCGTTCCCTCGAAAAGCAGTCAAAGCGGCGGTGTAAGCGCCGCTCCAAAACCCACCTTGACAGAGACAGCAGCCATACAGACCCAGCCATAGAGCAGGGCGAACCGGCGGACGACGAACATGCCATCGAGCAACCGTCCGAACAGGGCAACTTGGATAAACAACGCGTCCCCGGCAAAGACAACAGCCCGGACGACCTCACGCCGGACAAGTTGCTGGAGCAGAAGAACCTCCAAAAAAGCCTCGTCGCCACTGCGCGTAGCCTGAAAAAGCAGAAGCGGAAGCTCAAAACAGCGGAAGATGCACTCAGAATTAGATGGAGCAAAGTACTCAACACCGCAGACAAATACGGCGACAGTCGCCACACAAAGAGCTATCCGAAGCGAAAATTACTGCCGGAATTTGATGATGAGGCCTTAGAGCCACCGCAATCAAAAAATAAGGAAGCCACCCGATCGGACAAACGACCCCATGGCCAACACAGTGCGGCAAAGGATGCCTCACACAAACCGGCACGCGATCCGCACAAGGATTCGCATCAAAAAGATGGCCCAGCCAGATCTATCTATGGGCCAAGGAAGCAAGCTCTAGTAAGCAATGCAACACATCAAATATCCCGAACATCACGATGCGCCCAGATATAGGGTGCCGCACACCCCTATGTTTCATCGATGAGGTGCTGGATTAGGAATTTCAGCGAGTTCAAGCCCGTAAACATAGAGGCATACGACGGAACAACAGACCACAGAGTCGGATTGAGGATTACATCCTCCACATACACATGGCTAGAGGAGATGACCTCCACGCCATAAAATACTTACCCTCAAGCTCAAAGGGCCAGCCCGGCATTGGCTTAAAAGCCTTCTCGAAAACACCATTGGAAGTTGGGAAGAGCTCGAGGATGCTTTTCGGACAAATTTTCAAGGGACCTATGTCCGACCTCCGAATGCAGACGATTTAAGTCACATAACTCAACAAACCGGAGAGTCAGCCCGGAAACTCTGGAACAGATTTCTTACTAAAAAGAACCAGATAGTCGACTGTCCGAACGCTGAAGCCTTAGCAGCTTTTAAACACAGCGTTCGAGACGAATGGCTCGCCAGACACCTCGGCCAAGAAAAGCCGAGAACAATGGCCGCATTAACAAGCCTCATGACCCGCTTTTGCGCAGGAGAGGATAGCTGGTTGGCAAGATGCAATACCAGCAACCCAAGTACATCCGAAGTTAGGGATGGAAACAGGAAATCGCGACGCAACAAGGACCAGCGCCGGACCAAGGGAAACAGCTTGAAGAGCATGGCAGTCAACGCCGGATTCAAAAGCTCTCGGCAGAATCAGAAAAAGCTGCCCCTCAAGGATAACAGGGACGAGCTATCTAACCTAAACAAAATCTTGGACAAGATATGTCAAATCCACAGTACTCCCGGGAAGCCTGCAAACCATACCCACAGAGATTGTTGGGTCTTCAAGCAATCCGGCAATCTCAATGCCGAACGCAAGGGGCTCGACACACCAAGCGAGGACGATGACGAACCCCACAAGCAGAGCACCAGAAAACAAAAGAATTTCCCACAAGAAGTCAAAACAGTAAACTCACTTCACGTGACAAAAGGGAAAAACATAGTGGCGCCTATAGAGATACGCGCCATACGGCCTATCCCAGAGGAGTCCCGCCACTGGTTGTTACAACCAATCACCTTCGACCAACAGGATTAATCTAGAAGTATCCGGAACGCGGGTTGGACTGCCTTGGTATTAGATCCGATAATTGACGGACTCCACTTTACACAAGTCCTAATGGACGGTGGCAGTGACTTAAACCTGCTATATCAGGACACAATCCGCAAAATGGGGATAGACCCAACAACAATTAGCCATAGCAACACTTCCTTTCAAGGGTAACGCCAGCCCAGATGCCCATTATGCGGGCTCTCTCCTCGCTAGAAGTTATGTTCGCTCACCCGACAACTTCCGCCATGAAAAGCTAACCTTCCACATTGCCCCATTTACAAGTACCTATCAAGCACTCTTGGGACGCCGAAGCTTTCGCCGCTTTAATGCGATCTTGCATTATGCATCTCTTATACTTAAAATGCCCGGTCCACGAGGCATCATCTCATTAAAGGAAATATCGAGTGTTCCTCGGCGGAAGATTGTGCGGCTGCCTTGACAGCCACACACTAAGCCGGCTTCACTAATCAAAGCACCTAAACAGGTCGTTCAGACCCCGGACATGGCTAGACGAGTCCGGCGTAAACATACAAGGGCTTACTAGCCGCATACCCCCGTACAAGAGGCTCCGCGAATATACAACAAGAGACAATAAAGCTCAATCTTATTCATTTTTTAAATTGTACTTTGTTTATTTAATATAACGTACATTTTCACACGATCTCTTTCAACTAAGTTCCTCTCTTTTATAGATGAACACCGTGCTACGCCCGTCCAGGATACGGCACAACGGAGACACAGGCGCAGACGTGCAATAGGGACCCGTTCTAAGGATTCTTTTCAGATTAAGACCCTGCGTAAACCTTTTTTACTGTCTCTTGTTGATACACATCCCCCGGTTTCTTGCTATAACCGAGGTGGAGGTTGGCGTCTTGGCATTGGCCACGTCAGGATTTTGCGCGTACCTGGACACCAGGGGCTTATTTCTAAGGGCGTTGTTCAGCCCGTTTTCATAAAGACCGAATACCTTAGGGAGTGTTTGGCGTCGCGAGTTTGGCCTTATATGCATCAGCTCCGAATCATGTCTTTGGTCAAATGTTGGGTTTGCCCGACTCATGTGTTTTGTTGCCTTACGTTCCGCTCTATCGGCTAAGGCGGCACCGGAGAACTCTCGCGATTGTGCCCGGTTCGCCAAAGAGCACCTCGATGAAAGCCAAAACTGACTATCATGATATAGCGTGAGACTGGTCAACCACTCGATGACCCACCGGAATCTTTAGGATTCCTCCGCATTAACGAAGGGCCGTTTCCCGGTCAGGCACACACGCCCCGAATTTGGCGAAAGCGTGCCCCTAGGGGCCATATAGTAGCCCCACTGTCAAACTCCTATGGCTAAGTGAAAGTGATAAAGCATTATAGTCCGGTTGCCTAGTTCGATGCGCTATCACCTCCTTTATAGGACCAAGACATTGGATCAAGTGTGAAAATCGCCTTTACTGCGAACACCCTGCATTATATGCGTGGGGTGAAGTCAAGACGCCATCTTTCAGTTATATACATATACATTAATGGCCGCACAAGAGGTATTTTAATTCTTGCATGCACAAGTATAAAAAGCTTTTATATTCCATTGAAACATTGTTTTACAATAATACATGTTATTCAACATGATATCCTTGAAACCTTTGCATCTCTATTAAACGAGCGCCTGCAGAACTTCACGAAAATAGTGCTCGGCAGGTACTCGGCTCCGTCCGAATCTTGGGATGCAACGTCGGTGGCCTTCATCTCCGCCAAAGATGTCTTGACACGGGCAAGAGCCATCCGCGCACCCTCTATGCATGTTGACCTCTTCATTGCATTGATATGCGGCACAAAGACCAAGGAACTGCTGCACCAAACTAAAATAACTCTTGGCTCGGGCCTTTCCGCGCCGAGATGACTCACGACATCCTTCATGGCGAGTCCGGATAGCCTATTCAGCTCCGCCCATTCGCCAAACGCCGGTTAATGGAAGTGGGCACTGGATTGTGGAACTGCGACCAAAAAGCTTTTCCGCTTCGTGATCCTGTTGATCTCGGAAGTGTTCGGCGCGTCCGCGCACTTGCCGCCAAGTCCGCACAAGTATCCGCCGCACTCCACAGCCGGTCCAACGAGCATATTTAGGATCCCGAACTTCATCCGCAGCATAAAGGGCTTTCCACCGCGATATCTCCGGCTGACGTAGCTCACGCTTCATGGCTCTCATTGCGAGCGAGCATCCTTGGCCTCGGTAGTGGCCTTCTCCAGTCCTTCGTTCCGCCCGATCTTCTTTTCAAGAAGCTTGCAGCGGTCGGCCGCATCCTTCAACTTCACAGCCATCTCGGCCATTTCCTTCCTGCTTCGGCGGTGGAGCGGATGTTCGGCTTTCAGCTCTTCGGCGCCTTTAAGGCAGCCGCATCACTTTTTCTCGCCTGCTCCTTGGCTCGTGAGTTACGCTGAAGGTTCTCCATGGCAGCGCACCATCTGCATCAAGCATACATGTTGTAAGGCACGGGCATCAAGCCCCCTTACCAGGTGTTCGCGGAGAAATTGCATACCTTGTGACTCGTCAAGCCGCTTGTTGACAAGCGCGATGTCAGCATCCGCCACGTCAAGTTGCCGCTTTAGCTCGGCAAATTCATCAGTCCGGCTAGCCACCGGACACTTCGCCACCTATATAGGAAGAGCGACACATTATACCTGGGATTATGATCTTCGGTGCGCTGTCACTTTTGACAACGCACCGAGTCTCAGGAGCTACTATCTACACAGGGCGCATCTTATATATGCGGAACCGTCAAAAGGGTACATCATTTCGCGTACCTCAAAACCCGTCAGTAAACTCCTGGCGGCCTCGTACAACCCGCTCTCCGCGGATGAAATCCTTTCAATCACCGTGCCCATCAATGCACGGTGTTCTTCTGAGATGGACGCTCGCCCGAGCAGATCCTTCAGCTCCCCCGACCGTGCACCGGACGGTGCTGGACTCGTCCGATGGCCTTTTCCGAAGGCCGGACACGGAGGGCTTTGGGGAGCCATATGGCTGCTTTCCGGCCCTGCCGGATTCGGAGAAACCCTCCGTGACGACACCTCAAGGTCGCCCGCCTCGCAAGGCGGTACGGCAGGGGGAGGCGTTCCGCTCTCCATCATCTCCGGACGAAGATCCCCTGAAGATGAGCTCTGCTGAGAAGGGCTGAGATCCAAACTACAAGGTAAAAATTCTATTATCTTTCTCAAGAATAGAATAGGGATGTCTCTTATTTTAAAACTCCCCTCTCTACTTACGGCTCGCTAGAGGGCTGATCCCCTTGAGGGCACAGTGCTGCCGAGGCACCTCCCGGCGCAGGACCCTCTGACGAAAATTTCTTCCCCCGCTTTGAGACCATGGTCTCCGGGTCTTCAGAGGCGGTCCTCTTCTTCCCCTGGATGGAGGGATTCTCGATCCCTCCTTGCTTGATAACCTCCTTCGCGGAGGCAGTAGCTTCCTTGTTCCCCCCCCCCCCCTTCGCCTTCTTCTAAAGGCGCAACCTCCAGGATCCTGGTTAACACGGGATCCGGCGTGGTCTCAGGGAGGGGGGCCGGACACCTGATTAGCTTTGCTTTCGCTATCCACTCCTATTTAAGGGACAACTCTTTTAAGGGCAATTTTATGATAAATATCTGAGATAGCGTGTCCGATGCAGGGCTACTTACTTGAGTATCCGGCGATTGCAGCTCAGACCTGCGTCCTCGGTCGAGTCCGACACATTGCTTGTGATCCAAAGAACAATTTGTACATCTCCATGGGTGTTGCGCCCGTAAAGTGTTGGAGAGCTCATGGTCCCTCCGAATTAAACTCCCACAGCGGAGGCGGCGTTTGCGAGGGGCAAAGTGCGGTGAATCAACATGACCTGCGTCACTATGGCCAGGTTGATGTCTCTTTCCAGAGATCTTGAATGCGGCCCGCAACAAGGAACGTCCTTGGGCGGCCCCAGTCGAGCCCTTTATTGACCCATGACGCCAGCCGGGGAGGACCCGAGCGAAGGCGGGTGGCGCCACCCACTTGGTGCCCCAGGAGCTGTGATATAAAACCACTCTCGTTGCCATAAGCTGAGCTCCTCTTGAAAAGAGCCCTCGGGCCATGGGCGTCAAGCATTCTTGCTTATAACAGCCCCTCCGCACTCCGCTTGCTGCCCTTGATCATCTTGGCTCCACTTTGAAGGTCTTAAGCCACAATCCAAAGTGAGGGGTAATGCGGAGGAAGGCTTCGCTACGACAATGAGCGATGAGATGTGGGGATGGACTCGGATCCAAGTCGTGAAATTCCAACCCATAATAAAACATGAGCCCCCTCACGAAGGGGTTCGTCAGGAAGCCTAGCCCCCGAAGGAAATGAGACGCGAACACTACGCTCTCACCAGGCTTGGGAGTGGGAATAACCTGCCCTTGAGCGGGCAGCCTATGCAAAATTTCGCCGGTTAAATACCTGGCATCTCTTAGCTTTAGCACGTCTTCTTCCGTAACGGAGAAAGGCATCCACCGGCCTTGAAGGTCGGGGCCGGACATTATTGAAGGTCCTGGCGCTGATTCGGAGCTTTGGGCGTTGGAACTCGGCGAGGGAAGACTCGATTGAGATTGAAAGAAAGGAGTAGAGCCTTGGTCTCTTTATAAAGAGGTTGAATACCAAGAGCCTTCCCGTGACCGTTTGGGACTCGCCGATAGAGGAGACGCCAACGGGCACGATTGGGTTACCCACGCCCGTATTAATGAGAATCCGGAATAAGGGACACGATCTCTTCTTTGACAAGACATGCCAAGGAAACCGCGATCGCTAAACGCTTGAGGTGGGACAAGAAAAGCGATTCAATAAAGGCTTGGCCGTGGTGTGATGTCACGCTGCGAAATACGTCGAGACATTGGATTTGTGTAAATATTATTCTCTCTACGAGGGTATGTGGAAATTATTTTGCAGAGCGGACACTATCCTTGTGTTTAAAATCTTCTATGAAGTATTCGAGGAGGAACCCGCCTTGCAATGCCGAAGACAATCTGCGCGCGGACTCGTCGTCATTGAAGCCTGGTTCGGGGCTACTTGAGGAGTCTGGATTAGGGGTGTCCGGATGGCGGACTATGACCTTGGCGGACTCTGGACTATGAAGATACAAGATTGAAGACTTCGTCCCGTGTCCGGATGGGACTTTCCTTGGCGTGGAAGGCAAGCTTGGCGTCTGGATATGTAGATCTCCTCCCACCGTAACCGACTCTGTAACCCTAACCCTCTCCGGTGTCTATATAAACCGGAGGGTTTTAGTCTGTAGGACGAACAACAATCATACCATAGGCTAGCTTCTAGGGTTTAGCCTCTATGATCTCGTGGTAGATCTACTCTTGTACTACCCATATCATCAATATTAATCAAGCAAGAGTAGGGTTTTACCTCCATCGAGAGGGCCCGAACCTGGGTAAAAACATCGTGTCCCTTGTCTCCTGTTACCATCCGCCTAGACGCACAGTTCGGGACCCCCTACCCGAGATCCGCCGGTTTTGACACCGACACTCACCCTTCCATCATTGCTAACCTCTTCGGTACCGTGCATTGCCCTTTCTCACCTCGAGAGTTGGTGCAAACTTCGCCGGTGCATCCAAACCCCGTGATATGGTACGCTCTATCACACATAAGCCTCCTTATATCTTCCTCAAAACAGCCACCAACCTACCTATTATGGCATTTCCATAGCCATTCCGAGATATATTGCCATGCAACTTTCCACCGTTCCGTTTATTATGACATGCTTCATCATTGTCATATTGCTTTGCATAATCATGTAGTTGACATCGTATTTGTGGCAAAGCCACCTTCACAATTCTTTCATACATGTCACTCTTGATTCATTGCACATCCCGGTACACCGCCGGAGGCACTCATATAGAATCATATTTTGTTCTAGTATCGAGTTGTAATCCTTGAGTTCTAAATAAATAGAAGTGTGATGATCATCATTATTAGAGCATTGTCACGTGTGAGGAAAAAAAGAGAAAGTCCAAAAAAAAGAGAAAGGCCAAAAAAAGAGAAAGGCCAAATAAAAAAAGGAAGGTCCAAAAAAATGAGTGAAAAAGAGAGAAGGGACAATGCTACTATCCTTTCTCCACACTTGTGCTTCAAAGTAGCACCATGGTCTTCATAATAGAGATTATTTTTGGACCAGAAGAAGCCCATGGAGTATCGGAGATGGACCAGAAGAGTCCCGAGGCACCCACGAGGGTGGGGGCGCGCCCTACCCCCTGGGCGCTCCCCCCTACCTCGTGCTCGCCTCGGAGACACCCCTGACTTGTTCCCGACGCCAAAAATCCCTATAAATATAGGAAACCCCCGAAAAGAAACCTAGATCAGGAGTTCCGCCGCCGCAAGCCTCTGTAGCCACCAAAACCAATCAAACCTGTTCCGCACCTGCCGGAGGGATCCTCACCAGGCGGAGCCGGGGGCGACAGGCCTGCCCCCCAATGATCAACAATTTTAATAGGAGCAACGAGTAATTACCAACAAGATTCGATTAATACATGTACTCGGCCCCCCTATACTCGAATCCTGGCTCCGCCACTGCCCTCACCGGTGGCCATCTTCATCATCCCGGCGCTCTCCATGACGAGGAGGGAGTAGTTCACCCTCGGGGCAGAGGATATGTACCAGTAGCTATGTGTTTGATATCTCTCTCTCTCGTGTTCTTGATTTGGAACGATCTTGATGTACAGCGAGCTTTGCTATTATAGTTAGATCTTATGATGTTTCTCCCCCTCTACTCTCTTGTAATGGATTGAGTTTTTCCTTTGAAGTTATCTTATTGGATTGAGTCTTTAAGGATTTGAGAACACTTGATGTATGTCTTGCATGTGCTTATCTGTGGTGATAATGGGTTATTCACGTGATCCACTTGATGTATGTTATGGTGATCAACTTGCGGGTTCCGTGACCTTGGGAATCTATGCATAGGGGTTGGCACACGTTTTCGTCTTGACTCTCCAGTAGAAACTTTGGGGCACTCTTTGAAGTTCTTTGTGTTGGTTGAATAGATGAATCTGAGATTGTGTGATGCATATCGTATAATCATGCCCACGGATACTTGTGGTGACAATGGAGTATCTTGGTGACATTAGGGTTTTGGTTGATTTGTGTCTTAAGGTGTTATTCTAGTACGAACTCTAGGATAGATCGAACGGAAAGAATAGCTTCGTGTTATTTTACTACGGACTCTTGAATAGATCGATCAGAAAGGATAACTTTGAGGTGGTTTCGTACCCTACAATAATCTCTGCGTTTGTTCTCCGCTATTAGTGACTTTGGAGTGACTCTTTGTTGCATGTTGAGGGATAGTTATATGATCCAATTATGTTATTATTGTTGAGAGAACTTGCACTAGTGAAAGTATGAATCCTGGGCCTTGTTTCAATGCATTGCAATACCGTTTTTGCTCACTTTTATCATTAGTTACCTTGCTGTTTTTATATTTTCAGATTACAAAAACCTATATTTACCATCCATATTGCACTTGTATCACCATCTCTTCACTGAACTAGTGCACCTATACAATTTACCATTGTATTGGGTGTGTTGGGGACACAAGAGACTCTTTGTTATTTGGTTGCAGGGTTGTTTGAGAGAGACCATCTTCCTCCTACGCCTCCCACGGATTGATAAATCTTAGGTCATCCACTTGAGGGAAATTTGCTACTGTCCTACAAACCTCTGCACTTGGAGGCCCAACAACGTCTACAAGAAGAAGGTTGTGTAGTAGACATCACGCCCACGACGGCCACCTCCCGCCTTCGGGCCGCGGCGGTGGAGCGGGCGATGGCACTGGCTTTTGACGGTGGCGTGGCGGCAACGGCAGCCGGCAACAGCTGCCGACGGGCACTGGTGGCGGAGCGTGTGGTGGGTCTTCCGCGCACACCCAACAGGGACGCCATGCGCACTACACTACGCCGGGGACTGCGCCACCGCCGCGGTGTAGTCTCCCAGCTGGAGCTGTCCTCTAATGATGGCAGAGTGGCTGAGCGACGACGGACTGGTGCCATTGGCAATTGTGGGAGAAGCAGACGAGATAAACTACAGGGATGGAGGGGAAAATGTGACGCAGGACTCGCCGGCCATGAGGGTTTTTATAGCAGGCCGGTAAGCATTGGGATTTTGGGGGATTTCACCGAGTCGGGCGGGAAGCTTGCGCGGGAACCTGCGAGGTTGCGCGGGAACGGTCTCACCGACGATTCATTGGCGCCATAGTTTGGCCAAAAGAATGCCCCCGCGCGTTGCGCAAGCTTGCGTTGTAAGCCGTCTGCGGCAGCGGGGTGACAAGACGTGCGAGAGTAGGACGAAAGGACATGTACACATACGGTTAATAAAAAAATGTTTGCGATTTAATTACCTACTATACCACCGTCCTGGTTTATAAGTATGATTTAACTAATAAAATACGAATGCATGTCGCCAAAGATTATATAGTTGGATTTGTATTTGAACATAGTTTCCAATTATATAATTTTTAAAACATGCATTAACATTTTGTTGGTTAAATTTGAGGGCAAAGTATGGCATAAAATATAAAGGAGACTATAGACTAGACGGAGGTGGTAGCACATGGCCGCTCTCTACGCAGCGACGCAACTGTCGGCCGGCTTGTAGGCGACCATTTCCTGCGTGTTCAACTGCTCTATGCGTGTGGTTGCTTGCGGTTCAGGCGACCACGACGCGCTCTGCTATCCCGTCCCTCCGGGTGTTCTGCCCTCACCCCTCCATGTGCGCTACCAGTGTTTGGGGTTGACGCACGATCACGCACGTTCATGTACAAGCGGTTGCGCCGGGTGCGGCGCGACGATGCAGTTACCCGCTGCTGCAAACTACCATGCGGACGCGCCGAGAATCCACGCCGCCCGGCTCCCTTTTAGACCTGTGGCCATTTACCTTCATGTCTCGTCTCACACGACACAATAAATACACCCACGAGGACACATACAGAGAGGACATCCAGCGGTTCCAATGGCGCTCCCCGTGGCTCCAATGGCACTCCCAGCGGCCGACGACGACTACGGCGGGCAGTTCACCACGCATCACATAGTGGACACCCACATGAGGGGGAAGGCCCTCTCGGTGGTGTACACGAACGATCCGGTCTCGGTGGAGAGCTCCATCCAAACTATGGAGCGGTTCCTTGCCGAGGACAAGTACCGAGTGGTCGGCTTCAACCTCGAGTACACCATTGGTCGTGTCGGGCATGATCAGAAGGTTTTCGTCGCCCATTTGTGCGTGCGACATGACGTCCTTGTCTACCACTTCCACCTTGCCACAAGGCCTTGCGAGCGTTCCTCCAGGTTTATCAACAGCTCCGACTACAGTTTCGCTACGGTGGACACCATCAACGATCTAAAAGCGCTCAAGGTTTCGGACTTGAAATGCCCGAATCTTGTCAACATCCAGCACCACTACAAGGTCTGGGGCAACGACAAAAACAAACTGAACTCCCTGGTTGACCTCGCCTCGGCCATCATCGACCCCTACTACGCAAATATGAAGGAAGAGAGCAATAAGGACAAGAACGACTGGCACAGTGTGTGGCATGAGAGACTGGATGAACAACATGTCAAGTACGTGGCCATGGACGCGTACACAAGCTACGAGATGTACAGGCAGATCGTTGACATGAGGAACTGTCTTCTTCCTGACCCAGACGAGGGATCGAGCCATATTGCAGTGGTGGGAGCGTCAAAAGAAGTAGATGACTAGATGATCATTTCTCCTACTTTAGAATGCACGCAATTGTTTATTGGTGTGTGCGAATGATCTATATAGTCACTTATGTAATTGGATGTTTATTTCAGTTATATATAAATATACATGTTATTCTACTGTAGACAGAGCAATTCACACGACTTATTAGCAACAATCGTCTGTGTTATTATTGGTCTTCGCACACATTTCTGATTACGGACCTGTTTGCCGCGTATCACACACATCTTGTTCAGTTGAACCATTTCCATTATGTTGCCTAATCACACACAGTTCATCCCAGTGAACCGTATGTTGTATATCGCACACGCCTTCATCTGGCTGCCCGTTTCTTTTGTGCCTCCTCATCCCAAACAGTTAATTGAGCTGAACTGTATGCCTTGCATCGCACACGCAACTAAATTCTGAACCGTGTTTGATGCATTTGTCATCGTAAACGTTTTGCACCTTTTTTGACGGGTTTTTTACACCACCATTTGCGATTATAGCATCGCACACAGTTTCGTCGAAGGGTCTCTGATCGTAGTGTCGCGTTTGGACCATCCTGCAGTAGTGTATGCTTTTCTCGTCTCAAACTCTATTCATGCTACATCACAAAGTTTGATCAAGTCAGATTTGAATACTCTGTGTGAGGAGCACTCGGAGTCCCCGATTCGTCATAGACTTAAACTTCCAAAACCTCTCTGTGCATTTCGGTCTGATCGATTCATCCTCTTCGGTCTAACCGAGTTCACTGAGTTGATCTAGGCTTTCGATCTTGGTGCAACCGACTAGAACTTTTAGGTCACACCGACAGGGTCAGGATATATATACCATCGGGTCGAATTTTAGAAATTTCTCCAGAACCCCTCAGCCCGCGCGTGTCCTGCTCTGCCGCCTTGGATCTCCGGATCGTCATGAGTAATAGTAGTAGATGCAGGCAGGAGTCGGTCTACTAATCTTGGATGTGATGCCTATATAATGATCATTGCCTGGATATCGTCATGATTATTTGAAGTTCTATCAGTTGCCCAACATTAATTTGTTCACCCACTGTTTACTATTTTTCTCGAGAGAAGCCACTAGTGAAATCTACGGGCCCCGGGTCTCTTCTTTATTATATTTGCCTTTGCCATCTATTTTCCTTTGCTTTTATTTTCAGATTTATTAAACCAAAAATACAAAAATACCTTGATGTACTTTATTTTATTTGTGATTCATTTATCCAATCTATTACAACTTTACCCCGTCCTTTTGCCAATTTATGGCGCCGAAAGGGATTGACAACCCCTTTAACACGTTGAGTTGCGAGTGGTTGTTATTTGTGTGCAGGTGTTATTTACGTAGTGTTGCTTGGTTCTCCTACTGGTTCGATAACCTTGATCTCATCACTAAGGGAAATACCTACCGTTGTTGTGCTACATCATCCCTTCCTCTTTGGGGAAATACCGACGTAGTTCTAGCAGACATCAAGAGCCAAACTTTTATTTTTGCAAAAAAGCCTAAGGTAGACTCACGCACGCGCAGTCAGCCGCCGCCGCTTCCATCGAAGAAGTTAGGGTTCCTTTGTCTTCCTTCTGCGCCCCTGCAGTCCGCCTCGTCTTCGGTGCCCCTAGGGCCATGGGGACGCGGTGAATCATGGCACTTGTCGGCGGGAGGGCTCCGTTTTTAGATGTGCCTTTTGGTTTATTAGGGTTTGTGTCCTGCTCAGGAAGATGAATTGTGGCGGCTCCGTGAAGATGGTGTTGGGAATCATTGGATGGAAAACAAAAATTTCTAGGCACACGCAATGATCTATCCATCGAGATGCATAGCAACGAGGGAGAGAGTATGTCTACGTACCCTCGTAGTCCGTAAGCGGAAGTGTTTCACAACGCGGTTGATGTAGTCTAGCTTTCTTCGCGCTCCAACCGATCTAGTACCAAACGTACGGCACCTCCGTGTTCTGCACATGTTCAGCTCGGTGACGTCCTCGCCTTCTTGATCCAGCAAGACGGGCAAATTAGTAGATGAGTTCCGGCAGCACAATGGCGTGGTGACGGTGATGCGATCTCCGCAGGGCTTCGCCTAAGCACTACGAAGATATGACCGAGGGAGTAAACAGGGGAGCCGCACATGGCTAAGACAATGTTGTGTCCTTGTGTGGCGCCCCCTCCCCACATATATATAGGTGGGAGGGGATGAGGTAGCCCCTAGGGCGCCCCAAGAGACCTGGCGGCAGCCCTAGGGCGGTTGCCTCGCCCTGCCTCCCCCCCCCCCCCCTCCTTTTTCTTATATGAAGAAGGGGAAAGGAAAGAGGGGGGAGAGGGAAAGAAGGGGGAGTCCTACTCCACACTTTCCTTTCCCTCCCCTCTTTCCTTCTCCTCCTCATAAGCCAGCCTCTATAGGGGGTGCACCAACCCCTTGTGGGCTGGTGTGTTCCCTCTCCTGGCCCATAAGGCCCATATCTTTGCCGAAGGGTGCCCGAAACTCCTTTCTGGTGACCCGATAAGTACCTGATACCCTCCGAAATACTTCTGGTGTCCGAATACCATCGTCCTATATATATCAATATTTACCTCTCGCCCATTTAGAGACTCCTCGTCATGTCTGTGATCTCATCCGGGACTCCGAACAATATTCAGTCACCAAATCACATAACTCATATAATACTATATCGTCATCGAACGTTAAGCGTGCGGACCCTACCGGTCTGAGAGCTATATAGACACGACCGAGACACCCTTCCGTTCAACAACCAATAGCGGAACCTGGATGCTCATATTCGCTCCTACATATTCTACGAAGATCTTTATCGGTCGAACCGTTATGACAACATACGTAATTCCCTTTGTCCATCGGTATGTTACTTGCCCGAGATTCGATCGTCGGTGTCTTCATACCTAGTTCAATATCGTTAACGGAAAGTCTCTTTACTTATTCTGTAATACATCACCTTGTGACTAACTCCTTAGTCGTCTGCTTGCAAGCTTATGATGTGTATTACCAATTGGGCCCAGAGATACCTCCCCGATACTCCGAGTGACAAATCCTAGTCTCGATCTATGCCAACTCAACAAACACCTTTGGAGATACCTGTAGAGCATCTTTATAAACACCCAGTTAGGTTATGACGTTTGATAGCACACAAGGCATTCCTCCGGTATCCAGGAGTTGCATAATCTCATAGTCGAAGGAATATGTATTTGACATGAGAAAGCAATAGCAATATAACTGAACGATCATTATGCTAAGCTAACGGATGGGTCTTGTCCATCACATCATTCTCCTAATGATGTGATCCTGTTATCAAATAACAACTCATGTCCATGGTTAGGAAACCTTAACCATCTTTGATCAACGAGCTAGTCAAGTAGAGGCTCACTAGGGACACGATGTTTGTTTATGTATTCACACATATATTTAGGTTTCCGGTCAATACAATTCTAGCATGAAGAATAAACCTTTATCATGAATAAGGAAATATAAAATAACAACTTTATTATTGCCTCTAGAGCACATTTCCTTCAGTCTCCCACTTGCACTAGAGTCAATAATCTAGTTCACATCGCCATGTGAATAACACCCATAGTTCACATCGCCATGTGATTAACACCTATGGATCACATTGACATGTGACCAACACCAAAGGGTTTACTAGAGTCAATAATTTATTTCACGTTGCCATGTGATTAACACCCAAAGAGTAATAAGGTGTGATCATGTTTTGCTTGTGAGAGAAGTTAAGTCAACGGTCTGTCACATTCAGATCCGTATGTATTTTGCAAATTTCTATGACTACAATGCTCTGCATGGAGCTACTCCAGCTAGCTAATTTCTCCCACATTGAATATGTATCCAGATTGAGACTTAGAGTTATCTAGATTAGTGTCAAATCTTGCATCGACGTAACCTTTACGACGAACTCTTTATCACCTCCATAACCGAGAAACATTTCCTTAGTACTCTTTAAGGCACCTAAGGATAATTTTGACCACTGTCCAGTGGTGCACTCCTGGATCACTCTTGTACCCTCTTTGCTAGATAAGTGGCAAGACACACATCAGGTGTGGTACACAGCTTGGCATATCGTATAGAACCTATGGCTGAGGCATACAGAATGACTTTCATTCTCTCTCTATCTTCTGCCATGGTCGGGCTTTGAGTCTTACTCAACTTCACACCTTGTAATACAGGCAAGAACCCTGATCCACTTTGAACTTCTTCAAAATTTTGTCAAGGTTTGTGCTTTGTGAAAGTCCTATTAAGCGTCTCGATCTATCCCTATAGGTCTTGATGCCAAATATGTAAGTAGCTTCCCGAGGTTCATTAAAAAACTCGTATTCAAGTATCCTTTTATGCTATCCAGAAATTCTATATCATTTCCAATCAACAATATGTCATCTACATATGGTATTAGAAATGCTACAGAGCTCCCACTCACTTTCTTGTAAATACAGGCTTCACGAAATTCTGTATAAAACCATATGCTTTGATCACTTCATCAAATCGTATATTCCAACTCCGAGATGCTTGCACCAGTCCACAGATAGCTTGCACACTTTGTTAGCACCTTTAGGATCGACAAAACCTTCTGGTTGCATCATATACAACTCTTCTTTAAGAAATCCATTAAGGAATGCAGTTTTGACATCCATTTGCCAGATTCATAATCATAAAATGCGGCAATTACTAATATGATTCGGACGGATTTAAGCATCGCTACGGGTGAGAAAGTCTCATCGTAGTCAACCCATTGAACTTGTCGAAAACCTTGTGCGACAAGTCAAGCTTTGTAGACAGTAACATTACCATTAGCGTCAGTCTTCTTCTTGAAGATCCATTTATTCTCTATGGCTTGCCGATCATCGGGCAAGTCCACCAAAATCCACACTTTGTTCTCATACATGGATCCTATCTCAGATTTCATGGCCTAAAGCCATCTGTCGGAATCTGGGCTCATCATAGCTTTTTTAAAGTTCGTAGGTTCGCCTTGGTATAATAACATGACTTCCAGAATAGGATTACCGTACCACTCTGGTGCGGATCATGCTCTAGTTAACCTACGAGGTTCAGTAGCAACTTGATCTGAAGTTTCATGATCATTATCATTTGCTTCCTCTCTAGTTGGTGTAGGCATCACGGGAATGGATTTCTCTGATGTGCTACTTTCCAATTCGAGAGAAGGTATGATCACCTCATCAAGTTCTACTTTTCTCCCACTCACTTCTTTCGAGAGAAACTCCTTCTCTAGAAAGGTTCCATTTTTTGCAACAAAAATCTTGCCTTCGGATATGTGGTAGAAGGTGTACACAATTATTTCCTTAGAGTATCCTATGAAGACGCACTTCTCCGATTTGGTTTCGAGTTTATCAGGCTGAAGCCTTTTGACATAAGTGTCGCAACCCCAAACTTTAAGAAACGACGGCTTAGGTTTCTTGCCAAACCATAGTTCATATGGTGTCGTCTCAACGGATTTAGACGGTGCCTTATTTAACGTGAATGTGGCTGTCTCTAATGCATAACTTCAAAACGATAGTGGAAAATCGGTAAGAGACATCATAGAACGCACCATATCGAATAAAGTACGGTTATGATGTTCGGACACACTATTACGCTGTGGTGTTCCAGGTGGCCTGAGTTGTGAAACTATTTCATATTGTTTTATATGAAGGCCAAACTCGTTACTCAAATATTTGTCTTTGTGATCAGATTGTAGAAACTTTATTTTCTTGTTATGATGATTCTCCACTTTACTCTGAAATTTTTTGAACTTTTTAAATGTTTCAGACTGTGTTTTATTAAGTAGATATACCCATATCTGCCCAAATCATCTCCGAATGTCAGAAAATAATGATACCGCCGCGTGCTTCAATACTCATCGGATCACATACATCGGTATGTATTATTTCCAATAAGTCATTAGCTCGCTTCATTGATCCGGAGAACGGAGTTTAGTCATCTTGCCCATGAGGCATGGTTCACAAGTATCAAATGATTCATAGTCAAGTGATTTCAAAAACCCATCTGCATGGAGTTTCTTCATGCGTTTTACACCAATATAACCTAAACAGTAGTGTCACAAGTATGTTGCATTATCATTATCAACTTTACATCTTTTGGCATCAATATTATGAATATGTGTATCATTATGATCGAGATTCAATAAACCATTCACATTAGGTATATGACCATACAAGGTTTTATTCATTTAAACAAAACAACAATTATTCTTTGATTTAAATTAGCTAATTGCAATAGGTTACACCAATAGGTGGTGTTTTGTGCAACAAACCCAAAGGATAGATGTTCTATGCAAAGGTTTGTGCAATTTTCTTCCCATGGGAAATTAGCATCTGCAAAAAATTATTAACCCGCTCATCTTTCTAATATATGATTTCAACTACCCTGGGATGTTATGAAACCAAGACGATCACAGCTTTCCTCTTCTTTTACCACACGTTGCAGTGTCGAAACATGACAAAAATGTACTGCTGTGGAAAACCGGAGGGCTTTTACCTAGTCCTACATGCCATCACTAACAGACCATCAAGATTAGCAACCTTTCATGGTCTAACATGTCAAGGAGGAAAGAAGATGATGAAAAAACTAAGCAGAAAACGTGCACCTACATTGTTTGTGTCTATTGTGTGTGCATCTCAGAAAAAACGATGAGTTGACTCGACGCTAAAAGGAAAACTAGAGCCACATTCTTTGCGGTAACACCGGATCATCTGATATGTATGTACATCAATCCAAATTGTCAATACAACACTGAAAAAACAAAGGCATGACGACCATGTACGGGAAAAAGTTAACTGTATTATTCCGTCTTTTTTACTGTAGACGGACACTGCTTGTTGGCTAAAACAGGGAGATTACGGGCAGCATCTGGCTCGTTTTATCTACTGGCCAAAGTTCCCAAGAAGGCGCTCCACAGCAGCATGTACGTTCCCAGAAGTGGCCATCAGCGCCCGGATATTCTCTGCGGTGTCAAAGAAACCCATTTCTTGGAGCTGGCCGAGTTGCGTTGCATAGAGTTCCTCCGGTGGCACTGAAATTTTGACAACGGGGAAACTAATATCAGCCGACGGAACGCAATAAGAGCAGGCAAATTCTCAAGACGGCAGCGTATACAAACCATTGGAGGCATTTGGTACACCTAAGCCACCTCCAGCACCAAGCCCACTAAGCATGCCCATCAAGGTGTCCAGACCAACATTTCCCCGCGTGCCTGTATTTGTTGATAAAATGTGTTTATCTAGACAGAACTTAAGATCTCTGCACTGCACATCTAGTTTTGCTTCAAAACTGAGCGCTCTGCAGTCAAGACTAGGTAAAAATTCTGTTCAATATCCAGGAAGCACCGCAAAGCAGCTGGACAGTAGATCAGAGACATTACAAATAAAAATGGCTCCATAGCGGTGGTATCAAGGTGTATGGAACTACAATCTATTTTTCAGTTAACAAATCCAAATGAGTGGAACAGTATTTTGGTCAGAGGCAACCCATTTCCATTTGGAAGAAACGTATCACATGATTCAGAATCAGGAACGCATCAATAATTGACTGTAGGCCAAATGATTCTGTGAATTTCTAACTTCTAATGTTTAATTCAGTAATTATCTTGCAAAAAAGAAAATCACCTTAGTAGTTTCGAGTTACCAATGAACAGGTAATGATTTGAATGCTACAACAGTATACCCTAACAAATCGCGGAGCAGAAACTTTATGAACATGAACCAAGCAGAGCGTGTATATAAAAGCAACTCTTGCCACAGGAGATCTTTTTTTTTGCGGGAACACAGGAGATCAACTACAAACAACATAAGAGAACTCTGGAGCATTCACATCAAACCTGACATAGTAATCCATATCAAGGAAGAAGAGATTATGCATAAAGAACATAATAATCAAGAACAATTACCTGTGCCATTGCCTCCTAGGTTACCAGCCCTGAAAAAAAGAAGATGACTCAGCAAACGCATAATTGCACCCTCAAAAAATAAACATAACTGCACCTTCATAATCTCCATTTCATTTAATTTCATAAAAAAAGGGGTGATACAATGATGCTATTGAATTAGAGTTACTCACTGGCTAGGTTGATTTTGGCCAAGCTGTGATGACAGTGTCTGCTGGAATGAGAGTAATTGCTGCGCAGAACAAATACAAATTATCATAAAATGAAATACGAGAACAGTGTTAACTTGCATCGCAACAGATTTTACCTGCAAAGCCTCTGGGGATGCCATCTGGCGAAGAAATTCTGGGTTTTGGAACATATCCCTCAACTGAGTGTTTGACTCCATCAGGCTACGTGCATTTGGGTTCATGCTAAGCAACTGTGGGACAAGCAAATGTTACAGAATGATCCAAGGTCATCTCCAAAAATCATAAAAGAACTAGTTTTGAAAAATATTGGACCTGGTTCATTGACTGTGGGTCAGACATAATGTTCTGCATCATCTGCATCATAGCAGGGTTTTGCAGCATCTGACTCAAAAGAGCAGCATCAGGTGGACCACCAAGCATACTCCCCATATCTGCTGAACCCAACCCTCCTAGACCACCTGCAGCACCAGTTCTTGCATTCCCACCAAGACCACCGAGCAGGCTGCTCAAATCTGCTGAACCCAGCCCTCCTGGGCCACCAGTTGCACCAGCCCTGGTACTAGCAGCAGGACCTGACCGTGGTGTTCCTTGCGCACCCCCAGCTGGGAAAATAAAATTGTATCACAGGCAATTATCAGCAGCGGTGAGAATAAAAATACTACCACATGTAATTATCAACATTCAACAACAAAACAAACAAAAAACTCTAAATAACTAGAACCTACCATTGTTGCTCCAGGGGTTTGGAAGTGGATTAGTATTTGGAACAGGGGTTCCTGTTGTGGACTCTGGGCCGGTAGTTGGAGCATTTGTAGCAGCATTGCCGGCTTGGTTAGGCCCCTGATTTCCAAGAAGAGCTGCAAATGGGTTAGAGGCCGGGGTGCCTTCCCCACCCCCTCCCATTGTTGTTGCATTAAGAAAAGGCTCCTGTACAGTTTCATACATACGCCGGAGCATATTAAACCCTTCAGGGGAAGCTTCGATGTTGCTCATTGCTCTGTCTGTGTTCCGCATCATCTCCCTCATAATTTCAGGGTTTCTTGCAGCTTCAAGGGTCTGGCGGAGAACACTAGGATCATTGAGGACATGGGCAAGATCTGGATTCCGATCAATAATATCACGCATTTGTGGATTATTCATAATCATATTGCGTATTAGATCAGGGTTATTCATGAGACTCTGCATCATTGGCATGTTCATTATCTCCCTCATAAGGTTGGGATTCTGGCTCAACTGTTGCTGCATTTGATCTAATTCCGGAAGTCCAGCCCCAAATAAACCTGCTGGCCTGCCACTAGCAGCTCCAGTAGCACCAAGGCCTGGAAATAAGCCTCCAAGACCACCTGCAGGGCCACTGGTAGGAGTGGTTGAAGCTTGGGGGCTTGCTGCAGCAGGTGCTCCTGATGCTGCTGGTTGGGCAACGCCTCGCACCAAGTGAATGGTGTGATCTGTCTCAACACCTGGAAAATACAAGTAGCATACAAAAATGCTTAATAACACGAAGATCTAAATGGCAGGTCAACATTACCATAGAAAGCAAGAATGCAATTGCATCCTTGCATGTGCCAAAACCATATACAGGAGTTTGTAATACAGTAAGATAGTGCACCTTGCTAGTATACCACAAATCAATCGTTCATCTCATCGTAAAATAATTTGTTAATAACCAACCAAATAATTACATTTTGGAACAGAAGCCAACTGTTACAGACTCATACAAGAATTACCAGTTTTCTCCCAAAATAAAATTAAAAAATTCCAAAGATGGAATTTAATGTTTTTTCATGAAAAGTACTAGTGATGCAACAAATTCATTGGAAAGCATTTGCTCCATGCAAGGGCATGTAGGCATGTAGCATCAGCCAGTATTTTGCAGACTGTTCCCTGCATTTTCCCAACACGAAGTGTAGCATTAGTGCCCTGTGTGTGTGTGATTCTGTAATATAATAGTCAAAAAATACGGAAACATGCCATAACTACAGTGACTGTGGTTGTAATGACACTATTTTGTAAAATAAGTCGACCATTTAGGAACAAAAAACATTATGCATTTTCATTAGGATTCAACTATAAACTCCATGGAAGGCTTTCTCAGTTTACCAGAATATATAATGACTTACTAAAAATACATCTACAAATTTTACATACATCCCCAGAGTAACATGAATTTTACACACTGAAGAATCAATTGACACAAATTTACTACACTCTACAAACTAGATTCAACAATCAAACGCTATGCCAAAATTCACACAAAAATACTGGAACTTCCTTATGATGATCCTTAAGCTAACATACTAATTCCCCACTCCACCTCAAGCAAATCCAGTAAATCTCATAAGACTTCACCTGTAGCTATGTAATGATACATGCACAAGTAACGGAAGCTAAACTCCGTAACGCTTGGAATTAAATTCGCGCCGCGACAAGAGAAGCTTCCTTCAGCTTCACCTTCTTCTATGCTATATAAAACATCTACACCGACGGTATCCGTTATCACTAACACACCGCAATATCTACCCGCATCAACCAATCACCCGTGTAGTATCGGCTAGCACAGCGCATAAGCATACTGTTGCATCTGATCCACACCAGCACGCTCCCAACCAACAAACGGGCATTGCAAATTTGCAATTCACGCAAGGGGCCGGCCAATTCGACCCCACCGAAGCCAAACCGCGACCTTATTCCCCGTATCCGTGTGGTGTGCACGCACCGTAGCTTTCTAGGGTTTGCTCGTCCTTGAGGATCCGGCCCTTGTAGATCAGGCGCTGCTGCGGCGCCGGCACGTCGCAGCTGGCGGCCACGGCCTCCTTGAACGCCCCGACCGTCTCGCCCAGGTCGGCCTGCAGGGTGAACTTGGCGCCGTTGGCGCACCGGATGTTGAGCGTCGCCCGCGCCCCCGAGGGCGGGGACTCGCTCCCGGCCCCCTCGCCGTCGCCTGCTCCGCCCATGCCCTCGGCCGAGGCTCGATCCGGTCGGGTCAGGGGGCGTGGGCTGCGATTGGGTTCTGCCGTGTGCGCGTGAGCTTTGCGAGTTTTTTTTTTCTTTCCCTCTTCCCTTCCCTTGCTCGGAGAGAGAAGAAAGAGAGGAGAAGAAGAAGCAAATCGGCCGTGGACGCGAGGGATTTAACGGCGGAGGGCGCCGCGGGGTAGGGGTGGCGGACGGCGTGGATTCGTTGCGTGCGGTGGGGGCGCTGGGTGAGGTGTGATACCGGGTGGGTTCCCCGGGTGGGGGGGCCCTCGTGGACCGCCACCGCAAGAGTCGGTGACCGGAAGGTTCTAGCGTTCGAGTCAGGGGAGGGTGTTCTCTATTCCCACTGGGACCGAACGGGTCCGTGGAATTTTCAGACGGATTGTGCGAATCTCAACGATTCCACGTAGTAGTGTACAGTCATCTTTGCTCCCGGAGGTGATACGAGGCCAAAATCACTGTGTTTTGGCTCATGGCAGCATCGCACCCATTCATACTCATCCCCTTCAGAATCCTCACCGATTCGCCCTGAACCGTTTCGCCCCGCATTCCTTTCTCGTCCCTTGGAAAGGTGATCTGGGAGGCCACCATTCTGCCCCCATCTCCGTTGACGCGGCTGTGGGTCTTGTGCCCCTCCGGTAATCGCTCCAGCGACGGGAGGCGAAGGGGACCCCGGCGTTGCTGCTCCGGCAAGTAGTTAGGATGGGCTTTGTTCTTCACAGAGGCGGCGCATCGGTGGCGGGATCGACTCGTGACAGAATAATTTGGCTTTGTTTCTTTCCCACCGACAGCGTTCAAATCGACGATGCTGGGAAGCAGGTGGCCTCTTTGTCTCGTCAGTCACCGGATCTGGCGGTTTTAGGTTGTGTCGGCCGGTGTTCGGCGTCACCCCCGGTGGCGGCAGCTGCGGCCATGGCAGAGTGTACGGAGGTTCTGAAGCGGGATGTGCAAAGGGCAAGGTGTTAATCCGCTCTTCATTCTTTTGTTCTTTACTCTCCTCCTTGTCTTTTTCATCTAATGAGTTGCAGTTTCATCAATTTCTTTTTCCATGCAAGTCTGCAAAATATTAGTCTCTTATAGGGCAGCAAACATTCTCTTAATAAATTCTTTAATATAAGGTTTTTATGATAGTGCCCTTGGTTTCTTAGTTGTGCTCAGTTGTCCCCGTGCTCTAGACTTTTGCTCACTTTTTCCCACCCTCTTATCTGAAACTCTCACAAATGGTCAAACTGGAAGTTTGTTGTCGGGTCAATGGCTTCACCGTTAACTGCTGACGAGTGGGGCCGCTTAGGGCCGAGTCCTCCTTTGACCGTTACATGCTGACGAGTGGGCCGCAAGGAGACACGTCGGAGCAGTTTGTCTGAAACAGATCAAGCCACTCCGCACGGCCCCGCCCCGCCTCCTCCCCCGTCGTCGTCGTCATGCCCTCCACCCTCTAACCCTATTTCGTTCATCGGCGGCGTCGTGCCTCCGCCACATCACCCCCCCCCCCCACCCCCACCCCAATCTGGGATTAAGAAGCGATGTCGAGGGAGGACGCCCTACGGCCCATCGATCGTGGAGATGATTGGGTCAAATCGAAGGCGGATAATTCATGGATTCCATCTAGGTAAGCGTCGTTTCCCCTCAAATTGATGAGCAAACTCGTAAATTAGGCAGTATTTAACCACTAGTCGCTTGAATCATACCTATTTGGGCTGCTGAATTTTTCATCCTTTATGTCGATCGAATAGGATTGATCATGCGCTTGCTTCTCGGCTGGCGGTTAGAATGGAAACTAGCGTGCTACATGTTACTAAATCGCATATGATCTCTGGATTTTTCTACCCGAAGGTGGTAGAAACCATCATTTCATACAAAGATCTTCGTGATGCACTTCATTCCTTGTATGACTAGAGCTCTACTGATGTTGTTGAACTGGAATATTTCAACAGTAGTGAGCAAAGATTTCTCCCGCTAAATTGCGACAAGCATCTGGAATTTCTATTTAGTTTGAATGCTGATAGACGTCTCAGTAAAATCTATATTGAGGTGCTTCAGCCACGCAAAGAACGGGACAAAGGGAAGAGTGTTCATACATCATCTGTCTCTCATAATAGCGAGCGCCCCGGCACTCCTTGTAGGTCGAGACCAAGTAAACCTAGTGGTTCTGAGAGCCACCACATGCATGTTGCCGCTTCTCTTGTCCCTTCCGCAGCCACTGTAGAAGTAGATGCAGAGCCCGACGAGGAAGTGCCTGGACTTGTTGATGAGGATGAGAGGATGCAATACAAAAAAAGACACATCCGTGACATTTTCGCCCAAACGAAAACTTTTTTTGTCATGGTTATGACACTTCTATGATGATAATTGTGACAAAAACACGTATCATCACAGATGTGGTTGGCTCCTTCTTCTATGACAAAAAAACATGACAGAAATTGGGTTTTTCATCCTGGGCGGGCCAGAGACGCACCTGCATAACATTTAGCGAGCGCCCTTAATGATGAGGATGAGAGGATGCAGCCGTTGTAGAAGGTTGACGAGGAAGTGCCTCGACTTAATGATGAGGATGAGATGATGTACCCTGAACTAGTAGATACAGTCAGTCAACAGGTAATGGAAGATGAATATCCAAAGGAGCCTAGCAGTCGTGCTAGATTTGATGACACTAACGATGAAGAGAGGGATGAGAACATTGACAGCTTAGTTTTAGATGAATACGATGGTGACGACATGCCAACAATTGAGTGGAACAGGGAAGATCCTCGGCGTACTCCTGGAACCATATTCTAATCGATGGTGGACTGTCATAATGAAGTGACTACATATTGCATTCTCACCGAAAATAATTATGTGATTGATAGGAGTGAGCCAACAAGGTTCACTATTCATTTCCCATATGATAGGTGTAGGTGGAGGCTGCATGTATCATGTATGCTAAAGAGCAAATTGATTCAAGTATTACACTTCACTGTAGATTTCAGTTTATTGATCCATTCTATTTTTAGATCATTGTGTAATGTTTCTTAACTGTACCTGACATCATTTTTTCCAGATAAAACAAAACCCACACCAGCACACTTTCCATCCGGAGGGGGTGGGGAAAGACCAAAACAAAGCTAGCAAAGAATAGGTGGTTGGCAGTCTTGGATTGGCTGAGAGAAACACCAACACTTGGTCCAATAGCACTCCATGGAAAGCTTTTTGAGAAGTACAAAATTGATATACCTTACATGAGGATTTTTTTTATGGTAGGGAAATGGCTCATGACAGGATAAATGGTCCATGGAATGAGAGTTTTCAGTTGCTTTACACTTACAAAGCTGATGTGTGGATGGCTAGTCCAGGGAGTGTTGTAGAGATTGACAAGCATACAGTTTCATACAGGGGAGTCATTTGAGAAGGAGTCCTTCGGGAGGGCTTTTGTTTGTTTCAAGGCTTGCTAGCAGTGGTTTCTGGATGCTTTTTGGCCCTATTTGGCTATCGATGCAACTACTTTGAATGGAAGATGGAGAGGACAACTAGTAGCAACTTTTGCAGTTGATGGACACAACTGGCTATTCCCGGTTGCATTTGGTGTGTTGGGGGTAGAGTCCGAGGAAAGTTGGGTCTGGTTTCTTCAGCAGTTGTGCAACATTATAGGTACACCCCCGGGTTTAGCTATACACACAGATGCTTGCAAGGGTTTAGAGACTACAGTAGGAATTGTATTCACTAGAGCGAAGCATAGGGAATGTATGCAACACCTAGCGCGAAATTTTAAAAAAATTCAAAGGTAAAGTTTATGATGAGAACATATGGCCAGCATCATACACATGCAGCTTGAGGGAGAATGAGCACCATTTAAGAGTGTTGTATGCTCACAATCCTCAGGGTGAAGGAGTACTTGGATGCACATCATGGAATTGTGTGGTCAAGAAGCAAATTCATTGAAATCTGCAAAGTAGACTATGTGTCCAGTACCCTCGCATAGTGCTTCACTGCAAAGGTCAAGTCGGTGAAAGGGCTTTTGTTGTGGCAAGCATTTGATAAGATAAGGCAGATGGTCATGATAAAGATGGCTCTTCGTAAAAGAATTCCAGAAACACAATATGTTGGCCATGTTATGCTCCCATCTCCGATTAAGGCGTTGCAAGCCAAGGCAAGAGGACTGAAGATGAAATGCATTCTACCATCAACATACGAGGCTGAGGTAACATATACTAATAGTAAAAATAGGGAATGGAGGTATCCAGTGAACCTAGCAACTAGGGAATGTGTAGGATTGAAAGTATGTCTAGAGGGGGGTGATTAGACTACTTGACCAAATAAAAACTTATCATTTTCCCAATTTTAGTTGAAGGCCAGTTTTAGCAATTCTACCAAGTCAAGTACACCCTACACATGCAAGTCTAAGAGTAGTGTAGAAAGTAAAAAACTTTGCATATGAAAGTAAAGGAGGGATTGGAGATTTCAAACGCAATGAAGACACGATGATTTTTGGCGTGGTTCCGATAGCTGGTGCTATCGTACGTCCACGTTGATGGAGACTTCAACACATAGATGATCACAGTTGCGCGAGTCCACGGAGGGCTCCACCAACAAGGGTCTGCGAAGAAGCAACCTTGCCTATTCCACCATGGCTTACGTCCACGAAGGACTAGCCTCGCTCGGGTAGATCTTCACAAAGTAGGCAATCTCCTTTCCCTTACAAACTCCTTGGTTCAACTCTACATTTTGGAGGCTCCCAAGTGACACCTAACCAATCTAGGAGACACCACTTTCCAAAAGGTAATAGACGGTGTTGTTGATGATGAACTCCTTGCTCTTATGCATCAAATGATAGTCTCCCCTACACAAAAACACTCTCTCGCATATTTGGCTTTGGTAGGAGAGGGGATTGAATGGAAAGCAACTTGGGGAAGGCTAGAGATCAAGGTTCAAATGGTTGGATTGGAATCTCTTAATGTCAACACATGAGTAGGTGGTTCTCTTCTCAGAAAATGAGTAGTGGAAGTTATGTTTCATTCTGATGGCTCTCTTAGAGAGTTGGTGGTGGTGGAGGGGTATATAGGCAGCACCAAATCCAACCATCACAAGGATTTGGCCCAACTCGGTGACACTGACTTGAAAATCTCAGTGAGACCGACTAGTGTAAAAGACTTGACTGTTAGGCTTTTCGGTGAGACCGAACAAAATATCTCGGTGAGACCGAAGTGCAATGGCTAGGGCAAGATCATGTTTCAGAAATTCTGATCGGTTCATCTCGGTGGTTCTGAAATGAAGTGACTTCATCGCAGAAACTTAGTCAGGTCATCTCGGTGAGACCGAGATCCAATTTTGGCTGTACCGAAGTGTTAGGGTTTGGCATGAGGTAGTATATGGATCATCTGGTGAGTCTGGATGGGTTAACCAAAAAATGTAGAGTCTTTGAGTTGTGCCAATATTTTTCCTTAGCATTTTGAGGGGTCCACATTCACTAGTTCATGACATGCCAATCATTGATCTTCTCTGAAAACTATTATCAATAAGCACTAGATCAATGACTTATATGTTGTTATTAATTACCAAAACCACCCGGGGATAAGTTGCACTTTCTGAATGAGTTGTAGGCAATGGCAGATCCGTGGGAAGCCATGCATACGTGCCCTACATCTCATGACTATTATCGGGGGTGCACATGGTGAAGTTCATCAGTATTGCTCAAAATATTTCTCTGTTGCCAAATTTAGGGTTGCTTATGCTAATAATGTACCTGCACTGGAAAAAAGACCAATGGAATAGAGTAGATCGAGGGTTCAAACTCAGTTCTCCTGTACTTACTATACCACCAGGAAGACCAAGGAAGAACAGGATAAGAGCGGGTGAAGAGGGTCGTGTAAAAAGACAGAGTAAGTGCAAAAGATGTGGAACCCTAGGGCACATTGCTAGGCTTTTCTACCAATCCAGTGGATGCATCATTTGGAGAAGAGGAACAATGGGCAGCAGCAAATGCAGAGAAGAATGCATCAAATGCAGTAGAAGCACCGACGTCTAGGTATGTGTGCAATCTTCCATTTTTTGTATGCATTTGTTCTCTTTTTTATCAATGGCTTATCCCTAATCTTATTTTTGTTTGACCCAGCTCTAGGATAGGTAGAGATAAAGGAAAGAAAAGGCCTATAAAGGAAGAAACTCCGGTTGAAACATCACCTAATGCAGAATTTGAAGCCATGGCTTATGATGGTTTTGAAGCTATAAGGGAGGAGCAAGACATGGTTCCTGTCATTCCTTTAAGGATTATCGAACCCACAGATGATCGTCAACTGGTCATCAACTGGTTATGAACCCATTCATATTTCATTATTGCATAATACCTACTATATTCTAACTTCTCCATGACTTATGCCCCCGATATAATCCATAGATTCATCAAAACAAGCAAACTATGCAACGAAAACAGAATCTGTCTAAAACAAAATAGTCTGTAATGATCTGAACAATGACCATACTTCTGCACCTCCAAAAATTCTAAAAAACAGGAAAAATGTGGGCAATTTGTATATCGATCATGTGTAAAAAAATCAGATCAAAATCACGTTCCAGTGATTTCTAGAAATTACTGGATTGAGCGCAAAAGTTTTTGTTTTCTCACACAATCAAATCAATTATCAACCAAATCACCCCAAAGGCTTTACTTGGCACAAACACTAATTAAAACATAAAAACACACTCATAACAATAGCATCATTGTGTGAAAACTCAAAAACAGAAAAGAAAACAAGAAAAATAAGATATCTATTGGGTTGCCTCCCAACAAGCGCTATTGTTTTACGGCCCTAGCTAGGCGTAAGACATTGTTTCAAGTATTGTCATCTTTCGTTTCCATGTCCTCAATTACACAAGCATGCTTCCTAGGAGGCTTAGCATATATGTTTTTAACGATCACACTCCTAGGGACAAAGTTGAGGAATTTATTTTCATAGATAGGTTCCTTTATTAAATCAATAGGCCAGGGTGAATACTAATCATTTTAATTAAGATCTTAACTTCCATTACGAGAAGTGGCACCCTTATTCTTAGGAACATACATAAACTTGCAATTCTTATTAGGAGGAGTCCTTTCAATAGTTTTAATAGAAGAAAAAGTGGAACCCAAATTATTAGTAACTTCTTCCAACTTATCAATTATAGAAGGACTTTGTTTTATCCTCTCATTAGTTATTGGTTATTTCTCCTTTAACATTTTTAGTGTAGTTCCTACCCTTAAACAAAATTGAGTAATATGATTGTGGATCTTTTTATCTAGATTTTCAATATGTTCAGTTCAATAGTGGGCATTCTATTTTCAATAACTTCTAGCCTTTGCATAACATGTTTCAAAGTCAATGTTGTTTCATTAATAGTAATAGGTGATGATCCCACTAAATTTCCCATAGCATTGAAGGCATCCATAGGGTGACTAATCAAGAAATTCCCTTCGGTAATAGTGTCAAGCACAAATCTAAACCAAGTAGAAACACCCACATAAAAATTGCGGAGAACAATAGTAGTAGATTGCTTACGAGTTGATCTATTCCGAGTATCGCAAATCCTATACCAATCATCTTTTAAACTTTCACCTCGTTGTTTAAAGCACCTCTCCCGTTATAAGATAAATCAATCTAGTTGGCCAAACCAAACGGATAGATCGATAGAAATACAAAGCTATAATAATCATGCATAATAAAGTCCAGAAAAGACTCCATTAATATTCATAAATGTACAGATCATAAACCCATAATTCATCGGATCCCAACAAACACACCGCAAAAGAAGATTACATCGGATAGAACTCCAATAAGATTGAGGAGAACATGGTATTGGAGATCAAAGAGAGAGGAGAATCCATCTAGCTACTAGATATGGACTTGTAGGTCTGTGATAAACTACTCACGCATTACCGGAAGGGCAGTAAGGTTGATGTAGAAGCCCTCCGTGATCGATTCCCCCTCTGGCAGAGTATCAGAAAAGGCCTCTAGATGGGATCACGGAAGAACACAGACTTGCGACAGCTAAAAAAGCGTTTCAGGTTGGCTCTCTATTGGTTTCCCGATTTTAGAGAATTTATAGAGGTGGAATTAGGTCAAACGGAGGCACGAGGGGCCCACAAGGCATCAGGGCGCACCTACCCCTTGGGCGCGCCCTGCTGCCTTGTCGTCTCCTCATTTGCCTTCTGGTCCCCCCGAAGCTTCTAAGGTCTCTCTTGTCCAGAAAAAAATCATCAAAAAGTTTCGTAGCATTTTGACTTCGTTTGGTACTGATTTCCTGGAAAACCAAAAATAGGCAAAAAAAACAGCAACTGTCATTCGGTTAATAGGTTAGTCCAAAAAATGATATAAAATAGCATATACTTGCATATAAAACATCCAAGATTGATACCATAGTAGCATAGAACAATAAAAAATTATAGATATGTTGGAGACGTATCAGCCAGCAACACTGAATCGTGGTGGCGCGCATGCATGCATGGCAAGGTCAAAGATGCGCGCATGCATAGCAGGCAGAATCACATTGCGCATGCATAGCAGGCTGAATCACATTGCGCATGCATAGTAGGCTGAATCACGTCGCGCAAACAGAGCAGGATGAGCAGGCTGAATCATCGAACCGTGATACGTCTCCAACATATCTATAATTAATTTATGAAGTATTCATGCCTTGTTTACAATAATTTTATATGGTGTTGGTATGATTTGATTAGAACTAACCCGGACTGGCGCTGTTGATGTCTACTACTCAACTTTATTCTTGTAGACTCATGTTGGGCCTCCAAAGTAGAGTTTTGTAGGACAGTATTTTCCCTCAAGTGGATGACCTAAGGTTTATCAATCCGTGGGAGGCGTAGGATGAAGATGGTCTCTCTCAGACAACCCCGCAACCAAATAACAAAGAGTCTCTTGTGTCCCCAACACACCAAATACAATGGCAAAATGTATAGGTGCACTAGTTCAGCGAAGAGATGGTGATAAAAGTGTAGTAGCGATAGTTGATATTGATTTTTGTAATAGTAATAATAAAAAACTACAAGGTAACGAGTAAAAAAAGTGAGCACAAATGGTATTGCAATGCTTGAAAATGAGGCCTAGGGGTCCGTACTTTCGCTAGTGCAATCTCTCAACAATGCTAATATAATTGGATCACATAACCATCCCTCAACTGCGATCAAGAATCACTCCAAAGTTCTTATCTAGCGAAGAACATAAGAAGAAATTGTTTGTAGGGTACGAAACCACCTTAAAGTTATTCTTTCAATTCGATCTATTCAAGAGTTCGTACTAAAATAACACAAAGTTATTCTTTCCGTTCGATCTATCCAAGAGTTCGTACTAAAATAACACCATATGATACGCATCAACCAACTCTAATGTCACCTAGATACTCCAATGTCACCACAAGTATCCATGAGTTAATTATATGATATGCATCAAACAATTTCAAATTCATAATACTCAATCCAACACAATGAACCTCAAAGAGTGCCCCAAGATTTCTACCGGAGAAAGTAGGACGAAAACGTGCATCAATCCCTATGCATAGATTACCCCAATGTCAACTCGGGAATCCGCAAGTTGAGCGCAAAAACATATATCAAGTGAATCAATATAATACCCCATTGTCACCACGGGTATTCATATGCTAGACATATATCAAGTGCTCTGAAATCCATAAAAGTATTCAATCCAATAAAATGAAATCTCAAAGGGAAAGCTCAATTCATCACAACAAGATAGAGAGGGGGAAACACCATATGATCCAACTATATTAACAAAACCCACGATACATCAAGATCGTGCCATCTCAAGAACACGAGAGAGAGAGAGATTTAACACGAGAGAGAGATTAACAAAGCCCTCCTCGTCATGATGGCTAGAGGGATGATGAAGATGGCCTCCGATGATGATCTCCCCCTCCGGCAGGGTGCCGGAACGGGGTCTAGATTGGTTTTTCGTGGCTACAGAGGCTTGCGGCGGCGAAACTTCTCATCTAGGGTTACCCCGAGGGTTTTTAGAATATTTGGCAATTTATTGGGCGAAGGCGGTGCGGGAGGCCACTGAGGTGGGCACAACCCACCTGGGCGTGCCTGGTCCCCCAGGCGCGCCCTGGTGGGTTG